>JBBPCX010000160.1:6944052-6960693 GCA_037974365.1 Hydrocynus forskahlii
GTAACATCAATATGAGATTTTGACCATTTTCTAATACTTCTTAACTTTAGCTCCTGAGAAAGAGCCTTCCTCTAATCTCAGCCTGATCCCATTTTAAGATCTTTAAATGCTCTTTCTTTTCTCTCCCTGATCTGATCTTTATTTGTCTCAGATAATCAGATCTTTAGATAAACCATTAGATCCAGAAGACATCTTGGTTGGTAAATGAGCCTGTATAATATCTGAAATTTGTCTCAGTGATCTCATTCAAGTTGCAACTACCAGCAAGTCAGACAGTTTTGAGATCCACAAAGTTAATAAAGAGAAGTCTATGAGAATAGCAAAATAACTTCTTTCTTAAGTTTACTTTTGCTCCTTGGTTCTCTGGGGCTAGGTGTTAGGAGAAACAAGTCAGACTTCAGTAATCTCCAAATAAGAAGATGATTTATTTGTAGTGAGACAAAGTAAGGACTGTTGTAAGCAGCAAAATCTTCCTCTGGGAAGCACTAAAAAACACTGTGATTCTTTATATTTAAAAACTGGAAGCTTCATTGAAGTGTGATAACGATGTTTCCTCTTCATTCAAGGATGCACCCCTAAAAATAAATGTACTGTGCTTTGTAGATTCCAAGAAAAAAATGACCTTTAAAGCACACATTAGGCAAATAAAAATGTGAAAATGAATAAAGGAAAAGCAGAGGAAAAACTGTCATAGCTTGCAAATTCCAATTTCCATGCATTTTTATGTGTTGTGCCATAGACCTTCCTCAGGCACATTTTGTCATTGCTTATAAATTCAGGAAAATTGCAGTGAGTGAAAATGTAAAAACCACCACAGCATGCAGAACTGCAGTTTGTGCTTACTCTTTTATACTGCACATATTTTTTTTAAATCAAAATACATATTCTCATAAATGGGTAGTTATAGAGTATATCTGCGAGGTTGGTAATTCCATTTTCCTAATTCATTCATCAATACAATTTCAATACTAACACAAAAAATTATTCACTATGTAACAAATGTAGAATGTTTGGTGAAAAATATGCATATTTATATGCAATGTTTGCTTTTCAGAACTAAGAATATGTTTATATATTACATTCCAATCAATTCAACAATTTGGCAGCCACTCCTCCATGTGTTGGGTCGTGTGTGAAAAACTGCATGCAAAATGCGTCTTTCCTCATGAAACTCATGTCAAACATTTCTGATGTATAGATACCATTAGTAGCAACAGGAACACAATCTAATGATAATGTATAGCCAAAGAACCACTACAGGATGCATTATGTGCAGTGATGCTCGCTGAGGTACTTGGAGGTGAGTTGAGTGGATAAATTTGGCTAAAAATGAATGTAACTAACTGGTAACACATGATTTAGCTACAAAGGCTCAAAGTATTAGTTTTGAAGAAGACATATCAGGTCTGTATTTGTATTGGATCATAAAAAAGAAAAGTATCAACAAGTATCAACAAGCATTTAACATCACACAGTTCCTTCTGGTTACATACCATTGGACAGGATGATGATCCCTAACATTCTTCATAATTGTGCCAAAATTATATCCAGTCCAAAGAAAAGCAAAACATTTTGAGAATTATGCCTTGCCTTCCTCAGTCTTCAGATCTTTCTTCCTTTAAGTTACACAGGACAAGTTCGAAATGAGCATCCAGCAAATAAGACAGAACTGCTTGCATGCTTGTAAAGTTGCTGAGAGGGTTTGGACACAAGTTAGTTCCAAAAATTACTGTAGACAATACAGTGAATCTGTGCTGCTGTGATAAAGGCAAAGGTTGGTCATTTTAATGAAACTCATACAAAAGCTTTCACATCAATTAAATTGCACTTATGGTGTAAAAGTTTGTTATAAAAGTTTGAAGGAGCAACCTATGTTACAAGAGTAACTCATGTATTTTTTTTTAATTATGTATATACTGTGCACAAATCTCTTTTTCCATGCTATTTTCGCTATGTATATAGACACTTCATTAAGTGGAGCAAAAGTAAGCAAACCCACTACAGTCCTGGTAGACCTTAACAGAGAACTGAGATTTTGACTTCCTCTCTTTCATTTTGCCATAATCCTGTTATTGCATGAGGCCTACCAGCATTAGGGGCTGAGCCTATTCATATCTGCAGCAATTTATTTTGAGAAGCAGGATCTGGCAGTGTCTCATACAGTGTTTATGTATCCATATAAAGTTTTATTATATATTTTTTAATCCTGGAAAGTAACCGGGGCTTTTAAAATATGTTTGGGGCTGTAGGCATTAGGCCAGACCTAATGCCTGCACTGGAGCAGCCACTTATGAGCCTCAGGTCTAAACCACTGACCAATAACAGCTAGAATGCTGTAATACCCCCCAGCATTGGACTGTGGAGAGCTGCATTCCCTGTGACAGCACAACCATGTATTGAGCTGGAGTTGGATGAATTGGAAAGGAGTTTGTGATTCAAAACTAATCATCCAACATCAGCACCTGACCTAACGCTCTTGTAGCTAAATGCAATCAAGTACTCACAGTAGGGGAGTGTAGTATTAGAACAAATAAATATGTCTACAATCCGGTGGTTAACCAGCATGAGCTAATGGGAAAGAAATGAGTTTTTCTCAAAGTTGCACTGACCGACAAGTTTTATTCATTTTTTGAGCAACATCAGTAAAAGAGTAGCGATTGAAACCAATAATTGTTTGATTTTGTTTGATTGGGTTTTTTGCTGTGTATTGAACAAGCATGCGTAATGGAGTGCCAATAAACTGTGGCAAAATTACAGAAGCTTTGTGTTCTGGCTTCCTACTTTTAGCTTTCTACAAGCTGAGCAGAGCTACATCATTTGTGCTCTACAATGACAAGCTGGAGAGAAAGACACCAGCAACTGATAATGTTCTATTGCAAAAGAACAGAAAAAGAAATGCCTGTTCTTTTGGACATATCTCCCACTGTCAAGCGAGGCTATCATATCTCTTTCCTATTTTTCCCCTGTGGCACCTTGCACCTGAAGATAAAGTTGAAACTAGTCTTCCTCTCTGCTGAGTTCCAGTGAAGCAATACATGTGGTCAGTCTTTCCTGGGAAATAAAAACAACAGATAATTGGGGAAAAACAGGATATACTTTGGGGGTTAGACGAGCTATAAAACATTGATATGGAGATTATAACTGTTCAAAAAAAGAAAAAGAAAGGAAAAAGTCACTAGAACGCCAGGGAGGTGGAGAGAACATCTCTCGCTGGCATGTGCTGTAATTGAATTGAATAGGGCCCTGAGAGAGAGGCGTGTTAGCATGGTTGGTGGAGCGTAGCGGAACACAGACACCCGCCTGCCGGATGTTTCATACAGGCTGCATAGGGGCCATGTGTGAAGCACTGGAGATGAAACACAGGTGGAATCAAAAACCTCCTCCGTCTTGAACACTCCAACTACAGGAGGGAGAGAGAGTGCGAGAGAGAGACAGAAAGGGAGAGAGATAAAATTCTAATTATAATGACCAATACATTATACAAGACATAATTTCTTGAGTACCTTTAAAACTCCACTCTGTTTGAAACTAAGAACTATGAGTAACTCAGACATCTTTTGTGAGCTGTGAAGTAGAGCTGATCAATGAAAAAAAATCCTTTCTGAACACAATCCCATTTCCAGTTACATAAAGTAATGTTAGGCTTTTGATAGAAAACATTTTAATGTACGATTCCTCTAAATCTGGAAAAAAAAATCTTATTACACTTTGACATGTACTGTTGGACACTGATGTACCAAGAGAGACAGATTCAATTTGAGCATAAAGCTCAAAGATCCTATATATGTATATATATATTTTTTTCCCCTGAAGGTTTTGTAAGCAGTCTTACTGTACACGCTACATGTAGCAATTGTTTTTAAATGCAATCCAAGACCCTCCAACTGAATCCTAGATCTCAGTTTTCATCT
Organism: Hydrocynus forskahlii; assembly: GCA_037974365.1. Taxonomy (NCBI): domain Eukaryota; kingdom Metazoa; phylum Chordata; class Actinopteri; order Characiformes; family Alestidae; genus Hydrocynus; species Hydrocynus forskahlii. The sequence goes on from JBBPCX010000160.1 coordinate 6,947,964, forward strand.
GCTACAGAAATAACACTTTGACTTATGCTCATCATTAATTTATACACTGAAAACAGAATAGGTTATTTATTGAGTTGATTTGACAAGCAGGCCTGCTATTTCAGTTGAACAACATCATAATATCACACGCATTTCTAAGACAGCATGCCAATTCCTCCCCCTCACAACCAAAAAAGTGTAAAACAAATTTCCTATTTGTACTTTGATTTAATAAACAGAATAAATGTTGTTATGTCAAACAGTAAAATTATAATGCAATTGTCACTAATCATCGAGATCATCAAGATAGCAGTGAGCTAAGTCTCCATGGTGTCTCTGGGTTCAACATTTTGGTGCTGAAGTGTTTTCAGTCAACTGTCACACCAACACTTCGCTCACATGTCTGCTACCAGCAGACTCAGTTAAGATATAAACAAGAAACTTACTTTGAGGATAGATTACTGGACAAGCTCCACAACCTTGGCTTGCCATGGAGACCAGGTCTTTGGACTGCGGCATCACCTGATGCTGGGGCCAGGGGAGGGGACATTGCAAGTGGTGCACGAGGAAGTAGAAGCGCGGCAAGCAGGTGCGTGTCTATGCTAGGATAAAACCTAACACTAGCTAGCAATGTTTGCTCCCTTGACGATAAACTGGACTGCATCCGACTCCATCAAAGAATGGGTGTGTTTTTGTTTCGGTAGAGATCCAGCTTAGCAACAACATTCCGGACACAGCAACCCAAATTAGCGACATGCTAATGTTCCACATGGAAAGAAGTGCTGCTCTTACCAGCAAAGGTGCAGGTCTTAGTGTTTACATCAGCATTGACTGGGTATGAACACTCAACACATGGTTTGAATTACGGGGGATACTGGGGGTTACTGTATCAAGACTCAGACCCCCCAAAAGAGGCAAAAATAGCAGTTTGGGGGGTTCTTAACATTTTTCTTTTGTTGTTAAAAAAGGCAGTACCCCTCAATTATGGAAGGGTCATTCACACACTGACTCAACACTGCTGGGAGTTTGTGACTCCTAGAGGTAGACCATTATATCTGCATAGTCATGGTATACAGTGTACTGGATGAACTTAATGGACCCACCAGTGAGCTCCAAAACTCCACACCTAGATGGACTATTTATTGTCCCTGGAGATTTTAATTATGCAAATCTCAAGTCAGTTCTCCTTAAATTCCATCAGTATGTGGAATTTTTTTTACACAAACATCGCTGGTATGGCACGATGAGGCCTACCTTTCAGATCCAATGAATCACTTCTTTTCAAAGTTTGAAGCACAAAATGACATGGCAGTGATGAAGACAACCCCATCGCCCAATGACAAAGTGCTCTGTCAGACCATGGCTGATGTGAGAAAAACTACTTAAAGTCAACCCACGGAAGGCTGTTAGACCAGACAACATTCCTGATTGTGTGCTCAGAGGATGACTCTGATGACCTATGACTGTGAAGCAGTGCAGAGCTCAAACCACATCAAGTTTGTTGAAGACACAACCTTGGGGGGTTTGATCGTTGCGAACAGCGAGGTGGTGTACAGAGCGGAGGTGCAATGTCTAACAACTTGTCTCTGAATGTGGACAAATAAGATGGTTGGTGACTTCAGGAGGGCATGACACAATCACTCTCAACTGAATATCAACGGCTCCTCAGTGGAGACTGTCCAGAGCGGCAAGTTGTTTGGTATTCTCATTGCAGATAACCGGATAAACTAAACTCTCAGCACCAGCTCCATTGTCAGGAAGGCCCAGCAAGGCCTCAACTTCTTGCAGAGTGTACCTCCCACCCCCAGTCCTCACCTCTTTCTACAGAAGGTATATAGAGAGCATTCACTGTAGCTATGTCACAGTATGCGAATAGTGAGGACAGCTGAGAAGACCCCAACCCCACACACAGACACTCTTGAACTGAACTTCTTCCTTCTCCTAATACAATCACTGCCAAATCAAACGACTTAATTTTACCTCTTAAAATTACCTTAATTTTGACCTTAACTTCCCATACAAGAAATGGAGGAAAATTAAGGTAAAAAGTGCACAGGTTAAGGCTGATTAAGGGGTGAAACCTTTTCAAATTTGCCTTTTAAATAATAGAACCTCCTGAATTGACTCCTCAAATTTAAGATTAAGGGGTTTCACACTCATGCCATAAATCAAATGTTTAGATAAAATAAAGGGGTCAGTTTCACAAATTAAGGGCCACTTAATTCAAATTAAGGGGTTTGTAAATTAAAGTTGGGTTAAGCACATTTTAAGTACATTGTGTTTCATAGTGAATGCATGTACACACTGAACTGTTTTGTCTTGAACAAACAACTTACACTGCTACTGTAAAAAACTCTTTATCTATTATATACTGCACATTCTCCGTCTTGCTGCTGCTATTATTTGCAGTTATTATTATTTATGGCTGCCTCCCTGTTCTGTAATTTTGCACACCTAACGACTCAACAGCTATCTGTCATATATAGTTTTCATTCAAATGTTGACCGCTCTAAACATTGTCTTGTCCTTTTGTTTTGTTCCTTACACTCTGTGTATTTTGTCCTGCCTGAACTAACATAGGATTGTGGTGTTCTGTTTCTGTTCTTGTGTTGCACCGTGGTCCCAAATAATTTTATTTGGCACCTGTGATGATTTTTTTTCACTTCCACAACACGTTAATTTAATAGCTTATTATTTAAGGTCAACTAGGTGTTTGAATAGTGTTGAGCAACTAAACCTCTCCTCTTAAAAGGAGTCTTTCCTTGAATAAAAAAGCACAATTTTCCCCACTTATTCCAAATATTGTCGATTGTCTAAGTTTTCTTACTGAGTTTTGCACAGCAGCTACATAGCTTTGGGGTAATGGGGGAAATTTGTGTAAATTTCATTTTTTGATTAAGCATTCCAAAGATAAGATCACCTATGTGTTCTGAGCTAACTCAAAATCCAATTAGTCCTATCAGCCAATGCAGGTTTGAGGCAGAGGAAATAAAGAAACAATGGTCTCCTGCCATGTGACCTGTGACTCCTTGGCAGGTCTGGATGTGAATCCGATTGAAATCTGTTGAACTCTTAATAAGCCCATTTCATGGTGGGTGGGCATGGATTAGAGTTGACATACAAGACGTGGTTCTGCACAGAAGAGGGAGCTTCAGGGCTTCCCTAAGACCAAACGTTAACAAGCTTTCTATAGGTAGAGGCATTGAATTGAATAAAAGCGAAGCAAAATAAAAACATGGGATAGAAGATAACCTCATTCTAATCTACCTCTTTTAGGTAGATTAGAATTCTATCTGTTCAACATCATTCCCCTATTATGCAAAATTTTAAGTTTAATGGCAAATGTTTCAAGGATATGCGGTTCTTGCTTAATTGTTGTTAGTTTCTGTAGTAGTTTCTTTTACTTATGTAGGTTCAACTGCTTAGAGGAATTCTTCTGTCACTGAAGTAAGATTTTAGTCTCACCTAAATATTTCAGCACAAAAAAGCAATACTCAATAAATTTTTAAATAAAACCCATAGATATATTAACACAAGTGTTCAACAGTTTCCTAGCCATATGCATACTAGTAAATCATTGCTAAACAACCCACGTAAACAACAAAAATGGACCTCGGTATGACAATTACACTCCTTTCCCTTCAGGTTTGTTTGTAATAGCTTGGTTTAGTCCACATTTATTACAAACCTGCTGTTCACATCCAGACCCTGAGGTGTTTCCACCTCTTAATGAACCACATGGTAGTAATTAATTGAGATAATGAATTTTTAAAGCTAATTTTCCAACTTCACTTTCTCAAGCCATAAGGAAGGCTGGCACCCAGCAGTGTTTCCAGCTTCTGAAACTCAGCACGGGCAAGTTGAGCAAGTTAGGGTCATGGGGTCGAGGTCAGGAGTCACTGAATCCACACATTGCATTGTTTTCGACCAAAACCACTGAAGTATGAGATAATTTGTTCCAGCTCCCTTCCAAGGTTCACCAAAGGCGGTGACCTGAGTTCAGGTAAGCTGACTTGGGAAGAAATGTATTTGTCTGAAGGTTTGGCATGGCCCAGTAGAAAGCTGCTCCCTATACTCTTTCTAAAAGAGTTATCGCTGAAGGCGTAAACACTGATGAGTGATTCAGTTAATGTTCACTGAACAAAATGAAGATAATCTTCTTTCCCGCCTCAGAAGGTGAATCCTCAGCAAGAAAATTTCAGCACCCTAAATATCTGTGTGTATCTACTGCCCCCAAGTGTCTTTGATGGCCAAGAGCAACACAAGGCATCAGGAACTACTGCATCTGTGAATGTGGAAGGAATTCTTAAATTTGTTTAAAAAAATAAAAATAAATAATAGTAATGATAACTTAAGTTCATCTAGGTTCATTTAGAAAATGTCCCTGCTCTTAATGCAAAAGAATGCAATGCTTTTACTTCCAGTTCCTCAGTCCTATCTCTCAGACCTCAGATTCATCAAATGGTGGGTTGCAGGTTTGTGAGATGTTCTTCAAAATAAAGTAGAAAGATTCAGCCCCTAGAGCTCAGAAATCCTCCTGTTCTCTAAGGAAACTCTCTTCGTTAAATTCCACAGGATGGAAACATTCAACACTGAATATACAATCATTAAGGGGTAAAACATAGCTCTAGTTACAATTATTGAGTTCTTTATTGAGAACACATTTCTCTCAATATAATGAGAATTGTATTACTTCACTGTGTGACTTAACTTTGTTCTTTCTTGCGCTGAAATAAAAGCTTCTGTTAATGTGTGAGACGAAGCTGACTTTCCTTATCATACATCTCACACTCATTTCCAATCTAGAAATATAAATATAGGAAAAATAAACATTCCATGAAATAAATTTGGTTTAAATTAGAAGCATTATGTTTGGAGAAAGGAAAACATTGCATACCAGTATTGGATCCTTATCTTATTTGTGAAACATGGTAGTGGTAGTATCAGGGTTTGAATCTGTCTTGCTGCATTTGGGCAAGGAAATCTTGCCACCATTCATGGAGCAATGAATTCCGAATTACACCAGTGAATTCTAAGGGAAAATGTCAGGACATCTGTGTGTGAACTGAATCTGAGAAAGTGGGCACTCTAAGCACGTCATTGTACAAAGATTAGATAAAGAAAAATAACGTTAATGTTTTAGAATGGCCAAGTCAAAGCCCTGGCCTCAAGCCAATATAAATGTAGCAAGTAGCTCATCCGAAGCAAGGAGCTCATGTGAGGAAACCCACCAACATTCCAGAGTGGAAGGAATGGAATAAAATACCTAATGTTTTTGTTCTATTTATTTCATTGGGTTTTCTTTATCTACTTTCAAAACCTGTGTGCACTAGGGGAACAGTCACGCCTTCCCCAAACTGTGTCCACAAAGTTGAAAGCATGGCGTTGTCCGTTCAAATTGTCTTTGTATACTGAAGCATTAAGATTGATCTTCACTGGAAGTAAGGGGTCACCTGAATTGAATAATTAAGAGGTGTGTCCCAGTATTTTTGTCCATATAGTGTATATCTCAGCCAGCTCTGTGCATCAAGGGGGTGGGGTCTACTTTAAGCAGAAGCTGACCTGAACCCCATGTGTTGAACATCCCTAAAATGAAACCTATAAAAAACTATTAAAAGGACACTGGACATTTTTTTATGTTTTCTGCTTTGTGATACGCTCACATGAAATGCGGGAGTTCCCATACCTAATAATTAAGAGGTATGTCCCAATATTTTTGTCCACATAGTGTAGGTTACTGAACAGGTGTGTGGCGTTTGTGGGATATTCTTTCTGCTTTGCTTTTTTTTTTTTTTTTTTTAATCTAGTCTTCTTTGTGTGGTGTTTCTCCTCAGATGGTGGTAAACTCTCTCCACTCCATTGACGGTGCAGCACTATGACATGGAGGAGGGTAAAGGGAGCTGATTGGCTCCTTCACTTCCACGCGTGGTGTGAGAGGTCGTGAAGTTTGCAAGGAAAATGGCTGCAGAACCAACACGAGAATGGAGCGATGAGAAACTGAATAGTGACGATGTCCCCAAAAAAGATCTGATCAAGTTTATTCAGGATAATGCGTCCCATTCGGTATGCCGAGCTCACACCCAAGTTGTGAGATCCATGCTTTGTTTCTTGAACTGTGCAGCACATGCATGTTACCTCACTAGCATTAGCAGCCTGAGGTCCATAGCTTCAGTGTTGGATTGCAATGCTGTGCATGATCACGTCTTGATGCGTTTTTCTGCTTTTTAATTTTAGTGCTTATGCTCAACAGAATGCAATGTGAACTTGGCTTCTTGTTCTAATGCTCCATTCCACCTTAAGTGGTGCAGTACTTACACTATATGGACAGAAGTATTGGGACACACCTGTTTTCAGGGTTTGGGCTAGGCCCCCTTAATTCCAATGAAGGGCAGTCTTAATGCTTCAGCATACCAAGACATTTTGGACAACACCATGCTTCCAACTTTGTGGACACAGTTTGGGGAAGGCCCTTTTCTATTCTAACATGACTGTGCCCCAGTGCACAAAGCAAGGTCCATAAAGTCATAGTGGGACCCCAGCCCCATCCAACACCTTCAGGATGAACTGGAATGAAGATTGCAAGATAGGCCTTCTCGTCCAACATCAGTGCCTGACCTCATAAATGCTCCACAGAATGAATGGCCACAGATTCCCACAGAAACACTCACATCTTGAGGAAAGCCTTCCAAGAAGAGTGAAAGCTGTTATGGCTCCAAAGGCTGGGACCAACAGTGTGTTAAAGTCTATGTATTTGAATGCAATACCCTAATACTTTTGTTCATATTGTGTATGTTCACCAGTGCCAGACTGCTGTACAAGCTCACAAATGGAAGTGCTGCACCGATTAAGGTGGAAAGGAGTTTTTTGAATGAGACGCTGACTTAAGCTTTGTGTGGTGTGAGGTGGCAGATTTGGTTATCATGCAACGTCTCTATGCTTTCAGTTTCTTGCCGAGCACAAACTTCTAGGGAATATCAAGAATGTTGCAAAAACTGCAAAAAAGGAGCAGCTTGTTGTGGCCTACAACCAGCTATTCGAGAGCAAGGTAAGCAGTGGGCTAAATTAAAAAGCATTTGGAAATGTTTTCTTTGTGGTATCTTCCCTGTTTGAGAATGACCAAGTTAATTATTTCTGTGGGATTATGGCAGCGGTTTAAAGGAACAGAAGTGGAGGAGGTTACCCAGGACATGAAAGCTGTGAAAATTGATCAGAAGCCCAAAGAGACAAAGACAGAAGAAGTTGTAGATGAGGTATCACATTAGGGCATGAAGCATTCTGGGATGGATAAAGTACAGATTCATAGTATATTTGGTGTTACACTCAACAAAATGCTATTCAAACACGTTTCATAGCTTAGAGGTTTGTTTTTTATTGATTTGTGTTTCGACTTAACAGGGCCCCCCCAAGTTCACTAAGGCTGTGTTAAAGAAAGGAGATAAAGTCAACTTCCCCAAAAAGGGAGATACAGTGGCATGTTGGTACACGGGCACACTTGAGGATGGCACTGTCTTTGACACCAACATTCCTACAGGTGCATGTTTTACACTCTTAATGTGTATATGTATGATGAGGTGGTGATCACACATTTAGTACTAAGATATTTGATGAAAAAAAAGCATAATGTAATGTTACTCTAAGCCTTTAAATAATTTATGCTGGACCTAATGTTGTACTGTAATACAAAAAATACAAGCGGCAACAATGGGTCAGCTGGGGCCTGGTGGTTAAGGAGTTGCCCCTGTGATCTCAGAAGGCTGTGGGTTTGAATCCCAGGACTGCCAGTGGCACCACTGGGGTCCCCTTGAGCAAGGTACCATCCCCATGCGCTGCTCCCCAGCTGCCTGCTGTTTCACCTGGTGAATGAGTTAAATGCAAAGAGAAAATTTCATTGTTCACATTGTGTGGTGTGTTCATGTATGTCTCTTTTAAAATCATATAAACACATACCTGTTTTTTGCATTGTGTAAATGGACCAGTAGAACCAGTATTTAAAAAATTACCTGTTCTATAAGGTTACGGTTTCAGAGCTACAATGATCATGCTGAATGCAAAGTCAGAGTACACTTTGTCCTCAACCATATACCAGTAGACAGAGACAAAAGTTTATAACTTGTTAGATGAATAGTAATTGGCTGTCTTTGCAGGTGCAAGGAAGAAGAAACAAGCCAAACCACTTTCTTTTAAGGTTGGGCTGGGCAAAGTCATCAGAGGAGTGAGTTTTTGTGCTGTTCCGTCATGTGAAAGTCTTCTATGGGTCTTCAGCCCTACCATCATTTAAATATTTTTCTTCTATTTTTTCAGTGGGATGAAGGTCTCCTAACCATGAGTAAAGGTGAGACTGCACGCTTGGAAATCGAGTCAGACTGGGCTTATGGTAAAAAGGGTCTTCCTGATTCCAAGTATCCTTTAAGTGTCTCACTGTAGGACTGCACATGCAATTTTTAAAGAGGATGAACTGTTGAAGTTCAAAGCTGAAATTATGAGGGCAAGTTTAAGCATTAGTTTCTTCTAAAACACTATGGATTGCAGCAAGTTACAGTAATTTTATACAAGATATTTATGAACATGTCTTTCAAATGTCTTATTTCTTCAGATTATGGTTTTTCCTTAACCAGTTTTCAACCAGAATCCCACCAAATGCCAAGCTCATTTTTGAGGTCGAGTTGGTATCAATTGATTAATATTTGGATGACCTAGCATGAAGTTGCTGTCACATGAAACTGTATAAAGTTCAGTTTCAGCAGATAAATAATCAGGAAGTATTTCTGGTCATGTTTGTGTTGGCCTTGTTAAAACAACTGTGGAAAGCAGCAAAATTACTCTCCCTACTTTTTGGAGAGGGAGGTGTTACCATTTTTGTTCAAATATTGTTTTGCATGTTTAAGAAGTTACAATAAAACTTAAATTAAACTGGCATGTTTATTTACCACTCCTCCAGAATTATTATAATAAAGGGGGGTACAAAGTCATGGCTACAGAAAGCTGGATAAATTAAAACAGCTGAAATTGATGAAGCAGCACATGTTTGTTCATGCCATAACTTTTATTATGAACAAAATTTGCCACAAGACCATTTAAGAGTTGGCATTAGGACCCTTCTTCTTTCCAAAGGTGGGCACCACATTCACAAAGCGACGGTTGTACTGGATGCGGCGCTTAGCACGGCCTGTCTTCTTTTTCTTCTTTTCCTGTTTGTCCACCTGAAACCAGCAGAAGAGAAACATGAGCTGAGCTTAGTTTTCAACCATCTTCAGGGAAGATGTTTTTATACCGTTTATATAACGTCCTGCATGCCAGCTTCATTTGATTTTTGTTAAAGGGACTGGCAAGACAACATGAACTTGGACCATCTGGAATGAATAATAAGTAATTTTAAACCACAAGTGTCCCCTGTATATTAAAAATGTAAAGGGCAAGGTTTGACAAGCAGCATGAAAAAAAATATGGCCACCTTTATGAGGGCCTTGGTACTCACCTTGGGTGTCTGTCCTCGTACTTTACCGGCACGAGCCAGGGAACCGTGTACCTTACCTAGGAAGAGAAAGGAAAACAAAGCTAATTACAACAATCGTTCTTCCAAAGTAAAAAATAGATATTTAAAAAGCATTAGTATATAACTCAAATGAATCCAAAGTAAAGATGCTAAATCAGTTCTATATCTCAAATTGGCCAGTTCATTCAATTCCACCATGTTAATTTGAAAATATTTCAAATAAAAGCACAGAACAAAACTATTTTGCTTTGAAGACAAAGCACAAACTTAGTGGAAAACAGCTTGGAAACACATGCAATTTACCTCCCAGAAGCCTGCCAACCACCTCCAGGGTGCAGTGCTCTGAAATGCCACAGTTCATGAGAGTAGTATCATCTTCCAGTGGGGTACCAGCCAGCATAAGCACCTGGTCCTCAACAGACAGACCCTCCAAAGTCTGGACATGGGCCTATGAAACAGAAGAGCTTTTGTTTTAGCAACAAACATGATATACTTGGCAATACTAAAAACTGATAAATGCAGTTTGCACTCCCTTCAATAACAGAATTCTTACCTTTATGTCCTGGACAGTTTCCTGTCCAGTCACCTCAAGGGTGTGTAGGTTCTGCGCACGCAAGAAGAGTTGCATGTTGAATTCTGTGGATGGAGGGCAAAATGATTATATTCCAGCAATTATAACTGCCTAAATGTGCTTCAATTAAAATTTCATGTAACCCAATATACCACATTGTTTCACCTTGATTTTCTCCATTTATAGCATTGCATTCCGAGTATATTACTGTGACAACATTTATACTTACAATATATACAATACTTATAAATCATTTTCCGAACAGGCATGCTACACATCCGAGGCTTTGTAGTCACCAGCTTGTTCAACATTTCTTCCAAAATTGAGGGTAGTAACTTTTTTTCCTGAGGTACCTTCTGCCCTGTGCATAAGCTTCTCCTAATCAAACATCTGTTCCAACTGATAAGCACATTGACCAGCTCCACCTGAGCTACAGTGGCAGTGTTACAGGACAAAAATATGCCAGGAAAGGGATTCTCCAGAACCACAGATGCAATGTATTATATGCTAAATAAAACAATGTCATGAAGATTAGACTGTGTTCCACCGAAATACCATTACTAAGGTCAGATACTGATTTTGGATGAGCTCTGGATCACAAACACCACTCCAATAGCGCTCCACCACTCCTTTGAACACAATTTCACCGCTCATCCAACCCGAGAACCAGTAGGCCCATTTAGCCCAATCCATTATTCCAGGAGGCACTTTAAGAGCTTTCTCAGCTTTAACACACCCACCACAACTCGGGTCAAAAGTCCAGAGTTGGGAGACACTGCTCTCTAATCGACAGGGCAAAGTGGACTTTGGCCCATGTGTGGCTGCTCCAGAGCATCCCTATCTTTGCCTTTCTATGCAGAGTATATTAACTGCCATTTACTACAAGTTTCTGGTTACTTTGACACAGTGTACTTTTCTGGGCCTGTAAAGGAGTCTGTAAATCTCTAAGGAGGAAACAGTCTGGTAGCAGTGATTTCATATACATTATCTGGGCTAAAGTATTGTGTGGAATAACATGACAGGCCAGCACAGAGCCCGGACCTCAACCCCATCCAACACTTTTGAGATAAACTGGAACGGAGACTTTGAGCCAAGCCAGGTTTGAATGCAGTTCCATTAATATCCTCGTTATAATGGTCATGCGTCCCAATACCTCTGTCCAGGTGGTGTCTGTGCTTTTGTACGTACTTATCGGGGTCTTGTCGTAACGTCTTAACACATTGACTCGAACATAATTCAGTCTCACAATACGGAAGTTTCTATCCCTTAACACCATATCATACTGATAAGGATGATGAAATCCTAAACACCACCACTAATTCTCGTTTGGTGAGCTGATAAACACCCCAGACAGTAAAGTTAGTGGAGGAGTTAGCTTTAGCTGCTAACCAGGTTTAGCTCTCTGGGTACAGCAGTGGAGACACGCGGTCAAAGAGGCAAAATATCCCCAAAGACACGACAAATTATCCTAAAAACGTGTAAAATATATACTATAGTATTTGAGACTGAATCCAAATACTATGTGGAACCTCTAGAGGAGGATAAAGAGGATAAAATAATGAAGTAAAAGACGGGCCTTACTCCGCACGCTGCTCGGGAATCCACAGACACCGAGAAAAGGACCCGCTGCTTGCGCATGCGCGATAAAAAGAAGGCCGGGAAACGGGTACGTCACGTGTAGACAACACCCATCAATAGAGTTACTAGGAATATTTTTTTTTCTATTATCAGTGATACAATTACTGATGTCATATTACTTTAGTAGAATTATTATTAACAGTACAGACACAACCGACTTCTAGTATCTACCTCTCTTTTAATCTGCTGCTATATCTTATGTCGTTATTATTATATTAAGATAAGATAAGAAAGAACTTTATTTATTTAATTCTTTTGTCATAAACATGCTCAATGCAACAAGATGAATAAAGATAAGTCAATAAAGAGTTTAAAAAGAACAGTAGTAATAGTGCAAACGGAATAACAAAATAACTCTAAGAAAGTAACAAATAACTACAACAGATATAATAAAATAACTGATTATTAGTGCGCGTGGTTATAAAAAGTGACTTAGTGTTTATGCCATGAATAAAAAAGAGAAAGAAGCATGTGATTATTACTATCATTGTTATTGTTGTTGTTGTTATTATTAATATGCTCTCCACTATCAGTGATTTAATTACTGATATTATTACCGTAGTATAAAAATTATTATTGACACTACTGACACTTTACTACCTAGTTCTAGTTCCTACCTCTCTTTAAATGTTCTGCTTTATTTTATTTCAGTATTATTTATGATTATTTTTATTGTTATTGTTATTAGTAGTAGTAGTAGTAATACTTTATCATCTGTGATATAATTACTGATATATTATTACTTTAGTAGAATTATTATACTATAATTATTATTATTACACCTTACTACCTACTTCTAGTTCCTACCTCTCTTTAAGTCTGCCGATATATTTTAGTTCGTTACTATTATTAGTAGTAGTAGTAGTAGTAGTAATACTTTCTTTATTATCAGTGATATGATTACTGATATTATTACTTTAGTAAATTATTAACACTACTGACACTTTACTATGGGGTGCTGTTTGTAAAAACAGCTTCACAAATTTAGAGGTGTAATTTTTTCATCATTTAGCACAATGTTCACACAATTTTCACACATTTAGAGCTAA
>JBBPCX010000160.1:6960793-6985631 GCA_037974365.1 Hydrocynus forskahlii
AACATTTAGATTTAGATTTAACATTTAACATTTAGATTTAGATTTAACATTTAGATTTAGATTTAACATTTAGATTTGACATTTAACATTTAGCATTTAGATTTAACATTTAGATTAAAGATTTAATATTTAGATTTAGATTTAACATTTAGATTTATATTTGACATTTAGATTTAACATTTAAATTTAACATTTAACAATTACGCAGCAAGAAAATGTATCAAAACGTAACACTGTTTTTTAACACATTTAGCTCTAAATGTGTGAAAATTGTGTGAACATTGCTCTAAAGGATGAAAAAATGACACCTCTAAATTTGTGAAGCTGTTTTTACAAATGGCACCCCATACTTTACTACCTTATTCTTGTTCCTACCTCTCTTTAAATGTGCTGCTATATTTCATCTTAGTATAACAATTATTAGTAGTAGTAGTAATACTTTCTCTATTATCAGTGATATAATTACTGATATTATTTAAGAATTATTGACACTACTGACACCTTACTACCTACCTCTCTAAGTCTGCTATATTTTATTTTCGCTATTATTAGTAGTAGTAGTAATACTTTCTTGATTTTCAGTGATATATTACATCAGTAGAATTACTTTTATTGACACTTCTAACACTTTATTACCTACTTCTAGTTCCTACCTCTCATGTCTGTTGCTATATTTTATTTCAACATTAGTAGTAGTATTTGTATTCACTGTCATTTTCAGTGTTTAATTTCAAAGCGTTGATACTGAACATGCTCAAGGTCATGCCACTAAAGCTCTGAATTGAACTGAACTAAGTGTGTAAAGTCTACAAAAGCATCATGCCTGAGTGTCACCCTCTTAAAATCCAAGCCTTTCTGAAGCCATGGAGCAACTTCTAAGATCAGCTTTTGATCTGGAGCTATTTGACATCAGAACCTGACCCCACTATTGCTTTTATGGATGAATGCAATCAAATCCCCACAGCAATGTTCCAACATACAGGGCTGGTTTCCCAGACAGGGATTAAGACTAGTTCTGGACTATACTTCTCTTTCAATTGAAAATCTCCATTCATAATACTGTCTGGTGCAGGACTAGGCTTAAACCCTATGAAACCTGCAATTTACCCTATAGTCTTCACAGAAGAGATGATGCTGCTGCTGCATCTTTAATACCATTGGATGATCAGGTCATCAAATCTTTATAGTTTCAATTAAGAGAAAAGTATTTAATTCTGTTGAAGGTATTTAATTCATAGCTTTATGGAAGATGTGGTAAAAATATAGGCATTTACAATGTAACCAGGATCAAATGTGCACTTAATCATTTACTTTGTCCTAATAATGGTACTTAATGTCCATTTTTAGATCTTAATTTGTACTTCCTCATTTCCGGTCCACTATGAAAGTATAATCACAGACAATGTAAATAGCTAGTGAACCACTTTCTACCCAAATCAGTACTGGTGTTCAAATCACAGGGCTTGGAGCCTCCTAGTAAATTCCACATGCCAACAGCTGAAATGTAGTTTTACTTATAAAGCAAGGGTTAAATAAACCACAACAAATGTAAGGATACCAATTTCTTTATTATGAAATTCATAAGTCAAAATAAGAGGCCTTCATTTTACTTTTGGCTCTGAAAACAGGATGACATCACATTTAGGAGAGCAGAGATGTAAAGGGAAAAGAATTACCGATTTCAGGTTCTTCCATACAAATCATTCAAACTACTAAACGTCCAAAAAGAGACCACACTAAATCAAGCTAAAAGAAACTTATTTTGCACTTTTTCCGCAGAAGGAAAACTCATTTGCAACACACATGCTCAAAAACAAAGTAAACTGTCAAACGACTGAGAATGTTAATGAGAATCAGTAAGAATGGATAAAAAGGACAGCTGAGTTCAACTGTACATCAGGTCATCATGTGGGTGGTGGGGGGTAGTACTGGTTGTACTGGTACTGGCTGTACTGGCCCCAGGAGTTCTGAGTTCCCCATGAGTTGTACTGCTGTGAAGGAGAAAAAATGATTATGAACAGCACAAAGGTTGAATAATTTTCTGTATTAATGATTTTTCTTCTCAAACACACCAGAGTGAACTCTTAACTATCTGCTTTACTTTAAATATGGTTAGCTATGTAGACACTGACCTGATACCAGTTGTTATAGTTGTATCCATGGTTGGCCTGCATGTCTGGCATGACCTGACTTGATGCTGCTGAGCCATCATCTGCACGTTGTCGTTTTGCCTCCGGCTCTTGAGACCTGCATAAGTGAGCACATTTAAAAAAGTTAATACCTCAGAATACTAAAGAACTTTTTTGATAAGACACATCTTACACATACTAATAAAACACATTCCACTTGCAACTTACCCATTCTCAGCTTTTCTCTTCGTTAATTCTTGTTCTTTTAGAAGATTCTGATGTTGTTCATATACAGCAACAAGCCTGAAAAGGGTACAAATGTAAATATTTTCACCATTTTCATGTATAGCATCAAAAATAATGACACTTCTCCACTATAGCAAGAAGCTAGAATAATAGTCTTCTTGCGAAGTTCCAAGTAGTTTTCCAACATGCTAACATGAATGGAAATGAATGGACGTCTACGGAGCTAGATGGCTAAATTCTGCACTCGCCCGCGGAAGTGTTCTGAGTGAGTTCTCCTTATATTAAAATTTTTCTGATATTACTGAATCAGGAATAGCCTAGTGAAGAGGGAAAAGTATGTTCCTACATTTATTTTTTTCTAAATAAAATGAAACAAGCCTTCAATCTGTCAGTAATCCGCCGGTCACGGCGCGTGCACTTCTGGGCTCGCTAAGTGCAGCGTGCGCACATGGAAATGAGCTGTCCAGAGTTAAGACTGATGTGTGTGTGTATATACAGAAGCCAAAACGGATGCTTCGGCGCGAATCGTTGTTTATCTTCTCTGAGGACAGTGGACTAACCTGCCTGAGTTTTTGATTATCCCCTAGTGACTTGCTGCAGTACAGGTATACGAGTGTTAACAATGACAAAGGTTAAAAAATAAATAAAAATTTGGAAGGAAAATTAATATCTCGATAATATATTACTTAAGAGACAATATTAACTGTATTTTATTTTAAGTGAGCATCTGGCCCATACAGTGTCTGCCGAGAAAAACTCTGGCCCTTGGACAAATGTAGTTGACAACCCCCGTCTTAGACTGAGCTCACAGCTAGACGAGCTATTTGGGATTTAATTCCAGCCACAATAAAACACTAAGTGAGGAAATAAGTCATAGGAACTGACTGAATAATACTCACACATTTATGTCACTGCCATAGTCCTCAAGAAACTCCAATTTGCGCTGAGAGAACGTGACACGTGACTCCAAGGGCATGGCACTGTTGATGGCTCGATCAAAGCAGGCTAGGATTTCGGTTTCATTTTGCTGTACATCCCCGCTGTACTCCAGCTCCAGGAGGTTCAAGTACAGCTTAGGACTGGTCTACAAGCACATAAATCACTGAGTTAAAAGGAGATTACTTTCTACAAACATACTTGAACAGAAATAAAAGCTTTATATCAAAATACATGAATTACACCACCATAAAACTGTGAAACACTTGTAATATCATGATTCACCCCTCAAACTAGGTGCAAGGTTTTAGGAGCAAGCTTAACTAATAGGCAGAATTTTCAGCCTTGGTACCATTTATCGGGTTTAAACCTGTGGAGGGAAAAAAAAAAACCCTTACCTCATCTTTTTCGATGGCCTCTAGCAGTACTTTTTTAGCCTTTCCGATGCTCCTCTGTACTTTAAGAAGCTGCCTAGCTAGTTTCACAGAGTAGAAGGATGATTCGCTTGCATTTTTTCCATTCTTGATAGCATCTCGCAGCAGTGCCTCGGCTTCATCCAGGTTCCCATGGCGACGCTCCAAACTCACCCGACGTAGTCTCACCATGGCCAGGCTTGGAACCGCCTCCTCTAGACTTTTAAGGATGCTTCGTGCCTCCTCAATGTTCCCTGGTGAAGCATTAAAAAAAAATTGATTGTAGTAACCACAGTTAAGAAGTAATAACCACATAAAACATACATTGAGTGCAAATATCCAAAATAAGCATCATTTGAATGTGACAGAAAGGAAATTTACCCTGTTGCTCCTCAAAGGCTGCCCAGAGAACATGAATGGTAGGCTTCTTGGGTAGATGGATGGTGCACGCCTTCTTGTACACATGTCTCACCCCCTCTGTGCTGTAGCTCTCTAAATACTTGGCATACTTCAGAAGTAAAGACGGAAAAAGAAGGAGAGATACAGAGAGGGAATAAAAGAAAGAAACAGGGAAAGAACACAGAAATTAAGCTTTCATTTCAGATTCCTGCACCAGTGAATTTCCATTGACAAGATCGTTTTGAGTATTTCTGTTTTAAACCCATCAGCACCTTTATGGAACCAATAAGATAAGTTTCTGTAAGGTAGTGGGAGACGGAGAGATGCAACGAAGTTGGCAAATGCTGGAGTCAAATCTTGTGTGGCAAGCTGGCCATCCCCTAATACAACAAATACAGTCAAATATCAACGTTACACGCAAAGAGTGCAGGAAGTTTTACTGAGGAAGTGAAATCGTTGGGGGGGAAGGAGGGAGGAAAGGTCTGTGCGAAAGGAACTCAATTTACCTTTGTCCAGAACTCCTCATAAAGGGCACAGGCAATCAGGCAGCGCTCAAACAGAACCACTACACGCTCTGGTGTCCCATTCTCCAGTTCAAAGTCCAGGTACTCCCTCCAGTTGCTGAGCTGAGTCTTCTCCAAGGCTTTAACGTGGAAATACGGACGTTTGATCTATGTGGGCGCAAAAAGAAAAGAAGTTTGTTAATTAAAATTACAGCTACAGAATATAATCTCACCTAAACCAAATTTTATCTTCTTCAGACTAAAAACAACTTAAAAAATGCTCTTACCCCTTCTTCAAAGGCCCAACGCTTACTGACTTCATGCTCATTGTGGTTAAATATCTCTTGCCGTGACTCGATCACCTTATGCCGCATGTTCTCAATCTCCGTGACTCTCTAGAGAATAAAATAATTTTATTAAAGTCCACGTTACAACTACATATTCAACTTATCTCGAGTGATGTGCAAACTGCATGTCCAGCTACCAAGGGTTTACATCACCATGACCTCGAGAGAAACAAGTGGAATCTTGCGTTGGGATAAGTAAGGTATGCACACCCTGCACATCAGCTGTGGCCCAAGCCGTGCTGCTGGGGGGATTGGGGTTGAGGGACGGTGTCATTTCGTCACGGTCCCGTCCCACTTTTATCTCGAGTCCCTGAACGGATGCCAACTGGAATCCTCAGGTATTCACTGGCTGCTAACGGAAAGACACCTCTTCAAACCTGTACAGTTTTGCTTCTCTCCAGCATCAGGTAGGTCCCTCCCTGTCTCTGGCATGTTTCATATCCACAGACTGAGGTCTGGGCTCTCACCTTTGCAGGATCAGGAAGGTCGTCAGTGCCTGGTGGAAGCTCCTCACTGGGTGTTTCTTCTTCTTCTCCCTCTCCACTTGGTTTATTGGCAGCAGCAAGCTCTAACCTCAGCTGAACAAACTCCTCTTCTGACAGGAAGTGCTTAGGATTATTGTTTTGTACATGATCTTTGAATCTATAAAAAAAAAAAAAAAAACACATTAGTAACAGCATACTGAGGAAATAGCCTCAAAAAAAGCCCCTCCCTTGATGCAAATAAAAAATAAGCTAATTTGCATGCAGCTTAAAGCACAAACCTCTGGAAATGCTGGGAATACAGCTGAGTAGGAATACCCAGGATACGGTCATAGACTGCTGTTACATTGGCCAGTTTCTCCTGTTCTGTCTCCCAGTTAATATAAGCTTCCCAAAGACGATCTGACCGGAAGTCAGTACCAGCAGCAAGAACAGCATGCTCATAAGCACTGAAAGTAAATAATGTATGGTTACCACACAGCACATTCCACTACATTCAGTCATTCATTTTCCGTACAAGTGAAGAGGATGTATTTACGCTCGTATGCGGTTTTCAGCTTCTCCATCACTGGTGTCTTGGTTTTCCCTTAGAAAAGTTATATAATGAAGCCACAGGTCAACACTAAGTGGGATGGCCTGCAGACCTCTGCGGTATACCTGAGAGGAAAAAGAATGGTGCAACAGTAAGTAAACATTTCATTCCAATGCAATTGGAAATGGCAAAAAAAAAAAATTAAGAAAAATTTACCTCATCTGCTTCCTGTATGTAACCATGTTTTTTCTCAATGTCTGCATATTTCTTCCAGTACCCATAACAGTAGGGATAGCGTAGAAAAAAGGCATCAAATGCTGTTCTCGATGCCAAAAGGTGATTCTGAAAAAGATTGCAATATTGCAATAAATTTCACATAACTTTACATGCTTTTTATTTAACTTGGTCACTGGAGAATGTGATACTTACTTCTTGTTCCACATACTGCAGAAGGTAGACCCAGCCATTGAAATCTTCAGGGTTTTCCTCAACAACTTTATAGAGCCTCTCAAATTCAGAGGGAAGTGTAGGTTTCTGCACAGAGGCATCACTTGCTCCATCTTCACTTTCCTCTTTGGATGCATCTTCAAGCTCCATATTCGCAGGACTTACAGAACTGCCTGACTCGGCTTGCTTTTGTGTCAGTTCTGGTTCTGAAGTCTGACCATTTGTTTCCAATTGGCTTTCAGAGACATGCACAGTGTTATCGGGCTGGTCTTCAATGCTTTGTTCAGAAATACCAGATTTTTGCGCCATCAATTCTGAGTGCCCATCTACTGCAAACTGCTGGTACTGCTCCGCTGTAGCTGCCGGTTGCACCTGGTCTTGTTCTAGGTTCTGTTGGTTCCCAGTAATACCAAGAGTGTCAGGGACTTGGTCCATTGTCCACTGAGTATCGTGAGTTAAGTTGGGAAGGTCAGAAATGAAACCATCTCCTGCACCTTCCATAGCGGTAGAGTCCCCATTGTCAGGGGTATTTGTGTCAACCATTCCCGTCATGGGCTCCTGAGAGAGATCCAGGTCTAAAGAAAAACAAAAGAAAATCAGAATATTGCCAGTGTTAATCTGGACAAGACAACAGTACTGACTACTGCAGCCCTATACACAAACAATACTAATAAAGTTACCTAGATGTTCTGAAGTTGATCAATACCCCTTTATAGAAAAAAAACTGAACTTGACCATTCATATAACTATAAAATTCTTGTATTGTGGCCCTGAAGGGCACTGTTCAGGACAGGCTGGTGATTTCCCTGTAATTAATATGGCAATTAACTAATGAGTTTCATCAGGGTTGTTTGACCAGGAAAACAAAAATAAAGATATCCTGCAAGAATCCCACAATTCATAATCAGAATTTAAGACACTTACTTGGACAACATGTGTTGGTAAATAAAGTAATGTACATTTGTACTAATCCACTATTCCTGTTAAGTTGGATAATAAAATTGGGCTCAAGTTAGAACGGGAAATAATTTAACTTAGTTCCAAACACTTCAGTTACACTCGTTTGAGAATCGGCTCTCACGGGTGCTTTCCAAAATTATCTTGCAAGTTATTTTAAGTACACTATGTACCTTCTGAATACCCCTATATGAAAAACACAGAACATGACTATATTCAATACTTAAAATAATAATTAAATATGAGGCTGGTCAGACATACTGATGATTTCCCTGTAATTAATTATTTTGCCATTTAACTAATTTGCCTCTTCAGGCATTTTGGCACAGGAAAACAGATCAAGGTAATCTTGCAGGAATCCAGCCATTCATAACCAGAACTGAAGATACATACTCAGAGACAACGTGGTTTTACAATAGAGGAAAAGACAACCCTTTATTAGTCCCACAAGGAAGAAATGTACAAGTTTGTTGGCAAATAAAGTAGATTTTCTAAGTAACAAACGTTTGTACTAACTCAAGTTTCAACGCTGGGAAAACCTCACACCTTAATTCCAAACACTTTAATCATACTCGTTTGAGAATCAGGTCCCATGGGTACTTTCCCAAAATAGCCTGCAAGTCATTTTACGTTTACTGATGCACAAAGCTTATTTAAGTATTCAAAGCGTAGTTAACGAAGGTAAACATGATTCGTAGAGTGATATCTGCATTAAACATGCCAAACCGTGGATAAACTACTATGCAGCTAAACATGTGGCTAATGCTTTTGTAGCTCAAATCAGCCATTACAGGCAAGTTAAAGCTGACTGAACATTTTTATCAAACAATAACAGATACTCGTATGCTTATAGCTCCAGAAATCATATGATGTATTAATTTTGCAGAATTAATCTGTATACGAGTTGAACACGGCAGCTAACTAACCTGCGTTACACAACTTAGCAGGTTAGCTGGCCTGCTAATGAAGCCTCGCGTCTCTCACAAGCTGAAAACACGGGTATGTTCGCATTATTTTACAAATGTATACGCCTAGCGTGTTAAATATAAATATATTTCACATAAGCAATACATTTAAAGATATTAATGCTGACTGGGAAACACAGAATCCTGTTTTTGTCTGGTTCAGGGCCTAGTCAGCCGTTCAAAAAAAACAAGCGTTAGCACTAGTAGCTAACAATACTGTCGATACGGCCAAACTAAGGAGTACAGAAAGGATTTTGTTACAGAAATTATACCAATAGCATTATTGATGGGCATACGTACCAGAATGGTCCATGAAATTGCGCTAAAACGAAGATTTATTTCAACTTGTTCGAACTTATCTCTCCGCCAACATGTGGTCGAGCTCTCATTCTAAACAGCGCTGAAGGGCAAGAATCTTCTTCGCATGCGCACTGGGGGCCGCGCCAGGCGTGAATGTGTTGGCACTGCTGTATTTGTTCAGGTCCTGTGTCCATACGCATGTGAACAAAAGTATTGGGACACACCTCTTAATTACTGAATTCCGGTGGCCCCTTGCTGTGCCAGGCAGGTACGAGCAAGAGTGAAAGACTTTAGTTTGAGAACCAGATCTCACTGGCGCATTCCAGAAAATAGCTCACGAGTTATTTTAAGTTCATTATGTACTTATGTGCTAAGGCAATTGAAGTATTTAAAGCGTAGTTAATGTAAGATAACAAATAACTTTATTTATCCAGAGGGAACTTTACATTTACAATTATATTTATGGCATGTGAGAATTTAGTGTGCTGTGCCAGCAGATCATTAGTGCAAAATGGCTATGAAAGTGACTTAGTGTTAATGCAATAAAAGTACAAATAAATTCAATAAAGTAAATGTATTTAACAAGGATAACTGTACTAAATATGCCAAGCCATGGCTAAATTACTATGCAGCTAAATCTGTGGCCAATGCTCTTGTAGCTCTTTAAAGCGGATCATGCATTTTTATCATACACTAAACAAATACTTACTTATAGGTAGAGCCTCTAAAGATTTTAGGAGGTATTAATCTCGTATAATGCAGCTGTATGAGTTTAACATGGCAGCTAACTAACCAGCATCACCAACAGCCAATGTTAGCGGCCCCTTGTGACAGGCAGGTACCAGTAAGAGTGTAAGGGAAAGTGTACAAGACAGTATTGAGATCAGCTATGTTGTATGGTTTGATCATTTGTAGACAGTGTCACTGACGAAAAGGCAGGAAGCAGAGCTGGAAGTGGCAGAGTTTTGCATTGGGAGTGAGGAGGGTGGACAGGATCAGGAATTAGTTTATTAGAGGGACAGCTCAAGTTGGAACTTTTGGAGGAAAAATCAGAGAGATGAGATTGTGTTGGGTGTGTTGGGAGAGGGATGCTGAGGATGGAGCTGCAGGGAAGAGGAGAAGAGGAAGGCCTGGTAGGAGGTTAATGAATGTGGTGAGGGAGGACATGCAGGCAGTTTGTGTGAGAGAGGAAGGTGCAGAAGACAGAAGGAAATGGAGATGGTTGATCCGCTGTGGTGACCCCTAATAAAACGTGAGCAGCCAAAAGTAGAAGCAGAAGTCACCCCTTACTTCCAGCATGCCAAGACATTTTGGAAATGCTTCCAATTTTGTGGACGCAGTTTGGGGAAGAGCCTTTTCTATTCTAGAATGACATGGTTGGATGAGTTTGCTGTGGAAGAACTTGACTGGCCCGAACAAAGCCCTGACCTCAACCCCATCCAACACCTTTGGGTGAACTGGAATGGAGATTGAGAGCCAGGCCTTCTCTTCCAACATCCATGCCTGACCTCATAAATGCTCTACAGAATGAATGGGTATACATTCTCACAGAAACTTATAAAATCCCTCTTGGTGTAATGGTCAGGCGTCCCAATACTTTTGTCCATATAGTGTAGCATGTTTTACTAATTTATCACAATCAGTTCATAGAAAGAAATGTTGTATCTGTAGCAGCTTAAGTAGGCCTTCCCACCTTTAGTGTAGAGTCTCGTCTGAATGATTTGAAACCTATCTATACTATACAGCTAGCTGAAGTACTACAGGGGCAATAACATAGTTTCTTTGGCCATACGCTTTACCTTCTTTGTTTTGTGATCACAAATGCTGTGACTTTGTCAGCTTTACTGAATTGACTGAAAAAAGTAGGCCTAATTTAATATGTCACACTACACACTACTATCTGGATAAAAAAACATTATCAGACTAATTTAATGATTTAATAATCATCAATCTAACATAAAATAACTTCTCTTTAAAAATGCACCCTTACTAGTATTACTAGTAAAATTGTGTTTAATATAAAGGTTGGTAAGGTTAATGGTTTGGGTGTTTTTCTGTCCTGACATTCTGTTTCATGCAACCAGCAGTAAAACAGCCTAAAGGTTTCACAAATGAAATGCAAATATGACCAAGATGTTTACAGAACTTCAGTGTAGGCTGGATAAAAATGCTTGTTAGTTTTGTTGTAAATGTGCACCAATCAAACACTGAACACTGAATATATAAATATAGTTAACTCCTTAATACACCACACAGTATTTGAACAGAAACACTTTTACCAGTGACCCTGCACTCTATTTTGTAATCATACAAATTGCATGAAAATCAGTTTTAACTGAAATTATTTTACTCATAACCCGTACAGCCATACGTTTGTAGACACCTTCATTCTGA
This sequence comes from Hydrocynus forskahlii, assembly GCA_037974365.1. Lineage (NCBI taxonomy): Eukaryota > Metazoa > Chordata > Actinopteri > Characiformes > Alestidae > Hydrocynus > Hydrocynus forskahlii. The sequence continues at coordinate 6,971,844 of JBBPCX010000160.1, forward strand.
AATCAAGGTTATCAAGGGTACTGTGTGTTAAAGAAGGGAAAGCCCTAAAAGGTGCAGGGCAGTGTGCAGGAGCAAGGTTCAGAAACACTGCTCTTGCTGACACTTTGAGCATGGTGGTCTGTTGGGCAGCTGCTCCAGTGCTTTTTTATTGGGAAACATGCAAGGGTTATGTGTGTGCAGGCAGTGTGTGAGCCGGTGTCAGTTATAGATGCAGCTCAAAATTGCTGAATCTTGAGAAAGCCTGTCTGGATACTTTTGGACATACAGGTCTGGTTTCCAGGATTTACACTACAGGCCAGAAGTTTAGGCCCAATCTCAGATTAAAAAAAACAATATAAAACTATTCCTTGCCTTAATCACAGCAGCAGATTTTCCAGCAATTTTTGGAAACAACCCTCCCAGCACCTTTTCAAGCATGCAAGCAGTTCTGTCTCGTTTGCTTTAAAGTTGTCTGTCCAGCTTGTCCCATGCTGCGCAATGGGAAAAATATCTAGAGACTAGGGAGGCCAAGACATAATTGTCAAAACCTTTTGCTTTTCTTCGGAATGGATATAATTTTGGCACAATATTGAAGCATGTATGGGATCATTACCCTGTTGAAGAATGAATTTTTGTCCAATGACGCGTAAACCACGTGATGACACGAGAAACTGTGTGATGTGAATAAAAGTGAATAACAGTGCACTGATGACAGAGCTGATATCTCTTCAAAACCAACAGTTTGAGCCTTTGTGTTTAAATAATGTGTAACTACACACTATAACATACTGAAAAATGTAAATGTAACATACTGAAAAAGTTACATTTAAGTATTTCTAATGTTTTATGTACTAAAATTGTGAAAAAAACAGCATATCATTTATTTTTGTAAAGAATCTGAGTTGCCCAAACTTCTGGCCTGCAGTGTAGATTAAGCCTAGGCTTAGACTAAATTGTTGTGCCACTACCGAATCACCATTAGAAATTCCATTTACAGTTTAGTTTCAGGCTTAATCTGAGCCTGCATAATTAGCTCATATTGTATTCATTGTAAAACTAGGCACTCATAGTAGTTCAGTGGTTATGTGCACATTGTATGGACAAAATAATTGGGACACACCTCTTAATTATTGAACTTAGGCAGCCCTTACTTCCAGTGATGGGCAATGTTAGTGCTTGAGCATACCAAGACATTTTGGACATGTATCCAACTCTGTGGACACGGTCTGGGGAAGAACCTTTTCTATTCCAGCAAGGTCCTTGCTGGAATAGAAAAGGACATGGTTGGATGAGTTCAACCTTATTCAAAACCTCTGGGATAAACTGGAATGAAGACTGCAAGTCAGGCCTTCTCATCCAACATCAGTGCCTGATCTCATAAATGTTCTGCAGAATGAATGGGCATAAATTCATACAGGAACTCCAAAATCTTGTGGAAGCTGTTATAGCTGCAAAGGGGGACAAACTCTGTATTAATGTCTATGTATTTGTATCCAATTAAAGTCCCTGTTTGGTGTACTGACCAGGCGTCCCCATACTTTTGTCCATGTGGGTTGCAGTGCTTGGTGTGCTGCATTATTTAAACTCGCCTGTACGTCATCACTCCCGCCTGCTCACGTCAAATGACGCCACTGAGCGAGTAGGGTTTTTTTTAAGGCAAAAATAGTTTAGCGTTACAAATCCCATATAATTACTTTCTGTAGTACATTAGATACTCATGACCCGTTCAAAGCATGTTGTTTTTGATGTTAAATGTTAAAAGAATAAATACATAAAAAGCGTGTGGAGCCTGAATGGCGTCCATTTCGAGCAGAGGAAGTGGCGGGTGAAGCAGGTCCGCACCTTTTCCGGTAACAGACTGAACGAGAGAGTCGGAAGGGGGGAGAGAGAGGAGAAAGAGAAAAAGAGAGAAAAAGACTGGGACAGAGGGGTCCCGCCGGGTTTTTAAGGTAATAGAGATATTTTTATAAGCCTGAGACTCGTCGGGTCCTCGGGAAAAGTACAGAAAGAAGAAAAGAGCGATTAAAGTTGTGCTCAGTCTGACACCCCTCCCTTTTCTCAACGGCTCTTGTGTTTCAGGGAGAGGAGAGACGAGACGAGACGAGGAGAGAGGAGAGGAGAGAGAGGGGAGGACGGAAACTCGGAGGATTCAATGACCTCTGGAGTTTTCTCGGGCGTTTCTCCACAGCCTCCACGTTGCTGTTTCGCCATTAAAGACCTCAGCTGTGAGCATGGACTCCTGAATAGAGGGGTTGGTGCTGGACAGGACAGGACAGGGCGAGGCAAGGGGGGCACAGCCGGCACACAAGAAGGGAAGTCCGGCAGGCTGCTGGAGAGGGCCCCTTTTCTCTTTTAATTTGAAGTCTGCCCACCTCTCCTCACCAGCTCTGAACCCAAGGCGCCTGGCTGCTGCTCAGAAGTGGATGTGAAGCTCTCCTTGCATAGCTGATACCAAATACCACGTAAGGTGCCCTTTTCTTGAGGGCTGCTAACCCACACCCTCTCCTGAGCACATTTCTATAATTGTTTCAGTTTCGCTAAACCACTGAAAGAGGGTTTTTTTCATCTGAGAGCACAAAAGCCTTTGAAGAACTTCTGAATACCAGTGAAGCAATATTCCAGTATCTTAAAGCAGTAGTAGTGTTACACCCAGAAGTATTAAAAGTAGCACAAAATCTAGCCTAAAGCTACACAACCAAAAACAAAACTTTTTCTTTTCTTTAACCATAATATATGCACAGCCAACAAGATGGGGAAAATGCTTTCGAAGATCTTTGGCAACAAGGAGATGAGAATATTGATGCTTGGACTTGACGCAGCCGGCAAGACGACCATCCTGTACAAACTGAAACTCGGACAATCGGTCACCACCATCCCGACCGTTGGGTTCAATGTGGAAACCGTCACCTATAAGAATGTTAAGTTTAACGTGTGGGACGTCGGTGGGCAAGACAAGATTCGGCCCCTGTGGCGGCACTACTACACGGGCACTCAGGGGCTCATCTTTGTGGTGGACTGTGCTGACAGAGATCGCATAGATGAGGCTCGACAGGAGCTGCATCGCATCATCAATGACCGAGAAATGAGGGATGCAATCATCTTGATTTTCGCCAACAAGCAAGACCTGCCCGATGCAATGAAGCCACACGAGATCCAAGAGAAGCTCGGGTTGACCCGTATCCGAGATAGAAATTGGTACGTTCAGCCCTCCTGTGCTACGACGGGTGATGGACTGTATGAGGGTCTGACTTGGCTCACTTCGAATTACAAATCTTAATGTACTGTTCAGTTGAACTGGTCAGTGTGTGTGTTGGGGGGGGGGAGGATGATGGAGCAAGAAAAATAGAGAAATGGAAGCATTTAATGAATAAGTTTGGTAATTATCTTGTTTCTGTTGATTTTGAAGACTCCCTGTAACAGTTTTCTTTTATATACTGTACCAATCCTCTTGGCTGGCTCTTACGTTTGCTTTGGCACTATAATAATTCAATTACATTCAAATGAGAATTACCAACTCACAGTTTTACATAAAGTATTGTCTTGAAGGTATTATGGAGATGTAGGTTTTTTCTGTTATTAAGAGCAATTTCTTTTTAATCATTTAAAAGTTTTGGTTTTGCTTACTGATTGTCTTTTCCAACCAAGGCACTATTATTAAGTTGGTATTCTGTTTGCATTCTTGCAAGACAGATTTTGCCCATGAATGAAACGAAGGTTCCACCCACCCTTTCTTTTTTCTTGCTGGCTCACTCACACTCCAAGGACTGTGTCTCTCTCTTTCTCTCCAGATATGTTATCCACTTTTGTGTCTCAGAAATGGCAACATATCTGCTAGCCTCTATTCAACTGCCATCCTATCACAAGAATGCAAAAATGAAGAGAGAAACCAGCCTATGAGTGCAAAGGGTTCAGAGAAAACCATGCATAATTCTGGCAACTCTATTCTTGTTCACACATAGTGTGAGACTCTGTTACATGATGTTCTCCCCTGTGTGTTAATACTAACTTTGCCTTTACATGGGGTGGGGTGGGTGTAGCTGGGTGACACTGTTTAGTCTTGTTTCAAAAGGGAGGAGTAAACATTAAATAGAGCTGGGCAGACATCACGGACATCAAGGACTTACCCATAAAGTTTTCAATAGGAGAGTAAGGGCATGGACCCACTGACCAAGCTAAGCATTTCTGTACTGACTTTGAACCCCTAAAAGTGTTTACTAAACCCAGCTCCTCTCAGTCACCTGGTTCTTTCATGGTGCTCTGATTCCTGGTCTGCGAGTACAACACACATCAGCTGCACAGTCATACAATGCAGTCAGACAAGCCTATTTTTGTCTTAAAAAATAACAAGAAATGCTTTGTTTTATTCTTTTGACCAATTTGTTATGCTGAAGAAATAAAAAAGTATATCCAGCTCAATGATGAAATTGCAGCTTCTTGACACTGAAACTGTTCATTTGCCACAAAAATTCATTTTTCAGTAATGTGGAACAAAGGGAGCATTTTAGTGAAATGAAACTAAACTGGAACTATTTGAGTTTTTGATGTGGTGTTTGAGAGGTGTGGTTACACCAACTGAATGTTTGGTGCTTGTACAGTCTTTCTGAAAACATAGTACTGATCATAACCCCAGAATGTGACTTAACACTTCTCACTTGATTCAGCGTGAATGAAAGAAAATTCAGTATTTCGCCTGTTGTCAGGTTGGTCTGTCTTCAAAGAGAGCCACAATCTTTTAAATCGTAATGATTCATCATTTGAAGTATATATAATTAAGTAATTAAATAACAGCAGCTCAAAGGGAAACAGTTGAAGAATGTTTATGGTGGGTAACATTCTAAGTCATATCTTTAGGAATTTTGGATATTGCAATAAAATCTCAATTTTTGATACTGGAACATGGTTTTATTTGCATGTTGGCTTTCAGTGTTACACATCATTTTTTTCCCCCTGCAATTCATGACAATGCACCAGCTAATTGCATATATCCCAATGCAGTGTCTGCATATGTTATAGTATCACCATGCAACAGTTATGGACAGTACTTTATTACTTTTTCAAGCATCTGCACTAACATTTTACTTTCACTCCACAATATTTCACAGTAAAAAAACTGCAATTGTCATGATATACAAAACAATAAGCTGCACTGTCACAAGTAAACCCAGTACACTGCACATCAATTCCTAGCATAAATACTGTGTGTCAAATTATAGCTTAGCAGCTATAATTAGGCCCTGAGAACTCTGACAGCTTTCAGAACAAAAGAAAATTCCGTAATGTATACATTTACTGGGACGCAAACAATCAGAGAAAAGTATATATAAATATATAAAAGTATATAAAAGAAAATATCTTGCAATGCTTTAAATTCTGACATGTAACTGTAAATACTATTGTACTTTGCACATATTCTCTTACTTTTTCCAAAGGGCATCTCTACTTTTACATGCAGATTTCTAATCTTTGCATACAAAAAATAAATGTAAAATATCAAATGTTAGTGTACGGATACCTAAAAACATTCCACTTTGTAGCCCACCTCTAAAGACAAAAGAACACAAGAGCCATAGATGAGGTCATCTGCTAAATGCAGGAACAGCTAGAATGAGAAATGTTCTCACAAGTGCTTTCACAGCTTATTTATTGTTGCTGACCATGAAGATACGTTTCAGCCGATAATGTTATTAAAAGAGTGTGATGGGACTCTGCAAAAGTGTACAAATGGCTGCAGGCATTTTTTTGGATCATGTTAGCCTCTTATATTCTCATAGTCAATGGCTTGAGTTAATGGGAATGTCTACCAATATTTGCCTGATACCAAACATGGACGTTTGTTTAACGAACATTACTGTGGAGTTTGACCTGGTTCTGTGTTGAAAGAGCTGTGCTGGAGAGATTGTACTCTAGATGAAGGACATTCGACCTTTGTTGGGTTAAATTCCGGAACAGATTAAATAAACAGCAGTTCCTCAAGATCTGTATTTGACCTGACTATTTGTATGTATGTATGAGAAACTACCCATCACCTCTGTATCATGTGCTAGACCTTTAAATGGACCTGGTTTGAATGGAGGAGTAAAGTTAATAGGAAACAAATATGCACTCCCTGCTTTAATTCAGGCCCATTGCTTCAGAGCAAAGGGTACCACTAACAATCCTTTACATGAATCATCTGTTCCCAGTCTTAATTTAGGTTTATTTGTTTTAATAATGCACTAGATAAGCTCTGAGCCAAGAATATGAAGTTAATGCAATCTCATTGTATTCTAAATGTAATTCTAGATTATGGTAACGACCATGAATTAATTTAAAAACAGAAATGAGAGTCAGTATTACAGAGGTTATTTGTAATGCATACTTTTGCACGTATTACAAAGAATGAAGCGTTTCCTGACTGATACAGGTGAAAGATTCTCTTTCTGCTTTGCTTGTAATACAATGGCAAATTAACACAAGTCTATGAAGCAGGAAGAGTTTTCTTTTCCTAAATGAGGCAGGGTGGATTTGTGTACTGTGTAGGAGATGGCTGATCTAAAAACAATGAGGCTAAATGGGCCTTATAAGTTCCCTGTATTGTTTACACAGGCTTCCCTCCTAGTTTTTAATCGTGGCTCCAACCTGCAAGCAGAGTTGAGACACAATAGAAATGCAGGAGCAAAGTACTGCAAATGGTCTGCATCAGTGGTCACCAACTCCCCCCACAAAGGTCTACTTTTCTGCAGAGTTCAGTGCCAATCTGCATCTAACGTGCACCTCTCCTTACCTAACATTAAAGCACCAGATCTCGCCAGTCAAGCACTTCTCTAATGGACAGGATCATGTGTGGCTGTTTGTGGAACTAGACTGCATGCATGAAGGTTGACGCTACATGACAATGTGGCTATTAGCAAGAATAAACAGTTATAATAGTGAGAAAAAATGTCTGAATTAGAGCATCGGCAAAATGTAATCACTGTAAATGTGAACAGTTTAGGAAACAATCTGCTGTAAACAGTGATCCTGATTTACTTGTCTTACATACAGTGACTGAGGGCGTAACAATTTAATTACAGTACTGAATAAAAAAAACAATGAATGTTCAAAAAATCTTTTGCTCTCATGAGGGTCTCTCATTTTCCGAGGACCTTAGAACAATGGAAAGAGGCCACCAGGTCTGATTATTGCTAAGCAATGGTTTGAAGAGTTTCCCAGATCTAAATCCTATCTAGGATCTGTGGGATGTACTGAAACAACAGATTCAATCTGTGATGCGATCAACACCTTGCAATCACCAGGACTGCTGAAAATGTATATATTGTTATAAATGTGTATTAAAATGTTTATAATGTTAAATAGCTTTAGTCTTCTTCTGATTAGACACTAAAACTTACGTGCACATCAGTTTGTTGTAATTGTTTGCACAGCTGCATGTATGGTGTCCACTGGGAGAGGCCCATAGTTCCTACAACTGCTGAGTCAGGCCGCCAGTTTCCTACAAATCAGGCCCAGTCATTAATGGTTAGGTCTAATTAACTCAGAATACACTGGACACATTAATACAACAGCATCGGCTGGTTGGTGTACACACATTATCTCACGTTTAACACTGCAGTCCTGGGAGTGATTCAAGTCTGCCAGACACAAAGCTAAGCAAGGCTGACTGAACACATTAAAGTACATCTGCTGCTCTCAGAATACAGTTTCATCTGTGGGAGTGACACTGGGAGCTATAACTCCCCGCCCCTCCAGGCATGTCTAAGCGTGGGCTTTCACAGATTATTTGCTATAGAAGATAAACATGCACATCTGTGTACTGTGTGTATATGCGATCAATTGACTAAAAAATTATAAGGCTTACAGTCCAAATCCATTTGCATTCAGTTCCAGATATAGATAGCTTTAAGATGGCAAAGAGGCATGAACACCAGTTCAAAATGGCTTTAATCATACAGAACTCACTAAAGCTTAGCAGATGTAGAGACAATTTTTTTTTTACTTTGGTTGATTTACAAAATATCCCTTTTTTAACTCAAAGCAAAACAACTGATTGGGTATATAAACCTGTATGACAAGAATGAAGGATATTTTAAAATTAGATGATAAACCAATTCAAAATTCTTTTGGCCACACATAGACTCTACCATACATTTTCTTGTTCTTGGAAAAATATAATAGTTCCTCAACAAATTCTAGCATTGTTTGATGAGTGATCGGACCATCTTTTCATGCCTTGGGTTAGCTGAAAACTCTTCTTTACACCAACCCTGAGCTCCCAAAACAGTTTTTGGTAGAGGAACACATTGTGATATTGTGACAGTTCAGCATTTTTAGATTGGTTATGTAATACTTGCCTTTGAGAAAAGCCTTTGAAACACTTGCTTTCAGCTACACATTGTAGAAATGTATCAGTGATTGTTTTAGCACAGGAGGGAGATCTTTCAGACAAGGAACCTTGCTGCAGGGATTCAATTCAGCCCTTCAGCTCCTCCCAAAGTTACTGGTTGGAGGTACATCACTAGCGTACACTGTTCCACTGTTTAAAGAAGCTTTATACCCCTCTAGTAGACGCCTACCAGTGGATGTCATGTGAGTGTCTACTCCAGAATGTTTTATTCTATTGCCAGTGCTTTTCTTTGGTGATTATACAAGCTGTATGTAAACAACTGAATGCTTGTGTCAGCAAACAACTTGGAAGTGGTGTCTGAGTGTCTTGAGTGTCTGCTGTTGCATGTACAGTGTAGAAACTAGCTTGTCTATATTAATAAGGGCGTGGAACACTGCCTTTAACCTTTATGTTGCCAATAATGCCAGCAGCCAAAACACATCCATGGGTCTGCCTTCATTTTGTTTGTCCATGCTTGCCTTACTTAGAAACTGCCACATAAAGCATTTCCTCTCTGCGATCCACATGCAAACAATTACAAGGCCTTCGGGGCTTTGTGTCTGGTGACAGTTTAGTGTTTATATGTTCATGGGGCGGAGGGGGTGTGTGCATGCGAGAGAAAAGCATATGATACCCAACAGACAAGGAAGGAAGTGATGCAAAGGATTCCTTTTATGAGCTATGATGATCAGCGCTATTATTCAGTATGACAGGAAGTAATGAGCAGGGTGTGCTTCCAGCAGGACACATGCTCAGGAGTTTCGACAGATGCGTCCTTTGTTTTAGCTCTTGTGTAAGCAAGCCTATGAAATTATAACTGAGGGATAAGAGTGTTCATTAGTGTTTTAATCTTGATTAATACAGTGTTTATGACACAATTACTGCACAAGCAGCATTTGTTCAGACTAAGATAATACCTACTTCATTCAAAGACCTGAGCAAGGCATTACACTTTTGTGCTTCTGTACGATCTGTTGTTTTGTGAGTGAGTAGCCCCATATCATCTGAATTTCTGCCTTTCTTTCCAATATGGAAAGACCTATTCTTAAACACATGATAGTAATCTGGGCATGCAAAACGCAGCATGAGTTCCTCTAATGCAGCAAAAGTTTTTATTTTATTCAAAATATGTTGCCAGTATAGACAATGATACCAAAAAAATGTATTTTAACTTGCTAACAGGTGCATGAAGTGGCTCCTTTCCCAGCTACATTGTTTGCTGGCAGCTGCGCAGAGAAGCCTTCAGCTTGGTCTCCACTGCCGCTGTCCTGCTAACAGGGTTGATTATTTAGAAGACTGGGGTTTCAGATTCCACCCTGTGTGACACTGTGGGGTTTGTTTTCTCAGGACCCATGCATTCTCAGTCAGTTTTTCACAACAAACAACATCTGTTCATAAAAAGACCGTTTGTGTTGACTTTTTAAAAATGTCAGTATTTCACCATTGCACCTTTAAAAAGTTATAATTTTATTGTTACAGTTTGTCTCATCTTAATATTAATGAGATTCATTCAGTCTGTCTTTCATAATGTGCACTGTAAGCCACAGGATGTTCGATTGACTTTCAAAGTGTGAATGCTGACAGTAATTGCAATTGAATTTTATGGATGTCCCAACATCCATTAATGCAGACTCTCTTCATTACGACTGAATGGAAATGTTAGGTATAATAAAGTTATTAATTATGTTAAATGAGTTCATATAGGGATGCTTTTTCCTTTTACCAAAAACAAATACATTAGAATATAGTATTATTTTTATTACAGTATTACTGTTAGATTATGATAGAATGTTTAAAAGGGTTTATTTTCTGGTGTTAATCCAATATCATTGTATATCTGTCATTTTATTGCTTTTTAATAGTCCACACCTTTTTAATGTTTTAAAATGCATTTTTAAAAATTAAACATTCATGTTTTTGTGCGTACATTTTAAACATAAATTTGAACCTTTCACAGATAAAAGGTTCTGGTGACATAATTTAATACTGTGATTCAGGTTTGAGACCAAAACTAAATGCCCTGAATGAAACAACACAAAGCACAGATGACCACAAGATATTATGTCAATTCAAAGTCATTTTTACAGTAAATCAAAGTGTTTTCCTAAGCTGCCATCTAAAGTTTTGAAGTGTGTTACACAGATATCCTAGGCTTGTGTCCAACCCTGAACAAATAATAATTGGGGAAATGGAAAAAATGGCAAGTGGCAGGCTGTGTAATTTCAAGTACACACATTCTTTGATCCTGTGGAAACATGTTTTTGGACAGTCTCATAAATCCATTCTAAAACCATCTCAAATGACAAAAGGACTGGTAGCCAAAGGATGCAAAGAAACCTAGTGTGGGAAACAGGAAATTCTTCCAGCCATGCTCTGTCCATCAGGAAGTATTGAGTAACAGTATTAACATTTCAAATGCTGAAGAAGATCTTTCAGTACTGTACACTTCCTATGTGTATTTTAACATATGCATTTCTGTGGTTTTCAATTTTGAACTACAAAATATAGATCTGATTTTGAAGAAAAATCATGTTTCATTCATGAATGACACTGTTAGGCAAGTTTAATACTGTAAAACCTTTAGACTAAATCTGAGCGAGAGAAAGGGATGGTTTCCAAGGGTTTCCTTGCCTTGTTTTCCGTGTTTCCTTGGAGACTGATAAAACCCATTTGCTTAAAGCCAAGACAACATAACACACGTCATATGAAATAAATCCATCAAACAGTGGAAGGTAAAGGTATTTCATCACCATTCAGGTGATGTCCACTCCTGGGCCCACACCAATACCTTATAAATCTTTTATGACATTATTAGTCTTTTAGATACAGTTATATTTAATTCTCTTTTTATATTTCCTTCAACTGTTGTGAAGAATGTACTCTGAATGTACAAATGTTGTACTAATATATCAACACCTAATGTCCATAGTCACAAGGTATTCACACGCCTCCCCTAATCAGTGAATCCAGAGACTTACATCCATTACTGACACATTTAACTGCACACACACCTTGTATGATTTCCATAGAAAAGCAATACTAATACAGTGGAACATTCTGGACAAGCAATACCTGACCCTATGGTCACCATGAATAATGCCAAGGGTCTGCTAAAGGGAAACATACCCCCCGGCAATGTGAAGCAGTGGAACGATGGAGCTCTATCTAGTACCTTTAAGATGAGCTGGAAAAGCATTTGAGATCCAGAATTAATCTTCCAACATCAGTACCAGACCTCACTTATGCGCTCCATTTTAATACCATTGATTTCAGAATAAACATTGGATGAGGAGGTGTCTGCAAACTTTTGGACATCCAGTATCCAAACTTTACAATTTTATTTTGTGGGCTAATGCCAGGACTCAGTAGTACATATAAATATAAGTTTTATTTCTGTAACATTGCAAATGTTGGGGAAAAAAGTGGGTATAATAGCAGAGAAGCCCATTGTTACCTAAACGTTCTGCTTCTGGAGCAGGGGAGTCAGAAGCATTTTTAATGTGAAGGGGACTCATCAGTCTACGTGTAGGGGCGGGGTTTGGTCGTGGGGCGGGGTTTGGGGTGGGGGCGGGGTTTGAGTGGGTGTTTGGATGGGTTGCTGCGCTAGCTAAGTCTCGGTCCTTTTAGGGGGTGGTGGCAAACCCGGAGCGGATTTCCAGTGGTATGTGTAATCTCCTTTCGATTCTTTCGCGAAAGGTTTAAGATTCAAGATTCATCAGCGCTGGGTGAACTAATATTTTATGTTAAATGTGGGGGGTCCAAACGAATAATTCTAAATTGTGAGGGGGACACGTCACCCTCTGATTGAATGGCGGCGATGCCCATGTTCTTGAGTACAATAACTACATCGTCACGTATTGGGTTGAAAAATCAGTCAAATATAAGCGTCTGTCCTATACTGATCATTATTTTAGGTTTGTGTTTTAGATTTACCAAACACACATATTAGAATATAGTATTATATATAGTATATTATTAATGTTAGATTATGATAGAATATTTAAAAGGGTTTATTTACTGTCTTTACTGGTGTTAATCCAATATCATTGTATATCTGTCATTTTATTGCTGGGGAAAATCTTTTTAATAGTCCACACCCTTTTAATGTTTTAAAATGTATTTGAAAAATGTAAAAAATTAAACATTCATGTTTTTGTGCATACATTTTAAACATAAATCTAAACCTTTCTCAGATAAAAATTACATCCCATTCTTTACATGGTGACATAATTTAATACTGTGATTCAGGTTTGAGAACTTGACTCAAGTAAATGCTCCAAATGGAACAACACAAAGCAAAGATTGCTCAGATGACCATAAGCAAAATTTTATGTCAATTCAAAGCCATTTTTTACAGTAAATCAAAGTGTTTTCCTAAACTGGCATCTAAAACGGCCATGGCGTCATGAGTCGAGGATCCGCTGGACGGTGTAGGCAGGGCCACCAGCTATGATCCTAAGCAGAGGAGGGGCAGGTTCCAGGGGAGACAAAGGAGAGAAAAAGACTGGTTTAAACTGGGACAGGGTGGACCCGGAGGGAGGCAGGCAGCTGGAGCCAGAAGGTGACAGGGCTAATCCTGTGGGTGATCTAGAGGGGCCTGATGAGGTGAAGGTTGTGGGTGGAGAGCCAAACCCTGTCACCAACATGGAACAATTGTCCTGGGGGGTGCCTGCGGCAATGTTGAGTGGTGTAGTGTTCATTGGCCCGCTAGATGGCAATGCGGGCTTGGTGCCAGAGCCGCTGGCATCTGCGGACCAACTGTTGGGCTGACGGCACATCAACCTCCGGTTCTCGGAGGCTGGAAACAGTTGCAGACCTCAAATGGACTGAGCCCGGTGGCATGTGAGGTGAGGTTGTGGGACAGCTCAGCCCAAATGAGATAGCGGGCCCAGGAGTGCTGACGATCCACGACAAAACATCTCAGCAAGCGCCCCAGTTGTTGGTTGGTCCGGTCCGTCTGACCATTAGTCTGAGGGTGGTAAACGGAAGATAGACTGGTGGTGGCATTGATCAGATGGTAGAAGGCCTTCCAGAACTGGGACCCTCTGTCCGAGACAATGTCCCTGGGGAACCCATGCAGTCAGACTACGTGCTGGGGTCCGCCCGGGGGCTCTCCACTTGGTGTTGACGGGAGAGGGTGTTAGCCTTGGTGTTTTTCGACCCCGGGCAGTAAGATAGTGTAAAATTGAATTGTTCAAAGAACAGGGCCCACTGCGCCTGTCTGGGGTTGAGCTGCTTGGCTTGCTGGATGGTTATCAGGTTCTGGTTGTTCGTCCAGACCGTGTATGGGTCACTGCCGCCCTGGAGCCAGTGACGCCATTCCTCTAGAGGCCACTTGATGGTCCCCTACGCCATATCGCTACTGAGTGGGGTTGAACTTTCTAGAGAAGAAACTGCAGGGATGCAGTTTCTGGTCTGGATGTCGTTGGGAGAGAATGGCTCCTACA
>JBBPCX010000160.1:6985731-7023248 GCA_037974365.1 Hydrocynus forskahlii
ATGCCTCTAGAGGCCACTTGATGGTCCCCTACGCCATAGCGCTACTGAGTGGGGTGGAACTTTCTAGAGAAGAAACTGCAGGGATGCAGGTTCTGGTCTGGATGTCGTTGGGAGAGAATGGCTCCTACACCCACATCAGAGGCATCCACCTCCACAACTAATGGCTTGGATGGATCTGAATGAAGGATGATGGGTGCAGAAGTGAGTAGATGACAGAGACGGTGGAAGGCTTGGACGGCTTCTGAACTGAGGGTGAAGGGTGTCCTGGAGGGTTTGGTGAGGGCAGGAAGAGGTGCCGCAGTTGAACTGATGCCCCAGATAAAGTGTTTGTAGAAGTTAGCAAACCCCCAGGAAACACTGAAACTGCTTAAGTGTCTTGGGTAGGGGCCAATTAAGCACAGCATCCAGCTTCTGGGGATCCATGGCCACACCTTGGGGGGAGATGATGAAACCAAGAAATGTGGTGGAGCGCTGGTGGCAAGCACACTTCTCCAACTTACAGAACAACTGATGGGCCAGAACTTCTTGAGGACTGCCGTGACATGCTGGGTGTGCTCCTCAAGAGTCTTCGAACAGATCAAGATGTCGTTGAGGTAAGCAAAGCACCCGGCATGTCACATAGAATGTCATTAATGAATTGTTGGAAGGCCGCTGGACTGTTGCAAAATCCAAACAGCAAAACCAGGGTCTCATTGTGGCCGGTGGGAGTTATAAAGGCTGTCTTCCACTCGTCGCCCTCTCTGATGTGGACAAGGTTGTAGGCACTCCGTAGATCCAACTTGGTAAAGATGGTAGCGCCAGAGAGAGCATCCAGGGCAGTGTTGGTCAACAGGAATGGATGACGGTTCTTGATGGTAATTTTATTGAGCCCCGGTAGTCGACACAGTGGCGGAGACCGCCGTCTTTCTTCTTTACAAAGAAGAACCCCGCGGCTGCAGGGGAGGATGAAAGCCAGATTGTCCCATGGCAAAGGCCTTCGGCTATGTACTCTTCCATGGCCTTCTGCTCCCCCACAGATAGAGAGAACAGATGGCCATTGGGTGGTACCATGCCGGCCTGGAGGTCAATGGCCAAATCGTAAGACCAGTGAGGCAGAAGTTGGACAGCTCTACTTTTGCTGAAGACCCCCACCAGGTCACGGTATGGGACAGGAATGGTCCCCAGGTCAACGTCGGGAGCCTCGGACTCCCCTAAGCACATCTCAGCCTTTGCTTGGAGACATAGCTCCTTACAGGTTGGGTCCCACTGGAGTACCTTGTGCAGGATCCAAAAGATGAGGGGGTTGTATTGAAGGTGAGATGAGTGATGAAGAAACAAAGGTCTTCGGAGTGATCACCGATGATGATGGTGGGGGGTTGTGTTTGGTGGGTGATGGGACTGGAGGACAGGGGCCGACTGTCTTTACAGGCTGAGATAATGCCTCATGGTCCACACCCAGTTGGACAACATATGCATGACGGATAAAATTACCAGCTGCCCCCGAATCAACGAAAGCAGTGGCTACGATCTGTTTGTAGCCCAGCCGGATGCGTACCTGGAGAGTGAGGCGGGAAATGGCTGGTATGCAGGAGGTGACATCAATCGGACCAGGTGAGTTCCTCCCCCTAGTCACCTGGTCTGACTGTTTCCCAGACGGGTCAGGGAAGGTGCAATAGGCACAGAGGCCTTCATGATAGCATTGTTCCCTCTCCACCTCAGTCAGGGAGGCATGCCCTGTTAGCATGGGTTCCCTTGCTCCAGTTGAGTGGTCCTCTGATGGAGGTGAAGGTCTGGCCAAATGGAGTGATGACTCTGGAGTGGTGCTCGTCTTGGATCGGGGACTCGCCAGCTGCAGGGTGTGAGGGACTGGAGTTAATCCTTTAAGCGTGGAGCCAACACCTCATGGAGGGCTGTTCGGAGGACGGAGTTGCTCCAGGTGGTCTGGACTGCCAACGTGCAAAAGTCTGTTGTGTATTTGCTGACCAAACGGTCCCCCTGCTGCAGATGGTATAGGTAGGAGTCAACCATCACCTCACTATCTGGGTGCTGGAACACAGCCCTGAGCTGGTGAGTGAATTCCAGGTAGGAGTAGCCAGCATCCGTGTCGGACCTCAGGACCGTGGTAGCCCACTCAACTGCCTGCCCGGAGAGGAGGGAGACAAGAAATGCGATGCAGCTCCTGTCTGAGGGATAGCGCTCTGGCTGAAACTCAAAGATCAGGGAGAGGTTAGTCAAAAACACATCGCACTTCCCATGTACACCATTCCATTTTTCAGGGAGTGACACTTTAGGCAAAACACGGGAAGATAAATGGTTTGGACCGCCTCCTGGGATTCCGGCTTTGCGGCAGGCAAGTCGAGATGTGCCTTCTGCAGGTTCGCTACTTCCTGCTTCAGGTTAACAATCTCAATAGGAACCAACATTCTCACACGCACACAGTAGGTATATAAACCAAGAGAAAGAGACCGGAGTACTCACGGTACCAGTTGAGATGGGCTGGAGTTGATCTGACATAAGGACTCAATGACTGAGTGCAGAGAGTAACCTACTTCCTGTTTATATATCCTGTGACGTGTGTCACTTCCTGTGCCTTGTGCGCGTCACGTGACTGGTGCGTGTGTCAATTGATCCCGGAGGAAACTGCGTATGCTACAACTGCACAGATACACAGAGACACAAAGACAAGAACAATATAAAATACAGTATAGAGTAAAAACAAAATTCTCCAGAAAGTACTAAATCCACAATGCAATATACACAAAATACAGATCTATAATATTTATATTCTGTCTGAAATGCATTCAGTGGATTCTGCAGTACACAGAGACACGCATTCTTCAGAATCACAAGGGTTATATATATGTATATTCTGCTATAAAATATGGACACTGAAATCAGTGTGGGCAGCATGTATTGCATCTTCATGTTGGCTTTTGCCTACTCAATGCAACAATTAATTATTTATAATTATTAGATGATCTATTATTTATCCATTTATTTAAGACAGCTGTCTCCAATCTTTTCCACAAAGGGTTGGTGTGCCTGCAGGTTTCCATTCCAAAAAAGCAGGAACTCATCTAATAATACAAGTTGCATTAGTTGGTCTTAGTCTTCCAACAGCTGATCTGCTTTGTGGAAAACTGGCAACCACCAGGTCGTTTTGCAGATGGCATCAGACACCTGAGATTTAGGATAACGAATTGTGCTTCCTGAGAGTTCCTCAGATATTCTTTATTAATTTTCCTCACATCATGAGGTGACAGAGAGCTGTAGTCTGTGGGGTGACTCTTCAGAACTTACAAAGTGCATGAATGCTCTTTAGATATTAGAGATCATGACCTCAGGAAAAAAAATAAAACCCATATAAGTGAGTTGAAAGAATGTATGGAAATGGTGTTCTTGAAGTGGTCACCATAATCTCACATGATGTGGTACAAAGCTGCAGTCTTACAACAAACCAATACTGGTGCTGCCTTGCTCATGTTATGATTCTGAATGACTGTAATCAATTGTCATTTGCTTGTTGACAGTTTACATGTTTATGTAATTAATCAGAAAACTTTATTGATCCCTGAGAAAACTGCTTATGTCACGACTGCACAGACACACAGAGACAAGGACAATTTAAAATATAAAGTCTAAATAAATCCAATAGAAAATCTGTAGGAAATATTTTAACATGAAATAAATTATGCTATATACATAATACTGGGTATAAATACTATAGATAAGTAACTTACAATTAAGAGAATTCCTAACTACGCAGATGGTGGTTATGAGTACTTATTGCATGTAGTGGAGATATAAGTAATATTGACATAAGTAGTGATATTGGAATGGTAAGACTATTGCACATAATAAGATATTGCATGTAATGATAATGTAAACTGTTGCTTTTGTGGGACAAAATGTATTACATCCACACAATTCTTGTCAAAAAGTGATTCTGCTCATGTATAATTGCTTGGCACATGGTAAATCTTGAACCATTTTTCAGTGAACATGCAAAAGTGCAAAACTTGACTTGAAGGCCTTTTCAGTAATGCAGTGCAACTGATGTGGACCAGGCTACATTAATACTATTATTACACCATAATACTGTTGTGTTTCTCGCAGAAATGCATTAGGCCTGTTTAGCAAAATCACTTTCTAGTCTTGATTCTTTGTGCTAGGCAGCACTGAGCAAGTCCAGAGTCGCACACAGTGAATGTCAACGTGTCCAACGTGGACATTGAGATCTTTATGCCTTCGTCAGCTGGTGCGCCTCCCAGCGGACAGCCTTTTCTTTTCATGTGCAAATGCAGCTTTTGCTGAGATGAGTAGCCCTGATTCACGATGAGATCAGACTATCAAAGTACCTGGATCAGCTTGAACCTACAGAGACGTTTGTGCTTGCTTTCAGGCAGAAATGCCAGGCTTTTTACCTTTAATATGCACAAAAGTTCACCTCATGCGTCGTTTTCCTGCAGGAAAATGACCATTTCACTATTCTATGAATGGACCTTCTAATAAAATGCACCCTGCTTTTCAACTTCCCCTATACATGCCCCACTGGAACGAGAGCTGTCAAAGTTGCATGCATATCTGGCTCGGCATGAAGCTGCACAGCTTGCACCCTACTAGTTTAACACAGAGGAATGAGCTTTGCTTGGTCATAAGCAGCATTTTTAAATCTCATACTCCATAGCTCCGGCTTACTATTGTACACTGACGTAATGGTTAAAGGCACCCAGACCTCGTCATTCACTCCACTCCAGAGGGAGACTTCGTAAGGACAAACACCTCAATAAAAGCGCCAGAGCGTTTATCTTTAATTACAATGTAAGTATAGCTTAAAAATAATTTTGTGAGTGCATACCAATTTCTAATGGTTGTCTAAAAAAGAAGTAAATTATATTTGAGGTGAAAACCCGGTACTGCGGCACCCCTATAAAGAGAATGGCACAGGCCACTCTGCCCCAAGCTGCTTTTTCCCCTCCTCCAGACGGACTTGGTTCGGATGTTACCGCTCCACGTTTATTGCACAAATTCATAAAGGGAGATGAGCTTAAAGAAATCAGCCTGCCACATTTGGAGCACATCCTCCTCTTAAATAAAACGGACGAGGACCATCGCCACTGGGTACATTGAGTAAACTTATTGGAGGCTGTGAAGGTGCTGGGTCGTGGATCGTAAGGAAAAACCGAAGAAAGCGCCCTTTTCAGTCCCATGTTGTCGCCGAACCAGGACGAACATGCCCGTTCCAAAGATCCGGTGAAATACGGCGAGCTGGTGATCCTCGGGTGAGTAGGACCCTCTTTCGCGCGTGCACATGGTCCTCCAAACCCTCAGCCGAGGAGCTGGCCTCTGAGCTGCACGGTTTCCTCTGTGCCACACACTTACAGAGAGACTGCTTTCACTAAAGCAGGCTTTAACGTGAGCCATCGGCACGTTCAGGAGAGAAAAACAACTTTATCATGCTGCCAGAATGAAGAAGAGATAATAAGACCATAATATCCATAGACAGTACAAAACAATAGTACAAGAACATCAATGTAGCAATTAAGAGTGTAATACTGTAACATTGCTGTGCGTAAAAGACAATGGAAAAAATAAACACATAGACAGTTAACAAGAGTGCAAGAACATTAGTGCAGCTAATAACAGTGTAACTTTGTAACACTGCTGTATGTAAAGATTTAGTGTGCTGTACCAGCAGACCAGTAGTGCAAAATGGTTTATGAAAGTGGTTTAGTGTTAATGACAATGAAAATAAATGCAATAAAATGAAAAGGTAATGACATTAACGTTCAATCACAGATGAAACAGTTGAGTTGGATGTTGCACAAATCGGATTCAGAACAAAATAGTGTCTTAAAAACTTAAAAACATAAAAGATCACAGAACGGGAGGAATGAGACAGTCTTATGGCCACAGGTAGGGAGGATTTCCTGTGGCGTTCAGCCCTGCATTTGGAGGCGACTAAACGCCACAGGAACGCCACAGCAAGTACAGCTGTGACTCAGACTCAGCTGCTCTTGGGAGGACAACATGACAATTGATAAAGTCTTCGATTATGTATGAAAAGAAGCACAGTTAATGCTGACACCTGCTAAAAATCTGGGCTTCGAAATACCATGAACTTGAAGAGAAGAAGAGCTGGCATGACTCTACATGCTACAGCATAGTACACACAGGGGTGGGCGAAATGGAAATGAATGTAGTGTCACTATACAAATGATATTTTCACAATTGACAAAAAACCCACAAATTTATAATACTTTTCAAAACTATGGATACACTGGCTTTTATTCAGTGTTTTATGTACCAGTTCTGTAAAACATTACATGCAGACACATTTCACATTTCAAGTCCAACATACTTGTGTTCTGTTGTACATGACTATGTATTGCCTCATACAGAAACACAGTTCATGCAGACGTTGCTGGTCGCCTGCTAAAACACTGGGCTTCGAAATAACGTGAACTTGAGCAGAGGAAGAAGGGCTGACATGACTCTACATGCTACAGCATAGTACACACAGGGGTGGGTGATACGGAAAAGAATGTATCTCAATACTGGAAGAGACTATTTCACAATTCTATTACACAATTTACAAAAAATGCACTAATTTATAATACATTCATAAACTATGGAGACTTTAGCTTTATTCAGTATTTTATTTACCAGTTATGTGAAATTTCACATACAGACACATTTCACTGAGTCTAACATATTGGACCATGATTCCATTGAACAGGACTAAATATGGTCTCTGGAATTATGATGTCCACCATATGCTCGGAAAAGTATATCACACACATTAAAACCTGGGTTATAATCATGACCCCACATTTAACTTGCCAAATGCTCATCATTTTAAAGGCTGCTTTACAATAAAGACTGTAAATGGTAGCCCGGTTATTGTGGAGATATGCATGAGATGGGATTCTAAACAAGAAGTGGGTGGCTGCATGTTTGCTGTAAATGTTCATCTTGTATAACAAGATAAACCTGGGGTGTTTTTTTTTTTACTTGTTTAAGATGTTTACTCAAGTTCATGTGAGTGTGTGGATGGCCCAGCCCGGCCTGTTCTGAGTGTAGGTAAGTTTCCTGTCGCTGTCGCCTGTGTGTGGCAGTCCCTGTTGTAAACAGATCTCATGAGATAGATCCCACTGCCAGTTATAGGGTCTTTGGTGTTTTGATGCAGTAGACATTATTTCTATGTTATGAATATGGAGTTGAGAATATACTGAACTATATACAATTCTGGGGTTTTGGAACAACCCTGCTAATTTAAATTTCCCCAGATAAGTTTAAAAAGAAAGAATGCTGATCTAGTTCCCTTGTAGTAAAGCCAGATGGACTCCAAGTTACTTCCATAATTGTGAGTGGAAAGTAATATTCAGGGATACTCAGATGAAATCTAATATTCTGAAGTGTTAGGCTGCTTTCTTTGCGTCACCTTATGTTTTGATACAAAACCACTTAATTCATGTTCCTTCATTCATGCGAGATCTGAAAAATATCTTAAAAGATGTTCATATGGTATCATATTGCATCCACAGCGAGATGGTAGATCTATTGAAATGCCTTATTATATGCTTAATGCCTCATGCAGTCAGTTGTCATGCAGCATTTTCCTGGAGGATAAGCAAATGAATGCAACTCTTAGTAAACAGGAAATCTTACTTCCTAGAGCTGTAAAATGCAAGACGTGAATGTTTTTTCCATTCAGAGTGGAACAAAATGGATCTAAACACATCTCAATACTTTCAGATTCGTGAAATCTAGATCTGTCTCTTTATTGTTAGTTTCTTTTGAATGACTTAATCAGGAAGTAGTGTTGAAACACAACGTTTATCTTGCTTAGACAACGACTTCAGGTTTCTTTTCTATTCTAAATGTTTTTTTCTGAACTTCATGATAGATGTAATCTGGCCAGGACAGCACCTATGACTGTGTTTTAAGAATGATTAACATTAATTGTGAAACACCATGGCTGCTCTGTAGCCAGTAGTGTAAAATAAAATAAACATAGTGATATTTCGAACAAAATTTAATAAAATTTACAGAAATGAGAAAAAAGAAGACTGCTTCAAGTTGCTTAATATAAACTGAGACTCAAGTTGGGAGGTGGGTGAACATGCTGAACTGCATTGCTGATTGGTGCTGGTGCTCTAACTTTGATATTCAAACACTGCAGTTGCCTCAGATGATAAAATAAATAGAATAATGATCTCCATACGGTATTATCGCATCTGCACATTATTACATTCTTGCACTGCAATATCAGTGTGTTTCCCGTGTGGTTACACCCCTACCTTCAGCTGACGTACTTCCCTAAAGGTTTGGAAGACTCAAATGGCTTGATTAGTGGAGGTGTGGCGATTTGAAGAGGTCTTTTCTTTGCATGTAATCATATAATGGTCTCTGGAGAGAGTATGAGTGAGAATGATGAACCTGATAGGGCTCGCTGTTGGTTAAAGTAGTGCTGAGAAGTGCTGCATTCTAAACAGTGCAGCCATCCACATTTGTCATCTACCAACTCTCAATATTCCACATCATGCGGCGCTTCACAAACTACCTGAAACTCAAGAGTAAAGTGAGTTTGAGTCGAGCTGTAGCCTCAATCTAGCTGTTTCCTGGCATGTGTCCAAGCAATACGGTGGCACAGAAATCGAAACTAATGACTAATCGGATGATGCTGTGTATTGAGTGAGTGGGCTCCGTTTTAGTGAGAAGCACGCTTGTTCTAAACAGTTATATTTTGGGTGCAGTCGCAGAACTGCACAGGAAATGAGAAGAAATAGGAAATGAACATAATCTGTTCACATGTTAAATGTCATCACTTGGTGCAAAAATTGTTGCTCTGTTCTGTTTTGTGGACAAAGTAGTGCAGTGTAGTGGCTGCTTTTAGCAGGTATGTAGGTCATAGCTTTTTGAATTGGTGTGATGTATTATATCTTATGTTAAGGATGTTTTAGGAGGTAAGGATACTTGCTTGTTCAAGTCTGAATGAGAGCTGGAAGATTTCTTCACTTGTTAGGTGAGCAAAGTGACAATAGCACATCAGTCTTCATCTGAAATATACATAAAAATGGCTGGTATGGTATTGGTTTAGGTCAAGTTTACGTGTATCAGACAACTAACACACACTGGTACACCTAGTGTTTTAGATCATTGTGAAAATATGAAAAGAAATATAAGGTATTTGAACTTAATTTGTATGTGTGTATGTGAGTATGTGTTTATTTATGCGTGCTCATGCAAACACCAGTTCTGCTGTGCTGCTCTTCTGTCTCTGCTGTGTCACTGTACTGTACTGGTACATTGACCACTCTGGGCACGGTCAATGCTTTTGCACCACTGCTCCCTTCAAACCATTCAGACAATGCTATACAATGTCGGGTCACACAGCTTCTAGCCTGAAACTAAGGGTGATCTGGTGGAAATAGAAGCCTGTGAACAATTTGGAACATTCACAAGGAAATCAGCTGACCCACATTAAAATAGGGGGCTATGGAAAACCTTAATTGCAAAAATACACTGTTTCAGAGGAAATGGGAGTAACAATTTGTAAACAATTAGTAACAAATTATATAAGAACAGTTAGTAAGTGATATAAACAAAATAATGGCATAATAGAATGACATTCAGTTAGCGATGCTTTGTGCAACTCGCTCTGGTTGTTGTTCACAGGCACTTTCTAAAGACTAAATTTAACAAGACTCAAATATCAGTATCAGACCTTTGGTTTATCTTGCATTTTTTTGGTTAATTGCACTATTTTCTTTTATTAACAGAGCTCTACAAAATTGTGTTTTGCAGCTTAAAACTGATTTCTTGAAAAGTATGGAGAAAACAACATAGCTAATAAGGCAGGTTTGTGATTGCCTTTAGGGCATTTGAAACACTAACAGGGTGAACGTCTCATCAGTTTCCCCTGCCTTGCCTCAGTTGTGCTTTTTGTCACTGATAGCTGTAGGAAGAACAAAAGAGTCTTTCTATGATGGCAGTGAACTGCAGGCTATAGAGACTGGATGCCAAACTGAGTTACTGTGTACAAAGCATTCAGATCCCTCTGAGAAGCAGAGCGTGTGGGACACTGGAGTCCTCTGTACCTATTATGGGTGCCACGTGCATCTGATTGACTCAAAATATCTCAAAACCTCTTAAACAGAAACTTTTCCAACATGGTTTCATCATAGACTTATAATCCAAGAACTGGCAAGGAACTCCCCTGTTTATTCTGTAAGGGCAAGCAGCCTAACCGCTGAGCCTAAGACTAGATCAGACATGTTTCTCGCTAATACCGTGTGTGGTGGCATTCATTGTGTGGCCAGGTAACACCACCCAAGACTTGTCATGGCACAAAGGCTCTGTTGTTAGACAACACAACAGTTGTTTTCTGTCTCTGACTGAATCCTCTTTGTAGAGGCCAGCTTCAGTGGAATTCAGTTGTCTAAGAAAGACCTGCCATTGAATTATGCCTCCTCACGTGTCATTTCTGGTAATTCCATGATTTGACAAATAGCATGTTTACTCAATAGGGACAAATGCATAACCATAATGCCAAAGAATAATCTGATGCCAGGCTTTTATAGCTATCAGTTTCAAATGTTTGTCCCTAGGAGCTTTAATAAAACACAATTAAAAACATTGCATTACGTTACATTCAAGTTTCAGGGCAGTGAGAGAACCAGAGGAGAGTTGTAAGTGCTAAAATCCTTATGTAGGTGTGGTGCAAGAAGATAGGTAGTGCATTAGCAGAGTTGATGCTCTCTGAACAGATGGGTGTTCAGGAGATTTTTGACTTTCTGTCAGTAATAAATAAATCTTCAATCAGTAATAAATAAATTGTGACTGGATGTAATTATGTCTAGAAGGTGTAACTGTATATTTATCATGTATACATGAACAAAATACAAAAGGAAGTTTGTTACTATTGATTGGGTCTCCATGTGTTAAGTTTTTTGAGGATGCAAAGAAAGTGAGTGCTTAAAATGTGTGTGTTAATATGTTAATTTTTCCAACATATTCCAGCATATACTTCATGCACACTAGTAAAGTAATGATGCACAGGCCTGTTTTTCAAGTTAGATGTTGTTGTTTTTTTATGGTTAGCTTCCAGTTTGATTTTCAATATTAAATGTGTTGAAGGAATAGATTAGCCATACATGTTAATGTTGTGCTGACAATACATGGAAGCCAGTAGTCATGATGTCATTTGAAACCTGCCGATTGGTGATATTTGCTTTCATTTAATTGTTAATAACATTAGCTATTAATAGTTAACAACAAACCGATTCCTTTCAAGTGTCATGATTCTGGTTAGATACTACTCAGACTAGTTTGACACCTGCTGCACCCCATGACTGTGAATGTGTGCATGGTATGGATCAACGCTGATATATTTTTCATGTGCATATCTGCAGATGTAGGCATGTATGATCATAATAACATATATAATAATAATAATAACATATATAATAATTAAATTAAACATAGCCCCACCCAGGGTGAGTCCCTGCCTCTCACCCGTAGACTCTGGGACAGGCTCTGGGTACCCATGACCCTAGAAAGGTTTAAGCGGTTACTTTAAACATAGTGGCTTTCTAAAACACGAGACAAACACACACACACACACACAGTTCCTCTCCTGGTGAGAAAAAGTTTCTCAGTCTGAAGGAGATGTTCTCTTGTGGCCACAGAGTTTCTTTCTTTCTGTATTGTCACAAATGCAGTAACATTAATAAAAAGCAAACATCTTACCACAGTTCCTCAGCATCCTGAATGTTCTGCTCCAAGAGAAAGGTTTCGCTGCTCACAACAGTCTTTTCTTTGTCTCATCAGAAATAAATAATCTTCTTATTTGCAGATTATTGAAGTCTCAAAAGAAGATCTCAAAACTGTCTGATTTCGATTGAAACTTGAATTTGATCACTAAGACAAATTTCAGTTGTTGTACAGGCTAATTTATAAGCCAACAAAGTTTTCTTCTGGATCGAATGGTTTATCTCAAGATCTGATTATATGAGACAAATAAAAGAAAGAGCATTTTTAGGTCTTAAATTGGGATCAGGCTGAGATTAGAGGAAGGCTCTTTCTCAGGAGCTGAATATAAGAATTGTGAGAAAATGGTCAGAATCTCATATTGATGTTATGTCTAGGAGAATAGAGCTCAGTTATGTCTAGGAGAAACAGGCTGGACAAAAAAGGGATCTTATTTTAAAATTTCCCTTCCTCTGGGCTCTTGTGAAGTTCAATTACTCGGTTATGAAACATCAGTCTAATGCCATTTTTGAGCAATTATCTGCCCGTGCTGATATTGTTCCAGGGTCATTGTGCATTACTAATTGTCAGTGGTTTCCATGAAATGTGTTAAATGAGAGACACTCGGAAAAGACACAGGGGTGTATTAGTGATACAGTTTCGAGCTTCAAATTGCAGTTACAGTTTCACTTTTCAAATTTGATTTTGAGTACATAACGAAAATGTTACACGTTCATTGTACAATAAATTCATAAAGTGTATCTATGTATCTAAACATGTGCCCGTTGCTGATCTTCAGGTACAATGGCTCCCTTCCTGGTGGAGATAAGGGTCGGAAGAGGAGTCGCTTTGCTCTGTACAGGAGAGCAAAGGCCAATGGTGTCAAGCCGAGCACTGTGCACATCCTCAGCAACCCACAAGACAGCAAGGTCAGTGGCTTAATGTAGTGGGACCACATCAGTATGTAGATTTTAATCACTTAATTTCATCATCTTGAAGACCTCTTTGATTTACCCAATTATAACCAATAATTGTCTGCTTTTCTTAAGAATGTAAATGATCTTGTGACAATAATGGATTATATTAGTATAGCCGTGGATTGTAATTAATGAATGGGTTTGACCTTTTCTTTCAGGCGGTTAACAGCAGGGGTCAGCACAGTATCTCCTTCACCCTCTCTAGGAATCAGACGGTGGTGGTGGAATACTGTCATGACAACGACACAGATATGTTCCAGGTGAGATGCCAGAACCGTACATTTAATTTGGAATGATTGGCACGCACAGGCAATGCTTTGTGCTGTCTAAATTTTGCCTAAATGTTATATGTGCCTGAATATGGACCCACAATTGCATTCCTCACTACGTATTGTAGTATATTTATGAGAAAAGAAATCTACTTTTTACTCTGTTACAAGAGAAGCTGTTGCGACAGCATAGTGTGTGTGTGTGAGAGAGAGAGAGAGAGAGAGAGAGGGATAGGGAGAGAGGGATAGGGAGAGAGGGAGAGGGAGAGGGGGAGAGAGAGAGAAGAAAGAAATATAAGAATGTACAGTTAGTTATAAGTGTTTGTGTACTTGAGTAGAGTATGTTTTTGGCATAATATTTAGGCTTAAAGCACTAATTCACTAATCTATTTAATGTTTCCTTTCCAGTAATAGCATCTGTACTAATTTATGGTTAGTCACACCTCTGACCTATTTTTTAGACCATAATCGCCTCAGAAAAGAATGATACCAACTGAAAGGTTTCATTTCTAATGCTAATAGATGCTGAAATGTTATGCTGCAATTACACGTCTGTGACCAGCATATTAGTTTCATACTACTCTACTTGTCTAAAAGCTTGTAAACTCCTGCTCATCCAGTATTTGTTCATAAAATGTATTTATCTTTAAAAATGAAATCAGGTTTTAGTGGTGAATTCGCTTTTACTAAGTTATCAACCTGTGCACTTCTGGGAAGGGTTTAAACTACATATTGGAACATTTCAATGAGAATTTTCCAAGAGCATTGGTGAGGTCATGTACTGATGTTGAATGAGTACAAACACTACTCTGATTCATCTCAAAGCCATTGGATTGTGCTCCATCACTCTGCAGCTGCTGCTCCACTACTTCACAGCCCAATCTTGGAGGGCTTTATACCCCTCTGACCTGGCATTGGGCATGTTGACCTTAGGCTCATTTATGGCTATGCCTGAGTGTCCTATTCCATTGGATGTACTGTTTTTTTTTTTTGTGGAGATTATACAATCTGTGTTTGTGCAGTATCTGAAATTTTGTACATCATAAGGGTTGCTGACCATTTAGTTTAGTGACAAACTAGTTCATTGTCATTACATTGTAGTTGCAGAGTACTTTCAGGAGAGTTGTATTTCAGGAGAGTTGACTTTATACTATGTTTTATATTGGTATTGTCTTTGTGTCTGTTTATCTGTGAAGTCATTGCATAAGCCTCAAGATATAATCTGATAAGCCTCAAGATACAATCAGTTACAATTAATCAAGTTTGAGAAGTTATAATCAAGTTTGAGAGGTTACAATTCCCAGTTTAAACCTCCAAGTTGGTATTAATGATTAAGTAAGAATCTTGCAATGTATGCTGGCTGAAATGTTGCTTTTCAAACGGTTCCTGTTCAGTTGTCCTGTTGTTGCCTTTAGATTGGCCGTTCCACTGAGAGCCCCATAGACTTCGTGGTGACTGATACACCTGGAGGATCGAAAGAAGGTGAAGACTCCTCTGTTGCCCCGAGCACCATCTCACGCTTTGCCTGCAGGGTGGTCTGTGAACGAAATCCCCCCTACACTGCCCGTATTTATGCAGCTGGCTTCGACTCCTCTAAAAACATTTTCCTTGGGGTTGGTATTCCTCATAGACAGTCTCACACAACGGATTATTTTCAGCAATGTGTCATTTTTGAGCTTTGTGATTTACTACATAAAACATCAGTACCTGAAAGATAACTATAATCACTCATATGGTGGTTAATCTCTTCCTACAGGAAAAAGCCACTAAGTGGAAGAACCCAGATGGTCACATGGATGGGCTCACAACAAACGGAGTGCTGGTGATGCATCCCCAGGGTTTCCCAGAGGACTTCAGGCAGGGCATGTGGAGGGAAATCTCTGTCTGTGGAGACGTCTACACCCTGAGAGAGACCAGATCCGGCCCCATCCGTGGCCAGCTGGTAAGCACTCAATATTATCCTTCTACAGGTCATGGAGAAGCAGTTTAACATTTATGTAATTATAGTGGAACTGCAGAAAACAAAACAAGTAGATTAGAAGTGCTTTTACCATTCCTACCTGTTTTGGCTTGTATAATTCTAAAAGGCATTGATGGCAAAGTTATGTTACAGGATGTACAGTGAACGAGAACAAAACCTGACAAGAACCCACTCACATGCACTTATATCAGGTTTATCACTGACACGGATGTTCAGAGCACCCTCCCTTGTCTGATCATCTGTTAGCCTTGCATTAAGGTTCCTCTGGCTAGTGCTGCTGTACTCCCAGAAATGCTTAACACACTTTGAGCAAATGTAACAATCAAGGGGAAGCACCTGCTATAACCTTTCCACTGACCCAACACACCACTGAAATCAGCCATGGTTTCACTGTGGGACACAAACTGCTCACAAAATGCTCCAGGTTATAGCCAATGCTATGAGAAGGTGTGAGATATGCGAAAGAGACACATGGACTGCATGTGTGTGAACTGCATGTAAGTCAACCGAACATCACTCTAATAGAAAATTATGGGAAAAATCAGCCCGAACTCAGACGAAATCTGACATTTTGTTGGGCTCTGTTGAGCTCAGGGAGGGTAGCAGTTAATTATTTCTGGTGTAAGTCTTGCTGTGATGGATAACTAATTGATCCATGGTATGGGCCAGTCAGGTGTCTGCTCACAAAATCATAAATTACAAATACTTATAGAAAATAACAAATACATGTAAGTTCTCGCTGGTCTTGACACTACAACAAGGGCAATAATATTTCACACAAAGTGGGTTGCTCATTCATATCTCTTTGACTGACTGCATACTGGGACCTTATATGTCATTTGTTAATGTCAACACATCTAGATGTGTCCTTTTGGGTTCTGAGACATTTCAAGCTCCAGTATAATTTTTTTTCTGTAATGTTATCATAATTGGGGTCATGACTGTTCCCAGGGCTTGGTTGTTTACTGGTGTTGCTGCTAATTTTAGTTAGGATGTGTCGAAGTCTGTTTTTTTTTTCCTTGGCTTTTGGTGTTTGTTAATCTATTCCCCTGAACCCCACCAGGCACAGGGAGAGAGCAGTGCACTGCAGGATGGCTCTCTGGTGGACCTATGTGGAGCCACCTTACTGTGGCGAACTGCTGAAGGTCTTCTCAAAGCGCCCACCTTGCGACACTTGGATGCCCTGCGACTGGAGCTGAACGCAGCCCGTCCACAGTGTCCCGTGGGCCTGAGCACCCTGGCCTTCCCCAGCCTTCCCCGCAGCCACAGCCTGGAGGAGCGCCAGCCCTGGGCCTACCTCGCCTGCGGCCACGTCCACGGCCGGCACGACTGGGGACAAAGGCCCGAACGCACCCGTGATCGAGAGGAAGGTGCGTGCGGAGGCACGGGCGGACGTCGGGAGTGCCCCCTCTGCCGAACAGTGGGGCCTTATGTGCCCCTGTGGCTGGGCTGCGAACCGGCTTTCTACGTGGATGCTGGTGCCCCCACCCACACCTTCGTGCCCTGTGGCCACGTGTGCTCAGAGAGAACGGCCCGGTACTGGGCCGAGACGCCGCTGCCCCATGGGACCCACGCCTTCCGCCCTGCGTGCCCCTTCTGCTCCGCCCCGCTATCAGGCAGCCCTGGATTCACTCGCCTCATATTTCAAGGTCCCATAGATTGATGAGGTGGCCACAGAAGGGTAGACAGGAGTGCTTTGGAGACCAGTGCTTGTTTCAGGAGTGTGTTCATAATGTAGATAGACACGCTGTGCTTTACATGCAAATCTGCCATCGCTTCCTTAGAGTATGCGCACACTTTACTATGTATGTGTATTCTACCTTTGAATACATTCCTGAGTTAGCCTGGTAAAAATCTTAGAAGGGTTTACCCTATTTTCTTTCATGGATTCTATTTGGCACTGATCAAATGCTAAGCCTTTATTCTAAGCTTATAATCATGTTCTGACGAGATGCAAAGGCAGTGACAGATGAAAGAGATTAATGAAGAAACCTTGGCTACACCCAGGCTACTGGTTGTATATTAGTGATGCGCCAAAAGGAAATTTCTTGGCCGAAACTGGCAACAAAAAAATCTGATAATAAATATAAATAATTTACATTAAAAACTATTAAATGTATTAAAGCATGTAGGTCAAGTTTGTAGTGTGAAACCCAGTCATCCTTAGCAACAGAGGACTCCTTCGTCCAAGACATTAAATTAAATGATTAAACTGTATTTTAGGATATAGATTGCACCTTGGCATTGTTTGTGATTTTTTTTTTGTCAACTCAAAACTGGGTGGCAGATGGCTTTGGTGCAAACAGGGACTTTGTTTTGGCCTTTATATCAAGCAGTGTTTTCAAGTGGAATTAAGTGGAATCAAGTTCAAGGATTTCTCCATTACAGGTTCCAGCTCTTGATAATTAGAATAAGCTGTGACTACAAACCGCTTTCTAATATCCTTCCTAGAAAATGTGAAATAGTTTCACACGGCCAGCAATGCCCCTATGCTTCGTATTTGCCAAATTTTACATTTGACTTGAAATGATGCAGTAGGGTGTAACTGCTGCCTCAGTTAAGATGCAACGGAAATTTTGAAAAACTAAGTGATGAATGTGTTGCTTCATGGAAAACAAATACACAATATTTAAATCAGCATTGTTAAATATTTAATCTTATTTGGGTCAAAACTTTCAGCGTTTGTTCTCTTTTGGTGCATCCCTATTTACTTATTGGCTTTCTGATGAAGGAGAGGCTTTCTGAGTTCAGCAAAATCTGGATTTACCTGTAGGCTTGTTGGTATCGCTCATATTTACCGATGGACCCTATTCTGTCAGTGCCAGACAGAATCTGAGGAGTGAAAAGAACAGAGTACCTCTTGGGTCTAGATTTGATACTATGATACTTATGATACTTCTTTATGTTTGGTATTTTGTCTAGAAAATGTCTCAAGACATCAGGAGCTGTGATGCAGAAATGTCTGAGCAGAATTGGAAAGAAGTGGATGGGTATACATAAAAAAAACTTAACATCTGGCCTTTTAATGTATGGAATGAATGTTTATGGTATGATTGCACTCCCTCCTCCATAGCCTCCTTTTTACCCATCTATGGCCACTTCTGATGCTTTCTCAGTACATGACCTGTGATTTCATCTCACCCAACACATTAGACAGGACATACCACCCTTACAACACCCATCTTAAGCAATAAGCATTACTAGAATTAAGCTATAGCTCAACTGAGAGATGCAATGACACGAGTGTGTACTACCTGATTCTAGCTTACACATGGCTGAACTCCGCCTCGGGTCGAAGGGCTTTGCCAAGTCATGAGTAATGTAGCCCTTGTGAATTTGTTTGGTTTGGTTTTATTTGTTGGTTTTGTTTGTTTGTTTTTGTTTTGTTTTTTTTTAG
Organism: Hydrocynus forskahlii; assembly: GCA_037974365.1. Lineage (NCBI taxonomy): Eukaryota > Metazoa > Chordata > Actinopteri > Characiformes > Alestidae > Hydrocynus > Hydrocynus forskahlii. The sequence goes on from JBBPCX010000160.1 coordinate 7,004,089, forward strand.
ATTGTTCTTCGTATTATTATGATTGTTTTAGCATTTAAATGAGAACTGAAGTTGTAGCTGCAGTATATACAGTAGTTGTTTGAAAAAAAAGTTAAGATGTCATATTTTTCTACATGATTATTGTGTTACTAAACTTTGACCGAAGGTCGGATTTTTTTATATACAAGTGTTTCACATATAGCAGTATATTTACTATATATATATATAAATATTATTTTGATGTGCAAATATGATTTGAATCCTGGAGAGCTCACAGCTGATATAAGTAGGCTTTACTGTGTCACACTCCAAAAAAAAGCATAGGAATCCCTAATCCTAAATGCAATGACCAGTATGATGAATGTACTGTTTCAGTGCTTAGCTAATATCTGTGCTCTCCCTGGTGCTATCATTGATTTTAAATGAGTCGTATATATTTTTATCTGAACTTCACTGCACTCCTTGATAGTATTTGATTGTTTTGGTTACCTTAAAGCTGGAAAAAACCCACACGTTCACCCAGAGAGATCTCCCGTACACATGCAGGCCTTGCACTGTGCATCTCTAATCTAATTTTTTCTAGATAAGCTGATCACATAATGCTTTTTGATTGCAGGGTGTAAAGACAGATAGGCTCTCCTTTACCTCACATGCAAGTGAAGAGACCTCAATTTAACATATTTTTATATTAACAGAAAGAGAAACATTGATTGTTCACGTTTTCTGCTTATTGTCATGACTGTAATTCACACGTGCAAACGTTTCTCCTGGATTTGTTTTGTTTTTTTTCCCTCGAGACTGATGTTATTTGGTATTTGATGCATCGTGCCAATACGAGTATGCATTTACTCCTGAGTTAATCTGCCAATTTAGGCCACTAAAAATTGGCTCCAACTGACAACTGTGTTTTTGCTTATCTTCTTTCCACCCAGTTAACACATTCCTTAGTTTTATATCTGAAACTGAGACCAATTTCAAGTCCTTGTTGCAGCTTTTTCTGTCACAAATAGGCTACGTTCACATAACCAGTCTAAAGTGGCACAAATCTGATTTTTTTTTTTTTTTTTGCTTAATGCAGCACAGATTTGAAATTTACTGAGCTGTGTGAAGACATCTTTTCAAGTCATATCTGATCACAAACGTTTGCATACGACTAAATATTCACATGCAAAAGTTTTTGCACTTTTGTTTATTTTCTAAGTGAAAATAAGTACACATCCTATAAAGAGAGCACCTCTCTGCTCTGCTGTTTATTTGATGTATTTCACACATTGTATTTAACACAAATAAATAGAGACTGCATTAAAATTTCAGAAAAGTACCATATTTAAGTTTCCCTGTAGAAGATATGTGCTTATTTTCTTTAGACAATCAGCTAAAAATGTCATGCAGCCAGATCCAGAGTTTGCAAATAACTGTAACCGGAAGTCAGTGTAGGATGACGGTACCAAAAATGATGCATGTCTCCCTTTTTAACCTCGTCCTGATTGTGAACAGCTGCCAAGCTCTTTGGAGTAAATTCCCTTTGTAATTAAGGCTTGTGCTGCTAGTTTGTTCAGTTGATGATTTCTTGCTGCATGTGATGTTACTGATCTGGATAAGTCTGTGTACAGGTCTTGTCAGGGTAAAGGTCTGTTTACACTGAAGACAAATTGGTCACGTATAGACCATCAATAATAAAAATGGATGAGAGCAAAAAAATCAGAGTTGAGCTATAAGGCTTGTAATGTGAACGTGGCCATGGTTACTCAACATGTTTTAGGCTGAGGTGCGATTGTGTTTTGTAGCAGGCTGTTGCTGTGGTACAGATAATTTCACGTCTTCCAAATGTCTCAGACATGCTGTTCTGCCCCCATTCTTAACCTGCTATGGGCACTTTAACTCCTCTGGCCCCTGCAGAGTAATAATGGGTGACCTCAGGTTTCACAAGTCAAAGTTTACATTCTTTCCAGGGTCTCTACACGCTCAATGCACAGGGCACTGTTAGCAGGGCTAGAAATGTGTGTGTGTGTCTGTGTGTCTGTGTGTGTATGTGTTTATGTATGTGTGTGTTTACTGGTATAATTTAATATCCCACATTGCTCACAACAGGGTTTTATCTCAGAGGAGAACACAAATCTGGGGCGTGTTCAAGATGCATGAAGTTCCTAATTAGTTTAGTTCAGTGCAGTGTCTGCTTTCCAGATTTTTTTTCCCTCCCCATCGCCTTGAGTATTTTACCATGCTTGAAAAGCCTTGTTGCCCCAAAGGAGAAAGTCCTTATCCAGTCCAAACAGTCTTTCATCAGTTAAATTAACTGCTGTTGAGGGGCCACATTTTTATGTTGTAGGATTTTATATAACCATGATTAATTATTTTACTGAAATAGTCCCACACTGGATGAAAGGAGTCTCCTGAAAAAACACTTTATGACTGGGATTGGTGATGGTAGACATGTGACTGAAAACGTGATAAGTCTGAGTGTTGTCAGTATTGCTGTGTTCTATTTGAATGATGATAAAAAAAGAAGTTGCACCTTGTGTTTGACCCGTTACACACCACTTGCATTCAGACTGTGACCTTTCCACAGTCAGATTTCACTGAATAGACCTCAACAAACCAGCTATCAAACCACACAGTGAACACAGACACACAGATATGCTTAAACCCAAGGTGCACTGACAATCACAAATCAAAGCCTGAATAAAAGATATGTTTCCAAAATAGCCTCAAGTTTATTGGTCTTGTTCTGTCGTTTAGGCTACAAGGAGACAAATTCATAATATTGTTCCTCCACTAGAGGGCAGCATAAGCCTTTTTTGCTCTCTATTGGCGATTATGTCTATTTATGTTGCAAATAATTGGCATTTTAATATTTCTGGGCAAAGTCAAAGACAAGGACTTCTGTCTTATCTCACAAATTCAGAAATGCAATGTTGTGCAAAACCACAGATTAGACTGGAAACAAAATGAAAAGCAATTTTATCTGAAAGGGCGGTTTTGCTTAATTGCCACTAGATGGCAGAATAATGAAGGGCATTAACCCACTGGTGTCAAACATTTAGTTCAATTAGGAAAAAATATTACAGAACTCACGAGTGGCCTGAAGCAGGGACCAAATATATAGACCAGACATAGTCAGATACATCAAAATACATATATATGTATAGATTTTTATTGTTTTCCTTTTTAGATTTGTTTTAAAAAATCATACATGCATTTTAAAATAAAACAAACATAATAAAATATTTGAAAAAAATGTAAAAACAGTAATGAGTGGTTATGGGCATAAAAAGGACAAGAACTTAAAAGCAGAAAGGGTGGCACGCAGACAAGAGATTTAGAATCTCTTTTCTTAAAATAAAGCCTGCTTCATATGTAAGCAAATTGGCTCGGAATCAAGTCATGAAGGCACACATGCTCCCGAACCTTGTACACATACACAATATGGACAAAAGTATAGAGACACACTTGTTTTTCAGGGTTTTGTCTAGGCCTCTTACTTCCAGTGAAGGGAAATCTTAAATGCCTCAGCATAACGAAACATTTCGGACAACGTCATGCTTCCATTTTTGTGGACACAGTTTGGGGAAGAACCTTTCCTATTCCAGCATGACTGGGTCCCAGTGCACAAAGCAAGGTCCATAAAGACATAGTTGGATGAGTCCGGTGTGGAAGAACTCAGAGCCCTGACCTCAACCCCATCCAACTCCTTTGGGATGAAGTGGAATGGAGATTGCAAGCCTTCTCGTCTAACATCAGTGCCCGATCTCATAATTGCTCTATATAATGGATGGGCACAAATTCCCACAGAAACCTTCCAAGAAGCTGCTGTAGCTGCAAAAGTGGACCAACTCCATTTTAAAGTCTATGTTTTTGAATGCAATGTCATTAAAGGCCTTGTTGGTGTAATGGTCAGACATCCCAATACTTTTCCTTGTATTGTACCAACGGCATCCAAACACGTGAAGCTAAAAGGTTAGCCCCAAACAAAGGTTAGCTCCCCAAAGTTTGGGCAGCACTCGTCTAAAGTCATGAAAGTTTGAATACTTGCTTTTTTAAAACATATTTTTATTCATAATCAGATTTTCTGCATGTTCTGCACACAATTATTTTATTCAATAATACAATTAACAGTAGTCCCGGGTGAACAGACACCTACATTAAGCATGATCTCTTAAAATGGTAAGAATTCACTTTTTAGGCAAATGGGTTGATTGAATTTATTCAGATTTGTGCTCAGAGGAGCAAATGAACCAAAGGAAATGTACAGTTTCAGATATGAACTTTAATTAATGACAATCCTCTGCAAGTGCTTAGGTCTAAAGTCACACAGGCCTTCAGGAGTCATTTAAGTGAGAAATTAACCAGTTACTCTAAAAATGCTACTTTATCCTCACTGTCAATTATGTAATTTCACGTTTTAGTTTACACGCTTCTTCGTTCTCCTCAAAAACAAATGTTCTTCCTTTTATATTAAGTACAGTAGACATGGAATAGATTAAGCTCTTTACTTAACACGTCCTTGGGAAAGTGTAGATTCTGCCTGTCTTTAAAACATTTCATATAAAATTTGAACAGAGCAAACACGTGGAGACAGTGGTGGTAGGCTGGCCACAGCACGATTAATAAATAAATAAAAAAAAATGATGAAAGACCATCTTTACTGCCATCTTCTCTCAATACTGAAGCAATAATCTATGTCAGAACTATATTTATTGTATGACATGTAAAAAAGCCAGTGTGGCGGTTTACAGTTCAGTATATTCACTATATGTCAGTATTAATAAAGGAGGGGGTGATAGCACTGATATATATTTGCTCTTATAGAATAATTAAAATGAAGACTAGCATCCTCATCCCAGTACTTTTAAATCTATAATCCCCATAACATGGAATCTTTGGACTTCTACAGTGAAAATCTTAATTTCTTTAACAGCCTAGTTTAAGCCTTTCAGTGTCTATTCGTTAACATACTGTATAATTGTAAAAATGTGTTCAGCTATTGAAATAATCTGTTATGTTTTGCTAAATACACGGCTAATGCATCTGTGGTTATATTTCTACCTACACATTTATTTGCAACAATGTTCTTTTTTTATTTTGTCTGCATTAAGTAGATGTAATTTCATTTAAACAGATCTGCTGAAACATGAATACAATGATGTTATCAATATATTTATGTTGGGACTGAGGTATTGATCAGGGCCATAAGTATCAATACTTCAGTAACACTGGTGTTTGTTGTATTAGTGGTGGGACATCATGAAAGTGTGTGTTTGAGTGTGTTTAGCAGATTTTTAAAGCACAGTGTGCTGATATGTGAGTGCTGAGGGACTGGTGCTCAATGTAGAGAGGAGACGTTAGATGTGGTCTCAGAGGGAGGATTTGCATGTCTCATTACTGGCAGTGTTGATGTGGGGAAAGGCTGAAGGGTAGCACTGATTTCTCCTGCTGTCCCCACAGACCACTGCAGCAGAGCAGATCTGGGACAGCAGGCATTAGCTCTATTGTTCAAACAATTTGTTCATTAAGGGGAAAAAAAGTTCAATTAACATGGGTATAAAGCGGATTAATTAACTTTAAATCAACTTCCCACCCTTGTTCAGCTGAGCTCGTCGTTTTGCGCTGAGTCAAAGTCACAGAATGCACTCATTTTGCCACCCACTGAATAAATTGAATTAATTTCAGTGCCAGAGCTAGTCCTACATCGCTGCTCTACTCTGTGTATATTACTGTATACTATGTATTACTGTACATATATAAACATGTATACAGTAAACCCCCACTTAATCGCGGTTCAGCGGTTCCAGCTTCAGTCTTTCTGGTCCTCGTGCTGGTTGTTTATGTTTAGGCAGACACCTGAAAAGAATGAGCCTCTGCTGCACAGTGCCCACCCAAATATAATTTTTCATGCATTTTAGTGTTGAATTAAAAAAAATAAAATGTACTAATTTTGTAACATAAATATTAATGTAAATTCAGCTACATATCCATATAAAATATAACTATACATTTTTTGGGTACTGCCCAGACAACACTAAGAAAGCGCGTCTTGGGATGGTGAAATGCCTGCGGGAGGTTTGAAAGTAGGCAATCCGAGAACCTTTTTTATTTCTCCTTGCTGCTGATTGGCTGCTGCCCTGTGACCCATCTCTGGCAGCTGCAGACCAGAATTTCCCCTGTGGAGTGTCACCAGTGTTCTTGTGGTTTTGTTTTTGTTCTTAAAGCCCTGTATTTTTTATAACTGTATATTAAATGAATTTATTACTGTATTTACCCTGCTTAGAAATCGACAGTGCATACAAAAGAAAACTTGCGTGCATAAATTACAGTACAGTCTATACAGGGGTAACATGGTATTTACATTCTAGCTCTGCGGGAGTTCAGTGTAAACTGTACAGTATGAATACGGGTTTATCTTTACATTTTCTTTAAGGGTAATGAAATTAGGGTGTTTTGGGAGCATATTTGGGGGCATATTTAGTGTTTTCACTATAAAAAATTTTAGGCATTTTTTTACCACATCACAAGTTCACGTTTTTTTCACTTTACACAGGTGCACTTGGAACGTATCCTCACGATTGTTGGGGGTTTACTGTATACATTTTTTGTGGGGGCCAACGTTTTTTTTCCTTTATACATGCTAACTTGCTGCCTTCAGGTTGGCTGAGCACTTTGTGCCGTATTCTAGATACATTTCCCTTCGGTCTTAAAGGAAGCCTTATTTTTAAGGAATTTAAATTCACCAAATCCAAGAGTGACATGGAGAAGATAAATGTTATTTTGGAGAAGATAAATGTTATTTTTATCAATTTAGAAAAACTATTTTACCTATAACCTAATCTCTATCTGCTTTATTTTCAGTGTAAAATTGTTGACTTAGGACAGATGAAGAGTAAGATGAAAGAACTGAAAACAAGTAGACTTGAAACATAAACACACACCAAAAAGACAGATAAAAGGTGCTCTCAGGTAAACACATTAAACTACTGTCTGTGGTGATTACCCATGTAATACAGACACAGCCAGGAGCGACTGGGTTGGACAACCTCTGTACTAACTGGTGTATATAATATGGAGGGTAGTTAATGCACTGGGTGGCGCATCACAGTGGCTCCTCCTCCCCATGCCCATCTTCCCTCTGGATCCACCCACTAATGCAGTGCAAATGAAGCTTAATGGAGCTGTTATTTCCCAAATACAGAGTAGCTCTGCTCCTTCAGATGGCATACACTCAACTTAATGCCTATGGGCTATCATTTCATTATACACTCTGCTTGCAATATTGAATGATCCCTCTTTTCTCTGTCTTTTCCCTCTCTTTCTGTCTTCAGATTTTTAAGGCATCTCTCTACACTGAGGGAAATTTTCTCAACTCACTTGGAGGCCAATGGCCAGCACTTTATTGTCAAAGCATCGCTAGTTTATTTCTATAACAAATTATCATGCACAGAGTTCCTTTAGTGTGCTTTATAGAGATAAAATGAGCAAGAAAATCAGTATGGAAGAAAACTAACTTCAAATAAGTTAAACAAATAAGAAACAACAAACTAATAAGAAAATAACAAACAAGAATAATTATACCTTTAACCACAGAATGTAGAGTTGAACGTATTTAGCCAAAAATACCATTTCACCGTGGTTTCAGATCTTGGCACTGTTGTTAACCAATTCCTGTCAGTCTAAGAGTCCAGTCTGTCTCTGTCTTGTGTGTATTTCACTGGAGGAAATTTTGTTGCAACCAGCCATTTGTTGCAACCACTCCTGAGAGCAGTATTTTATGATAAACAGTGTCAAATGCTGTACTGAGAGTCCCAGTATCTAGCAGTACTAAGACAAGTTATTTTAAGTTAATCTGTATTCATGCGAATGCCATTTAATATCTCTGTGAGAGAAGTTTTGTGACTATGATGTTGATGGAAGCCTGATTAAAAGATGTGAACGCTGATACTCTTAAGTAAGCTTGTAAGCAGAGTTTCACACACAACTAACATAAATCAGTGTTTCACAACCCTGTTACTGGAGCCTCCTCCTGCTCTTCCACATTATAGTGGTTTCCTGCTCTAACACGCACAACCAAGTAGTGACTTGTGGGTCGGTTTATTAGAAAATTTTGCAGATGTGGGTAGGCTTGGTCAAAAAGTGACAAAGCAGCCTTCTACCACAAATATCGTACAGAAACATTTCAGGTTGGGTTACGTTCAGGTCATTGATTGACAAATGTATTTCAGGTGTTGGGTGGGTGTGAGTCTTAAGAAACCCTGACCTGCACATCAACCCAGGAAAGACATGTCAATTAGTTAACAAGTTGGATCAGATGTGTTGGGATCACCAAAAACACTGAAATCTGCAGCGCTCCAGGATTAGGGCACAGTGATTTATTGAAACACTGACATACACTGTACACCTGACACCTGCTCATTCATTTTGTCTGAAAGTAAGGGTATTAATAAAGTAAAGCAAAGTAAAGTGGCCCCTTACAGTCACGTGGGAACACACCACAGCACTCAGTGCGAACAGTGTGAAATTCTTTCTCTGTATTTAACCCATTCACCAGGTGAGACAGTGGGCTGCCACCAACGAGGGTCACCCAGAGAGCAGTGTGTGGGGATGGTAGGATTTTATCGTTATTAATAATAATAATAATAATAATAATAATAAAATAATGATGATGATGATGATGATGATGATAATAATAATAATAAAAATAATAATAATAGATTTTATTTACAGAGTGCTTTTCAGGGCACTTGAACTTACTTTACATTATGCATAAAAAAATGATTTGTCCTCATTTCCTGCAGTAAACAACCTCTGCTTTTCTAGAAAGACTTTAGATATTGAATCATTGCTGTGAGGTTTTGATTTAATTCTGCCAAGAGCATTAGTCAGGCCAGGTACTGATGCTGGATGGACATTGTGACCTTTGGCTCATTCTCCAGAGCAGTACTTTAAAACTGAGATCATTTTTAATACAAAAGGTCTTGCATTATCAAGAATAATATTACGACTGTAATTCGATCCCAAAGAAGCAAAGAAGCAACGATTTTAAGTAAAATATGCTTTAATAATTGCAAATCCTTTCGGCCAAAAAGTAGAACATTTGCTTTAAGGGAAGTGCCTTTTAATGCTATGTAACTTTTTACAGCTGCCAACCAAAAAGTTTACTTACTCTCACACTTCTTCTTCAAAATCTGGCCAAATGAGCTGCAGTGTGAAATGCAATCTTTAAAAAGAGTTATCTACAGTTTCCTTTTTCTGTTTTGTATGCTAAAGTAAAGTTGCTAATGTTTCCTGCAGTGTACAGAGAGACAGTGCTGAGCAACAGTGACACAGTTGTGAGAAAAACGTTATATCACAGATATATTATATTTACAAAAGCATTAGGATGCCTGACTATTACACCAACACAGACTTCAAATACACAGACCACTCTTCTTGGGAGGCTTTCCACAAGATTTTGGAGTTTCTGTGGGAATTTGTGCCCATTCATTCTGTAGAGGTCAGGCACTAATGTTGGACAAGAAGACCTGGCTCCAATTTCCATTGCAGTTCATCCCAAAGGTGTTGGATGGGTTTGAGGTCAGGGCTCTGTGTGGGCCAGTCAAGTTCTTCCACACCGAACTCATCCAGCCATGTCTTTATGGAGCTCGCTTTGTGCACTGCACCACAGTCATGCTGGAATGGAAAATGTTCTTCCCCAAACTGTGTCCACAAAGTTGGGAGCATGGCGTTGTCCAAAATGTCTTGGTACGTTTAGCCTTCATTGGAAGTAAGGGGCCCCAGCGCAAACCCTGAAAAACAGGTGTGTCACAATACTTTTGTGTATCAGCGTTTCTCAACCAATCAGATCGTGCTGTCGGAACTAACTGTTGTAGGAAAATCACATGCACAAAACTCCTGTGTCAGCAAATGGCCGAATTAAGCTAAATGTAGCTTAAATTCTCTAATTAGAAGGGCTGTGAATACTCGTGGACATGCAGTGTATACGGCAACATAAATCCGTCCCGTTTACAACTCTAACATTGCTGATATAATGTGTTACTAATGTGGAAATGGGGTACACGTTTGAACTGAGCAAATTCGACGTATCACTCATGCCCCACTGGTACATTTGCTGCTGCTTTGAGGCCTCGCTGGTATTTAGCTGCGTGTCAGGGGTTAATGATTTTTGCAAGAGCTATTTGAGCGCAAGCGAGCAGTTCTAAAAGTGTGTGTTGAGTGGGGAACACATTGCTGGGAAAATCCCCAACCTCCTGACTTGCAAATCCTCTGACAATAGAGAGGGAGGGAGAGAGAAAGAGCGGGAGAGCGGCAGAGAGGGAGAGACAGAAAGAGAGGGAGAGATATAGAGAGTAAGACAGATATAGAAAGACAGAGAGAGAGAAAGAGAGAGAGAGAGAGAGAGAGAGAGAGAGACGGAGAAAGAGAGAGAGGGTGGATAGGGAGGCTGATCGAGGAAACAAATATAACAGAGAGAGAGAGAAAGAGACAGAGAGAGTGGGAGAGAGAGATGGAAAGAGAGAAAGAGAGGGACAGAGAAAGAGAGAGGAAGGCTGATCGGGGAAACAAATATAACTGCTGCTTTACTGGTCCATTACAACCCTACACGCACACACACACACACACATATCTGAGAGTGGGTGCACTATTAGGTCCCTCTCTTTCCGTGCTAAATGCTGCACGCGAGAGGCTGCTGGTGGCAGCTCGTGCTATCACTCAGCAGATTAATGACGGCGGTGGGCCTGTGATAACGGCCCTGCGCTCAATTTCAGATAGCACTAATGGAATCTGTCCCGTGCGATTGTAATGCGAGGGAGATTCATTCGCCACGGAGCTTGGAGCTGTCAGCTCTGCTGGGCTGAGGATCCCGCGTGCTGCCGCGTGCGTCTGGCGATGGTGGGGCTGGTGATGGTGGGGGGGTGTGTGTGAAGGGTGAATGTAAAGGGTCAGGAGGGAGACGGCAGGAGAGCTTTTTGGCCTGCAGCGTGTGTACCAGACCTTTCTGAATGAAGCAGACTTCTCTGTCTGTCAGTGAGCTGATACGCTGAGGCCCGTCCGAGCCTCTGAGCACTGTCATTCACTCTGCTCATCTCTGAGGAAGAAGGGAAACAGAGAACAACATGACAGAAAAAACACCCTTACATGAAGCGCTCTGTCTTCAGTGCAAATTGAGATATTAGCGAAATGGACGGTTGGATGAGCCTTGTATGTTTGAACTAGTCATGGTACAGTGAAGACCCCCACCCCTAAAAAAGAGAAAGAAAAAACTCACAATGTCTTCTGATATTTTGGAGACATTTGTGCAGGTAGAATAGCTGGAAGGTTTCCTCTGGACACCCTGATAATCCTACGTTGATTCTATTTAAAATACACTATATGGATAAAAGTATTAATCACTGAATTGAAGTGACCCCTTTACTTCCAGTGAAGGGTAATCTTAATACAGTAAACCCCCAAAATTCTCAGGGGTTTCATTCCAAGAGCACCCGCAAATTGTGAAAAACCACAAATTTGTAATGTGAAAAAAAAAAGCCCCCAAATGCCCATTTTTATAGTGTAAACCCAAAATATGCCCCCAAATATGCTCCCAAAACACTTAATTTTAAATTCATTTTTAATTTAATCAAACTCAGCTTCATACATTAGCCTTAATAAATTTAAAGGTAAACCCTTATACGTTGCTGCACAGTGTACACTGAACTGCTGTCTCCCGCAGTGCTAGAATGTAAAATACCGATGTTACCCCTGTATATACTGTACTGTAATTCATGCAAGCGCGTTTTCTTTGGAATGCGCTGTCATTTTCTTTGGTATAAACAAGGTAAATACACTAATAAATTAATTTAATTTACAGCAATAAAATGAAGAACAAAACTTTAAGAAGAACAAAACAAAAACACAAGACCACTCAGCGACACACTCGAGATAGCTGCACGAGAAAAACTGTTATGATGCGGGAATGCTGGACTGCATCTGGAAGAGATGCATCACAGGGCAGTAGCCAATATAGGGATGCTTTGTGTCTCTCAACAGTACTACAAAATTTATACAGTTATATTTTATATGGAAATTTGGCTGAATATTTGTGTTACAAAATTAGTAAATTATATTTTTCTTGATAATGTAGCACTAAAATGCATAAAATATTACATATTGCCACAAAAAATGCAAAAACAAATGCGGAGGATATTTGCAGTTTCCACGAATTTGCAGGGGTTTCCGTGAACAATTATTTGTTTGGTTCTAAGAAAAAATCCGCAAATCACTGAAGCAGCGAACTGTAAACCGCGAATTCGTGGTGGTTTACTGTACTTCAGCATACTAAGACATTTTTGACAACACCATGCTTTATGGACACAGTTTGGGGAAGAACCTTTTCTATTCCAGCATGACTGTGCCCGGGTGCAGAAAGCAAGGTCCATAAAGACATGACTAGATGAGTTTTGGTGTGGAAAATCTTGCCCTGACCTCAACCCCATCTGACGCCTTCGGGATGAGTAGAAATGGAGATTGCGAGCCAGGCCTTCTCATCCAACATTAGTGCCTGACCTCATTAATGCTCTACAGAATGAATGGGCACAAATTCACACAGAAACACTCCAAAATCTTGTGGAAGCTGTTATAATGGCAAAGAGGGGACCAACTCCATGTTAAAGTCCATGTATTTGAATGCAGTGTCATTAAAGTCCCTGTTGGTGCAATGGTCAGGCATTCCAATATTTTTGTCCATATAGTGTATATGGTTTAAAAAAAAAACTATATTAGAAATGTTTTCTACTTTTAATAAGATTTTCACAGAGCATCTTGTTTGAAGATTTGTAGGCCTGTTTAGTTTGTTTCTGACCAGCTCCAGTTTATTTAAACTTAAAGTCCACCTTCAAGGCTGCAACCGAAAACATCACATAGGGACTATTGGATGCAGATTTGCTGCCACACGGTCCAAATGGGCTGCAATGCCACACGGACCAAATGGGCTGAAATGTAATCACAAAGAGGGATAGCAGAATATAGCTTTATAGCTAAACCAGAAAATGGTTAGCAGCAGTGATTGTGCCTCGGAACTGATGGTTGTATAACATCTGTTACATTATATTATAGATTAATTGGGTCATTTTAAGGTAATATTATTTGTGCAGTAACTGTGTTGTAATATTAGCCTGTCAGAGTTACATAGCTAACCTAGCTAGCTACTGTAGCCAAACAAACGTGGTTACACTAGACTTAATATTAATAGTACTACTCTACTTTTAATGTGTTGTATGTTATGTTTTGTCATCTACTCTTCATAGGCTGGAACAAAACAAAATCAGCTTATAACTCTTGAAAGGTTAAATCGGTTGTAAACAGGTGCTGATTGTTGTTCATGATTTTATGACTTTATATAGTAATGACTGGTTGAATGTTAGTGGGTTGTTTACACTACGAGACAATTTTGTTTTTCATAAGCTGATCATTATTATTATTGTTTGAACTTGCAGGTTGTGGTATGTCAGATATTTTGTAGATGTTTGGTGGTTGCCAAGGTATTGTTAGGCAGTTTCTATGGCTACACTTCATGGTTGCTAAGGTGTTGCTAAGAAGTTGTTATTATGCTAGGTAATTGTGAAGGTGTTTTAGGCCTCTGCAAATTTATTTCATCTGGTTGCTTGGACATTGTTAGGGGTTTGCTACATTATCCCACGAGGTTTCGTAACATGCTGCTTGGTGGTTGCTGTGGTGTTGCTAGGTTGTTGCTATGAGATCCTGGGTGGTTGCTGTGATGTTGCTTGGTGCTTTAATCTGGATTATGAAAAAGATCCAAACTGGGTTGTGTTTAACTGACCATTTATTTAAATGTGAATACAACTTACATTCATTGTGACATGAAGTGTTTTCTTCAGCATGAACATGTTTGAGATTGTGAAGAAATTTGGCCAGGCAACCATAGTCATAATATGGCTGAAATGTCTATTCTGCTATATACTGGAAATGAAAAACCCTGAAAAGCTGAAGGATGAAAAAAATAAATGGTGGAGTTATTTGTGATATTGACTGCGTTTTTTCTTCCAGAAGATTCCACTTCTTTTCCACTTCCATTTGTGTTTTTCCAAAAGAGAATAATACAAAAGGAAAGGAGTTCAAGGGGTTGATGGGTTTGGCTGGGAAGTTAAAGAGCCACTGCTCAGAGTTTCAAAGCTAACTGTAGCAAACACTGGCCTGTCTGTTGTAGTCATTCTTGATTAGAACGCTTTGCTTCCTTCTTCTTTCCTTTTTCTTGGATGTTAACTGTCCATGATCACCTCTTGGAACAATGTGCACTTGTTAGGTTGAAGTCTGTATTTTTTGCCGTGTAACTTCCTTTTTACATTAAACCTACCTTCTGTGTTTGCTACAAAAAATGAACTCCAGACGCTTAGGTTCTTGATAAGATAAAAGCAAAGGCATGCAGCTATTTTTTGTGTCTGTTCCCTGATTTATAAAGGTAGGTGTGTCCATCCACAAAAGGAACAGTGTGGCTTTGTAGTTTCATTCCAATCAAGCAACACCCTGACTCAACTTGTTTAATCCGTTTGTCTCAGTTTTCAAATAATTCGTTATATGAATGCGAGGATGAAAACCTGCAACCAAACTGTGTTTAAGACAATTCGATTCAGACATGATAGGGCATCTTCCTGTGTGAAATGTATCTAAAGCAGCCCACTCAAGCAGCAAGACACCAAATCGTGTCTGGAACTAAATGTGCCACATGCAATTTCGTTGTAGGTACCTACACCAATATACTGCCAACTAAAGCACTGACTAATTCAACAGTAAGACACTGAGACTGCTAGGTTTAGTTTAGTTTTTGGTTTGTCACTAATTTTCTATACCCCAAAGAAACAGAAAGTCATGGTTAACGGCTTCATTGCTCCTGAACCCTCAGCTTTAAAAAATTAATTTAAGTTAAACATACATCAGTCATTTTTATAAAAATGTCTAAGAGCACCAAAACTGTCATATGTGGTTTGGTAAAAAAATGTTGTTTTCTTAGAATTCCAATTAAAGGTTAGATTTCTCAAAATTTCTCAGAAAGGTAATTTACTTTTTATGATGGCACTTTCCTCTTGTTTTGTGTGTCTTTACCAGTAATTACTAAGCTGACAGGAATACATTTTAATACTTAAACATCATTTGTGTACTACATGAATGCAATTTACTTTTTCATTCCGTTGTCATAATCAGCCCCTATGTAAAAACATGTAAAACACACAAATGTGAGTTTTATGGTAAAATACTATTTTGTTTTAGAGAGAGAGTGAGAGAGCGCAATTAGAAAGAACGAATTAATGCTGAAAGAAAAGAGCAAGGGAGGCAGAGTGAGTCAGAAAGAGAGAGAGAGAGAGAAACAGTGAAGCAGAAGCTGTTGGAGATTTGCAGCATGGAGGAAGCCTCTGCCTGCTTTGCATTTCATTTACATGCCTGGCCGTATCGTCCAATCGGATTGGAAGCGGAGCCTGCAGCTTAGGAAGAGGAATAAAGACTCGAAATGCCATCACTGCTCTCATCCCTCTCTCATCCCATGCTCATAATACCCTGTCTGCTTCCCTTTTCTTTCGCTCTGCTCTTCTCACTGTCATAATACCCATTCTTCCTGCATTCTCCTCTCCCCAGCACAACTCCGCACTCTATAAGTAGATCCTGTCCAAAGAAACCCAAGCCTCGCAGCTGTGAATGGGAGATAGAGTGGGAGAATGAGAGAGGAAAAGAGAAAAACACAGAACAGAACACACTGAACCTTTCTGAAAGTCATGTGAACGTGGGCATGATTCAGTACTGAGTCACCAACACCTCAAGTCAAGTTAGAAAACAACATAGAGGTCCCAAAAATATCACTTTAGCATAGAATGCATTGAATTTGAATTCTTGAAGAGGTCTTTCATAAAGGGGTCTGGAGTGGTTAAAGTTTCACTGGAACTGAGCAAGAACTGAGTGAAATTAAATTTGATGCTTCTACACTCTGTGTTGATGAAAGCATAAAACACTATCATTCCAAAGTTTGGAATCATATTAATAATTGCTTTAACTGTGTTCAGTAATTAACTGTGCAGCCTAAACACAGTAGACTAAACGATATGGTATTTTTAAATGTTTCATTCCACATATCAATTTTTTGTAAATATCAAAAAAAGCATTTTCAATGATCAGTTGAAGAAAAAAATTCAAAAACTCACTCAGTCCAAAAGCATTTTTTTTTGGAAAATAGTGTTTTACTTGTTTTACCTATTGGAAAGCAATTCTTACAGGATTTTTTTTTTTAATTGAAACTTTTTAATTGAAATTTAGCAGTCACTTGTCATTTTCAATGCCTGTTTCTAAAGTGCATCTCTTGCACATTTTAGTGTGGGCAAATTTGTTAAAAAAATATAATGAAAACATTTTTTAAGTAAATCAATATTCAATGTCACAAAATTATGTACAAGTTTAATATTTATGTCCTACTACATGACACAGCATAGAGTCAATGACTGCTATCTTTGTTTATGATCTGCCGCCTGGGAGACCTGGGTAAGTAAGTACCACTCGTGACTGTGAGAGTGGACTGAGTGAGTTTTGGAAATTCACCTAATCTTGTACCATGTATGCAAGGACTGAGTGAGTTTTGGTCGGTTATACTATTGCACATAAAGAGGTGATGTAAAAATATGCCAATAGTAGTGTTACCTAAAAAAATCACAAAAACTGGACTGAGTGAGTTTTGGAAATTTGCTCTTCAATTATCAATTGTGCTGTAAGTTTCTATTTGCAGGATTATGCTGATTTGGGCAAGGTTATCTTTCCCAAAATTTGATCACCAGTTTTCAAATGTGAGTCATTCGTTTACAACGTACAGCTTTCTCAAATATTATTGAGTCATTTACGGTGCTGCTTTTTACTCTAAATCAAAAGTTTAGCAGTGATTTTTACAGCTTCCCACACATTTAATTGTACAATGTATTAAGATTGTTTTGAGGTTAAAACTGAACATTGTATTGGGGCATAATTGGTTCTTTGTAACTGCACATCTTCTGTACAGATTGGCTTTTTAAGCTGTTAAATGCTCAGGACCACCTGGTGAGTCCATAATGTAAGAATGCCTGTTTGCATTGTTTTGCATGTAATGTACATACGCCTTAATATGTAATCATCCTTAAAATGTAGGGGGCTACAGAACTATCACTTGAAATATTCTTTGCAAGAGAAAAAAAATAATAATAATAATGATAATAAATGAAAAGGCAGAATCATTCAGTCCCACTACTGTACATTTATTACTTACTGCAGAGCTAAAAATGTTTTTCTCTCTGTGGCTCACTTATGCAGAGAAAAGTAAAAAAATAAATAAATAAAAGTAGTATGCACAGAGGGTACCACAGATGTGCATTTTTGTTCCCCATGGTAAAAATATAATGTGAATGTATCCTCACACCTAAGTTCCAATTATGTATATCAAATGAATTTTTAAAAATGGACTACAGACCCTTTCCCAGGAGGAAGGGACATATTTGTGCTTTTTGGGGTGACAAACTCAACTTGGTTAACTATAAAAATAAAATAAAAAACCAACAGAACTAAAAATAACAGGAAATGGAACAGTTATGTTATCTTAACTAACCACTGAAGACATAACCTGTAGAGCAGTGAAATGGTTTAGTGCTACATTTATTGTTTTTCCATGTTTTTTGGAAATATACTTTAATACTTATGGAACAGGGCCTGTTAAACTACAATTGAATTGTGAAGTTAATTATTGTAATTGTAAGCTATTTCAGTGTGTCTAATGGTCTGTATGGGGAATGATGATTAAATTAAGAGCAAGCTGTAATTGTAGCATAATTGAGGTCAGACAAAATCAATGGCTCCCACAGCTCCTCACCCTTGACCTTGCTGTATTCCTTTCATGCTTCAGTAACTTTTAAAGAGGTCATATCGGGCGGAGAGACCCGCAGAACACCCCCCGCCACCACCACCCAAACAAACACAAAATATGCACAAAGGGTCAGCTTTTAAGGTTGAGTGTACTAGTAGAGCCTCTATTATTATGCTGACCTTCTTTCTCAACTGCTCAGCTTGATGTAGAATTTTCCATTTCAATCTGAAAAGACGATAAGAAAATTGAATATTATGTAACAGTCAGGCCTGTAGAACCACAAGATGAGAAGAAGCTGCAGACTGTGGGCTGTGAAAGAGCTGCTGTTTTCTACCGTGGTCAGGGCAATGGAGGTCATGTATTATTCTAATGCTAAACAGACAAGATAAACAGCGTGTTCAGACGCATGTCTAGCGTAAAGCACATGTACACATGACATAAACATGAAACATGAAAGATATTTAGTGCACTTTTATGTACTACAGTGAAATCACTGCCATTTATTTCAGTTTGAAATTTTAATACATTTATTGTTTTTTATTGCTTTTTAATACCTTGACACTTCCCCCATCATTCCTCCATTCCTCATCCTGCATTAAGTCTTTTTTGTCTCTAAATGTAGGCCATTGGGTTCTTATGGGTCACAAATACACCCAACACAACAAACGCACGCAAGCCAAACAAAAACGGCTCACGACTTACGGAATACATTTCTGCTCAGTGCTAATCGCTAATTGGAGCACTTAAATTGCTTGAACGTAATCTATATATTTGTTTTCTTGAACTAACAGTTCACAGTGGACCACCAGCTGTTCATTAATGCTGTTTTCTCCCAGAGATGAATACAATCAGGAATAACAGGGGAACTGAGTGTTTAAAACATAACAAATAATGGCAACAAATACCAATAAATGCAAATAAATATGAAAATCCTTATTTTCATTCATTGCAGGCAGTCTCTCAGTGCTGGATTGATATATCGAGAGGGCCTGCTCTAAGGGCTTGCTTTGTTGGTTTGTATGGCATATTTTCAGTAGTGTATTTCCATTGTGACGCGTGTAATCCGCGTGCACCCTAATCCCAGAGCAGGTGGCCAGGCGTGTGGCCGCAGCAGGGGTGTGGAGGGGCACAGTCACCCTGCTACAGGAGGCCGGGGGCAGGGGGACGCCAACCAGCACACACACTACCGTACATAACTCACGAAAAAACAGACAGTTGTTTTTATGGACATTCATTATGTATCATGCATATGTATTAATACAACCACTTGTTCTATATTTATATATATATATATATATATATATATATATGTATATATATATGTATTTCT
>JBBPCX010000160.1:7023348-7046755 GCA_037974365.1 Hydrocynus forskahlii
TATATATATATATATAGATATATATATATGTATATATATATGTATTTCTATGTGAGAATTCCTAACACTAAGCCTATCTCTAACCTTAACGATTATCTTGGTTGATTATCTCGGCTGTTCTATAATTGTGCCTCATTCAGAAAGTTTCAGTTTGGGCTGAAACTTCAGCATAAATGGGTGTGACTCTCTACCTCTGTAGACTGAATAAGTGGATATAGGTAAATGTTAGTTTTGCGGCATCACAAAACCAGTGCATTCCAAACAATCTCTTTTTGCAGTTTGAACGGTACATTACAATTTCAACATTGTTAACAGTGAATAACATTTTCTGCAGCAACCCATTTTTCAAAATAGGGAGAAAAATATGGGTTTGCATGATATGGACCATTTTAAAAACGTAGCAGGCAGCTTTTGTAAATGAGCACTTAAAGGTCTGAGCCATTTGGTTGGTCCTGACATTGTAGGCTGGCCCTGTTTTTCTCTGATTTTCCTACAAAGTCAGGACATATTTTTCCTGACAACCATTCCATACACACACCCAACCTCACACACATTCCCCATTAATAAAGTCTACACAATGAGATCCACATGGCATAAGCAACGCCGCCACGCCGACATAAGGGTCCACAGACCTGCACGTGCCAGCATTCATGAGCCTAACATCCAGACATACACAGACCCACAGAGACACGAGGGCCATCCGCCGCCATAAACAGGTGGGCCAGAAAAGGAGGGAGGGCTGGGAAGGGGCATCTGTTGACAAACCCAAAAACCAGCATCCCTCCTCAATGACCTCTCCATCTGCTCATGTGTAGATGTGTGTGCATGTGTGTGGGTGTGTGTGTGTGTGTGTGTGGGTGTGTTCAAAACCAGGATAATTTTGAATTGAGGTACACAGGGTCAAAAAAATGTTTGCCTACTCTTCCTACATAATCATGTCCTACAAGCCAGAAACTTGGGACAATCATTATGAAGAACAATATGTAGTGAACCTAATTATGGCTGCTTGAGTGTAGCTGTGGCCTCTTTAGCGCTGTCCTGGAAACAATACTCTTGCCATTAATTTTACCATCACTATGAGTAGCTATAGCATAATCCAGGTCAGCAGGAACCTTCACACTCTGGTGAGCTAATGGGCCATGGGACTGGGAAGCAGACTAGTGTACAGGTGTAGCCAATGACTGGCCAGCTGAAACTGGAAGGAAGAACAGTGCAAATACACTCTTTAAAATGCAATTGTGAAAAGAGTTCCCTGGCCTGGACTAATGCCATACAGGAATGATTTTGCATGGTTCTTTTAAAAATCGTAGTTTTGCGAGGGTTTTTGTGAAGGTGATTTTTTTTTTTAGGTTTATGAAACCTCCTTATAAAATAAGGGTCCCTAAATACTTCTTGCCTTGGATATACCTGTGGTATGGAACCTTATACTCCTAACAAAGGATTCTATGAGCAATTAAGCAGAAGGCACATTTGGTTTCCTAAAGAACCATGTTTGAAAAAAGATTTGTCAGTGTGAACCTTCTCATAATGTAAGAGTTATTAAAGTTCTGCATGTAATGTGAAGGTTCTAACAAACTGAAAAGGTTCTCCACACATTTCATTTATAAAAAATGATTCTCTTAAAATCCATCAGATGAAAATCTAAAAGTTCTTTAGGGAACCAAAATGCTTCTTACATGGCATCATGCAAATAATATTTTCTAAATGCCATGCAGAACTTAAAAAAGATTCGCCACCTTCACATAATTCATTTACAAAACTGACATTAACATTTATGGTATCTAGGTCCAGAATACTTTGTAAAAATGTGACAGTTTTATTTTTAGGTATGTAGGATCATGTTAAACTATTGTGTATATGTGTCCAAAACATGAACAACTTGGTCCTTTCCTTTGTTTGAGCATGTTTTGGACCACAGTGTACTGAATGTTTGGTTAGCATGGTGGCACAGATGATGGCACATGTGATCCCACTCTCTGCCTCAAGCTTGGACATGAAAAGAATGTTGGATTCCAACATTTCAATGACAAATATCAAGTCTTCCTGAAGCACATGGACCATTAACATGGATCACATTTGTCCTATTTACTGCCCATGTCTCTTACAGCTGAGAACCTGGTGAAACTCTGTGCAGAGAAAATTTACAGAGAAAACTCACACTAACCTCTTAACTGTTGGATTATTATTAGGTTATGAATCTTAATTTTAAATTACAACTATTAAGTCTGGTGTCTTCTTTGAAACTAGAACATAAGTTATGCAGTTATGAGGAGAAGGTACAAATTCAAACCTTGTATAAAATAACCATTAACCATGGCAAGATACCTACCAATAAAATATGTTTGTGTTTTCCAATTGTGTTTTGATTATTACACTACGTTTCTTTTGTAAGTAAATACAAATTAGAAGCAAAACTTCTTTACTGATCTCTCCAGAGACCTATACAGACGTTAGCAAAAAACTGAGTATTCAGCATAGCAATGCTGGCTTTATTCTATTGAAATAGACATGGGAGATGTTGAACCATTGGGGACATATACATATGTAGTTCTTTGAAGCAAGCTGGGATTCTCAAATCAGTCTTCAGGGACCCGCATTTTTGCTCCTATCCAACGTGCAAATCATGAGAATTGTGCAAAACTGTGGACTGGTGTGAAAACTGCTGCTCAAAAGAACTTAATGCAAATAAAATGAATGAGTACAAAGAACACAACTTCACTGGACTGCTGAATGCACTTTGAGGAGAACTGCTAATTCATTACATCAGCTTTCAGAAACCTGTGCTGGATAGCATCATGCTGAGTGATGGGGGAGAGAGAGGGCCATCTTACCCAGCCAGGGAGCAAAGATACATTGTTTGGCCTTGGATGGCTGTGGCATTATAGAGGCAAGCCTGGAGGAATTTAAAAACCTTTCATTTTAAAAGTGTGACACAGTCAACTGGAAATCAAGATTAAAATCACATCACATTTCTCTTTTTGCACCTGCACTTGTTAAGTCTCCACTGATGTTTCAGAACGCTTAATAGAAAGAATTAATTAGTGAGACTGCTAGAACATAATAACGTGTAAAGAACATGAGTTAATGATGCAGAGGCATCTCCTCTTTATAGATATCAGAGTTTGTCATTATCAAATGGTCCTTTGAATGTCCAGTAATAGCCTGTGGGTTTGACAAACTGCCAAATGCATTTCAATTCACAACAACCTTATGCATAGCAAAGTTCACCCATTAGACTCATGAAATCTGCTATAATCCTATCACTCCATTTTTGCATTTAAAGAGATTTCTCTTCTCATTCTCTCCGTTTTTTGCTAATGGCCTCAGGCTATGAGGGTCCAAGTATTGATCTGGCCTTGAGTCTATATGCTCAGGCCCAGTAATCCCAAATTTAAGGGTTTCCGGGCTCACCACCCCTCCCCAGCTACCCAATAACGAGGTATTAACCTCACAAAAGCTCTTCCTCTCAGATGGCAATCCATTTTACATGTTAAAAACCTGTAATCAGCTTAGAGCTTTGTGTTTTCCTGATCTGTGCCACTATGTTTTTACTGAGCACATATGTGTCTCTGGTTGTGAGGATAACAAACACAATCCTATCAAAGTACCTGCTTTAAGTGCATTTCAGATGAAATGCAGCCTCTAAATAAACTGAGGAATATGATCTTCGCAAAGTGCATACTCTCTGTTTACCTTCCCATAATTAACTGATGTCATAATAGACTCTGCGGTATGAAACACATTTAAAACCACTGTGTTTGTGGTTAGAATGGTTCTAACATTTTCATAGCTCATTGCAGGATTACACCAGCTACTGTCAGTAGGATTACTGGAAGACTGGGCATGTGCTGTGCTTGATAAAAGCCCTTAATAAATTGCCTTGTAACTGCTGAGAGCTTCAGTGCCATTTTTACGGTTTAGTTACCCATAGTCTCAGCCTTAGACACAGGAGGGATGAATCCTTGACTATAATGAGAAACTAAGGTGTGCTTTAGAGTATCCAGACACTTCTAACTAATTACTGAATTCAAATACTTCAAGGTGTGCCCTTTAATGATACAGGTGTTCAGTAGTGGACTCAGACAAAGAAACCCATAGAAAGGAATCCAGCTATGCTAAGGCCACTATGCACGATGCCAAATGTCTGTAAGAGGGGTATAAAGCCCCCCAGCATTGGGCTGTAGGGCAGTGGAACATCATTCTCCAGATTGATATCCAGTACCTTTGGGATAAGTTCCAGGGCTAATCACGTTACCTTACCAAAGTTCTTGTGTCTGAATCCTCACTGCATTGTTCCAACATCTGGTGTAAAGCCTCCCAGGAGAGTAGAAGCTGTTACCACAAAGGAGGGACAAACATCTTATTAATAACCTTGATTTCGGACAAAACCCTAGAGGAGCAGGAACTTCTGGACATTTGAGCTATTTATTCTCACTTGTGGTCATTATGTTACCAAGTCTTATTTCCTTGGAGTCAGGAATATCTTGATTCCCAGATATTTAAATGTTATGGTTATACATTTCCACAATTTCCTCATCAATTTGTTGTAAATCATTTCTATTAAATAGCTTCTGATGACCCTGCTCTCCACATATTGCTATATTACAGGTTACAGATTCAGGGGGCACAACAAAACAGCTGCAGTTTGGTTTCTCTGAAGCTGAAATTTGACCTCAGTGTAGAACGCCATATAGCAAAGTGTTTTAAAAAGCATTGCAACATGCTGTTCTCACTATATTGGGGCAAAACAACAGATTTATTCCTGCCCTTAAACCTGATGCTTACATGTGTCTACATAACTGTACACTCATTATATGCATGGCAGTTTAGACACAAACAGGTAGTCTGATTTGGGACTTTTTATTATTATTATTATTATTATTATTAATAATAATAATAAGAAGAAGAAGAAGAAGAAGAAGAAGAAGAAGAAGAAGAAGAATAGTAATAAGAAGAGGAAGAAGAAGAAGAGGAAGAAGAAGAAGAAGAAGAAGAAGAAAAAGAAGAATCGGATGAACTGAACCTGATTAATTCTGACTTTTCTTAAATGCTGCAGCATATATTCATATTATTACTATTACTAAAAACAATGTCTAATAATAATAATAATAATATTAATAATAATACATTATAATTTTGATTGTTGTTGTTTAGTATAAACACTAACTGGTGATGTAGTGTTATGCTACTGTGGCTTCGTTTCTATTATTATTATTAGTAGTAGAAGTAATAGTATTACTATTATCATATTAGTAGTAGCAGTAGTAGTAGAAGTATTATGATTATGATTATGGTTATGATTATGATTATTATTATGATTTTTGGCTATGATTATGATTATGATTATGATGATGACGACTATTATTATTATTATTATGATTATTGTGGTTATTCTGATTATTATTATTATTAGTTTTTAGTTTTTAGTAGTAGTAGTATAGTAGTATTAATATGCTGTAGTATTTAAGAGAGCACAGAAAGTCAGAATCAATCAGGTTCAGTTAGTCTGAGTAAGAATAAATTCAGCTAATTTCTGGTCTGAGTGTAACTGTGACATGAGCAGATTAGAAAGATGCTCTCCTCTTACAGTTGAGAGCTTTAGGCCCACCCATTTTATCACAGCAAAAAAGCATCATCCACGTGAAAAGGGATGTTGTAATGAACTTTTCAGAGATGCTCCTCTAAGCTTTTATTGATGTGATTCAAACTGTCTTTCATGTTCACAAGCAATTCATTTCCACAAAGCCTGAGCTTACTGTCCTGTTTCTTTTATAAATAAACAGCACAAAAATCCAGCCTCATCCAAATGTGCCGTCATTGTACCAAAAAGTCAAGTGCATGAGTTTTAGCATCAGATTCACCACTGAACTCCGTTCATCCCTCCAACTCTGTATGAAAGCCTGGGAGAAAAGCTTTAGAACTGATTTAGAAAACTCTTTCTTTTTTGTCTTCTGCTCAACTTCAGTGCCTTACTGACCCTCACACAGTCATGCATCATCCTGTTAAGGAATATGAAGATTATTACTCTTTTCATGTCTTACCTGCTTTTGACTGTAGGTGGTTTATTATTATATTACCTCATCATGAGGATGATTATTTTGTGTTACAGAGATCTTACCAATGAACTGTGAACTGTGTTCTTTTTTTTTTTTTTTACCAATTACCACCTTATTTAAATGATTAATTCATTTAAGCCATTAAGTAATTAGCATCTTATTGAAATGACCATTTCAATTTGGCCTACTGAAGCTACAGAATTACAGTTTCTTGTGATTGGACAGTCCAAAATGATTTGTTGTTAGTGTTACAAAGTTCTCAACCCACTAAAAACTCAGATCTCATATTAAAATGATTAGTGACCACAGTTTTGTCCAAAGAGGTGAAGTCTAAACCCTACAGTGTTCTTCAGGCATGACCTCTCTGTGCCCTGGCTGTGTTTTAAACTGTCCTAAATGAACTCAGGAGAGCCTGGAGAATGGATAGAAAGAGATTCCCGAGTGATCCTCTCTTTGAGGCTGGATTAACTCAGCTTTCTCATACTGATCATTCCCAGAGCTCTCTCCATGGAATGAGTATCCCGAGAAGGCCCTTGTGGATTAAAACCTGTTTTAATGGCAATTTAAAGAAGTTCCAGTCATTTCCAAAATGGCTTAGAATCCTTCCTGTAACAAGGCGCCTCAGAAAACCACCTGTTCATAAAAATAATGATGCTTATTGATGCTTATAATGTTGACGTTTTTATTTATTTTATAATGTGTGCTTAGGCCCAGCACCATAATGATGACAAGATTAAGCCTAACAGCACGACTCAAAGGCCAATAATTGCCTCTTTAATTAGAAGTGGAACTGCCTCAAACATTGCAACAGCTGTGTCTAATATAAATCTCCCACTTTTAAGCCTGATCATAATTTAATTTGGACCCATTTTAACCAGCAGGTCATACAAGGTTAAACGGAGTTTAGACTGGACTAACGATCTGGGAGGCCTATTATGAATTACATAAATAAAATAAGTAAATACGTAAATATATAAATAAAACCGAGTAGTAGTCGAGGAAACAGCAGTTCTTCAAATTAGGGATATTTTAATATATGATCTAACAGCCGGGGGAAAAACTCTGTACTCACAATTCAAAAGAATAATTTATCCTTATTAATGACATAGAAACTATAAAGATTACAGCAGGTCTTCACTGAGAAGCTCAAAGAGCCTAAACAGATCACAGCTTCTTTAAAAAGAAAAAAAGAAAAGAAAAAGATACTCGCTGGAGACAGAAAACAAACATTTAAAGAAGAAACACATACACTGATTGTCTTTTACAGTCAAAATAATCCTACGAACCTCTTAAACGCTTGTCATAAATAGAGTAGTGCATTTAAAAAACCGGTGAGTTATTTTGTTTCCCACCGGTATTCCTACAGGCCCCGCCCTCCTGCGTTGTGGTTGGTTTGTAACGCGTTACTGTTGACATGTTTAGCCAATTGTAACATTGAAGGGCGTGGCTTGTCTGTAAACGGGTGGAAAAACAAATAACAGCACCACCCTGTGTAGCTTGCCAAGTAAAAGCTTTTTTCCAAGAGACTGGACCAGTTTCCCCTCACATTTAATAAAAAGGAACAGTAACAGTTTTCAATAAGTTATATAAAAAGGTGGTGAACTCTCCTTTTGCATTGGGTTTTCCAGGCGTTGCAGGCAAAATAATAATTTCCTACAAGGTCGCCCCCCAAAAAGAGTAAACAATAAAGAGTCTGGTGTTTTTACAGCATATTACAAAACCTGGAACTTCCACGAAGGCGTGTGCTCTTTGTAATCCACGCAGTCCGTGTTAAAGCCGAGCTTCCAGCTTTGCTCCTTGCTGTAGTCCGGGCATGGGGTCGGCTCGCTGAAGGCAAGGCCCGGTGCTCCGTAGCTTGACGGGGGGCTGAGGGTGGACCCGTGGCTGCCCAGCTGAGGGTGCACGGGTCCCAGGTACGAACCACAGTCCATCCCGCTGAAGTAGGAGGACGAGGCCGTGTAGCTCTGGCCGTATCCGGACGCCTGAGAGTAGGTGATGGGGTAGGAGCGCTGCATGCAAGAGGACGAGGAGGAGGAGGTGGTGGAGAGAGGATCAGGCAGCGGGGAGATGGAGGCCGGGCTCCAGATGGACGCAGGCGCCCCGGTGCTGCTGGGAATCGGCGCTAAAGAGGCGCTGGAGACCGGCGTGAACGGACCGTGCGCTTCGGAGCTCGTGTCCCGGGCCGGAGAGGATTTCTTCTTCACCGGCCGGTTTTTGTTGGGGGTGCCCGGCTGGGTTTGCTGCTGCTGCTGACGACACTTTGCTCTGCGGTTTTTGAACCAAACCTAGTGGATCAGATGAGATAATATAACTTTTTATTAGACCCACAGGTGGTAGATAAAAGCTATACAACACAACAGTATAATATAAAATGTACACATATATACATATAGCATATGTGTATGTATATATTATTTGTATTGCGTATCTTTAGGTATTTCTGGTACAATATTGATAGAAACAGCAATATTGTATCAGAAATACTGCACATGTTGCACGGGAAATATTGCACATGAGAGGAACAACTGCACTTATCCGTCCGTGGAGTGTGGATGTGTGTGTTTGTGAGTGTGTGGTCAACTGCGAGACGTTGGTTGTAAAGAACAGAGATGTTTAGACCTGCATTATTGTCATTGTAGTGTTGATCTCGTGCAAATGATTGGAGTGAAAAATGTGTGAGGCACTGAATTTACTTCGTCACATTTACACTTAAGTAAAACAAGCTTCCTACAACTGCCAAAAAATGGAAAAGCGAATGATGGAATTATGGTGATGGACTATATTTATGAATGTGGAAATGCTGTGCACGTTTCAACCAAGTATGATCTATTAAATATTGCATGCACCAAAAAGTAGCAGTGTTTGGTGCATTTAATATAAATTTGTATTTTTTCATGTTAATTAATCATTTAATATTAATTAATATAAATCAGTCTATATACAGATTTTGTTTCCCCTCAAATCAATGTAAATTGATTCCCAAGACTCCTGACGACTTTTTGGATGAGCATACATTGCGCTAATGTAACTTTAGAGTTTGAGGACCAGTGTGGTCCAGTATTATCATCTACAATTTTGATTTTGTCACTTAATTATGAGGTTTCTTTGAGCTGAAGGTCTGTAATAGTCAATGTAAGAATTAAGACCCTTCATGTATGAACTTTGCAATGATCAGATACAAATAAGTTCTCTGATTTCATGAAAGAATAATTCAGAGAGAAGTGAAATGACTATAATGCAGCATCTTGAGTAAAAGTAAGAAAAGCAGTTACAGTTAAACAAAACTCTAGATGTGCTGTGCTGCTGTCAGTACATCCAGAATCTGACAGTGAAGTTTTTGCTTTTATAATCATTCTGGCCCAAAGTAAAATGCTTTCCTGAGAGACAGTAAAGGAGTCTTAGACAGAACTAAATTCAACACAACAAATTGGAGTTTGGGATCTAAATGTAAATGACTAAAACAGAACTGAGGAAACCTAGATTCCAACAGAACTGAGGAAAACAATTTCACACAAAAATGAAAAATCAAAATCAGACTTTACTTTCCCTCTGCCTCGAAGAGGAGAATCAATAGGCTTACATTAATTTTTCTTTCTTTCTTTATTAGGGTAGCCCACACTACCAATTTAATATTGAGAAGAAATCTGATTTGAAAACACTCAAAAAGCACAAAAAACGTTACTGTCTATTTATTACACATAATTGTTGTCTGTGTGTATTTAGCAAATTTAACTACTTTCTACTGAATAAGGTTAGAATAATGTTTAAAGCTCTTGATATCTTAAACTGGTATTAAAGCTATGTTTTATTGAACAGTGTTTTAAACACTCAGTATAATGAATAGTTTTAAATAGCTATTATAATATACTCAGCGTTTGTGTATATAGCTTAGTACACTTTCTTACTGAGTTTTTTCTACAGATTTTTATTGGACTTATTTCGACTTTATATATTATATTGTTCTTTTCTCTGTGTCTCTGTGTGACTGTGCAGTCGTAACATAAGCAGTTTCCTCGTGGATCACCAAAGTTTTCTGATTCTGATAATTAATAGTGTTTTAATTAGCCAGTATAATGAACAGTATTTAATATAGCCAATGTAATGAATAGTGTTTTAATTAGCCTGAAAAAAGGCTGTATAATGAACAGTGATTTATTTAACCTGTTTTGAGAAAGTTGGAACTTCTCCCTGAATATTAATCATATATTCTAGGTAAGAGTCAAGGTTCTCTGTGTGAATAAGTAAGTGAACCTTGTCTTGATTGATGTCGTGCTCACCTGCACGCGGGACTCCGGCAAGTTGATCTTGAGCGCCACCTCCTCGCGCATGAAGATGTCCGGATAGCGCGTTTTGGCAAATAGCGCCTCGAGCACGTCCAGCTGCGCGCGCGTAAAAGTGGTGCGCTCGCGCCTCTGCTTACGGGGTGCAGCTGCAATAAACAATTTATTTATATATTTATGATGTGCACAAACAGAGACACACACACATCTATTACTACTTATTGTACTTTTTCAATTTTCATTTTATATTATTATCTTGCACAATCTAGATGCTGGCCAGATCATCATTTCACTATATGTTGTCCAGACAACCGTGTTTGTTGTCCTAAATAACCATGTATCTGAACACTCATTATTCAACACATGGTTTCCTTCGGGACCTACAGTAACAGAGCAGATCTCGCTTCTGTCTGTTTATGAAAGCTTTACTCTGGGGAATAAAGGAGATAAAGTATCAAACGCTTTATTTGTCTTTTACGCAGCAAAAAATGTGATTTTCCTAACTTTCCCTATTTTCTCTTTACTCAGATCAACTCTGATTCACCACTCTGCTCACATAATAATGTAAACTGAGTTGAATAAAAAAATTGAATGAAGCAGCATTACTGAATTTTAAGCAAAATTAAAAACTAACTTTTATAGTGACACAGTCTCCAGAAATACTATAAACAGATTTTGACTTAGTAAATTTGTTTTTCTCAGCGTTCTGTAAAAGTCTTGTTGTTTTCATTCCTCAAATATCTTGTTACATTAAAACGACTCCAGTATTAAGTGACTCAACATATACACACACTGGTTATGATGAGCACTCGGAACCGTGACTAAACCCAAAGTTTACAACAGTCACATAAATAAATCATGAAATAAAGGCTTCTACATCCATAAAGGTTAAAAAGGGGCTATTTCATCCAAAATCATTTTACAGTCCAAGTGTTTAAAAAGGATGCAATTAATTAATGTAACTGTACTGCAGTATTCTGACTTTTAAACAGAAAGGTTTCCAAATATTTCTCTATGCAAACTTTCAGCTGAACTGGAAGTTCTTTACAATCTTAAAACTTTAGAAGTGTGATTCTCACTCAAACATCTCGACTACGGTTGTTGTTTAAAGAGCCTACAAACAACTTTTAGGGTCCAAAGAACCCTTTTCAGCACCTAAAGTGGTTAATCAGTGGCATCATTGGAAAACAAAAACCATTTTTTCTTCAATTTGGCTCGTTTTACTTTTCAGTAAATGCGTTAACAAGCACAAGCATGTCCTTATTGGCTCACGAATTGGTATCAATAATGGGAGGCGAGTTTACCTGGGTAGCCCACGGTGGGGTGAAGCAGCTCCATGCCCGTGGACAGGCTGAGCCCGTTCATTCCGTACGGGGCTGAGTGTTTCAGATACGCCATCATGCTCCCTTCGTCCTGGGGGAAGAGGACCGAGTGATGCTCCACAGCCAAAGGAACAGACCTCCTTACGGTTCCTCCTCCCGCTCTTCTCTCTCCTTCCCAGCCTGCCGTGCGTGTGTGCAGGGCGCAGTGGGGGGAGAGGTTGTGTGGTGGGTGTGTGTGTGTGTATGTGTGGGGCGGGTCTGAAACTCCCCCCCAATCACCCAAACAAACCCCGCACCCACCCGCCCGTCCGCCCCTCCAGAAAGTAGCAGCGCTCCCCCCGGTGTCCGCGGCCCCGAGGAGAAGCCCCTCCACTGGGGGGCTTCTGCACAGACAAAGGCCGCTGTGGGGCAGATAAACAAAGCTGATAAAGAAAACAGTACAGTCCGAGCTCATTTCCACATGAATTAAATGTATGATAATTAACACAGTCCGGTCCTTCACTGGACCCACTTTCTGTTCAGGATAAGCTGTGCTGCCGTTACATATTTTTGATTCGCATGAAAATGGCTTAAAAGTGTGAACCAAGTCATTTATTTATTTGTTTGTTTGTTAATCTATCTATCTGTCTGTCTATCTATCTATCTATCTATCTGTTTTAATTTTTTTTCTGACTATTCTTTTTAATGGACTCTGTAGTTGCTGTGTCACTTGTTATTAACTCCGACGGCACTTTTGTTAAATAAAAGAAAGTCGAGAGGGCCTTGCAGTTGTGGAGCGATTCATTAAGAGCGGCCGGTAATTAGATTTTTTAAAGTGTTGATTAGTAAAGATTATTCAGACCACAGCCAGACAAACAGAGTGTGGAAGAAATCAAACGGGCACTTAGCTGTAACACTCCCCCCACCCCCTTATGAGAGTTTAGAAAATGCGAGAATGTCAGAAAGAAAAAGAAAGTAAGTGAGAGACAACTCGAGAAAAGTATTTTAATTTCAGCCATTGTTTTCAGAAAGGTGAGTGATATTTTAATGATATAAACAAAGCTATTATAAATAACCTAGATTGAAATAAGAGGGATCAGTGAGGAAGAGTGCGAAAAGGTACAGCTGCAAACCAAACCAGTGTATTCACGAAATAAAAGCCCACATTTCCGAAGTGTAATTATTGTTATTATTAATTCTATTTTATCAGCAGCAGTAGAAGTAGAAGCAGTGTTGACATTTGAAAAGTACTGTATTAAAATACAGTAAAATATAGTTATAAAAGACCATTAAACAACTGCATTTTGTCTACTTTGTGATATGGTTAACAAGGTCTGACACCATTGACAACAAACAACAAAAATAAAAATAAAAACATATTGTTATAAATATAAACTATATTATCATCATCATCATTGTTATTATTATCATTACTACTGATAATAATAATAATACTATAATAGTAGTAAGGAGAAGAAGAAGAGCAGGACGTTGATTCTGAGGGCTGTTTTGTATAAATAGAAATGTATAACTGTCATTACGAAGTAAATCTATGGCATCGCGTGACTCAGGCCTATGGGAAGTGGTCATAATTTCTTATAAAACCCGAACAGAAAGAGTCACAGGAGAAAGAAATCAGCACAATCCATTCTGAAGAGTTTTTTTCGGTTTACTTTACACGGTCATGTGGAAATGGTGCTAAATGTAGTACTATGGCCCTCAGCCATATTTAGGCGTTAAAAGTGTAAAGTGGATCCGACGACAGAGACGCTCCTGTCGGGTAACTCCTGGGGGTCCCGGGTGGGGTGGTGCAGGACAGCAGAGTCACGCAGAGACGATGGAGGATCTGCTCTGTCATTTCTGCATCTAATTTAGGATGTGTATGGTTTATAGGGCTGAAAACTAAATTCTGCTCAGCCTTTGCTGAGACTCATCTCCAGCCAGGTTGACGGTGAAGGCGGGTGAATAAAACCAACAACTAATTTCCTCGCTGTCGTTTTCCGGATTAAACGCGAGCGTGTGGGCTCCGACTCTGTCAGGAGAATTTGGGCTTTGGCTCCTGCTGGCTGCTTTCATCTTCCCCTCGCTACATAATTCATCTGTATAAATATCACACGCTAAACGGACCGGGGAAGGTCGAACACGCAAACACACACACACACACAAACATCCCTCCCACCTTCTCCGGGACAACCTAAGAAGTCACGGCTTTATCTGATGCGTTGTTTTTTCCCACCCGTTTTCCGACCCCCATTCCAGGATTGGATGGCAGTATATATTAAGAAATTACATAAAAACAACAGCAAAAAATGTCTTGTTATTACTGCTCCGAGGAGAATCTCAAACGGCCCACAGCATTTTTAAAAATGAACATTATGTGCATTAAACATTTCGCAGAGTCTAATAGCAAAAAAAGTACATACAATTTCTTAAAACTGATTACAAACAGAAAAGTGTGTTACAAATACAGTGCAGTTGCTCGTGGTGCGATATGAAAAAGCATAGTGGATAACGTACAGTTTTGCCTGCCTTGTTATTTAAAATACTGTACTTTCCCCAACCCCCACGAGAACAATTTCTTATGGTTTAAAAGTTTCCACAGTTTCTCCACGCACTCATGACATACCAGTCAAAGATGTTTGGTTTTAATGTAAAGCACAGTTGTTCTTCACCGAACACTTCTGTTTTTCTCTTAAACGTTTGATCATGTTCTTCATTTTGATCATCTGAACTCTTTGTTCTGGTCCTGGGCGGTGGTAGTTTCGACTAGCTCTTCATCTGGAATTAACTGTTGCAGCTCTGGGGGGAAATCAAGAACTTCAGCCACAGGTGCATCTTCTTTATCTGACCATTATCTATGTCCAGCATCTCATTTTCTCCTTCTTCTTTTTATTTTTGGTGACTCTTCATACAGTTGGTTTCTTTTCAGGAGCGCTGGCTAGATGTTTTTTGTTTTGTTTTGTTTTAATATAATTTATGTGTGTATGTGAGTGTGTTAAAAATGAAACTATATATATATATATATATATATATATATATATTTATTCGTTAATTCAGCCAACCGCCTGCGACCAGCAGGGGGTCTCCTAACCTCCGAGGGGCCTTCATGTATTTATGTTCTGGTAAAGACGGACGTGCTCATTTTCATGACAAGTGAATCAGTTTGTTCGTGAAAATAACATCTTAAAATTCATTCTTGATCACTCTTATGTTTATGTTCTTTACAATTAAATATGTGTATACGTTACACTTAAACGTGTTTACAGTTAATTGTTCATTTTTCTTAAAACTAAAGATGTTAACCAAAACGAAATGACTATATGTTAGAAATTATATAGGAAATCTTTCAAATTATTTAACCATACACTTTTAAAAGTCTAAACGAAGATAGATAAACTTGGGTTGGAAAAGCCTCAGGGTCTCTCATTTGGCAAATAAAGCATATGTAATATGATTAATGTACATATTTTACGGTTTGTGTGTGGTATGATTACACATATTTCCAGCATCGCTGGGTGTTGTTTCCAGTGAAGTGTTGTCGCATTTATAAATGATTAAAAAAAGGTTTAAAGGTTTAAAACTCACTCAGGTATCCATTCTGTTATCCAGTGAAATGTTTGACTGCATTCACCCACAAGGGTGTTTGTAAAGTTAGGTACTGAAGTTATTATTAATTATTTGTGGATTGGGGTCCTCCACTCCAGACAACACAGTTCGACTCCAAAGCCCAGCGTTGGGGAATTCTCGCTAATGTTTGGCATTCTTCATGGTGACCATGGTTCCAGAGCACTTTGTTCTTTTATAAATGCCGTTCTGTAGTGGTTATACAGGATGAGTGTGCACGATAAAACACCTGTGTCAGCAATCGGCGCACCATACTGGACACATTTATCTGGATACATTGCGTACAGTAAATGGCAAATAACACCGATTTAAATTTCTGGTTCTAATTCAGATGTCCAGGGTATCTTTGGGAAATTACTTTTTGTGAATTAGGGATTATATGAATGCAGAATAGACATGCTAAGGGCTATATGAGTGTGGAGTACTCGTACCCCTGTTGAGACAGAAGAACAGGAGAAAACCACAGTCTCCAATCCTGACTCTAAACAGCCCACATGCTCCTACCCAGCCTGAAGAAACTCACATTCTGCTCTAAGCCTGAAGAAACTCAGGACACTCCACACATACAAACACAAGGGAACTGGGGGGTATATTGTCAGCTTTTCATTTGCTGGGTTTGTTTACTGAATATAAACTAAAGAACAGTAGAACATAGAAATGGATGGAGTGAGACAGTGGAGTGTAAAGTTAATCTGGCCTGAATGGCTGTCTGGCTGAAGAAGTGATGCTGAACAACAGTTTCTCTTTTCTTTTCTTTCCTTTTCTTCTCTTTCAAACTGTTCCTTCTCTCTTTTTCTCTCTCTCCTCCACTCCTCCCATGTGCCTCTCGCTAGTTTTCTGCCTCCTTATCCTTTTTAATTAGAAGGTCCATTCTACTGCCCTAATCCCCTCCAGACCAACAATGCAAAAAGCCAGTCTTTGAACAGCCGACCTGCACCCCCTTATACCAAATCCACCAGTCGCGCGCACACACACACACACACACACATAGATACTGGCACAGTCTATATATCCCAAAATCAGTGTACAAGCCAAGACCTTGAACTTTGAACTGAAACGAAATAACCATAATGGTAAGTTCACACTTTCAGAAGTTTAGAAACTCTTTCTTCAGTCCCCCTTAATTCTCCTGGTAGAGTGGAAATTGAGTTTGATATTTTAAATTAATATTGTCGCATAAAATATGTTAAAACTGCAGCTGCAGCTGTCTTGATATGAAAAGTCATGTACAACTGTAACACTAAGAAAAGAGTATATAAATACACAATAATAATAGTTTTGTAGATGTTAAATGACTTGCGCATCTACAGTTTTGTATAACATGCACATTTCCATCATACAAACATATTCCATCAATGTTACTGAAGACAAGCGACAACAAGGGCCAGTTCTGATGGACTTATGAAACAGACAGTAACTGCATTTTGTCACATTGATTTTCATGAACTGACAAATTTTGTGCCGCCTTACAAACTGCATGGAAAACAATGCAAACAGGCTAGTTACTCCCAAGTTTAAAAAACATATAATTCAAATCTGTAATATGTGACAGACATCTTGTAGCCTAATAGATGAATTACAACATCCTGCACAAAATGTTAAATTATACTGATGTCCATCTAATTTGATGCAAGCACAAAGGAAAATTTTAATGGATACTGAGAGAGAGAGAGAGAGAGAGAGAGAGAGAGAGAGAGAGAGAGAGAGAGATAGAGAGAACGATAGCTGCTGATGCTCCTTTTGCTAACTTATACAGCCAGAAAGGAAACAATCAGAAAACCTTCAGATGAGGTCACTCAACACATGTTTCCATTTTTCACCGGAGTTAATTAGGGACGAGCCTCTATATCCAAAATGACAAGAATGTGTTTAAAACAAAGGCTACTGGATGACAGACAGAGAATGGAGGAGTAATTAAGGTGGCTGGTAAAGAGAACGGGGACAAGCTGTCTGTAGCGAGGCTTCTGCTGTGGAGTACTGAAGTACTAATGGAGTAATTAGCCACTCATTGTGAGCTAATGGAGTTGGCTGTGCTTTTGGGTCTCCAAGCACCCAGTCAAGCTCAGCCTGGAGGGTTCAGGGGTCACCATGTGCTGCATGCCTTTAACTGAGGCAGAAGTGACCACTGGGACAGCAGAACCGCACACAGATGCTCTGGTTTAGGCATTTGCAGTTACCACAAGGAATGAATAACTATGATCTATGAACTATGAACTATGATCTCTTTTATGTAAAAATCAGATATATTGTCCATCACTGCATTTCTCTTCTTTTCACTTAGTTATTCATAAAGCCCAAAGTTGAAGTCAGATAACCAAAACCAATAGCGTTACACCATCAAACAATTCCTGAATTGATAGAAAGAAAAGCCTCATAAACTCTGGTCAAGCTTGTACCTCTATAGAACTCTTTTATTGTTTTTTGTGTAATGTGTTTCCCATTGAGTTGAAAGTTGAAGAAGCACTGCTGTCAACTCTGCAGGAATCTTCTAAAAGCCCTAAATGCAGCAGATTCTGAGAGATAAAGGACAATAGCCTTGTCAAGTTAAAATGAATTAATTACAGCATTTTGGTTTCAGCAGTACAGTGGTGTGCTTTACATGGTGCAATTCCATTAAAAAAGACTACTATGAGTCACCAAAAACTCCACTCAGAAGGAGCAGTAAAGTCTGTCCAGTGGCCCAGACCCATGATTCCCCCTTTCCTTCTGCTACCTTTAGGGGGGCAGTAATCTGTGAACCCTGAATCCTAAGCTTGGGTAAAGCCCTGTAATACTGGTAACTTGGTAAAGCAGTATTTCTCCCCATGAGAGGCGAAATCCTGTTGACTATTCAGTGGATGAATCGTCCCAACAGTAATGCCATTAGACCAGTGCGCCACGGATCCCCTCCTAAAAACGCTGTTTAATTGCCAAGAGCCGGTCATTGTTTGGGCTGACGGGTAAACATTAGCTTGAGGGGGATTGGGATTGGGAACGGAGCGGGAAGTGTGTGGGAAAGATGGCCCCCATGGCTTCGGCCAGTGCGGAAGCAGAGAAGAGGGATTTAACGAAGGCCAGTGGAAAAACCCAAGCTTCCGAAAGCGGCCATAGAACGACTAGCTTAACTAGAGTCTAAGAAGGAATAAACACGGGCCAGCTTTCCTTTTTTTCCATACAGGATTTGTTTGACAATGTGACTTAGGGAGGTCCTGTCTTTTCAGGCCTCATCTCTCTAAGGGAGAGGCAGCCTCAAGACTTCCTCACATTTATCTACAACGCAACGCACCGTGTTTCATAGTTTCAACAAATCTTAGTTTTGAATGTTTTTAATCACATGTTCACAGCTCTGTGCCAGCTGTTAAAAGTGTCATCCTCTATTTTTATGTAACAAAACCAAAAATAATTTCTTTGTTAATTTCCGAACATTTCTTTATCCCTTAAAATCAAGCAAGCTGTTTTTGTTTATGGTTTTGTTTATGTTCTTTTAAAATTTATGTAAATGACCTCTGTTCCATCTATTCTGTTTAACTCAAAAACAGTCTGAAACACTCCTTATAACTTCACAATGAGTGGGTGAGGCTGTATGTGTAGGTAGGTGGGTGAGGCTATATAATTGGCGGCTGTGGTTTTCCTGCCATCATATACATTGCATGAACTTGGAAGTGGATGATATGCTTTGAAACTTTTCAAATGTGTGCATATGAAGTGTCTTCTCTTAAAAAATGAAAATTCAGCTTTTCACGACTGAGTGCTTTAAGATATTGAACTGCAGAGTTTGTACTCTTAGAAATGTAAACAAATTGCACTGGCTGACAGAAAAACAAAACAACAGAGAATGTGAAGGTGAAAAAAAAACCCTTCCCCCTTCTTCGCACTATCTTACCATTCATTCCCACATGAATGTTGAATAGTTTGGATGAAACCCCAGCTCACACCCCCTGTCTCCTTCCCCTGCCCCTCTCAGTGGACCTGTCCTTGGCGATCCAAATTTGATTTGAAGAGTGTGGCGGCCATCGTCAGACGCCATTGTCAGAGGGAGCCTGCGATACGAGCAATGTTCCAAAGGCTCTAAACACTGATTGGCTTTGACAGGCCATTGGGAGAGGCAAGGCAAACCCTTTCTGTTTTTTTCTTTTTTTTCCACCCAATTTCTTAGAAAAGAGGGCCTTTTATCAGTCTGATCCCTCTCTTTCCAGCTCCACTCCGCCCTGCTGCTGCTGCTCGGCTTTAAGCTGGGAAATTCAGCTGGAGCCAGGCTGGTCATGGGGTCCCCCGGTCCACCTTTCAGTTTGTTCCTTCTCATTTTTTCTCACCATCTTTGTCTCATATTTCTCTGCTTTCTCCATATGAGTGTTGCACCTTTTCATTGTTTGAGGAAATTGTTACTCATACTAACCACCGGTTTGATGCATGTAATGTAAATTAGAGCCATGCCCATTAATTTTTGACCACACTCCACAAGAGGGTTCTGTAGTAAAGATAATTTTGTATATTTAAATTTTATTATTATTTTTTATACTATAATTTCAATTTTAATTATTACTAATATTGTTGTTGTTCTTGCTGTTTTTGTTTTCTATTATGGGTTCCACTACTGTTGAGCACATAATAACAAGAACACATATATGTGTATACAGTGTGTGAGTGTGTCCTTACTATGCAATGAAAGAAATGAAAATCCTCACAAGATCCTTAAACCCCAGTTTGTTGATCTGACACTAATATTTTCAAATACAAATGTTTATTTATCCATTTATCTGTATCAAACACAGAATCTATGTGAAGTCATCTTGTCTAATAAACCCATGTCCAAACTTTCGTAATCTCATTTGGACAAGCTGCTTCATGGCTGAAGCTTTATAGGAATGTTGTTAATTGATTAATCTTGCCTGGGGGCAATATCAGTCTTTTCAGTTCCTTCAATCTGAAATCAGACTACTGGCACACATTCGCTATATTCTGATTAGTTTTTAGTCTTTTGCTTTACTTTTTAGCAGACATATATAAATTTACATCTCACTTTGCCATGGAGAGGAAATTCATGCTTGTGATGGACCCCCTACCCCAATACCCTAACCCTGAGCGCCTACCCCTCCAGTGCAGCTTAAAGCTGAGACTGATGGAAGAAATACAGTCTTTGTCACCCTGCCGTTTTCAGAGTTTAAGAACAAGAGGGGTTTAATCCCCATTGTTCAGGAGGCTAGGGGGGTAGAGAGGGTCCGACGGCTGTAAAATGATCCAACTGGCCTTCTCTAATCCCCCCTAACCCCCAACCTTCAGCTCTACACCACTAGGTCCCCAGTGGGCCACAAAACTAGCCCAGTATCTGCTACACATAACCAACAGACCTCACTCTCACATAAGAGTGTCAAAAGGACAAACACATGGTTTTAAATGGAAAAGATGTGTGTGATGAATTATCAATAAAGACTTGAATACAGAGACACAGGCTACCTGTCAGAGACTCTGCACCATGTTTTATAGGTTTAGTAGGTGTAATACTGCAATGTATATTTTAAAACTTACATCATGTCATTCATCAGTCATGCCAATATGACAATCAAATATAGACGAAGCATCCCAAATCCAAATGCAGGCTATACTGTTTATTTATGAATTACCTTGATGAAAACATGCTATTTTTACAGGAGTACATTGGCAAAAAAATAAAATTTCTACAATTTTCATTCACCCCAGATGTTGTAGATCAGTCAATACATGTTAGGACTCCAAATTTTGGCTACTTTAATTTAGCACTGGAGCTGTGAGGCTAACATTGCTTACAAACATTACAAGTCAATAGACACTGAAATAATTTCTGTAACACTCCCAAAATGTCTTTCGACCCACTCAAGTGAATAGAACTGCTATGGAGCACCTTGTACAAGGTTATTTAACAAATTATCTTCTACCCAACTGCACATCCTTGTATCAAATTGCACATTTTTCCACTAGTTTAGAGTTTATTTATGGTTTATTTATATATGCCACGTCATCTTGTCTCACTGTATACATGTATATAGCTGAGATGACAATAAAGTTAACTTTGACTTGACCTTGAGCTGGAGAGGACTGATCACTGCCACAGAAAACAATTCTAGACCAACACATATGAGTGAAAGTGACCATTCTGTCATATGCAAGCACACCACAGCACACAGTGTGAACAACATGAACTTCTTCCTCTGCTTCACCAACTGAAGCAGTGGGCAGCCAGTAACACAGCACCTGGGGAGCAGTGTGTGGAGACGGTACCTTGCTCAAGGGTACCTCAGAGGTGCTTAGCAGTCTTGGGAATCAAACCCACAACTTCCTGATCACAGGGTGAACATCCTAACCACTAAGCTACCAGCTGCCCCAGTTACATGTACTCCTAAAGTGGTTTGTGAAAACAGATCATGTTGTCTAAAAAGGCTGTTACGCTTTGTTAATGTTTTATGGCTCACAATAAGTCATATTGTATAATTAACCACCACCTTACTGAACAGTTGGTTGAGTGGGTTGTGGGGGTTAATGGGATTTTCTGATTTGGGTATTTACAAAAAAACAATTTGGGCATCTACTGATTTCTAGTGCATGTTAGCAACATGAGCCGTGCAAAACAATTTAATCCAAACATGTCTTGGCTGACCAATTACAAGTGAGGCAAGTGGAAGATTGCATAAATTTGATTTTTCAAACCATTCTTATGAAGCAAGAATTCCCTCTGAAACTTGAACCTGAACATCAGCGAGGACCATGTTTGAGTTTAGTTTGATAAAGAGCCAAAGGTGTTGCCCTGGACTCCAAATGACCGAGATTTTGACTGGGCATGTGTGGGATGTGCTGGACAAAACTACTCAGATCCACGGAGGCCCCAACTTGCAAAGTACAGGAGTTAAAAGACCTGCTGCTGATGTCTTGGTGCCAGATACCACAGGGTGTCCTCAGAGGTCCTGTGGTGTCCAAGCCTTGGGGTGTCTTGGTTGCATGTGGAGGACCACCAGTATATTTTGCAGGAGGTCATCATGTTTTTGATAATCATTGTATATACCGTGTATGTGTTTTTTTAAACAATATTTTTATTCTATTTTTATTTTATTTTGATCTTTTTTCCTTTCATTAGTTTCACAAGAATATCTCATATTATTAAACATTATAAAAACATACATTCTCCAGACATTTTTCAAGTCACACTCTTAAACTAGAGCTCAGTGTAAATCAGTCATTAGCCTCTGAAGGAAAATAAGATCTATTATAAAGAATGGAAAATAGCTTCCACTACTCACTCAAAAAACAATTTATTTGCAATTACAATTATTAACGGCATCCAAGTGGGCCTGAATTAAGTTAAGCAAATGAGCCAAAGCAGCAGTTTTCTGTAAACTGATTTCAGATTAGTAAATGATTCATCATGTTATTGTTATTAATGCTTATTAACAGGAAAATAAAAGGTTAAAAAGTCTCAAATTAAGAGTGAACATTTAATAATTGTAATTTATTGATGTGATTCCAAAACGTACAGAGAACATCTTCTTAAAATGTACCCTGAAGATCTGTCATTCATCATATTTTTAACAGTTTGTTTTATTCCCTCAGAACTTACTTAATCCTGATATTTTCAGTCAGTCATTAGTTGCCTTGTCATGTGTCTGGGTGTTTGGTTTGTATAGATGTTTAATATCTCAATATTCTAGCTGGGTTGGTTGTGTGGGCTGTGAGGCTGGACATGTGTTGTGAGGGCCAGTTGATTTTGTGTTTTTAAAGCAAAATGCTTTAAAGCAAAAAACATGTCATTGAATGAAATGATACCATATTCCAACTGAATTTCATTTATCAATTTGTATCAAACTTTCATTAATCTCTGTGTCATTTACATATTTAGTATAAAATCAGGGTATTTTATAGCTGACCACCACAGTCAAAGAACCCACTGCCTTCTCTCTCTATCCACTCTATAACTCTCTCTCTTTCTCTGTATCTCTCTTGCTTTCTCTATGAAGCTCTCTCTTTTTGTATATCTTTCTTTCTATCCCTATCTCACTCTCTCTCTCACTCTCTTTCTCTCTTTTCCCTCTCTGTCTCCCTCTGAAACTCTTTTTGTATCTCTTTCTCTCTCTCTCTCCCTCTCTCTCTCTCTCTCTCTCTCTCTCCCTTTCTCTCTCTCTCTCTCTCTCTCTCTCTCTCT
>JBBPCX010000160.1:7054223-7089891 GCA_037974365.1 Hydrocynus forskahlii
ATGTATTTATATACCGTGCACACCAATCTGTGAAAGTTTAAAGAACATCTATACAATGTGAAGTTTCTCAGAAGAACACTTAAAAGTGATGAGGTGTACTCCACTCAGAGGTTTCTCATGGTCTACATCAACATTCCCAATTTTTCCTGTTTTCACTAATCTAGTACTAATTAACAAGTCTTCCATGAGAATGGGTCAGGTGATCAGCAAAGGGAAAATCACAAAAATGTGCAGAGCATGGGATCTCCTGCCATTGGCTTGGGAACAATCTTCCTGGACTACTGCCCCATCCAAAAAACAGAGCAAAGACTACAGTGTAGCAACACTGCCCCCTCTCCAACTTTAACTATACTGCAGCCAGCAGCTTTAGTGGGTCTGTAATTATGGAAAAACAGATAAATTATAGATTGATGCAGTTTGCACAACCAGTCCACAAATGGAAGCTAGTCACATGACTAGGTAGGGTGGGTAGATTACACCAATGGTCTTTTTTGCTGGCCTTATGTTGTGCTGAAGTTCATAAATGCCATGTTTGGTGGCAGGGCTGTTCCAGACTGTTAGGGAGGTGGTAATGATGGACTCACAGAGGCGGACAAAGTACCTTACTTTATTACTTAAGTGAAAGTACAGATACCCCTAGTCAAATGTTACTCCAATACAAGTGAAAGTCATACAGTCAAATTTCACTTAAGTCAAAGTACTGAAGTACTTGCTTCCAAAAATACTTAAGTATTAAAAGTACATATTTCACTGCATTGTTGATTTATTGCCACCACACTTACAATACCTAATGCATCTAACTTGCTTATAGAAGCATAAGGAGCATATGGAATAAGGTAGAATGTTAGATGGTGAGTTTTTGTATGCTGTAATATAGTTTGTTTTAGGTAAACATGGCA
The DNA here is from genome assembly GCA_037974365.1 of Hydrocynus forskahlii. Lineage (NCBI taxonomy): Eukaryota > Metazoa > Chordata > Actinopteri > Characiformes > Alestidae > Hydrocynus > Hydrocynus forskahlii. The sequence goes on from JBBPCX010000160.1 coordinate 7,055,123, forward strand.
CACACTTAAAATGATACAATTTTTTTATCTTTTCTGTAAACTTAAACATCGACTCTAAATATGGCCATGGATGCGGGCATGAAGGGTCGCTGTCTCTAAATGTGGGATTTTTGAGCTCTAAATGTTTAGAAGATATGCTAATTGACCACGCCCCATGATTACAATTGGCTGTTACCTAGCAGGGGGTTGGATTGCTTGCTGTGATCTCAGCAACATGGAGGATTTGCCTTAAATGATCTTAAATCTAAATGTTAAATATGAAAAATATATCTCGCATTCTAAATGTGAAACTTCACAGTTAGATAGGGCTCGGTGACATCTTTCCAACGACCCCTCGTTTAACATAATAGCCCCCCGGCGATCCGGAGTTTTAGCCGAAAACCGTTCACCTTGGACAAAAGTAATGGGACACTGAGGCGAGGTGAACGGTTTTCTGATAATAACTCCGGATTATGGCAAACGAGGGGTTATAAATAAATAATTCCATGAAATGAATATTGTTTACAAGTTGTGACGAGTCACAACACCCAAGTCCAAGTCAAGTCTCCAGTCGCTGAGGGCAAAGCCAAGTCACAAGTCTTTTCTTTGTGCGACTGAAGTGTGACTCGAGTCCCCATCTCTGATTTTCCCACCACTGATTGACCGTGGTTAAGAAAATGCTGGCGTTGCAGTGTTACAGCATATAGACGTGACGTGGCACTACTGGTGATTTCTGTCATCTGCTAAAAACAATAACGTTTTAGAAAAGTGAGACAATAACACACACTTTCAGAACTGAAAGTAAGGAGTAACGAGAACCTTGACAGAAATGCAGTGAAGTGAAATGTACGATTTTGTCTTTCAAATATAATGAAGTGAAAGTAATAAGTTTCCAAAAAAAAGACCACTCAAGTAAAGTACAAACACTCAAAACTTGTACTCAATAAATGTACTTCGTTACTGTCCACCTCTGTGGATTCATCACCATTCACACCAATGTGGGCCCCTATCTAAAAAAAAGTGTATTGTGGCATAGATGAGACACCACAGAGAAGATCTGTAGTAGATTTTCAAGGGTGTTTTAATGTATCATCTACAATACTGTGCAAATGTATTTACACGCTCCTCATTTCTTCATAATTTGCTTCCAAAGACGTAGAGTTTCTTGTATTTTTTTAATGTAGTCCTGAGGAACACTTCTCTAGGCTTCCCGATGGTCTTTCAAAGACTCTCATTATCAGTCCAGTCCATGAACCTGACCAGTTTCAGAGGAATGTTTTGTTTGTTAAGCCACACAGTGACAAACGTATGAATCAATGAAGCATAACAAAGCCATCTAACCGAAGTCCTGAACCAGTGAAGAAACAGGTGCAGATGTTTCCGGATGATCAAGAAGTGATCAGTATACTGGTGGTGCTGAATGCTGAGTGGTTGGAACTCCTTTATCTAGGCTCCTTGTATCTTTAGGCACATTGCAGCCTGTGGCAGTAAAACTGTTCCCATTTCATTAATTTAATCTACTCAATAGCCTAAAACAGTCTTACAGGCATAAACTATTATTTTTGCTCCAGCAAGGTGATTCAAAGCAAAATGTCCATCTTGCCTTGGCACACTTCAGCCAAGTGACTATCTACAAATCTGACAGGCCTGTTATCACTCACAGCTAAACGTCTCCCTATCTCTCTCTCTCTGGAGCTCAGAGGGAGAAGCTTGTCCTCATTAAGACAGGGGTGGCAGCTGGCACTGGACTGCCTCTGTCTTGTTTGCGACGTTTGTGAGTTTTAAAGACAAAGCAAAGAAATAAGTGCCCACAACTGTTTTATCAATCGCTGGCAAAGTTTAAAATTTTCATCCTGTTAATGTTAAGAGCAGAAATTTGGTCATTTGAAGATGGCATTCAGCTTTTTTTGGTGACTTTAGGAAAAGAGATTTTGTTAAGCATCAACACCAGCCACCCACAACTCAAGTGATGTAAGTCTAATTCAAATGGATTTTATATGTTGGAATTGTTCATATTTATTTGTTCATATTCATTTACCTGAGTCGTTCTGAGAGTGCCTCATTATCAACAATGTATACATATGGAGGTAATATATTTAATACTACATGTTTAAGGCACCTAGCACTGGAAATTTCCACTATCTAGCAAACTGTGATTCAATAAGTTTATGCCTAGGGACAGGACATGGATTGTGAAACTTTTAATCACTGCAACAATAAACGGAATACACAAAAAAAGACTTTCTTGGTCACAATATCAACAAGCTTTCAAACAGTGCTAATCCAGTAATGGAACATGACAGCCAAGAAAAGACAATCATGATCATTAAGAATTGTAAAATAACAATGATCAAAGTTTAATCATACTAAAAGCGTGATTAACATAAAGATTAATACAATATTATGTCATACTGTATTCTAGTGGTGCCGTTAAGTGTGCAAAAACTGCAAAGACAGAGGTAGTCATCAAGCTTTTCTACAATTAAACTTTATCTTAACCTGACATTAAAGAGAGTCCTAAGACAAAAACTGTATAAAAGACCATATATCCAAAGTATTCTTGCATGTCTATTTGTCTTTTACAGCATTGTTCACTATTATTATTATTATTATTATTATTATTATTTTATTTTACTATTATTATTATTAGCAGTAGTAGTAGTTGTTGTAGTAGTAGTATGATCATCATCATCATCATCATAATCATTATTATTATTAGTAGTAGTATGATCGTCATCATCATTATTATTATTATTATTAGTAGTAGTAGTAGTAGAATGATCATTACCATTATTAGTATTATAAGCGGTAGTAGTTGTTTTAGTAGTAGTATGATCATCATAATGATCATCATCATCATTATTATTATTATTAGCAGTAGTAGTAGTATGATCATCATCATCATTATTACTATTATTATTAGTAGAAGTACTGTGATCTATTTAATCATCATCATCATCATCATCATCATCATCATCATTATTATTAATATTAGTAGTAGTATGATGATCATTATTATTATTATTAGCAGTAGTAGTAGTAAGATCGCCATAATTATCATTATTATTAGTAGTAGTTGTATGATCATCATCATCATTATTATTTATAGCAGTATGATAATCATGATCATTATTAGTAGTAGTAGTAAATGTCAGTATGTGTAAAGTTACCATATGTCATACGTGAACACGCCACAGCACACAGTGTGAACAAGGTGAAATTATTTCTCTGTATTTAACCCATTCACCAAGTGAAGCAGCGCGAGGGAGCAGCGTGCGGGGACGGTACTTTGCTCAGTGTTGCCACTAGGTCCTGAGATTCGAACCCACGGCCTTCTGATCATTGTTGCAACTCCCTCCCCACTAGGCCACCAGCTAGATCGCCGTCATTATTATTATTGTTATTATTAGTAGTAGTATTAGTATTAGTAGTAGTATTAGTAGTAGTAGTAGTAGTATCTTACTTTTTCGAATTCTAAACAAAATAAGCATCATGTTTACTTTCATGCCTACTGGGGGAGGGGCTAGGCTAATGAGGTCTGGTAAACACACTGTCGTAAAACCTAGCAACTACTTCACAGTAACCGTAGCGACTCTATCACCCGGTTTGCCGGCAGTGAGCTGCCAGGGACGCGGCGGCGGAGGAGGAGATCTCTGGGAAAGTTTTTCTGTTTACCGCTGTAATGTACGAGTTTTACTTAAACATAACGTGTTCCGGTTAAAGAAGACTCTTACTTTGTGAATCCTGTCGTTGTAAAGTTGAGTCGTGGTCTGAATGAGACTGAATGGCCGCGGTGCCGACAGGGCCTAGCGCCGCGCTGCCTGCAGCCCCGGCCGAGATTTGCCTCTTCCCCGGGGACGGGTGCACCCTGCCCGGGGAAGGGGAGACGGTTGAGTGGGAGCTGGAGGACGCGGTCATATCAGACATTGGACCGAAACCGGAGGTCGGTGAGTGCAAAGTGGAGCGAGAGGACAACCAGAAGTGCCTGTTCTCGGATGTTCACCCCCACTGCCAGGCGTTAGAGAGGAAGGTAAACGGGTTAAGCTGCATCGGACTGGCCGGGTTCCGCCACAGCACCGAGCCAGGCAGCCACGACCAGACCCCGGCCATGGAGCTCCATGACGACAGGCTCTGCTTCCCTCACCATGATATTAACACGAACGGGGACAGTAGCATCCACGACAGGCTTCCCTTCTCCAGAACTGAGAACAGTCACTGTCCGTGTCACATGAGTGAAGTGTGTGTTAAAGGGGAAAATGTGAGTGCACCTTGTCCAAGGCCTGAAGAAGATGTTGCTGATGGACCTCTGAAGGAGTTCTCCAGGTTAGACTTGAATCACTCGCCCTCCAGAGAAACAGGGCGAAGTCAGGAGATCAACTATGTACGCTATGAGTCTGAACTTCAAATGCCAGGCATAATGAGACTCATAACCAAGGACCTGTCCGAGCCTTACTCCATATACACGTACCGGTACTTTATCCACAACTGGCCCCAGCTCTGCTTTCTGGTACGTAGTGGGATCCCTCTGTGGGCTGGCTGAATGAAACTGAAAGTGGGCTAAACTTCAGGGTGGAAATGTTATGGAATTTGTCAAAATTAACTGGGCAGTAGTCAACATTTCAGTGTTAATAGAGCACAGTGTTTTTTAGAGCATCCAGTGTCACAAAAACCCTAGAAGCATCATTGATGATACCAGATTTTTGCATGTTTCATTTGGCAACCTATACATTGCAGATTTTATAATCCAGTGGGCTATTGTAGAAACTCCACATCCCATATATACCCATGTATTATTTTAGCTCATGCTTGCAGACTACAGAAGGTATCTGAAGAATTCAGTGTGTGTAAGTGGGCTAAACTTTAGTATGAAAATGTTATGGAGTTTGTCAGATTAAATTAGGCAACATTTTAGAACATTGGTGATGGTGTTAGTAGAGCACAATGTTCAATAAAGCATCCAGTAGAATATTGCAGAACCCCCAGAAGCATCATTGATGATGCAGAGATGATACCATATTTTTGCAAGTTTCATTTGACAACACATGGGATTTCCCATATACAGCCATACATGATTTCAGCCCCTGCTGAGAGACTACAAAAGGCCTTTGAGAAATTAAGTGGGTGTAAGTGGGCTAAACGTCAGGATGGAAATGTTATGGAGTTTGTCAGAATATACCAGGCAGTAGTCAACATTTCAGTGTTAACAGAGCACAGTGTTTATTAGAGCGTCCAATGGAATATAACAGAAACCCTAGAAGCATCATTGATGATGCAGAGATATCATAATTTTGCGTGTTTAATTTGGCAACCCATATACTGTCATTTCAGCCCCTGCTGACAGACTACAAAAGGTCTCTGAAAAATGAAGTGGGTGTTAATGAGCAAAACTTCAGGATGGGAATGTTATGAAGTTTGTCAAAATTAACTTGGTGGGAGTCCACATTTTATACTGTTAGTGACAGTCAGTGTTACTAGGATACAGAGTTCCCTGGAGCATCCAGTGGACTATTGCAAAAACCCTAGAGTATCCCGAGGTGATACCATATTTTTGCGTGTTTAATTTGGCAAAACATAGACTGTTAGTTGTTTAAACTACAGAACAAAAATTTTGATATGGTATTTAAAACAAACTGAACGGTAGTTAACATTTTAGACCATTAGTGATGGCCAGTATTCACTAGAACATCCAATATCACAGAAACCCTAAAAGCATCACTGATGTAGAGATATCATATTTTTCATGTTTTATTTGGCAACCCATATACTGTTATTTCAGCTCTTGCTGACAGACTACAAAAGGTCTCTGAATTAATAACCATTCTATGTAAAGCACCTCCTTTCCACCCCCCACTGTAAACCCCAAGAGAGAGCAACTGAAACATGAGTTGGTCCACTAGGTGCTGAGGAGCTATTCTAACACCAAAGGGTATGCTCTATATAGAATCAGTATACATTTACAGTTGTCGCTGAACCACACACATAAAGACCCTTGCTGCATTTTGGTACACAGAGCAAAGTTAATGCTGCAGTCCAGAGACCAGTGTTTAGTTAAATCTGTGAATTTATACTGCACCGTTAGTGGGATGCCCATTGTAGCATTTTTCTCATGAAATGAAATCACTGAAGCTTGAAATGCAGAGATCTTGTTAATTCTTTTATTGGCACTTTGGTGAGGAAATCTCATGAAGTTTCTCAAAGATATCAAGTTAAGAAATCTGCTCCAAGTTATAGTGTGTAGTCAGTGTAATCTATTATTGCTTGTCATCTTAATGTGTATTTTTTTAACATAGTGGAAAGCAGTAAATCTATGATTATTGCTAACTGTGTCAAATAACATTTCCAAATAGCTGTGAAACTGGAATAAGCAGTTTTGTGGAATGCACACTCAGTCATTCAAATGACCTGAACAAATTTAGAATTTTTGAAAGCCACTGAAGTAATGCCTTTTCATGTGGTGCCCAAATATCTTACACCAAATGTTTTGACGAACAATCCGTTTTTATTCCAGATATTGTTACTGCATTGTTTGAATAATAAAATAACAAAGATGTACCTTAAGTGACCTTTTGCTTGAGCTTTGAATGCAGGATGTCCAGAGCATTGAAACACTTGGGGCAAATTTGGAAAAGCAATTTTTATAGAATTTGTTTGTGTTAATGTGTTTTGAAAAGAATTTGTCCGGTTAAAGTCTTTTTAGGTATTTTGTCACACAAAGGTTGTGTTTTTAGTTTGTAGTTTTTGTAATTTGCATTTGGTTTTTTTTGTGCTGTGCTGTTCCAAGTCAGAGCTGATAGCACTGCATATAAAATGATTTATCACTTTCTGATTTTGGATTGCTGAGCATTAATATGTGTGGATGTTGTGAACTTTAGGCAATGGTAGAAGAGGAGTGTGTGGGAGCTATTGTGTGTAAGCTAGACATGCACAAGAAGATGTTCCGGCGTGGGTACATTGCCATGCTTGCTGTGGACTCCAAACATCGTCGAAAAAGCATCGGTGCGTGTCTCATTGTTTACATTACTAACAGAGTAGTTGTGTGCACTTGGCTGGGGTTCTGAATACTATTTAGTTTGCATAGTTTTTTTAAGTATATTCTTTTTATTGTTGTATAATTTACACAAACAGAGTTAGCAATTCTTTTTTGTGAGAAGAAAGAGGCAGCCAGCAAGGCTGTAAAATTTATACAAACAGAGTTAGTAATTCGTTCTTGTGAGAAGAGAGGCAGCTAGCAAGGCTGCACACACAGCTGTCCTTCCAAAAAAAGCCTTTCTGACTGACTTCTTTTGTTTCCTTGTTTTAGGTACTAACCTTGTGAAGAAGGCCATCTGTGCTATGGTGGAGGGAGACTGTGATGAGGTGAGCTCTGACCATTTCTTGGCATACATTTTGATTCATCATGACTAATACAGCAGGGTTTATGCTAATAAGATAACATAAGAACTCTTTATTAGTACCACAAGTGGGAAATTTGCATTGTTATGACAGCATGTGGACAGTACAAAAAAAAAAAGCAGAAGCAACATAAACAAAATAATAAAAGCTATGCAACACAACAGTATAATAAAGTACACTACACAAAAATATAAATATAGAAGTTTATGTCTACATGTTATGTTTGTAACATCTTAATTGATGTTCATGTCTACCATTACTTGCAAAACTAAAGAAACAAAACTTCAGATAACAAATATGTCTTTGCTGATTGACTACTTGTAAGGGATTGATTTTCACCAAACTATTTCTGTATTAGAAATCTTTTCTTTCTAATAATTTGTTCTTTACATTGTGTCTTTCTGCTTTCCTACAAGGTGGTGCTGGAAACAGAGATCACTAACAAATCCGCCCTGAAGCTTTATGAGAACTTGGGCTTTGTGAGGGACAAGCGGCTCTTCAGATATTATCTCAATGGGGTGGATGCCTTGAGGCTCAAACTGTGGTTGCGCTAAGCCCTGTCCCCATTTCTTTTACTTCAACATGGTCAAGATCAAAAAACAGACTTCACTAATACTGTAAACCTGGATGCAGTTACACAAGGCTACATTTGTCCTGGCTGATCAAGCAAACTGAAGGAATACACTTTAAATAAGAGAATGTCAGAAGATTAATGGATGGAAAATGTGGTACTCAAAACACCTCTAGTGTAGAGGTCAAAGCCCTCTCATATGCTTGGAGAGTCCTGTGGCACAGTAAGAGATTGAACACAAAAAATATTGAGTCAGTACACATAAAGTTTAGGGAAAGGATTCAGGAGAGGACTGGGCTTGTGACATTGTTGAGGTTTGTGCTTAACTTTGAACTGAGGTTTGGAACAGTGTGTTCCTTCATTTATGTTTTTATACAGTGGCTTAGGGACTTGAATGCCAAGTGCAGGTTTGTTCTTTTAATGTAGTCTGGTGTGTGTGCTTGCTTGCTTTGAGGGTTTGATTTGAGTAATTTAGTGTGTGGTAGTAATGTGCATATTGATGAAGCTGATGTGTGATTTGTGTAATGCGTGGGTATGAATGTGTAGCCACATAATCATCCTGAATTTTGCAAGCTTTCACTTGGGATTGCTCAGCATGTTCAGTCTGGTGTTACACCAGTCGACATTTTTAGTCGTCATGTTTTGAGTTACAGGGACTGATAACTACACGAACAATTACACAGTGCCGAAAGCACAAAGGCTTTAGTTGTTAAACTTGACATTGATGCTACTCTCATGCTTCAATGATTCAGTTTTGGACTAATGCCAGACGGAATATGTTACAAGCTTGCACAATCCAGTTTTTTTCTGGCTAGGGAGAGTGTTGATGCTGAGAAATTCTGCTTGTATGACAAGAGCATAGGATTCTCTACTTTAAGCAGTTGTTTTATATGCCTGCTAGAACTTGCCGTTTGAGTCAGAAGTGGATGACAAACGGTTGTGTATAGTCAGACCTCAACAGAATAAAAGCTGGACCTCCTCATATAAAATATTTTATGCTAGGTACACGCTAGAAACATGAACGTTATTTTATTTTGGATCTTACATTTAAAAAATACACTTTCACACAAGGTACTGTAACTGTAGACAATTCCAAGTGTAGGGAATGATTACAAATATAGTGCTTAAAAAAACTAAGATTGGTAAAGTATTTTTTTTTTAATTAATTTGAAATAACTGTCATTTTTTGCAGAAGAGCTATGTAAAAACTCTGTGCTTACTGGTTGTTTGTTTTAATGCGCACAGTCTCAGTTCTCACTAATCAGTTTTAACATTAAACTGTATAAGTTGTACGGTGTGCCCCCAGCAGTGTGGCAGTGACTATGGTGACTCTTTCAAGGGTTAATCGCATTTTGAGAGGAAAAAGAATACTCACCAAATGATACACTGTGGACATAACTCAGTTAACATTTTACTGTGCAAGTTTTGAGAGTTTACATCTAATCAAATTCTCAGTCTGAGACCAGTTAAAACATCTTGTCATTCTTTGTTGTTTTTTGACATCCATCAATGTATCAGAGTTACAGAAAGTAGTTTGGATTTGTACACATTTCCTGACTCAGCTCAACTTTGGCTGTCTTTTGATAATTCTGTGTCCGACAGCAAGCTGGGCTTGTTTTGGTCTCAGATGTAGTATTATCTTTTCTAACACGAAAGCCTCATTTACAAAATGTTTGCAATGTTGTGTTTAAAGTATCGGTGACATTTTTAGTTTGTTACTGAAATACCATAAGCAGTCCCAGTTTTTCGAAGACTATGACTCGCTAAGTTGAATCTCATGTAGACAAATCATAATCAAATCCAAACGACTCTTCCCCAACTCAGATCACTTAAAGGTGAGATAATAAGACATAGTGTAAATTTAATGCACTTAACTGTCGCAAGCAAAATGCATTTATTCTACCCGTTTGTTTTTGTCCTAGAGTATATGGAAAGATGTTCTATTGCACTTTGATTCAATGCTGCTGGTGTATGTATCTATATGCATGTCTGTGTAATTGTCCTTTGTGTCCTGAATGCTAGTAGATGGCAGTTCACTGTGTGCTCGAGGAAGCAATCAGTCCAAGCTGCTCTTTTGACACAAAAATGCAGTGCTACTACATAAAACATGGGGAGAACAGTTAGGAGCCAGTCACTGTGCCATACTGTGATGTGTGGAGGGCAGGCGAAAGTGGATTGCCAGTTCATTTTCTTGAGTAGTTTGCGTGTATGTTTGTGTGTGTATGTCGTTTAATTGTCTGATTATCCTAATTCTTCTTATTGAGGAGGAAAAAGTGTGAGTGCTGTCTGTGTGCTTCAACCATTTGGACTCCACCCTCAGGTGAATTCCACCCACGGTGCCCAACGACAGAGAAAACGAACAACTGATAATGGACTAAATGTCCATCATCAGCAAGAGGACTCAGTTATGATGACTGTGAGGCCTTTGAGCAAAAGAAAAACACCACAGGGGCCAATACAACATGTAATAGCTCTTTATTTAGTATTTTCAAGTGTTTTCAAGTGAGTGTTTTGTCATGGACAGTAATTTCACTGCACCATATTTCTGCCATTCTGAGGTCTAAGCTTACAAGTTCATAGCAAATGACACTTGGATTTCTTGGTGCTCTTGGTTTTCCTTTGGTGAGTGAGAAAAAAAACCCTTCTCCCCTCTGTCTACTTTTCTGCTTGACGAGACAGTATTATTTCTGAGGGAGAAAGAGATCTGACAGTATGCCTGTATGTTCCTCAGCTTCTGGCCTGCTGGAGTTGGGGTGGAGGAGTGAGCTCTATATTCTTAAGGCAAATGGTTGTCTATGGATGCAGACCTGTGTGGTTTATCATTCTGTATTTTGTTTGGTGAAGGGTTCAGGGAGAAGTTTTGCATGTCATTTTTAATACACTTTACCTGCCATGGTTGAATTTCATTTAATTCTAAAAATGTCACAAGATCTTTTATTTAATGTGAATAGGAAAGAAAACCTCAGAAATAAATTATTTGATTTTTTCAATGATGTAGTGTGAAGTATTGTTGATTTGCTGTCTCAGTTCATAGTAATGCATTAAACTGTAAGAAACGGGTGCAAAAGAAAAGTCACCACAAATACATTACTCATTCTCAGGTCTTTTAATGCAACAACAAAAATATGGTCAACACATACAGGAAAAGTGTTCATAACAACAGAGGATAAGTTGTCACAAAATGCTGTAGAACAGTTCAGGACCGAAGTTGGGAAACACTAATAATACGGCAAAAATGGTCCATGTGTTATATACAGTGGTTTATGGGATACAGAACTCTCAGATATTTGCGGGTAGAAAAAAGATATTGGCTTTTTTCATTAGTGTAAGTCCTCACCTTCAGACATTTGTCTGTATTGGTCTTGGTTAAACAACAAAATTACTTATTTTACCCTTTGTAAATCCAATAAAATTTTTACACTGACTTCATCTGCCATTTTTAAAAATAGGAAAATGTAATCTACAGAAATCCAAGAATAGACATTAGTTATTTTATTCACAGAGACCCCCTGGCAACATAGTGAAGTTCATACATGAAATAGTAAGTATTATACATGTCTTTATATACAGCTAAATAGTTAGTGTTAAACTAACTCCACATACTGTGACTTGCTTATGTGTGTCAGATATGTGATGCTGGGATGAGTGAGAGATGTTGAAGCCTGTGTTTAAGTGGGAATCATTGGGATTGAGAATCTAGAACAAGTATCTGAGATCCTTTTCACATTTTTTGGCAGAACGTAGGACACACATGGCTGGTTTTAAGCAGTTTCAGAATTCATCCTCGGAGCTGTCAGCCAATAGCATTGCTTGGTCTGGTCCATTTCTCACTTCTCTTGGCTGTTGCTGACAAAAAAAAACAAAAACATATCAGATGGTGCTTAGTGATGTTGAACAGATACTGCAGAATTTACTGTGTCGGCTAAACGACAGGCAACCGTAGGTAAACCATGTGGAGAGGACTACTTTAAGATCCACTCTATATCAAAATGTTTATAGACTAATGCCCATCCAGTATTGCTTTAAGGACTGGATTAAATGTTGTCATAAGAGCTTTAGTGAGGTCAGGTGCTGATGTTGGATGAGTAGTTCTGGATCCAAAACAACAGGCAATTGAATATCTGTGCCAGTAGTGGGTGTCCCTTAAAGTACTGCTTTGGCCAAAAAGCTAATTTATACAATTAACCCCAGGTGTGGTTAACTGGCCAGTCAAAAGACATTTTAGTTTAAATTGAGCTTTTTTCGCTTAGTGCTTGATAAGCTTACAATGTACATTAGAATACAATACAATAAAAATACAGAAAAAGTACATTTCATTGCTTGTTCCAGTCTTCTCAAACCACACCCAGCTCTTCATTAAATGGGTACGGACATGTCGATTTGGTTTAGGACACAATATGACCTAATGTCAGCTATAAAAACTAGACTGCATTTTCACAGAGAAAATACAAAGTGTGCTTGTTCAAATGCAGAACAACGCATTAGCGTTAGCATTAGCATCAGCGTTAGCATCAGCGTTAGCCTTAACATTTTCATTAGCATAGCGTTAGCATAGCATTAACAAAAGATTAGCGCGCGTGTGTCCCAATACTTTTGTCCACATAGTTTTGTAGGACAGCTCTGTCCCAATACTTTTGTCCATATTGTTCCGTTTAAACGGGTGTGTCTTTGGGGGCGTGGCCTGAGGTTTCATATGAAGTTTCATAAGGTTTGGTCACTTTATGGAGCCTAAAGGTTTCTTCTTCTGAAACTGGCATTCATTTCAGTGGGGTTAAAATGAATGGAAGTGAATGGGGGGAAAAGGGATGAGCGAAAGACGAGTGCTGGTCATAACCGACCGCGTTTGTGTGTCGGTGGGTTTCGGACGAAGCGTGTCCGAGCAGGACTATCTCTACTTTTGCCACCTTTTTTCGCCGGAAAAACGGGAATAACGAACGAACGACAAGACGTAGCAAAAAGCTGTGAACAAGCACGCTATTACAGATCGGGCCCGACGTTTCAGAGTTGGAACGGTGTCTATCTCGAAAGCCCTGTGAGGAGTAGGGGGCCAAAAAACGGGTGAACGGAAGAATAATAAAACTCTGCAAGCACACAGCAGCCTTCGGCCACCAATAAAACATTTCACAGTTAAAGGCTGCCATTCCCAGCAACATCAGGACTGGTTTTCACAAATCAGTCATAACGAGGATCACATTCCTCCACATTGAAGATCAGCCAGATAAACTAATGTGAAACCAGCATTCCTGCTCCTGAGGAGCTTTGTCAGAACAGATCTTTTTCTCTAAAAAGTTTGCCTGCAGCATTTGGCTTAGTTTTGTTTATTTTAATAGTTCTCAGACTGTGTCCTAAACCGCACTGATGAGTTTGTGCCACTTTAATGAGGAGCTGGATGCGGTTTGAGAAAATATTTGCATGAGTATTGACCTATTGGTTAGCCTCACTGATCCAGTGCTAAATTAAAGAGGCAACGTTTAGACACCAAACCATGTCTTTGCTGATGAACTGAATCAGGGAAATTGTGTAAATTAATACATGGGGTGTCTGGTTATGTAGTGTAGGTTTATATTAAGCATTTTGTTTTCTCCTCTCTCAATTTACCTTCCGCCTTTGATGCTTGAAGCTGTTCTTCCTCTTGCGATGGATCATTCTGATGCTATAAAGAGCTCCAACAATAAGCAGAGCACCAGCTATACCGATGCCAACAGGCACTAGCATTCCAGAAACATAGCCAGCCTTGAAGAAAGAGAAGAATGTTACATTTGATGCTGAACTAAACTGCTACCGCAAAACCTTTTGAAAAGTCACTCACCTTTTCTCGAATGAGTTCAACCCAGCTACGTACTGAAAGAGGCAATAATGACAATGAACATTAATAATTAGCCAGAGCAATTTGTTTTAAACTTTGTGCGGACTTTGTTTAGATGTCCCAAGGAGTAAGATTAATCCCTCGGAAGGCTACTAAGGATCAAAGAAATGACATTCAACAACGCTGTCAACTACATTAAAGCACAGAATCGCATATTAATTGGTTCTGGTCACAGATGGTCCTACTGTCCAGCTCCTAGTTCTAGTCCCTTTTCTTCAGATGTATTTGGTTGCTGACTCACTGAGGCCTTGGTTCTGCTGCCCCCAGACTGGAGGAGGGGGTATGAGGCTGTAAGGAGGATGAGTAGGGGTGTGGACAGGAGCCTCAGTCAGGTCCTCTTCACTGTCATCCTCCTCAGATTCATCTACATCCTCATCCTCTTCATCCTCATCTTCTGACACACAAAGAGCAAACACATTTATTTGTGTGTGTTAAGGTATCAATAAGTTAAAGCTGTAAGAAGTGGGGCTGTCATGACTACTTAACTGAACAAAAAAACATTGATGGCAATGAGTAGCTGGCAGTTTGCAATGACGATAGTACATGTTTTAAATTCACCTGCATGTATAAATGGCAAACCGGTTCTGTTTCTTACAGTATTCTCTATCTTTATCCATAAAGGTTTGGGGTCTTTGAAAGAATATACATGGTTTTACTGCAAAATTAGGTAAACTTCAATGAACCAATTTCTTAATTCAATTGATCAAATTCATGGTAACAGTCAGATTAACAACAGACCTTCAGATTCTAGTTCCTCCAGCCCTGACTTCATTTTCAAACCTGCCGAGTGAGTTGGCTCGATGTCTGTAACTTGCTGAATGGTGTCTGGCACAGGAGTAGGTGATAAAAAAAGCGTTCCCATCGAGGCTGAGACGACATCTGTATCAGGAAGAATCAGTCATTTTTAAAAAGCTTTTTACTTTTTTTCAATTTCTCTTTTAACTCCTCAGATCAAAAAAAATCTCTGGGCCTTAAGGAACAGTGAGGTGAAAATTTTCTTTACACTATTAAACAGAATGCAGCAGCCATTTCAAATACTGAGCTGTAATTCAATTATTTTAAAAATAGATAGCAGTTGATTACAGATGGTAGAAACCATGGGTCTGTCAAAGATTATTTAATAACTCAGTAAAGTTGGGTTCTGTTTGGTGCAACTGTGCTTCTCACACAAAGGACAAAATATACAGATTACATATATACACGATTTTTTAATCGTGTTTAATCGCGATTAATTGCATTGTTTTACGCAAAATTAAATAATTGATTCAAAAGTAGTGTATCGCGCACTTTTATTTTTAAAGTACTGCTAGATGAACAAAAGTGTAATAACATTTGTTTTGCAAACGCTTTAAAGTAATAAGGAGCTTTTTAACAGCAGTGTTCCCTTTAACACAGTTACACAGCAGCAGTTCAAATATTTCTGTAAATCTCAATCTAAACATTAATGTAATCAAATCAAATATAAAACCAAAACTATTTGCCACTGCAGGGCGTTCATGTTTTATCTAGTTTGTTATAGAAAAACAAGTGCAGAACCATCGCAGTTGTAAAGAGGAACCAACTCCATGTGAAAGTCTATGTATCTGAATGTAGAATCATTAGAGTCTCTGTTGGTGTAATAGTCAGGTGTTCCTATACTTTTGTTCACAGAGCACTCTAGGTCTTGTAGAGAAATGAGTGAGAAATGTTTTTGAAAATTTTTGGTCTAATGACTAGTGGTCTAGGCTACACTCGCATGTTCACGCATGTTCTGTTTGGACTAATTGGTCATCCTTGACACATTAAAAACTGGCAATATACACAAATATTACTGTACGTACAACATCAACACACTGTGACACTGATGCAAACCACTGCTGTCATGAATCAGAAGCGAAATTTCCACCTGCTTAATGTGAATGGGTGAGTGACAATGAATGAGTGCATGAGGTGCTTTGCATCTAAATATTATGCAATGCATTACACGTATACAAACACATACTAGACACCAAAGCATTTTATACACTCTCACTCTGTGGCCTCGCTGTCCCCTCACTGAGCTCCTGGTTTCTATCGGAGAAAGGCCTGTTGACTGGCATTTGGGATGGCATTTGAGCATCTGAATTCTCAGAACCAGACATCTGCCATGGCGAGGGCCAGTCAGAAGGTCCCAGGAGAGAAGCATCGGGAGGGGCGTGTTCCGTATCCACGGACACTGTTTGCTCTAGCTCTGCCTCCCTAAGCATCCCTGTTGCTGGCGCCATGGCGACAGACAGCTCGGTTATCAGTGCTGAGCCACTGGGGGGTGTCACATCATCAAGTGGCTCAAAGATCAGAGGCAGGTCTTCAGAAGACATGGTTGCTTCGGTGCCCACCTCCTGTGACAAGGGCAGGATGCTCGCTTCTTCCACTGTTTCAAGAAAAAAACGAAATAATTGTCACATTTTACATTTCTTACTGATAACTTACATCTTAATCCTCTTACAAAACTGTAAAAGGAAAGCAGTATGAAATCTAGCAAATTAGAGTTATACAGGGGGTCCTCAAGTTACGACACAGATCCGTTCATTCGACAGTGCTGTAACCCAAATTTTGGTGTAGGTCGGAACACACCCTATCCTAAGTCACTTACCTATCCAAACATAGTTGTAAAATCATAAAAAGACAACTATGCCACAGAAAAATGAAAAGGAAAACTCCCTGCACGCAACCAAACTAGGTCGCCAAGTAGTCCGTAAGTAAGAAGCTAACGGTGAAAGCCGTGTGGGAGTGAGCGTTGTAAACTCGCAACGTCATATATTGAGACTGCTGTAACACGAGGGCCCCCTGTATTGAAATCAGGTGCTGATTACATTTAGTACTCTGTTTAAGTATTACCAGGGTGTTACTGTAATTTTAGAGATCATCCACTCAACTGCCCTCCAACCACGCACAACATGTAAACCTACGCACAATATGTCTAAATGTATCCAGACATCCCCTCTAATTACTGAATTTAGCTACCCATTGCTGATACAGGTGTTCAGTGAGACAAACACATGTATAATCTCCATATAAAAGCACTGCTAATAGAACGGGACACTCTGGAGCGGCCACACATGACACTAAGGTCATCATCGGCCAATAGGTCATAAAGCCCTCCAGCGCTAGGCTGTGGAGCAGTGCTTCTGGAATGAGCAGAGCTCGGTGATTTAGAGCTTATCATTCTACATAAGTACCTGACCTCATTTGTGCTCTTGTGGTGGAATACAATCAAATCCTCACAGCAATATTTCAAAATCTAGTGTAAAGCCATCCCAGAAAAGCAGAGGATGTTGCTGCTGCAACAGGAGGGGTGTCCATTTAATACCCTTGATTTAAAAAATAAATGGGGTGTATAAGCAGGTTTTAACATACTTCTGGATGTATTAAGACTTGAAGATTTGAAGAGACTTGAAGAGTCCTCTTTAAAAACTCTCATGGTTTATCAGTTAAAGTTAGCTGCTCCAAAGCAAAGTAAAGGACAAGCCACCTAAATTATATCATATCCTAATGATGACAGAAAAACAGTGTGTATTTAAAAGGGGAAAAGACATTACACTTTGTAGATTGGAACATAAAATGTCATATCTGAATATAAAATGGCTGCATTTTTTTAGGTATTATAGTTAAGATTCCCCACACACCACCTTCATATAGGATTATACCAATGAATGCCAAGACCAAATTAAGCCTTGCACCCCATGCCAAGTCTTCTTTAGAATACAGAGTAATCACCTGTCAGGCCTTTTAAAATGTACATAAGCTTTTGGATCTGACGGCAGCATCCTCAGAGGACTACTCCAATCCTTATGCAGTCGCTCTCACTTATTTCTAGTACGGACTCAAAAATAGAAAGTAATTAGGCTGTCTCCATTTCCCCACTGCGGTTCAAAGTGGAGCAAGTAAAACCGCCTGCCTTCAGCGCATCATCAAAGTCTATCTGTGTCGCTCTGTGAACTACTTTCATTCCCTCTCCTTTCATAACAAAACCATACAGAAGTCTTTTTAACCTTATGAATGCAGACAAAAAATTAAGTTCAAGTGCTGCAAGTTCTCCTGCAGAGAATGTAAGATGTGCTCAAGCAACAAGGAACATGTTGGGAACCATTTGACATTATTGGAAGCATATAAAACTTTATTCACAAGAATAGCTATGTAATAAAGTGTAATTCATCGATGGCCTCACCTCCTTGAAAATGAAGCGGGTCAGTCCAGGTGCCTCCGAGCTCTGGCAGTCTGGAGCTGAGTGTTAGGTCAGGCTGCAGAAGTCCAGTAGCAAGTGCTTTATCCTGGAGCTCTGTGGCTGTAAAGAGGCTCTCCTCTACTGCTCTAGGTCCTCCAGCCTCTCCATCAGAAATGCCTGAAGGAGTCACAGCTGTTGTGGCAGGGCTGATGATTTTCCAGGGAGACTGGCTTGCAGAGTCATGAGTAAAGGATGAGACCATGAAAGGGGGTTCAGTTTGACTGAGCTGTTCTGACTGGTTCTTCTTGGCTATCTCTACCTCAAATCCTCCCTCCTGTTCTTCTGGAAGATCTCTTGTTAGAAGCTGTACACTCCCCTTATCGTCCTCTAAACTGGTGTAAAGCAAGCTCCCCGGCCTGTCGAAGTCACTGTGCCCCAGGACTACGCGTGTTTCTGCAGGTCTGTCAGTGCTCAGCCGAAACGTGACCACAGACAGACCTACTTTCTGCACAGTGTGTTTCATTTGGTCTCCTACACTGGTGGAAGTAACAGGTTCCGTCTCTTTAATTGCAAGTCCAGATATTATTGTGCGTTCCACCACAGAAAAGGATTCAGGAGTTGCAGGTAAATCAGTACTGTTTTTGTTCACCAATGACACATCAGTGGACTCACTGGAACCTTTCTGGGAACGTGCATGAGCCTCACTTCCTTTCTGTACCAACCCTTTTACGACATCAGTCACTGCAAACTCCCCTTCATCACTGGCTGAAACCTCAGCCACTCCTCCAGGTTCCTGCCACTCCTGCACATGAGGGGAAGATGCTGGCAGGACACACAGCCTGTCATCCTGCTGGCCTCCCAGGTGTTCAGACGTTTCTCTGGATCCTTGCTCCTTTCTATTGCAGCGCCTTGCCTGTGGCGAGGAGGTGCTCCCCAGCGGTGCGGCCCAAGCTGAGAGACAAACCCCGACCAACAGGAGAACGCTGAACGTGTCACACTGCGGCATCGCTTAACTGATCCAGCATGAATGTTTCAGCGGTCTGAGGCTTCAAAGTGTGGAGGGAGCAGTTCACGTCCAAAACGCCAAAACACACCTTGAAAAACAAATTCTGTGAGTTTCATAGGAAGACAGTGATCTCCTCTGTGGATTCAAAACTGAAAGATGAAGAGTAGGACTGATGGAGCTCTCTGTTTCTCTCTCTCTTTTGCTTACTTTCTCTCTGTCTTTCTCTGTTTCTCTCTGTTACTCTCTAAGTCTGCTTCTCACTGTCTTGCTTAGTCCCTCTCTCTTTCTTAGTCTCTCACTCTATCTCTTTCTCTTTTAGTGTCTCACTCTGTTTCTCTCTCTTAGTCTCCCTCTCTTAGTCTCGCTCTCTCTCATTTTCTCTTCCTCTCTCTAAGTCTCTCTCTGTTTCTCTCTTTTAGTCTCTCTCCTCTCTTTCTCTCTCTTAGTATCCTTTTCTTAGTCTCTCTCTTTTTCTCTCTCTCCCTCATTCTCTCTCTCTGTTTCTGGTTTTCTCTCTCTTGGCCTCCCTCTGTTTCTCGCTCTCTCTCTTAGCCTTGTGCTGTTTCTATCTTTCTTAGTCTCTCTCTCTATCTCTCTGTCTCTCTCTCTCTCTGTCTCTCTTTCTCTGTCT
Organism: Hydrocynus forskahlii; assembly: GCA_037974365.1. Classification (NCBI taxonomy): domain Eukaryota; kingdom Metazoa; phylum Chordata; class Actinopteri; order Characiformes; family Alestidae; genus Hydrocynus; species Hydrocynus forskahlii. Next base: position 7,074,751 of record JBBPCX010000160.1, read on the forward strand.
CTCTCTCTTAGTCTCTCTCTCTCTCTCGCTCTTTCTCTCTGTTTCTCTCCCTCTCTCTCCCTCCCTTCTGCAGAACCTGACACCGCACACTGCTGCACTCCTTCACTCAAATACCCTAAAAATAGCACAATGTTCATTCTCCAAGACAAAGAGCCGTGGAGCAACGAGATGGGATTTCTACTCACTGAGTTACTATACACGACTGTAATAAAACTGATATTAAGTAGCAAACGGCTAAATAAAACTATGAAGCTTTTTATGAGATGTAGTTTCTGAAGGCTGAAAGAATCACATGACTCCCCTCGGGCATCATTTTAATGCTTTGTCACTGCTGAGGCACAGGTTATCATCTGTTATTGCTTCATTATATATCGTTACATGTAACGAGCATCAGTGTTGTCATGGAGCGTTTCAGAAACTGCGCATTATGCAAAGTGACGCACATTAATTCAACGCCAAATCTTAACTGGAAAAGGGCAAATCATTCAGAGAGATGCTCCTGTGAGCTGAGCAATGAATCAGGGTTTACATGCACGAAGCGTTTCTTTAGTGTTTAAATAACATGCACTAAATCAGTGAGCCTTACCTGCCGTGCAGTGCAGAAATTAGCCAGTCGACCTCATTTCTGTAGCAGAGCTCCACACCTCCGCCTCGGTGCTGTCAGACTGCTCTGGTGTTCATGGAGCTGGCAGCGTTAGAGAGGCAGCACTGCCAAAACTAGTTGTAGCCTAATATCCTCACTGAGACTGGGACCAGCTTGCCTCGTAGACCAGCCTCCACTAACTGTTTTAATTCATTTTTAACACTGTAAATAAATGAATAAATAGAATTTAAAAAATGATTATGATAAAATAATAATATTAATAATACAACAGCAACAACAATAACATTAAATAGTAATAACAAAACTACAACGACTAGTAATAATGATAATATAAATAATAACAATAACAATAATAATATTACTGCTACAACTACTGCTACTACTTCTACTACTACAACAAATAATAATAATATTACTACGACTGCTACTACTACTACTGCTACTACTACTGCTGCAACTATTACTACTACTACTACTACTACTACTACTACTACTACTATTATTACTACTAGTACTACTAATAATAACAATAATAGTAGTAGATCTATATGTTTTTCCCGTTTAATTTAGTCATATACGAGCCTGTTTAAATGCATAATTTATTATATTAATATATAATCTTAAAAACAGACTATACTGACTACTATATCAGCCTTTGTTGACAGGTTGGATCAATAATATTAAGTAATCACTGACTTAAACACAAACATCACACCGGTTGACAGAAACGGCACAAAACTGATCTCCAATCAGCAGAAACCACAACAGCCGTCCCGCCCCCCTTTAGTGTTGTCTAACGTATTGCCTTTTCTGGCTTTACTTTAGACAAACTCGAGATGCTGGGGGAAATTTAATTATACATAATTATAAATGTTGATATTAAATATGTTTTAAGATATAAGCCAGAATTTCATTCATATAAATAAATTTATTTATTTGTTTTTTTGTAACGGGAAAATGCTGGGGTTGCTATGTGTGCAGCCTCAGTCCCACCCTGCAGAAAGCTAGCTAGCATTATCTGCTGAATAGGTTTCTCTTAGCTGTACGACACTATTTTGGGTCTAAGCTTGCTCAATTCATTAAAATGCCCTTGTTTGAGGTTTTGGGGAGTGGAGGAGAGAAAACAGCCGTGGTTATTGATTTAGGAGCCGCATACACGAAGTAAGTTGGGTTTTTTCCGTTAATATAGACAGCTAACCAAAGCTAGCAGTTAGCCTGCAATGAAGTTTACTGGTTTTTTAGCTTATTTGTTGAGGTAGCCTCACAGTAACCTTCTCATTTTCGTCTGTTTTTGTTCTTGATTTGTTCATATGAATGTTTTGTGAGTGACAGCATTGTTTTAGATTAGTTAACTGAACGTTGACAGCTTAGCAAAGGCTAGCAAAATTAACTGCTAAAATGACGGGACACTCGGTAAATAAAGGACAGGGAGATTTGCTTCTCAGTTAATCAAGAGATTACTTTGTGTAATTTATTAAAGTACAGTGTCAGTGTCATTTACGTCTGGTTTACTGGATTATTTTCGGTTATCTCAACATTTTGTGTCTGAAAATGTAGGGTCAGTCCGTCCGAGACAATGTTGTCAAGTTGGATGTAAAGGTATCCCATAATGTTTATTTAATAATGTGCGTTTAGGTGTCACTGGCCATGTACTTCGTAACAATCATGGATTTTAGGTTTATAGTTTCATTAAATCAAGAGAACCCCACCCCTTAGCTACAGCAATAGTGTTTACTTTGGGTCACACAGTTTACCATGACGTAAACCTCATGTACTCGTATAATTGGGAAAATATTGGGATTTTACTTGCTCTTCTACTGAAGCAACACTCCATGCTGTAATTTGTGAGGTATTAGTGAAGTCAGGTACTGATAGTGGATGGTTAGTTCTGGATTACTGGTATTTTTTGGAACTCCATCACGTTATTCCATGATAATGTTTATCTAATAATGTGAGTTTGGGCGTCACTGGCCATGTGCCTCTTAACAGTCATGAATTTCAAGAAATCAGGGGAACCCCACTCTCTTGGCTATTGGAACAGTCTCTAGTTTGTGTCATGCAGTCTTCTACTAAAGCTTTATACTAGATGTTGGAATTTGTGCTGTATTACCGAAATCAGGTACTGATGTTGGAATGGTTAGTTCTGGATTACAGGTATTTGTTGCATCTCCATCACTTCAGAAAGTACAGCTGCTTTATATAAATCAACTGTTTAATCTATGATAAATGTTGCTGAATCTTAATTTCACCCCCTCATCATCTGCTATTTTGTTGCATTTATTTATTAGTTTTTCTTGGCTCTAACACTGTCTCTTTCATAAACCATTTTGCACAACGGATCTGCTGGTACAGCACACTAAGTCTTTATATGCAGCAATGTCAGTGTTACACTGTATTTTTTTTTTGCAGTAATGTTCCTGTAATTGTGGTGCAGTACTGTTCATTGTCTATTTAAATCTTTTCTATTGTCATGTCTTTTATTCATTCTTGTTGCCTTGAGCATGCTAATGAAAAAAGAATTTTCCTCAGGATAAAGTTCGTTCTTATCATCTTATCTTTGCTGTCCAATTCTGGGGGCTTTGTACCCCTTTACTGGACACTTGACACTGGGCCTGTTGACTTTAGACTTATATGTGGCTGCTCCAGAGTGTTTCACTGATTATAATTTTTTTTCTCTGGAGATTATACAAGCTTTGTGTGTGCAATTAAATTAACATAATGAGTTTAAAGTTTTAAGTGTTTTATCTATTCATCTGTATCTGTTTTAAATATTTAGAATGGGTTTCCGAATACTTTTCGACATATTATATATAATCATTAAGGAAGTTTCTACTTTAATACCATCTTGGGAATGCTATAACAGATCATTTAAGTGCACATAAAAGTTATTTGCCTTATTGTGTTCTTGGGGACCACTATCTATAACTGCATGTGACATCAAGCAGTGGTTTCTGTACTACTTTTAAATACCGATAAACCTGTGTCTGTAATCCACAGATGTGGCTTTGCAGGTGAGACTGGACCCAGATTTATCATCCCTAGTGAGATCCAGCGCCCTGGACTCCAGCAGGTGTGTTACTGCGAGGCTTCTGATTGGGGTAAAGTGTAAGGCTTTCCATATTAATTCACTAAATGAGTATAACTTGCATTATTTCAGCCCATCAAAGTGGTGCAGTACAACATAAACACAGAGGAGCTGTATTCCAACCTAAAGGAGTTCATTCACATGCTGTATTTCAGGTAGGAGATACATGCCTGATTTTTTTTTTTTGTCTGCCATTGTATATTTTTTGTCATTTTTTTGTATGCATGTCTTTTTCCTCTCATTATGTTTAGATTAATGTTATTTAATGGCACTCTGCTAAATTAGTACTTGGGGCCATCTGTGTCTACAGGCATTTGCTTGTGAATCCACGTGACCGGAGAGTGGTTATCATTGAATCCGTCCTCTGTCCTTCACACTTCAGAGTAATACTCTCCAAGGTCTTCTTCAAGCACTTTGAGGTAAGTTTTGCAGCATTTAAAAATAAAAACTGTTTTTGCTTACAATGTTCCTGCGTAACTTTCTGGCCCACAGTTCACACCACTTTTTTCACTGTAATTTTTTTTTAGGTTCCATCAGTCCTCTTTGCTCCCAGCCATCTGATGTCCATCATGACTTTGGGTATCAACTCAGCCCTTGTGATGGATTGTGGATATACAGAAACTTTAGTGTTGCCAGTATCCTTTTTGCATATTTTGAAGGCACGGTCATAAATTAAGATTATTTCTCATTTGATATTTGAGTCTTGGTCAAGTACTGTTAGTTCATGTTCAAAAGTGTGTAGACACCTACTCATCCAATGTTTCCACTGAACTCAGTCTGTCACTTCTTTGCTGTAGTAATAGCCCTATGCCTCTAGGGGAGACTTTGTTAGATGTTGGAACATTGCTGTGATTAGTAAGGTCAAGCATTGAATGCTGGATGATTAATCCTGAATCACAAACACAACTCCCAACTCCTCCCATAGGTATTGGATAGTGCCCCCAAATTCTACTGTTCTACAGCCTAATGCTGTGGAGCTTTCTATTACTCTTACTGATGATTGGCATTGGGCATGGTATACTGAGCTCCAGAGTAATAGTAGTGTTTTCTGTGGAGATCATTCAAGCTATTTGTGCACAGCTGAACTCCTGTGTCAGTAGTGGGTGTGCTTTAAAGTAGCCGAATTCACAAAATACAAGAAATGTCTGGATCCTTTTGGACATACAGGGAGGGTTGCACCATTGAAAACTAAGCTTATGTTTATAGCTAATCAAGGCTTGTTTATACAGGTTATACTTAAATCAATAGCCATTTCATTAACAAAATTAACAAAACTGCTATTAAAAGCTTAATCTGTGATTAAAACCTTGATGTGGGAAATTTTGAGAACAATGAAGGTTACTCACTGGATGTCCTTTGCTGGCAAAGAAGGAATTTAAAAATTAATTTTAAACTGTCTACCTTTGCTGATACAGACACAGACTCGGTGTTCAAGGGTTCATAGATGGAATTAGTACTAAGAAGACAGCTTAATTATACTCTAAATGTGTGGGTATTTGAATGAAAGCATATTTAAAAAGCAAATGCTAATTTGAGATTCATTTTAAATTCATAAATAATACTTATATGCTTAATTTGCTATATATGGAGACTGTTAGCCTGCTATGATTCCCAGAGCTGGTCACCCCAGATGTCTACTGTTTTCCACTGTTTTCGTTATAACCTCTTCATAACCACATATTGTAACTAAGAACATACATGCATTATAGATATCATAAAGTCCAGTGCCATATATCCCGGTTTGAATGTACTGAAAACTTCATGATGTTACTTTAAAACTAAATTCAGAGTCAAAATGAAGGTTTAAATCTAACTCTTGTTTATTTTAAACTAGGTTTAAACTGTGGTACAGATTGATTAATATACAAGCCTTTATTTAACCACAAAGTTTAAAGTTAATCCCTGTTGGTGCCACCTACCCACAGTTAATTTCCAATTTGAGGGAATCTGCTAGCAGGTATTAACAAGTCCCTATAAAGTTAAACAATATGCTAAATTGCTCTCTTTTTTGTCTTTCATGATACTATTTAGGGGAACATTTGCACTGTTTCACTATTCTTGACTGGGGCTTAAAATCAAAGGTGTGAGAAGGGTTTGGGTTGTTTGAAATAATTGAGAAATAGGAATATTTTTGCCTTAACATTCATTAGGTCTATGAAGGAATCCCCATCTTGTCTGCCTGGGAGGCCTTGCCAATGGGTGGAAAGGCCATTCACAAGTAAGTCAGGTGTGATAACTGATGAAAAGGGTTTTTGTTTTATACTTGAATGCATGTATTAAGCTTTTTTTTAGGATGGAGACAGTGAACAGTATTAACTGTATGAATAGATCCAGTGTCCTATGTGGAACTAGCAGCCTCCATTTCGTTCAGTGCAGTAGCAGTGTCCATCACATGGACCTGTTGTGGGATAGAGTATTAAAATAACTTAATGAGTTCTGAAGTGTGTGCACAGTATTTTTATACCAGTATTCAATCGGATATTCAATCAGAGAACTGGCCTACCTGTCTGCACATCCGTCTGTACATAATAATATTTGTAACACATGAAAATGTTGGAACAAATGACAGATGACATTTATTTTCAATATGTTATGTAAGTTTTCAATATGTTACAGTAATTGTGCAGTTAAATATGCAGAGCACTGTTAATAATGTGAATGCAGTTTTAATCCATTTTTCATCACTTCTGTTTAGGGAACTGGATAGTCTCCTGACAGAGCAGTGTACGGTGGACACAGACTCTGGCGCTGGCCAAAGCTTACCCACTGTGATAGGTAAAATTCTGATATAGTTCTATAGCTTCCAGGTTGTGTAGAACCATGATAACAATATTGTACATGAGTGCGGTTTTGTTTCAGTTTACTGTTCTTATAGTTAACATGAACAATGTATAATTAGTAAGTCCTGAAGGCATACTGCAGGAATATGTCAATTCAGCTGCAGGGATCTGAACCTTTCACAACTATGAATTATGAATGCTGCTGCTGGCCTACTTTTTCCTACTTGATCTGCAGTGAAATAAGTCAGATTAGTTGCTTGTTAATGTCACACAAAGCAAGTTTCTTTTATTCATATAGGCACACTTTAGCCTCCCACAACTTCTTGCTATAGATATGAATAACATAAGGTTGTTGCTGCTATGGTTGGCTTTCAAGGTGGTGCATAAAAGTATACAACGGCCAGGTTCTGCCAGTCTTTAATCTCAAAAGTCAGTGAAATCCTAGATTGCTAAAATAGATTGTCTGTGCTTCAATTTATTTTTTGTGTCTGTATTGTGTTTTCAGGGTCTGTCCCAGAGGAGGTTGTCGAAGACATCAAAGGTCAGCACCATAACAATGAATTAATAAAATAGTAAAAATGTTTACCTGTACACAAATGCCTGTCCAATTATCTGTCCAATATCTGGTTATTTTCCATTATTTTTTTCTGTTACTAGTTAGGACATGTTTCGTCAGTGACTTGCAGAGAGGCCTGAAACTACAGGAGGCCAAGTTCAACATGGATGGAACTGTGGAGGTATGTTCAGTGTTCACATGGTGATTGAAAGACATATACATACATCTTGGATATTCATACTGTAATTTCAAAACAATGCTGAGTCATCTTTCTCTAATTAGAGACCCGCTCCTCCACCTGATGTTGATTATCCTCTGGACGGAGAGAAGATTCTGCACATTAATGGGTCAATTAGGTAGTTGTCATGTTTTTTTTTAATCCCCTCTTTTTCGTGTCTCTGTCAGTTTTGTTTGCAATACTCCTTTCTTTCCTTTTTGTTGTATTTGCAATGTAGTCTAAAGTAATTTTCAGTTAACAGATATCTAGCTTTTTTAAATAGCTTTACATCTTTTTTTATTAGATGTATAAAGTGCATTCTGTGCTTCCTGCCACAATAACGTAACTTTTTTCCAGAGATTCTATTGCTGAGATCCTGTTTGAACAGGATAATGAAGAAAAGTCTATTGCTACTCTATTGCTTGATGCTCTTGTTAAGGTAAAAACACCTTTCCAGGCTTGGCCATCAGCACACAACTGAAGCTCAACTTAAAGTGCAGTCACTATGAGCAGAGCACCTAATTTTTAGTTTTGGTCAAATTGTTCTGGTAGTCTTACCTTAAATATTTGTCCTTATTCCCTGTCAGTGTCCCATTGATACACGGAAGGTTCTCTCAGAAAACTTGGTGGTAATTGGTGGGACATCCATGCTGCCTGGCTTTCTTCATCGCCTTCTGGCTGAGATCCGTTTGCTAGTGGAGAAGCCCAAATACTGTGATGCTCTAGCTACCAAGAGCTTTCGCATTCATAGTCCTCCAGCCAAACCCAACTGCACTGCCTGGCTTGGAGGTGAGTGAGCAGATCATTTGAGTATTTTGCTTTAACATGGGTTTACATTTTTTAATAATTTAAGATAATTTACAACGAATTAACGATTTTTCTTTATCTTTATGTACAGGGGCTGTATTTGGAGCACTGCAGGACATCTTGGGTAGTCGATCGGTGTCCAGAGACCAGTACAACCAAACAGGCCGCATTCCAGACTGGTGCTGCCTCAGCAGCCCTCCTCCAGAAACACTGTATGACCCTGGAAAGACACCACCACCTCTCATGAAGAGGGCTTTCTCTACAGAGAAATAATCCATAAGCAATTTGTTTAATTCTCTGAGACAAAATTAGTGCCTCCTTTAACTTTGTTTGTCTCTCTCAAACAATGTATTGCCATTGAAATTGTAAGTTTGGTGTAGCATTAACCAAAATGACCCACAGGAAGACAAAAACACTAGGGGGCAGTGATTCACAGTACACTCTCAGAGCGAACTGTGATCACATCATTTCATGTGTAAGTTTTGTGACAGACTTTGAAAAAATATTCAATGGTCAAAGTAAATAGAAAAGAACATAACACTCTTTAAGCTTCTTGGCTTATCAATCCCAGTTGCTCCATAGTCATACCACTACAGTGACTACAGTAATATGTCAGTTCTGTAGATGTTGCAGTTGAAGGTAATGGAGTAGCATTGTTGTTAAGAATGTTTTTTTTTCCTTTGCTTTGTGTATTTGTTGTACTGCAGTTATATTTAATTTATTTACATTACAGATACTCTTGAAATTACCATATGACATCGGCTCACCTGTACATAATAAGACAAATAAACATTCCAAATTAGTTCTTGTAGGTTTTGTTTCTTTTTCTAAGAATTGAATTTATTGTAATTTTGGGAATACCATGTGTGCCTGTGTGGGGGTGTGTGTGTTTTTGTTTCTTTCGTTCTAGTAGATTTTTTTGGGGTGGGGGTAGCGCGGGCGGGGGTTGCAGTTTTTGCACTGTAACTATAAATTCAGAGCCATGGTTGTGATTGTCTCAAAACTTTGCAGGGGAAAAAACGTACCTCTCTCTGGGTAACATTCAGCTGGTGGCATTTTTTTAATGAAAATGTTGCAATGTGGTGTTCCATGGCAAAATTATGTTTGTCATCCCAATGCAACAGGTAGCTGTCTTAAGGAAGTCACAGTTTGATCTGTGGCTGGCCAAAACTTATTTTTATCCGACGAATAGAGGTAAAAGACATCTTTACAGCTTTCAATGTGAATATTCCAAAACCATAAAATTGAGTTGTTTAAAGCAAATGTGATTTTGTTTCTCTAAAGACAAGCAAATATTTTTCAGTTATCTTTAGTTGATCTTATCTAACTTGTGTAAGCGGATGAACACTGGGGAAGAGGTCCAGTCAGTTACTTCATTAATGGTGTCTTTTAAAATGCAATGGATGTTTGGATAGGCTCATTTAATGAACTACTGAAAACTTAGTCAAATTTCAGTAATTAGACTGTTAAAGGTAAGAAGAAGGTATACACATAAGATCATTCAACAAATATTATTACTATTACTTAATTATCTTATTCCAGAGTATAAACTAAGCTTTTTAGTTTAAAAAGGTGCTACAGGCGCTATTAACTTAAATTTCTGTCTGCAGGGAACAGCAGTATCATTCTGTTACAATATAGGCAACCAAGCGATATGGATCGTGGCTTGATAAATGTAGCTGTCTACTCATTTAGCTAATTGTTGGGCAATTAAAATGTGGTGCTTTCTTATTACCCATCTTATTAATCACAGAACAGCTTATTAGAGGGGGTGGAGTACTCTGGGTGGTACTTAAGATTTAGGAGAGTCACTATTAGTAGCATTATGATGGTTGGCTTCAGCAATGTGGCTGTACAAACAATAAATAAAATTGCTCAGAGAAAATAGAGCACTGGTTTTGAGCACATGTATACAGATTTACAGGTCCACCATACAAGATTTGGTGTTTAGTAAAAGTTTAATGTTTGGAAGAATAAAAAGTCCCCCACTTTGATCAATCTCGCTGAGTTTGCAAGTTATTTCAGAGTTTGACACCTGTTGGTATCCGTTTATGCAGGCATTTCCTTGCTTATAAGAGTCTCCTCAAACGGTTAGCCTGCTATATCAGTGTGTTTCTCTCCTGCTAGTGTCAGTCCATCAGCAACTCGAACCAAGTGAGGGTGCGTGAGGATACCCCCAGTGTATTTCAGCAGTGAAAACTACAGCCAAACAAATGAGCTGGTAATTTCTATTTCTCTTTATGTCAACATTCATATCTTTTTAATCCGATCTATAAGAAATGGGTAGGGGTCCAAAAGGTTAATGCCAAAATAATCACTCCATGATGACCAATGTAATAGATTTCACACTGATGTATTAGATTAATGCATTGATTCCCAGCCCTGGTCCTGGACTACCCCTTGCACGTTTTAGAATTGGGCCGGCTCAATTCTGCTTCAACTCGAGAAGCGGTTAATGACTTAACCAGTTGGATCAGGTGTGCTGGAGGACAGAAAACAGCGACATGTACCGAGCAGGGGCTACTCCATGACTAGGGGTGGTTTTTCTACTTGATACACCAAGGTTTTAGCCCTGCGTCTTCATTCTACTGAGGATGCTGAAAGCACACGGGCATGATAAACTGGAACGAGTGCAAATTCATCCAGTGCCTTTATCCAGGGGCTCTCAATGGTTCTGGGGGCCCTCTGCCCTGCAAATCTGCAGTTTCCCAGAACCAAACTAGACCTAAGACCTAGACTAAAAGGAATTTCCAGTGGTGATTCACAATTAGCACTGCAATTTTGTCTAAGCTCAACCCATGTCAGGAACAACAACCCTTAGCGTTTTCCTGCTGTAAGGCTTTGCTCAGCCATACAACTGTGGCATAATGTTGCAGACACAAATTGGTTAAAATACACAAAGAGGATTCAAAGCTGGGCCCCTTCCTGTCAGACTGCCTCATTGTCTCATTGTCTCCACTGCTCTACTTTGTAAATGAATGAGTGGACTTCCAGTGTTTGATCAGTTAAAATGCTCTGGTTTACAGGTACATTCAGGCAATGAGACCACGTCTCCCATGCCTATTTATTGTCATTTCAACTATATGCACAGTGCACAGTGAAATGAAATAATGTTCCTCCAGGACTATGGGGTAACACAAATAACAAAGACAGAAACACCACAAGACACAAGTGCAGGCTGGACAGGACTAAAGAGAGAGTGCAAAAAAAGACCAGCAACAGTTCTATAATTTACAGGATCAGACAACATTCAGTGCAGTCAACAGTCGCAGTAACAGTACTATTATGGTTGAATAAGAGTATTGTGACATATTGTATTCTGACAGCAGTTGTTAAGTGCGCATAAATGCAAAAGAATGCAGATTGAGGTACAAATTAAAATTGGAATACTAGAGTTTTAACATTAAACACATTGGTGAGCTCTGCAGTTAGTAACCTACTTATTCATGGCTTTCATTTATGCATTAGATTTACTACAATTAGGTTGAAGAGTACACACAGTTTTCCTGGTTGTTTACATTCCTGGGCATTCTGTATATGTTTCTTGACCAAAGCAGAGCCTCCTTATCACCAGGCAGCTCCCCCTAAGCTGATCCACATGTCAGTGGGTTATACTCCTTCATTCCACAGTCCTGAAATTCACTTAAAATGTGTTTTTGTCCATGGTATCATTATGCTTTCAGGAAAATGAGGGGGAGAAAAGGAGCCAGTGCTTAACACAGCAACACAAAGATATGGACGGCGGCCGATCCACACTGTCTGCAGAAATAAACTGATGCAGTGTTGTTGGAAGTGAACTGGAATCCCTCACTGAGGAATTCTAGTCTCAAAATTAAAAATGCTTTATTTGTCACACAAGTACAACATGCGGAGAAATGTGCCCCAGAGTTGACCCACAAGACTGTGCCATGAAGTTAATAATTTAAATGAAAGAGAAAGTTGGAAAGGCTAAACTAAGGCAATGCACATAGACAAATATACAGGGAAAAGAATATTCTAAACAAATACTTCAAACATTACAAACAAAAGCAAGATCTGTACAGTGTAATTAGCCATTAAGGCTACTTTTACACTAAGAAATGTAATTCTTTCATAAGACCCACTTCTCTTTACCAGATTGGACAAGAAAACTTTATGTTCAAAATCTGAAATGATCATTTACAGTTCACTGTTCGATAGGAAATTAGCTGCTCTGGCTTTAGCTTCACAAACCCAAAACAATTTTTTAGTACTGGGGCGCCCACTTGACCATTACACCAACAGGTGTTAAAATATATACACTTTAATGTGGAATTGGTCCCCCTTTGCAGCTATGACAGCTTCTGCTCTTCTTGGAAGGCTTTCCTCAAGATTTTGGAGTTTCTGTGGGAATTTGTGCCCATTCATTCTGTGGAGCATTTATGAGGGCAGGCACTGATGTTGGGTGAGAAGGTTTGCTTCACAATCTCCGTTCCAGTTCATCCCAGAGGTGTTGAATGGGGTTGAGGTCAGGGCTCTGTGGCCATGTCTTTAAGGACTTTGCTTCGTGCACTGGGACACAGTTATGCTAGAATAGAAAAGGTTCCTCCCCAAACTGTGTCCACAAAGTTGGAAGCATGGTGTTGTCCAAAATGTCTTGGTCTGGTGAAGCACTAAGATTATCCTTCACTGGAAGTCAAGGGCCAAGCCCAAACACTGAAAACAGGTGTCCCAATAGTAACCTACTCTTGCCCACCTGAATGGACAGGTATTGACAGCTTAGCACAAGTCAATTGTTATTTGTGATTCTGGAAAAAAATCCTACTCCAGTTGAATCCAGGATCAGTAAAGAGACTGTTTCTGGCCTGCTTATTTTGGTGGTGATGGCACTTGAGTGCCTTGTATGTCAAGCTAAGTAGGTGCTTTGGTGTTTTTTGTCATCTCAGTCAGAGACACATTACACAGAAGCAAACAATGTTCCTCCAAGGAAACAGCACCATAAACGTTTGGGCGTGTTTCTCACTCACGAGGGAGGACCTGCCAGTTCAGTATTCCAGACTTTGATGAGTGAACTCTCTAATGGTGTGAGGGTCTCGGGGTCTTCTCAGCCCACTCGGGGCGTTTCACTCTAATCGACTCTCCTGTGAGCTGCAGCGCCAGTATTTTAAAATCCACGCCTGTTCCTCCGTGCCGGTTTATCTGAATGAGCTGGTATAAAGCCGTGTAAGATGCAGGGCTATACATAGTTTAGCGGTTTGGTGTGGGACCACCTCGCGAGAGCCTCTGGATGTCTGGTGTTCCACTCGATATGAGCACTTTCCTTGGACTGGTACAGACACTCGCCACGCTGATGCTCCACTTACACCACATTCAGGTTCGGGATCACACCGCACACTGCTTTACTGGCTGCAGCTCAAATTTGTTATGGTTTTTAATATGGTTAGTTATCTTGTTAGTTCCTTGTTGGTCTATTCATGATTTATTTATTCATTTGTTCGTTCACTGCAGATCGAAAATAATTCATTTAAAATGTTTATTTGAAAGGCTTTTTTGCAGTGATCGTTGTTTCAAAGCAACTTTACAGCTTTACACAAATCCATGCTCAGTTTTTGCATTGCGCCATTACCATAACAATGCAAATGCATTTGATTTATATCTGTGTGTGTGTGTGTGTGCGTTTGACAGCTGAGAGCTTAAAAAAACGAACTTTCTAATTTGTTTTATCATAATACAAGTGAACAAGTTGTTAGTCTGGCTCTTGTTGCAGAGATTTCCCAAAGGCTTAATTTGGGTTATCGTTACTTTTATCACGCTAGCACCAGTCTACTATGTCTTACCGCAACTGGAGATTACATTTTTATGGGGTGTAAATGTGCTGCTTCATTTTTACACATCTCAAAGCTGGGTGTGGCTTTACTGTAAAGAGACACCATGCAGTCTGGAATGGGATTTCCCATACCTTACAATTAAAACTACATGTCAAATGTCAATCAGATGTGGGTCTGAGCACATTTGAAACACAAACTCCCATAAAAGATGTAGGTTTGTGCAGGTGTTTAATTACTTTCTGTAAAGATATCAGAACCATGATGGGGATCTGGTTATCATCAGGCCTCCAGTCCACCACCCAGTGTTTTTCAGGTTTCTAGTGTAAATCCCAGCTCTTGTATGTCCAGCACTATAAAGATGCGCAATGTTGGCTGTTGTGGCATAGCATAAGCCAGTCTCCTTTTCACAGTGTGGCTGGAGATTTGCACGTCCTCTAGCTAAAGTTAGTTCCAACCCCCTGATGCCCCTCAGAGGTTTGAGTGCCCACTTGCCCTAATTAGTTTACACTTTCTGTGTGTTTGTTCGCAAATCATCCTGATGATGGATGAAAGCCAAGTGTATCTGCTGGCCAACACTGGGAACCCTTGAGTCAGACATGGTTCAGTGCCCAAGGATAATCAGAAACCTGACATTGTTCAGAGGGTATTCCCCTCCCCTTTCGGCACAATTCATCCTTATTAACTCCTGCTTAGTGGACATCAGTGCTCCCAGACGTTCCACAGAGGCAGCCTGCCTCCATGAGTCAAAGTGCATGCATGCAAAAATAAAAAAATAAACATGTCCTGTTTGTGATATTGTTAACAAATGTCTTTTTTTGGTGCTGTAGGTCTCAGCTCCTCTAAGCACACCCGATTCTGAAGGTAAGCTTATTATTATTATCGTTGCTCATACATGTCGGTTGAATAAGCATTATATAGGCCAAGCTGATGACATGCTTTCTTTAGGTGTGCACAACAATTGGGGCTGCGCTACAAAGAGTACTGCGATTATACTGCTACTTATTGCAATTGCGATATATACAGTTGTGCTAAGTTTACATACCCTGGCAGAATTTATAATTTCTTAACCGTTTTTCAGAGAATATGAATGATAACACAAAAAACTTTTCTTTCACTCATGGTTAGTGGTTGACTGAAGCCATTTATTGTCAAACCGCTGTGTTTACTCTTTTTAAATCATAATCACAACACAAATGACCCAAATGACCCTGATCAAAAGTTTACGTATACTGGTGATTTGGCCTGATAACATGCACACAACTTGACACAAACGGGTTTGAATGGCTATTAAAGGTAACCATCTTCA
>JBBPCX010000160.1:7093337-7129449 GCA_037974365.1 Hydrocynus forskahlii
AACACAACAGTAACACTGTTACATTGCTCTATGTAAAGATTTTGTGTGCTGTAGCAGCAGATCAGTGGTGCCAAATGGCTTGTAAAAGTGGCTTAGTGTTCATGCAATACAAATAAACACAACAAATAGCAGCAGATGGTAAGGTAATGAGATTAACATTCAATAATGTTAGGTAAATTCACAGATTGCACAGTTGTATATTGCACAAATCCGTTTCAGTCCTTAGAAATCACCTGCAAAACGAGGAGGAATTATACAGTCTTATGGCCACAGGTAGAAAGGATTTCCTGTGGCGTTCAGTTCTGCATTTAGAGGCAATGAGTCTTTTGCTGTGTGTGCTCTGACGGCCTACTAAGATAGCGGGCATGGGGTGGGAGGGATTGCCCATGATGCACAAAGGCTTCTTCAGCTTTCTCCTCTCAGACACCTCTTCCATGGTCTCCAGTTTGACATCCAGCCTTTTTGATCAGCTTGTTCAGCATGTTGGCAAAACACCACGCTCTCGACCACGGATTAATAGAACATGGTCAACATGGTTCTACAGACATTGAAGGACCCGGGCCTCCTCACTAGATATAGACAGCTCTGCCCCTTCTTGAAAACAATGTTTTAAGTGTGATGAAAAAAACGGACTTTGAGTGCAATGTAATGGAAGCAAAAGCTTATGTATGAGTTTTCAGAGAATGCTTGGGATCATTATCCTATTGAAGAATGAAATTTTGTCCAAATAATACATAAACCAGAAGTAATTGGGTGATGTTAAATATTTGTTGATACTTTTCTTTTTTGATGATCAAACACAAAGTCAATGAACTAATGAAAGGCCTGATATGTCTCTTCAAAACCAATCGTTGGATCCTTTGTGGCTAAATAATGTGTATACAGACTAAAAATGATTGACAACCAGTTGGTTACATTTGCTTTAAGTATGTCTCGTGTAATAGTGTAATAACATTTTGAAAAAGCAGCATATTGTTTTTTATATATTCAAGGGTGGGACCAAACTTCTGGCCTGTAGTGTGTGTATGTAAGTATGTGTGTTCTGGTGAAGTTTAATCATTGTTTGTTCTGATGTAGGCATCCTAATCATCTCAGCTAGAAGGAACATTTCCAGTTCCTCTGTCTTAACACAAGCATGCAAAGACGTGAATCCTGCCCCCCCTGGAAATCGACAACAAGCAGATGCATCTGGGACATAACCTATGATAAGGATCTCAGACATGCAGCAGGATGCCTTCACCATTCATTGGCAAGATTCTCTGGGAAGTTAACATGTTTTAGGAGCACTGCCACAGACGTGAAAAGGACAAAAAACTGATAATACTCCCATGCTCATATTGTGGTAAAGGCCTGCTTTGTATTTATCATTATTACTCCACTGCCCTGTGCAGTTTTTTCTTCAACACAACTGGAAACCATTGTGTAAAACTGGCTGATGTATAATGAGTATGAATGAAATAAATCTGATCTGTTGTTTCTGATGGCATAAGAGTGTATTAGTTTTAAAAAATGATTATAATGTTAAACATCTCCCTTGATGGAGGAATTCCACTTTTTTTATTAGAGCATGTGAACTGAGTCAGTCACAGTGGCTTGATGTGGAATGGTTAATTGTAGAGAAAACTAAAGAATTTCTTTACAGTGGTAGCAATAGGAGCCTGGTGTCACAATGTCTACAAAGCAAATAACTGTTTTATTAAAGGCCCAAGCCATCACTGAACTTGTATCTTTTGGGTTTTTATATGTACTGTTGATATTGTAAAATAGTGATGAATCTGAAAAACTAAGTTCATGCCTTAGCCATGGATTTATTTTACAGAATACGTTCAAGACAAAACTACCTTAAAAAGGTCTCAGGCAGCGTATTCATAACCATGAGATATAATTACTGTCTGAGCTGGATTTCAGAGGCATTCAAGTCTTCAGATGTCTGGTTTCTATCACCACTACTGTAAATCTGTCCTTGAAGCTGGTGGCCTAGTGGTTAGGGAGTCGCCCCTCTGATCAGAAGGTTGTGGGTTTGAATCCCAGGTTTGCCAGTAGCACCACTGGCACCACTAACTTTTAGCAAGGTACCATCCTGACACACCGCTCTCTGGGTGCTGGGTCTTTGGCTGCCCACAGCTTCACATGGTGAATGGGTTAAATGCAGAAAAATTATTTCACATTGTTCACACTGTGTGCTGTCCTGTGGTTCACATGTGCCTATAAGGGGCCGCATTCTCATGAGGCGGCTGGTGGCTTCGTGGTTTGGGGTCTGCGTCTGTGGTCAGACGGTTGTGGGTTCAAATCCTTGAGAAAGGTACCGTCCCCACATATTGCTCCCTGGGTGCAGCATCACTGGCTACCCACTGTTTGAATAGGTTAAAAAATGCAGAGGACACATTTCATTCTGTTCACGTAGTGTGCTGTGCTGTGGTTTGTTCATATCAAACTATAATGGGCCACTTACTTCTGGGGCGCTGGTGGCCAGGGAGTTGCCCCCTGTGGTTGCGGGTTTGAAGACGCTGTGCTGTGTTCATGTACGACACTTTACTGAACGTGTGTTTACATCTGGGAATCCCCCTTTAACGCGCCCATGAGCTCATTTTCATTCCTTTCGGAAGGTATAAAGAGACCAGACAGTGGCCCTCGGGCCAGACAGTGGCCCTGCCTTTACTTAAAGGTTATATTAAGGCCATGTCGCGGAACTGTTATGTAACACAGTCCGACACATCTAAGTTACTAAAGGACGCCCCTTTGCAGTTGAACTAAATGTTCTCGTATTGTCACACACTCCTGCTCCTGTCACGTTTTTTAGCTTAACGTGTGAGACGCTGGCCAATGGGAGAGCGAGACGAGCATTCGGTGGGTGAGACTAGTCAGTCACAGACAGCCAATCACATTCCCTTTGCTGGTGTTGGTCCCGCCCATTTATTCCAAAAAGGATAGGTTATAAACAAAAACGGTCGAACGTGTTCGTTAATACAGTTGAATAAGACCTGAAAAATGTATTGCCATTTATGTGCAGCCTCAGTGTCCTTGTAAACGCATGTAAAGAGGCTTTTTGGACATAAAGCTCGGCATGTGCGTAGCTGTGTGCGTGTGAGGGGTGTAACCAGACAACTTACTCTCCGGTCTCGTGTACAGTATCGTGTATTTCTCTCCGAGGTTTACGTGACCAACTGACGGCTGCCTCTGTCTGAGACGCACAAAAACAAGGTAGGGCTCGATTTCTCCACACCAACATCACCAACTCTTCATGCAATATACGCTTTTGTTAGGCGCTCAAACAATTTAAGAGTCTAGACAACCGATTAGAACAAAATGCTAGCCAGTTCGGTGTAAAACCAGTTAGCTAGACTACGTGGACAGAACTATTGGGACGTAGTATTAATGATCATTACAGCAAAAAGAAGACTTGCATTTAAACACAAAGACTTTAATGTGGCGCTGGTCCACCTCATTGTAGCTTTAACAGATGCCTTTCCACAAAATTTTGGAGTGTTTCTGTGTCGAATTTGTGCCCATTCATTCTGTAGAGCATTTGTGAGGTCAGGCATTGATGTTAGGCGAGAAGGCCTGCCGTTCCAGTTCATTCCAAAGATGTTGGATGGGGTTGAGGTCAGGGCTCTGTGTAGGCCAGTCAAGTTCCTCCACACTGAATTCATCCAGCCATGTCTTTATGGACCTTGTTTTGTGCATTGGGAAACAGCCATGCTCGAAGTAAAAGGTCTTGCCCAAACTGTGTCCACAAACTTGGAAGCATGGTGGTGTCTTGGTATGCTGAAGCATTAAGCTTATACTTCTTTGGAAGTAAGGGGTCTAGTCCAAACCCTGAAAAACATGTGCGTCCCAATTCTTTTGTCCACCTTGTGTAGCTAGCTAGCCTCCGTCAAAAAAGTCGCTGCTAACGCTGTGCCCAGCTCTCTACCACAAAACGAATGAGTCAGCGAGTAGGGGAGCTCGTCTACTAACATAAATAGACTAATTTAAAGTGTATATTTAAGTTCCTGACAATGGTGTGATCCTAGACATCGTACTTAGTTGCCAAACTAGCCAGAGACAGCGAGCTGCTAACGTTAGCAACGTTAATCCCCGCCAGAGGCTACACAGGACTTAATGACAGGCATATGTATAATAATACTTTTCTGCTCATTGCATGTTTGCACAGTTCAGTGTTAAGTTCATAAATGGTGCTGCAATTCATCCAGCTAAAACAGTCCAATCAGGTGTTTCCTCCTACTGATGTAAGTAAGCTAAATGTAATTGCTACTGCATTTCCAGTATATCTTTAAACAGTTTGCATTTAAAACACAATTCTTTCTGTTACCATGATGTCTGAGATCGACCATTTAGGGAAGGAAAGAACATAGTAAAATACCTTTTACATGAATTTAATAAAGCTGTTTTTCTAGTGTTTCACTGTCCTAATCGATTATAGAGATGTGTACTATGTGGACAAATATATTGGGATGCCTGACCATTAACCATTACACCAGCAGGGACTTTAAAGACATTGTATTAAAATATATAGACTTTAATATGGAGTTGCCCCTCACCCCCCACCGCAGCTATAACAGCTTCCACTCTTCTTGGAAGGCTTTCCACAAAAGCCTTCCAAGAAGCGTGCCCATTCATTCTGTAGAGCATTAATGGGGTCAGGTACTGATGTTGGAGGAAAAGGCCTGGCTGATGATCTCTGTTCCACTTCATATCAAATGTGTTGTGCACTGGGTCACAGTCAGGCTGGAATAGAAAAGGGCCTTCCACAAATCTTGAAGCATGGCGTTGTCCAAAATGTCATGGTATGCTAAAGTTTTAACATTGCCCTTCACTGGAAGTAAGGGGCTTGGGCCAGTACCTTTGTCCATATAGTGTAGTTTTACACCAGTTGATTTCCATTCAAAATCTATAATTATTATTGTTATTGTGTTTTTCAATCAGTCGAATAACTCTTTGTATTCTTGTCAAAGAGAGTGGCTATGCTCAAGCTTAGGCATGTTAAAGGATGGGTTTAGTGTCTTTAGTGTCTCTCCTGAAAAGTCAGAAAGAAGTGTTTTCCTGTTCCTAGAAAGCTTAGATTATTAAAAGCTGATGTGTCTGTTTCTTCACCCCTTGTTGTGGCAGGGTGAGAGTGGTGTGACGGGGCCAAAGGCTGGAGCCAGGATGAGCATGAAGATGAAAGATGATGAGGTCATGAGGACAATGAGCAAAACCAAGAGATTGGAGAAGTCAAAACCAGACTCTGAAAGGGATTCTGGTTTCTCAGGTCTGTTTTGAAAAATCAGTTCACCAAAAACAAATTACTCATATGCGTCATTTATTTAATCATCATTTATTTAATCTAATTTCTAGTTAATGTTCCCTTGCTGCAAAATGTGCACAAGTCCTGTCAATTAAGGATTACATCTTTCCCTTGAGATAACTTTGATTCACTTTTCATCACTCTTCACATTTACCCATTTCAGCTAGAGTTTGTGTTTGCCTATTTCAGCCTTTTGGCTTGTTGTTACTGATTGAGAATTAGGACTGTGGTCTGGTGGTCTTACTGGCCAGTCAGTGTGTCCAAGTGTTTCATTGTGTCTTTTTGAACCTATGCACCCTGCAGCTGTTATCCTGGTATGCGGGAGTGTCACTGTTGTGTTTTGCTTGGTGAAAGAGTGGTCTAAAGTGGACAGGATAAACTGCTGTAATTCTTTTGTGACAGAAGTGATGGCATTTTTAAGCCAAGGGGGCGCAACCAAGTTTTGTTAAATGATGCTTGCAATGCACTTTCCCCTTCTTAGTTTAAGATTTTGGTATCAAATACAACCAGTCATCTCAAGCCAAATGCATCCACAAAGGGTATAATACAAATATAAATCTGATCGCTTAAACCAATTCCGTAGGTGGTCTTAGACCCATTCAAGCCACAAAAATACACATTCATCTCTCCAAGACACAGTTGGCAATCTTTTTTACGGTCTCCCTACAACACACCATGTTTAACACGGTTTATGACTAAGATAACGTTAGGATCATAAAATTGCAAAATCGTCCTTTTCTTTTGAATACAACAGAAAAACGAGAGAAGCACAGGTGTTTGGCTGTTGTATATGAGCTGAGTTACATATTATTCGCTACACAGTAATTGGAATTCAGACTGGCTCACCAGAAGCACCTTAAACTACCAAGTGTAAACACGTGACTAAAATCTTATCAGGAGACAGTCTGGATGCTAGTTACATTAAGTGACTGGCTGTAAAAGGGTTCGAAATTTGAGCAGTATTTTTCCTTATTTTCTTTCTTTTTTGTAGACGCGAGTTCTGAGCATCTGAGTACAGTTGACCAGACGGACACAGAAGATGCATCTCGAACGGTGAGACCAGCTGTGGGAGGTTCCAGGTCCCAACCATCACAGGTGGCTGTTGTGGGTGGATCTTACCAGAATCTATCACCAATGATTATCATTAACAATGTTCTTCTCAAACAGGTAAAATAAATTTCCCTTAATTTTTTTTGTGAGGAGTATTATGCCTCAATCAAAAATTAATTTATCTATTGCTGTAGTAAAGCTATAGAAACCATTATTTTGACAATGTACATTTAATAAATCTCCAGTTTTAAAACCAACCCATTCTGATTCACTGGAGGAGAGGTGTAAAAAAATCTGCATTGTCTGCATTCAGTGTTTGTGTCCCTTGTTCTGTGAATTTCACTGACATGGCATCAGTGGGTGAAAGAAAAAATAAATGTTCCCAGCAGTTTACTTGCCAGCACATTTGTGTTTTCCCTCTATTAGGCTTTTTTCTGCTAGTTTTGCTTTAAATGGGGAAAGTCCCATTATATGTCTATGTAGTAGATGTCTTGCAGGCAGTTAATCTGTACTAGATCATTACAGGTTTATAAAACCTGCAAAAGCAATTTGTGTTTAAGCACAAGTTGCTGATTAACCTGAAATTATTTTATGGTCACACAGTTTTGTTTTTGTAATACTGTCCTTTGTATTACTGATATCAAGAGAAAAAACTAATTATTACCTGATGGCAAGGTGCAGGTCAGCTAAACCTCTAAGATGGTTTCTCTTGAGGTTTAATGTATAGCAGGAGACCCTCTACCTTTAGTACCATACTATACATTTTTGCACTGATCTTGTTTTACTGCTCCCCAACTCCTGATCGTCCACCAGCCTTGCATTGTAATATTTTTTTATTAATGTGATTTGATCTTTTTGTTTTTTGGACAGCCTGGCGATAACCCGTCTTCGTTAAAGCCTTGGGAGTTCAGTCCAGCTGTTGAGGTCGTACAGCAACCCCAAGTAGTCTTCCTTCAACCAATGGTCTCCCAGAGAGGTTCAACAGTGCCAAAAGGACCCCCGAGTAAGCGCCGTAGACACAAGAAGTACCTCCCCATTCTGAATTCCTATCCCAAAATTGCTCCTCACCCAGGAGACAGTCCACGTAGTAGCTGCACAAGCAGTAGTAGCAGCAGCTGCAGCACTACTGCTTCAGTAAAGAGTTCATCTTCCAGCTGCCGAGACCAGTCTCATGGAGACAAGCTACAAAGTTCACAAAGTAGTGCCTCTTCTGGTTCATCAGCACCGAGCCACCTTCCACCAGCCACTCATTTGACAGCATCTCCTCAGCCCCATGTGACACTCGGTGACTTGAACACTGGCAGTTGCTCTGGTGTTGAAAGGCCGGCTACTGGAAGGCTGGAGCTCCCTGTCGCATCCACAGACACACAGACCAAGGCATTACAGACCCACCAAGCAGTCTCCAAGGACAGTGTCTGCCAAAGTAGTAATGCTGACAGTAGCAACAAGAGGAAGCGTTTCTGCAACACCTACAACATTCTCAGTAAGTCAGGCTTGCTGGACATTACTCTGCGCACTAAAGAGTTGATTCGACAGAATCGCAAGACCCAGGCTGAGCTGGATCAGCTTCGAGAACACACAAACCTCTTCATGGAAGCCCTACAAACAGGAGACTTGCAGGTCTGGAGCAAACTACATCTTAGCATGTGGGAGGTGACAGAGAAAGAGAAGACTGTAAACAATGAATCAGAAACACAAAGTAATCAGGACACAGACTAAAGTATGACACTTGAATCAGAAACATATTCAGATTGCCTTTCTTACCAGCTTTTAAACTGTTCTCCATTTAAGTGAATTTTATATATTCCTTTGTTTGAGACCTGCCTACACCTGTACTATTGCATAATCTAAGGAGGGTCTAATAATTTATTGGATTACTGTTGGTAAGGATGAGAGATATTATATACTTGCCCTAGGTAATAGGACAAAAATAATGAAGAAATGGGAGAACAGTTTAGGTACAGTCTTATAGAAGGACAGCAACAGAAAGCAACTGTAACGCTGTTGGGTATGTATGAAAAGGTATCTGCAAGTAATTTCTAATCTTAACTGCTTTGAGTAACAGCATAAAGTCTTCTTTTTTGCCTCAGTAACATAGCTAGCATAATAGTATGTTATCCTGGACAAGATAATATTAGCACGCAATAGTAGCAAACTGTTTGCTGAATAGCAATATTAAAACATCTAATATTCATAATAATTATCATTCACACATCAGCAGGCAAAGCAAGCTGTAATGGAATGGTTTTTGTGTAATATTTTTCCTTCTTTTAAAGTGAAATCTCACATTAGCATTAGGTTTCTTCTCTTGCAAAAACTTGCAGTGCCTATATAACAGGTGGGTAAGTTTTTATGACATGCTCGCTGCTGAAAATGAAACCAGTGGAAACCCCTAAATGGTTGGTCATCTCAGGAGACATTTGGTGGCTTGGCTGCAAATCATAAACCCTTTACAACAATCTTCTGCCACAGCTTTTCATTCTGCTGTTTAAATTGGTGCTTTATCATCACTAAAACAAACTTGTGCATTTATAAGAAGTGAATAAGTAAACACAGTTGTTTTGGAGGCATTCAGTATTAATCACATTCACATATTGTGAGATTTACTATTGTCTTCATTTTAAGCAAGCAAAATTGGTCACAAATTTCAGTTTCATGTTTTATTACAAACACTTTTAACTGTTACTGAAAGTACCAAGAATGAAAGGTTGGAGCAGCACTTCTCAATTATAAAGCAGCTAATAGAGTGCCAAAATGTATGATTTTTTTTCCAGGTTGCAAAGGTGTCTTAATGCCATTTATTTTTCAAATAACTGCTCTCATCACAGAATGTAACATGCTGATGTGGCTTTAGCATGGGCTTAGACAGGATTGCATATTTTATTCTTCAAGTAATACCACAAACCTGAAAAATTGGAAACCAGTTTTATGTAGCTTGCTTGTCTCTAGCCACCACCAATTTTGGAAGGCTAAAGAGCTGCATGTGTCTGTTTAACGCCCATAACGGTCTCAGAAAGAAAGAAAAAACACTTTTGATTTATGTCAAATCATTCCTTTAGCATTGACGTTACATAGACAAACTGGCACTGTTAGAATTCCATAGTGCAATGAGAAATCAATTTACTCCAGAATTATTCAGTAGAAACATAGTAAAAATGTGACTGTCTGTCCATTAGATTCAAGCATGAAAGGTTTTCAATGATTT
This sequence comes from Hydrocynus forskahlii, assembly GCA_037974365.1. Taxonomy (NCBI): domain Eukaryota; kingdom Metazoa; phylum Chordata; class Actinopteri; order Characiformes; family Alestidae; genus Hydrocynus; species Hydrocynus forskahlii. The sequence goes on from JBBPCX010000160.1 coordinate 7,102,880, forward strand.
CTAGATCGTAACTTGTTTGCAAATATTACTTAAGTCACTTGCTGCCACCACTGCAGCTCTTCTTTCTGAATCTGCTTTACAGTGGCCAACCCATCATAAACGTCTTCAGGTGTTTCCTTGTTTTACAAACCAAATGGGATATATGTACAATTATGCCTATTCTTGTCTTTTCTTTACTTGAGAGAAGTCTATCACAATTTGGTGAAAGAAGGGAAAGACCTAGGCCTTCGGTAAAAATATGTTTGTCCAAAGCTATTGTATTCTGTTATTCCGAGGTCTGGCTCTGAGCTTACCTTACAGAGCAATGGAGAGTCTGATGAAAAAAAATACTTTATTTTGGTACACCACCCCCTTTTTTATATATAGAATTTATCTTTTTATATGTTTGGTTATCCTTGAGTATAAATGCACAGTGAAAAGGTTATATGGCATCCAGTCGAAAGTTTGGGCATTTGAAGGCCACACGTGTGTAATCATACTGCAGGGAGCAGGGGTTGGCATGTATTCAGGTCTTGCAGGTCTGCTTTTTTCACCTTTACATTCATAGTGACCTGGAGGGAAGGTTTTAGAGAGTAGAGGATTTTTTTGTATAATTTTCTTCAAGTGGCCCGCTGTAAAAGTTGCTGAATCTCAGTATAAATGTATTTGTCAAATTAGATGTGAGATTAGGACATAAATACATTAATCAGACATGACTCATGGAGATTGGAATGCATAAAAAGTGGGTAAAGATGGCGAATTGTAATAGTTTGTAAGTTTTTGTTTTGTGGTTTGTTTTTACACCATATCCAATGGTATGGAAGGGATCATTTGAGGACTGCTGAGGCCTAACTCTGGTCACCTTGGCCTTATTAATGTTCCATATCATCACTGTTGGAATAAAATCTTCTATCTCCAAAAAGTAACTTTACATGAGAATGAAAATCCTTATCAGTATCTTTTTAACTAAAATTGGATTGAAAATGTGATGACTCTTTCAATTAATGTTGGACCATTTCTTTTGGTCTGTTCATCATGAAATCTTGAGACAGTGCAGTTCACATTTCCTATATGCTGAAACATAAAATGACAAATGGAGTTACAAGATTTTGCTCTGACATTCCTGGTATGATTTTGTAAATGTCAACAGTCTTGGGCTTTTTTTGTTGAGCAAAAATACTAGTCAGAAGTGGTAATCAAGCTTTTTCGTGGCAGCTACATGTTAACCACTAGCTTGTGACTGAGTGGTTTTTATTTTTTAAACTGTAAACCCTTCCGCATCCAATGAAACCACGTTCTGTTGTCTTCAGAATGGTATTTTACATTGCTTTTAGTGCATATGTAACTAAACGTCTTATTGTCTTTGTATTGTATGGTTAAGAAATGGTGAATGCATTCTAATGATCCAAAAGTCTCTCTTACAGACAAATAATGCCATGTTTCTATGTGAATGTATGGTTTCTGCTCCCACCTTTGTTACTATGTGCTTAGGAGCCATCATAACCTTACCTAAGTATCAGCACAGCATGGCTTGATCAGTTAAAAGACAGAGACAGGGCAGTTGAGAGCTGATCAGCCTTTACTGAAGCAGTGCCACAATAGAATCAATGCTTATTTAAGCTGCATTTTAAGCAAATAGAACACAAGTGGCTCCTTTTTACAGCCATAAAGCCTCTTCTTTTCAGAAATCTGTACAAATGTACTGGCTTGTAACTTTGCAAATATGCAATTTTTTTATTGTTGTCATTGCTGTACTTTTATAGTCTTTGTGTGCAAAGATCCAGTTTATTACTTTTGTGTAATGTATGGGGGCAGCTGCATTCTTATTTACCTATTGCTGTTTGTCTTTCTCTTTTTAAACTAATTTTTCATCTTACCATTTTATATGTAGAATAGTTAGTCTTCCATCATAGAATCTACAAAAATACAACCCAAATTATGTTCAGGACTTCAGGGCTCCCTCAAGTAGTCCAAGGTACATACTGTCTTTCCTGATTCCACCCCCCCACCCCCCCACCCTTTTTTTTTTTAATTTAACCGATAATGTGGTTTTTCAGTTTGTGAGATGGAACGTTACTGAAAATGCAAATGCATACATCTTACATTTCTGCTTCTTCATCTGTTTTTAAATCAATTAAAGTCTAATATGTGGAAAGCAACATCCCTTTCTGTGAATAACTGAAGGAAAATAAATAAACACGTTTCTTGTTAAATATAGTTGCTATTATAATGTCCTTGTTCTTCAGCTTGGAGGTCCTGCAACAAAATGAAGAGAGCTGAGGTTGTTAAGCTGTCTCTCTTTTATCAGAATCCTTTCTTTGTTGACAGAAAGGTCAGAATCCCAATGATGTTTAGTGACCTCTACCAGCTTGTGGTGATGTTGGAAGTGGTGTTCAATTGAAGTTTGCCTTCTTTTTTACCTCCCCTGTCAATTTGTCCAACAAACCTGAAGTTACCAGTAAAACAGGAAGCCAAGTTGCTTAAAAAAAAAAAAAAAATGTGTGTTGTGTATATATACATATATATATATATATATATATATATATATATACCTCATAATTACATTAGGTGGCTTTTTGTAGGTCAATAGTGATTAATAAAAAATGAAATTTAATAAAATAAATTTAGTTTGTTAGTAAGAATTCTGAGAGTATTTTAGTAAATATTAAGTGAGTATCAAAACTTTTGACTTGTAGTGTACATGCACTTAGTAGTTTACAGGCTGCAGTCCATTAATTTCTGTTTGTTTGTTGGGGATAGAACCCTGACAGGACGAGCAGACAGTATTTTTTCCTTAGCAGTGAAACTTCAGTGTAGTTTTTATGATTATTCCACACCCTTGGATTTATCTAACTAGTTGGCTCAACTGGTAGACAAAGTTATTGATGATTGTTCATCCTAGGCTGCACAGCAACACTGCAGAATGTGAGCACACACATACTAACATCCTGTAAGGAGATAAAAAAGCTTCACTGAGCCTTCGCCTTTATTATTTATCCCTCTAGTGCAGTTGTTGGAACTGCACTGCGGGGGCAAAACACCATAGGTCTGACATGTCAGTAAGAGAGGTGGAGATAAATACTATAGATAAATAAATAATATTACTACTGAAGTGGTTAACTAGTTAGCACATAGTGGTTGGCAGTTGCACTCTATATCAAGTCTGTTGTTGAACGTAATAGTGATATAAGTAGTGATACCATATACATCATTTTATTCATCAAACCTTTCAGAGGCCTGTAGATGAAAGCATTGTCATCCACACACACCAGAATAGAAATATTTCATAGGATAAAGGTGATCAGCCAGAATAACTTCGTATTGATTTGAAATGACCACGTCCTCTGAGGGAAAACATGGACCCTAACCATGCTAGAAAAATGCCCCCCAAAGTACAACAGATCCACCAACACCACAGGGTAAAGCATTCAACTTGTACTGTTCACTTTGTGAACACCACATTTGTGGTGAAAATGGTGAAGGATGACTCATCTAACCATATCACTTTCTTCCACATCTCTGCAGACCACTGAGCTCTCAAATGTGCATCCGTTTTTGTAAAGAGGGATTTCTGCACTGCAGCCCTTCTATAATATCCCTCTCTATCAAGTGTCAGACAGATTATTCTTGCTAACAGTCGGATTATATCTTGCACTGACGTTCTCAGTCATCCGATGAACAGCTGCTCTTCTGCTTCTTATATATTACATTAATGCACAAGCATCACAAGTAAATTCCAACCCAATTTACTTTCCTAGAGCTCTAAACACTGCTTGAGCAGTCTTTGGACTGAAGCTCCTGCCATCAGTTAGCTCTCTTTTTAAGTGAGTATGATTGTTTTCTTTTGTCTTCCTCTTATAATCGGTCGCTTTGTTTGTACTTCATTTTACTTTTTTTATTGTCTTTGATTTCTGATTCTGCATATATATATATATATATATATATGTTAACGCTGGGCAACGATTATTTTTAAAATCGTGATTGATCGCATGATTTTTTGCAATTAATCGAATTGTTATACGCAAAATTCAATAATGAATTCAAAAGCAGTCTTTTTTATTTTAAAAAAGTCCAATATTTGGTTTGCAAACACTTTAAACTAATAAGAAGCTTTTTAACAGCAGTATTCCCTTTAACAGTTACACAGCTGCAATTCAAATATTTCTGTAAATCTAAACTTAAACATTAACGTAATCAAATCAAATGTAAAACCAAAGCTATTCGCCCCTCTGCAGATTTTAACATTTAAAAATCAGTTTTCTTTTTTTTGCTGAACAGGTTGCGGCAGAAACATTTTTCTTTTATCGGAGCAGCAGAAGCAGTCAGCATGTTTGGCAGCGAGTGTCCCTGTTAAAATGAGGAGAAGCGGTCAGCACAGGAAAATGAACTTTCAAAAAAAGAGTAATTAAAAAAAACTGCGTTAACGCGTGATAAAATGATTGTCGGCGTTAATTAAATAATGCGTTAACGCGATAATAACGTGTTAACGTGCCCAGCATATATATATACTGCTCAAAATTTTAAGGGAACACTTAAACAACAGCATGACTGTGTGTGTGTGTGTGTGTCTGTGTTATACGCGTACTATATGCAAGATATTGAAATATAGTCAATAAGCTCTTGTGCTCTAGTCTACATGCACTAGTGTGTGTGTGTGTGTTATAGTATACATGCACTCGTGTGTGTTCTCGTACATATACTCGTGTGTGTGTGTTTTAGTGTATGTACTCCAATGTGAGTGTTCTAGTATATCTACTCCAAAGTGTGTTCTAGTATATGTACTCGTGTGTGTGTTTTCGTACATATACTGTAGTGTCTGTGTTCTCGTACATATACTATAGTGTGTGTGTTCTAGTATATGCACTCTAGTGTGAGTATGTGTGTTCTAGTATAGCTACTTCAGTGTGTGTTCTAGTAGCCTATATGTACTCTAGTTTGTGTGTGTGTGTGTGTGTGTGTATTCTAGTATATGTACTCTAGTGTGTGTGCGCGCGTATTCTAGACTATGTACTCTAGTGTGTGTATGTGTGTGTGGGGTAGTCCCACCCGGAAGCAGACTTGCTGTGAGGTTTTTGTGCGTGAGGATGTGTTTTTGGTCTCCTGTCTGAACGTGATGAAGATGGAGGTATGGGTTTTCATAACGGGTATTATCAAACTGAATGTAAAATATCATTGATAATCGAGTAACAGTGCAGTTTTTGTATGCTGAGAGGTATAAAAGCTGTGTCTGAGTGGATGCAGAGACGCGACAGGACTGCTAGCGGCTAAGGTGGCTAACAAGCTCGATACAGAGCAGAACCCCCTGATTAAAGTTTATTTGGAGTTGTTTTCGTATTTAATGGTGATAAAACATCTTCTTAACATCTGATAATGTTCAGTTAGGTTTAATCGGTGTGTCCTTTTGCTAAGTTGCTTAATAAAAGCTGGTAGCCTCTTTAGCTGCATGTAAACATTTGAGGCCGGAGGAGAAACATTACACATTTCATCAAAAAAGAGAGAAAACTGCCTCTTATTTCTGAAATTCTGGAAATTCTGGCACATTGAAACGTATTTTTGATGTTGCCAACTAACCATGTAAGCAAATACAGCTTAACATTTTGACTTCTCCCAAACATGCATGCTTTTTTGTTTTTATCCTAGCAAATAGTTGCACTGTTTGGACATTAGTATTGGGACACCTCTTAATTATTGAATTCAGGTGGCCACGTACTTCCAGTGATTGGGAATCTTAATGCTTCAGCATACCAAGACATTTTGGAAAACGCCATGCTTCCAAGTTTGTGGACGTAGTTTGGGGAAGAACCTTTTCTATTCCAGCGTGACTGTGACCCGGTGCACAAAGCAAGGCCCATAAAGACATGGTTGGATTCGTTTTGGTGTGAAAGAACTTGACTATCCTACACCTCAGCCCCATCCAAGACTTTTGGGATGAACTGAAATGTTAGTCTATGTATTTGAATGCAATGCCATTAAAGTCCCTGTTAGTGTAATGGTCAGGCGTCTCAATACATTTGTCCATATAGTGTACCTACGCGTTACTTGTGTAATAAGTCTTCACCATGCTTTATTCCTTTTGTTTTCTTTAGACTTTGGGACGACCATCCAAAACCCTTTGACAGCAGTAATGTGATGGCCAAAGTCTACTATTTCTGACCAAGTCTTCCCATGTGTCCACGTCAGCGAGGTCAGCTTGCTTTAACTGTCCCTCAGTTCAGAAGTGGTTTTGCACTTTTCCATTAGTTTTTGGCCAGCATAATACATTTTTATTGGCTCTCTTCCTCACCATAGGTCATATAAGACTGAATCCATGCTTTCTGATGAGCTTGACTCCAAACCTGAGGTAATACTTCCACTCCATTACACCCATTTCAGTTCTGAAACAAGGTTAAGTTTGTTAACTAGGATTATCTATGCCTTTTTTGAGCTGACAGTGCATGTGTGTTATGTCTTTGGAAAGCTGCTGGTTGAGTTTGTGCAGAACGCCTCCATACCCTTGGGCCAGGGCCTGGAGGAATCGGACTCCAAAACACCGTGTCTACCTCTCCTTGCCTCCTCTGAAAACTCCATATGCAGCCAGCTTGACCTACCAGGTATGAAATAATAATAAACAAACATGTTAGTGGTCTTCATGTGAAGTAATTTGCATGCTTTTTGTTTATGCAGTATACTTGTCTAGTCTTAGCCTTTTGGATTTGTACTCGCATGCTCTTGGGCTTATACTTATACAACCGTGTTTTTTTTTTCTCTCTAAAGAGAGTACCCTTAGCCATGCAGCTTCACCATCGCTGTCAGAATTTGGGCCGGAACGAAGCCCCCTTGTAGTGCAGCTTCAGTCACACTCCCCAACGCCAACCCCACCGGCAATACTTCAGGACCTCCAGCAACCTGACAGCACCTCTTATGTCTTGCTCAACCTTGCTAAAGGTATGATTAAATCTGCCAGCCCAGTCTAATCTTGATGCGTGATTGGTTTTCAGAGAAAACTGAGATGTGCCGTTGTTAATCAAAAAAATTTGTTATAAGTTATATGTTTCCCGATTACATTACTTTTGTCATAATTTATGATGAGGTGTCCAAGACCTGTACAGTATTTTTTTTTTTTTAGATATGCCAAACTGGCTGTTTGGTTTATTGGTTTGTTTTGTTTGTTCTAAGTTTGCCAGGTCTTTCAGGTACTAAAGGGCATCCTTCAGTGTTCTGTTTTCTTTTTCTGAAGGGCTGGCAGCCTCAGCAGAGCCGCTGGTGTTTGTGCAGGATGATGTGGATGAGGCAGAGGAGGAAATATCAGCAGGGGAGTGTGGGGATGGAAGTACTCCGTGGTACCTGCGGGTGCAGGAGCTGGCCCACGACAGCCTGATAGCTGCCACTCGAGCCCAGCTAGCAAAGGAAGCCAGGGCTAGTAGCAACAGTAATGTCCATCAACTGATCACTAGCGTTTAGCCCACTGTGTTTTTACAATGATTTGGTTGTGTAGTATAAAACTCATTTTAGGAAAACTGCACAGTAGAGGGAGGATTATAGTAGTCATATTAGTTAACAAATCATATACCAGATTATTAGGGATTTACCAATGTATTTGTCCTTAGTTCCAGTCTTGAGTTGTTTAACAAAGATAAATCACACACAGTGCACACTTCATTACATTAAAGTTAATGAAAACAATGGAATTTAAGAATTATATGCTAGAGTGCAAGGGTTTTAACATTATTGTTGCCTATGAAACTCATTCTCAACTGAGTTTTGTATTGTTTTAATTTTGGACTACAGTTATAAAACAACAGTTTTATAGTATAATGTAGTATCTGTTCAAGTTAACATGTGATCCAGTTTGATTTCATTTTGGCCACCAGTTACTTACAGATGATAAGGAAAAGCATTGAATTTTTGGTGTATGCATAATGTGATTAACTGTTTGAGGCTCAGAACCAAAAAACAAAACTTTAAGGGTTACAGTCTTGCATTTTAACCCTAACCTAACAAAAATCACTGCAAAGATTGTAATGATTGGTCACATTACATGGCAACACTCATTAAAAACAAACCATGTTTTATCATTTTAAATTGCTTAAGAAATCTCTCTGTTTGATGGTAATCAGTTGACTTGTTGTCAGTTAATAGCCAGTCTGCTATGACGGTGACCCTGCATATAACAACAAATAACCTTATTAACTTGTAACGGAGGTGTCAAATTAAACAGTATAACCTTAAACAGGTCATAGCTATTCATTATAGTACATCATATTTGAAGGGTTCTTCAAAGAAATTCATCATAACCCCCTGCACTGTCATATCCCAGGTGACCATATTCATAGCTACCAGTCAGAGGGGCCAAAAAAGGAGGCACCACCACGAAACAGCCGTACATCTGCAGAGAAGATTCTCAGGTGTCCTTATGAGAACTGCCATAGAACTTTTACCTGGCCTGCCCATCTAAAATATCACCTAAAAACTCACAGGTAGATATGAGAAATTATTTATTTTTCCTGGTTAAGCTTTTGTTGATCACTTTGTATGGTAGGCAAGCTGCAGTAAGCCTCCAAGCTATACTTATTAATACTTAATCAATAATCAGTATAAAACCTTAACTAAATTATGTATTTTTACATATTCAGTGCATATAAAATGAAGAGCATGTAATCAGTGCATTTAATGAGTGGAACTTGAGTGGTACATCTGTTGCAAAAATGACATTTACTTAAAAAAAAAAAGATGTAAACTGTTGTTTGTGGGTCTGTTCCAGGAATGACCGCACATTCCGCTGTGGAGCTGAGGGCTGTGGAAAGAGCTTTTATGTGCTGCAGAGGCTGCAGGTGCACATGAGGACACACAATGGTGACAAACCCTTCATCTGTAACGAGAAGAATTGTGGCAAGAAGTTTACCACTGCTGGTAATCTGAAGAACCACAAACGCACACATACTGGTAGGCATTTTCATTACAAAACTCAAATGCTGACAGCTCAGCTTTCTGTGTCGCCTGTGAGTGTAGATATGTACAAAAAGTCTTAACCATGATGAAATCACATTCTGTAATCACTTTCATGATTCTCTGATTGGGGGCAGCTGATGGCCTGATAGTTAAGGGTTACCCCTGCAAACGGAAGGTTGTGAGTTTGAATTGTCGGTAGCCCGCTGCTTCACTTGGGTGAATGGGTTAAATCCAGAAGACACATATTATTTCCAATATGGTATGTATGTATTTAAACATGGTATGTATTTTAAAAAACTCCTGTGGTTAAAAGAGGCACAGCAATCTTAAGCACACAAAACCAACACTTCAGGTAATACCAATAAAGGACATTCATGATCCTGACCATATGCACCTGGGAAAATCAAAATCAACCAGTAAATACTGTGCATACTTTAGAACACAAAGCAAGTACACATTAGATTTCATTCATTTACTCCAGCTTGGCTATATTTATTAGTTTCCAGTTAGTCTGTTTACTGATGACATGTATAAAATGATATACACACACCGTGAGGGATGACACGTATTCAAAACAAGTATATACCATCTTTAGAGCTATGCCACCAGTTCACATCATGAATATAAACATGGCTTCTATAGGATTCTACTGGTAAGCGCTAAGCCAGTGTTATTGTGCATTCATATTTCTGGCCATTCTGAATTACTCCTGAATGCAGATAATTCAGTGAGCTTTACAGAAATAAAACAGCTTGTAAAGAAAAGCAATAAAATGAATATAAAATGAAGGTAAGGTTAAGATAAATTTAAATAAGTTACAAAAGAAAGCAAGTCTCCCTGGTTAACCGAAGGCAGCAGAAAACAAATCTGTTTTTAGTTTCTTTGTAAAACTGGCAGCAGTTAGGTCAGATCTCCATGGGGAGTTGGTGCCAGCAGTGGGCAACATAATGACTAAACACAATTTCATCCTGTTTCATTTTTGATCTGGCCTCCACTGGCTGACCAACTCCTGTCAATCTAAGAGACCCACCAGGCATATATTCATCAAAAAGTTCAGAGTTCTGTTTAGGGTCCAAACCATTGAGTGACTTAAAAACAGTCAGTAATACTTTGAACTCTTCTGTATCTAATTGGAAGCCAGTGTAAGGACCCATACCCAGCAAACTATGATGCAGTGCAAGTTCCAAAACCTTTCAGTCAAAGCCAGCATGAACTTTAATGAGCAATTTCTGTGGGCTAGAATTCACTCCCCAGATGCATCAGAGCGCCTTAGGTGCCCCTAGTGCTGTCACCGGTTCACTGGTTCTTTCCTTAGAGCCACAATTGTTGGGAACTAACCACTTTGTACCAGGGACATCCCACAACATCTGCCGTTTTGGAGGCGCTTTGATTCTGTCATCACAATTGGGCCCTTGTCAAAGTCACTCAGATCCTTACGCTTGCCTAATTATTCCTTTTTCGAACACATCAGTTTCAAGAACTGACTGTTCCTGCTTGTTCATGTGTCCCACCCTTTAACAGGTGCTACTGCAAAGAGATAAATGTTATTAGTTATACCTGTCAATAGTTTTGTGTCATGACTGATCAGTGTGTATGTACATGTTTAATATATATGAAATGTGTGTGTGTCCTAGGTGAGAAGCCCTTCCTTTGTGAAGTAGACAACTGTGGACGTTCCTTTGCAGAGTACTCTAGCCTTCGCAAACACATGCTAGTGCACTCTGGTGAGTTAAAAAAAAAAAGTAAAAAAAAAAAGTCAGGTCTTAGAATAGTCAGGTCTTACTGGACTTCTCGTTAGCTTGACTAGTTTGCACACCAGTTTGATTAATTCCCTTGTTTTGTATTGTCAGGGGAGAAGCCCCATCTGTGCTCCATATGTGGAAAGACTTTTTCTCAAAGTGGTAGCAGAAACGTCCACATGAGGAAGCGGCATGGAGAGGAAGCTTTAAGTTCTGAAAGCAGAGAAACAGGTCATCACTTTGTGCCGAGTAATATGATTGAGTCTGTAATGATATTCACAGCAGTTACAGCTGACCATTACGAGCTAGTGTGAAACTATACACGTTGATAAATGGAGTGCAAGACAATCATGCAGAGGGAAAAATGCTCCATGACTTCACTGTATCAGATGTGTTTTTTTGATTGGCAGGAGAGGCACTGACTCACAGCAGTTTGCTTGAGGCTGATGGTGCTGCTGGTGACTCCATGGTTACTATGACGACAGTTGTGGAGCCAGTTAATCTTCACCATGCGATGCTCAGGGCACAAGGTACGCAACGTCCTCCTGAGCAGCCTGTCTTCCAATAACCTAATAAGATAATGTTAATGTTCTCATTACCTGCGTCTTTTTTTTTGTCATTTCCGTGTTCCAGGTCCTGCAGACCCAGTAGTGGTTCTCTCGCCACCTCATGACCTGGTCACCATGACAGCTGGCAGTCATAGTTATGGGGAGGATGTGGTGGCTTTGCTATAGTAGTATTTGTAAATAAAGTAATTATTTAGAATTGCATTTGTGTGCATAATCTTGTCATGTCAATGTTTGTATGCTCAAAGAAAGGGCCAAAACACCGTCAGAATTATTTTAATCTTCAGAAGGCACAAATAAGTACAACTATCATTTGCAAAACAAGACAACACCACATAATTACAAAAGTTCAGCTGTCAGTTGAACGTGATGAGCATGATGTGTCAAGACAGACTGATTAAAGTTTTTAATAGAGGCAACAACAGAAAGTCTTGTGCAACTAAATAATGCAACATGTTTTGTCACTGTCTTGTCAACAATGAGCCTAATGAGAATTTTACTCAAAACCAGCAGCAGATTGTCCCAGTTAGAACAAAACTGGCTTTCTGTAACAAACTTCCTGACTACAGTTATCCTTTCTGTGGTTTTTCCTAAGTAAAACACATTCATGAACTTCACCACAAATATGGATGAAACAAAAAAGATAAGCAAGAAAAAATATATTTACAGTTAGTGGTCTTGATTGACTAAGGCCAGTGTTTTTACACACAATCCAGGACTACAGACAATATGTATGAGCACAGCTGTTTTGATCTAGATTTCCTCTTGTGTATAGCCACGAATGTTCTACATTCATTATTAAAGAATGCATCAGAAACATTGGACAGTTAATGTTGTCTAAATCCAAGAAATATTTTTCAAACTCAAGACAACTGCAGTTTCAGTTATAAAATATTTTCATGCTTTAAGATCTTAAACTGAACCTGAGGTAAACAAATAATGTTTCAAAAGACACCATTCACCCACCAGTCTGTACAGTCCATACATGGAACCCAAGATGTAAGGCACACATATCTGAGTGATAAATGTGGAAGTCATAAAATACATGCTTTAAGACAGAAGTTCTTAATTTGGCCATCCAGATGATAGGACCAAAACCTGACCTGCCAAGGGACACTGAGGGCTGTACTAAAACGAGCTGTCTACTTACATAGTTTCCATAATTTAAACTTGAAACAAGATTGTTTACACAAACTAAATGTTTGAGCCTAGTGTCCTGTATGAACCTGCTGTAGTATGTAAACAAATGTTAAAAGTTTCAAAATACACCATTCACCCACCAGTCTGCACCAATAGTGACAATAGTGTTCTAGAAAGATTATTTGGAATTGTCCAGTTTTTATTTTAAATAGATTTCAATTTCCTAGAAAAATATATTGACTACAAAACAAGCAATATTTCTCTGAGGAGAGACAATATTGGTGAACTAAGTGTCACATGGCAGCCTTGTAGAACTGAAAGAAAATAATCTTTTGCAACAGACCCTCTCCACCATGGGTCAGTGAAAGGCCATGAGCATTACTGGTCTATGCTGCGCTGGTAGACTGCGACCATCTGTGTGCCCTCCAGCACACGAGCAGACTAGAGATTGGATTAGTTTTACCTTCTAACTTCACTCCCTGGCTACTGCATAAACAATAATCATGCTGGTGCACATACAGTTAGCCATCTGTCTGTCTGTGTGTGGTACAGTACTTCACATATTGATGGCACAAACAAACCCGAATGAGTTTTACATAAATGAAAATGAAAAAAGTTTTCTAAAATAGAACAAACTTAAAATTACAATTCAATTAAATGCAAGAGTTGATCATTAACAGGAGGGGTCAACATGCCGTAAACAAACATCAACAGCTGAAACTAATAACCCTTTTCTCACAGAATCTTGAAATAATGAAAGTAATTGATAACAGCCCCCAAAGCCCAGCTGGCTTCTGCATTGTTCACTTTCTTGGTCAACTAAAAGAAAGAAGAGACAAGGAGAAAACATCTGTGTTAGTTTGAAATTTACAACTGGTCATTCTTGATCTCTATCTTAATCCTTAAAGAGTACCTTCAGAACGGTGTTTTCCTTGAAGCCATAGCCATCCTTGAGGAGGCAGGTTATGTAAGTAAGATCCATACATAGGAAGGTGTGGGCTGGATTAAACATGGCTATTTTGTTGCACACTGTGAAACAAAGAACAATTTTAACATTACAGTCACGTTTTTAAGATGCACAGGTTAATATTTAAAGACTTAGGCAGTACTGTAATTGACGGATAGTTTTTAAAAACCTCGCCCTATCATTAGGAAACTGCAAGCAACACCAGCACTGGCGTTTAGCTCATTGCCCCACTTCTTCAGTTGTCCTCTTACAGCCACCGAACTTCATAAGACTGTTTAGCAATGATTTCACATCACAAATTGCATCAAAATGAGCACATCACCTTCTTTAGCTCTTTTCTTGAAATCCCGAGCCAGGACCTCACCTCCTCGTTCTTCATCTGTAACCGATGGGAGAATGCATTTTAACAACAGTTCTACCAGTTCCAGCACAAATACATGTTTGGGGGAAAAAAAAAAACATTTAAACAATTAAAATAATTTTGCATGGAAGACAAATGATTCAATTATGTATTCACCGATCAGCCATAACATTAAAACCATTTTACTAATACTGAGCAGTTTCCCCTCAGTGCCTGAAGCATCAAAGCAAGTAATCCACAAGACCTCTGAGCATCTGCTGAGGTACTGGACACCAAGACATTAGCAGCAGATCCTCTGAGTCCTGTTAAGGTGCAAGGTGGGGCCTCCATGACTTGAAGTAGTGTGATGCTTAATCAGATTGAGATCTGGGGAATTTGGAGGCCTGGTCAACACCTTGAACTTTCATCATGTTCCTCAAACCATTCCAGTTTTTGTAGTGTTTCAGATATATCACCCTGCTGAAAGACCCCACTGTTATTAGGGAATAAACAAAGGGGTGTACTTGGTCTGCAACAGTGTTTAGGTAGGCGGTACGTGTCAAAGTAACACCTAAATGAATGACACAAGCCAGAATCTTAGAATCTTTGCCCAGACCATCACACTGCCTCCATCAACGTCACTTCTTACCACTTCTTACCTACGGCCACCTATTCCCAAGGTAAACGACATACACATACAAAAGCACGCACACACACATACACACGGCCGTGCACCAGATGTAAAAGAAAACGTGATTAATCAGACCAGCCCATCTTCTTTTATTGCTTCATGGTCCAACTCTTATGGTTCCACTTGGCCTACTGTACTGCCTACTTGAGGCACTTCTGTTGGTGAACGGGGTCAGCATGGGCACTCTGCCTGGTCAACAGCTATATATGTATATTTATTTATTTTTACAATTGTTGGTCAAAAGCAGCAGCACTAGGGCAAAAAATAAATAAAAAATCTCACTAATAAATGGACAAAACCCACTTAGCATGATAACCCAGTACACACTGCTTACATTATTGGCATTACATTTTTTATTTTTTTGTTGCTAATAACTTTTTTACAGTAAAATGTGACTCACCAACGAGGCCTGCTTCAACAGCATGGTCAAAGTAATAAGAGAAGGCATAGACGACAGATTTTTCTCTCAGCTCAGGGGGCTGCTGTATGACCCCTTTCACAACCTTCAGCAATTCCTGGTAACATGCTTTGTATCCAATGTAACCTAAAAAAAAATTGAGAATCAAAACAATGCTGAACACCACCAGGGCATGTTTGTACAGTTAAAAATTTAATGTTTTGAGAATGTATTGTACCCTCTGGGTTTCCGATGACTTTGTATGTGACCCCTCCAAAGCTAAATTCCCCTTTGTAGTTCCGGGGTAGGCAGGAGGTTTTATAAACTTTCCATTCCAGACCTTAAACAAGATCACAACACCTCAAACTTTCACCACATGATCAAGGCTGAACGCATCACACTTTCTACTCTACTGATGTACAAGCAAACACCCTCCATTCACAACAGTCAGCTGCACAGAAGTGTAATCTCACTGCTGTACCTTCAGGGCCAGAAGCACTAATAGCAGCAATTCGAGCTTCTTTGATTCCGCTCTTCGGGTAACTGGAAATAGAAAAAACAAATCATGAAAAGAAACACTGTTGTTCTTGCTTAAAAAAGCTTAAATCTTATCTTGCTCATATTTTCTGCATGCAAAAACGTGTTTAAAAATACCTATGAGTATACAGCTCATGGGTTTTGTTAAGCATGGTGAATCTTGCTTTATAATCAGCAGGGACATGTTCCGTGGTTTTCTGAAAGGCAACAAGAGCAGGATGATGAAATGGGTTGGATAAAAGTACACTACACTGGACAAAAAGATTTTAGTCTTAATTTAAGAGGAGAAAACAAGCCCAAAAAACAAAGACACAAAACTCACTTTTGACTTTGGAAGAAAGGTGATTTGAGTTGAGCCTCCACCCAAATCTAAAATTCCTACTGTCCTTTTAATGCTGGGGTTCAGATGACCTAAAAGTATGTTTAAAAAGTTTGACACTTCATATGGTGATTTTTCTCAAAGGCACATAAAGGCACATTCCCCTACAAGAGCTGCTAAATTAAATGCAAATACTAAAATTGCATCAATGATCCTAAAGACTCATGTCTTGATTTGAGTGAAGTCACATGTTTAGTTAAAAACTAGAAAAACTCGGCTGATCAGGACTTAGTAGATGTTTCAGGTTGCACAGTGATTGCGACAGTAACAGTGGTGTAGACACAGCAACGTAAATAAGTCCACAGTAACAGGCTAGTCTTTATGGAGGTAAAGTTACGTCAAACATGGTAATTGCGATGAGAAGTGTTAACTCAAGTAGAAATTTGGCCAATCATCCACACAACGTTAGCCACAGAACTATACTTCAGTAAATGCTAGGAGGCCATGACAGGACATGACAGGGTCTTCTAATGCGCTCACCAAATTCAAATCAACGCAAGCAAATGAAAAAGTGCAAAACTCTCTACTGAAACTACCAAAATTGTTCTTTATTTGACAGTCAACAAATGAACTCCTTGAGCAACTTTATCTACATTCAAAACAACAAAATAAGCCATCGCCCCCTCTAAATACTGACAGTCCTGCCAGTTTCACAGACTCACATTTTCTGCCAAAATGTTTTAATTGGACTGCCCTCCTTATAGTGAACAACTCTTGAAGTAGTTTTAGTTTTGCCTCCTGGAGTGAAGACACTGAGAAAATTATTTTATTTCCGTTTACTTCAGCTCTTTGGGAGTGAAAAACGCATGTGCTGGTACGTTTGCCATTTTCTCTGACAACTACATTTCACTAGAGAGAGAAAAACAATTTAGTTACCTGTCAGAAAGTTTATAGTCATCCAGGCAAAGATCCCTATAAAGAAATGGGCAGACACATTTCACGTTAAATTGTGGTTTAATTCCGTCGATGCCTGTTTTAATTGCCTAATTTGCCCTAAAGGTGTAACACTGATATGTTTATACATGTCTGAGGGCATTTTCCTCAGCTCTCCACAGAAGCCACAGATAATCCTTCCAGACAAATAATAGCAGCTTTTTGCAGCCTGACAGGAGCCCAATGACATTCATCAATCTCGTCAAACTGCTGTCTCAACGAAACTCCTCCACAATTTAGTTAATCCACACTTATTACATCTGAGGCATTTAAATGATGTTACTGCTGATGCCCCAGTTCCTCATCTGGGCAGAGGATACATGTGAAAGCAGACTCCCATACCAGTTATTACTTTGTTTTTGTGTGTTACCCAGTTGCTGCTATTGCAATTTTCAGCGGACCTTGTTCATGTCTGGTTTGTACAAAGCACTCCTAAACATCAGTCATCTTCAGCACACATTTGAAGTGGCTAATTGTGGGAAAAGTCAGTGTATGTGGGAAAAGTGAGCATACCTTCATTAGTTCCATCCATCATGCTTACACCATCAGCAGGCACATAGAATGGAGATTCATCGAACACATATTGAACCTGATGAAGAGAAAACACACACAGCAAGCAAAAAATGTTTAAACAAATACATTTGAGCGAACCCTTAGAAAATGCAGCACTTTCACACTTTCCTACCTCTTCTAGAAGTGCATGAGCTTTTGCTGGAGGCAGATTTCTCAGTCCTGCTGTAGCCCTAAGCATCACTGGGGTTCGTTTCCACTCCACACGAGGCACTGTGTTCTTGGCAACCCCCAGCAACTGCCGCAATGAGTATCCAGCCTTTAATCACACACATGCACATACGCACATAGAAACTTTACTGTTTTTTTCTTTGTCTTCTTTTCGTTTCCTCTGTATGAGGCCCATGGTAAACAAAGGAAGGATTTTGCTTTCTAAAAGGCTGCATGCCTAAAGCAAGATGAGCACTGATCAAACTTATTACTCAACTCTGGAATAAAATATTTGTTTATTTCTTGTACACATGGTCATGTGTATAGGTCTTTATTACAAGTGTATAGTTTCAAATCTTTACAAGTTAAATTGTACACTGCTTTTTGTTATTTACAATTAAAATTGTTTACTGCTGTGCTGTTTTTTAATAGGCCTCGACAGGATCGCTCTCATTGTACTTGAACTGTGGCAGTAAATATATCTTGTATTTTATGGGCGAGTGCGAGTTTTATTTTTACTACAGATGCACCACTATGGGAATTGTGGGCATATATCTGCTAATTTTTTTACAAACCGGTCATCTGATCTTTTATAAAATGCAGAAACTGGAATTTGATTTTATTATTGTTATTCCTGGGATTAAATCTGATTTTGATATGGTTACAAATTCTAAACATTCTGCTTATGTGGGGTACAAGAAATAAATAAATAAACTGAAATTTGGGTGAAATCTTAACACCTTTAAAATGCCTGTATTTTTCTTTGAGCACTTATTTGCCTGTTACTTCCCTGTTCTTACAGTGAAGCTGTCTGATGCCTGTATAACTTTTTTTTTCAATCATTTTTTTTAATCATCAATTTGTCAAAGTGGCAACATAAATAAAAATTTTTGCTCCTCAATAGCCCAATTCAGCATTTACATTCATAAAGAGTATACTCTGAAAATGAAACAACTGCACAGTGAGTCATGCACAATTACGCGCTAGTGCAGTTACCTTGCCCAAGTTACTCATGTCATAATATAGCAACACAGATTAGTCTGCCTAAATCAGAATTAAAAAAAAAAAAAAACTGTCCCGGGCTTATCTGGAGTTGTCAAAGTCGTCAAAATACTAAAGAGTATCCCTGGCTAAAGCACAGGTTACTCATTTTACTATATTTAAAATATCATTAGATTACCAGGAGTTTAGTCAGTGATAATGCAACACAAACTTTAGAAAACATGTGAAAGGTGGGAGGTTTACATAATGAACTCACATTTTCAGGACTGTCAACATAGGCAGACAAGCCAGGCTTCAATGAACGGAACATTTCATTATCCAAAACAGGTAACCCCTCTGGAGTGCAAACGCAACAGAAAAAAAGAAACTCAGAAATTCACAACAAGCCCAAAGAAAAATATAAATCCAATATATTCACATAATTAATTTAAAAAAAAAAAACTCAAAGCACATGAGATAAATCATTTTGGAAACAGACATTGAGAGACCTCACCTGGGTCTTTCTGTATGAAGGTGTACACATGAATACGTGTGCCTGTGCTTCCAGCATCAAACATGATTCCATAGAAAATCCTGCTGGCATTGGCGGGACGAGTAACGGGATACAAGATGTTCCCAAAGTTTGCTGCAAAATCCAGGCCGTTGCCCATGTAACCTTGGGACTCACAGTCCCTTAGCAGAATCCACAAGAGGAGCAAATGTAGCAGAGAAGACATCCTCACGGACACCAAGCAGCACTGTCTCCCTCTAGTTACCCTTAGGGAAGCATTGAGAAAGCAAAGGGGGCTGTCAGGCACACACAGTGCAGCATCGCTTTTAAAAGAACACAAGCATCAAGGCACACCCACAAAACTGTCATCAAGCAACTGAAGGCAAACCTGAGCCCTTAAATAGTATCCATGTCGTAAGCAAATTCACTAAACAGGGACAAACTGCTCAAACTTGTACTTCTAGTCACACTGTAGCAAAGCTGGCTCATCCGACATGCTGAAATTGATTTATGGCTCAGTTAGAATGAATAATGGAAGAACTCTGGCTGCCAAACACTGCAGGAAACCACTTCATCTTGCAACGAAATTGGTTTGAGCATATTGAAACAACATATGTTGGTTTCTGGACGACTACTTATGGGAAAGAACATTCTATAAAGTATTGAGATTAACTTTTGATAAGGTTTTATAAATGGCCACAATGCTTATACAGTGCTGTAAGCGATGGAAGTGCTTACGGGCCACTGCTGGAGCATACAGTGTGCCTATTTACCTATTTTCCAATTTAGGGTACTAGAAAAAACATTTATCAAGCGATTTCTGCTTTCAGATATCACAAATAAAGGCCATATGGAAAGCAACTTAATTTTGACAGAGAGGAAATTTTGATTTATTTAGCTGTTTTGAAGTAGCCAGTGATGTTTGGCTCAGAATAATTATACAGGATATGGCTGTACTTTCACATGTATTGAACTTTACCAGAACAAAGTAGTTTCTGTATAGCCAAAGAGAAGTGGCTTACCGTTGATGGTCTGAACATCTGGACACAATGCACAACTGGTATCTAGTGGACATATACAGAGAAGAACAATTTAGGCAGACTGTTAACCATGTGCTCATATGAGGGTTAAAATACAGATACACAAAATGAAACATAAAAAATGAGAGCAAGATTATGTTTGGATACATAAAATACAAAGATACAAAACAGGAAGAGGTTTTACAACATTACCAGAGTCAGTTTGCCAATTTCAACATAACACTGGACAATCAAACGGAAACATGTCAAAATAAAAAGAAAATTACCAACAGGTGTCAGTGTCTGACACTATGGATATTAAAAAGAAAGTCATCACATCAGTCAACGGAATTGAACATCAACTTTAACATCACACAAATTAACTGAGTCATGTTAGAAATGAAGACAGTGGAAATGTTGATTTGAAGAAAACATACCTGAAGTCATTTACTGCAGTTTTAAGTAATCAACCTATTTAAACACTGTTAACAAATGCAAACTATTGCAGAAATTTTTGTTTTGTTGGACAAGCTTTCGATAATGTTAGAATATTAAGTTTTGTCAAAATACCTAAATTATTCACAGTGGATTATTATAATTATCCACCCTCTTCCTGAGCCTCAGAAGACTCATCTTTCTACCAATCCAAGAATCAGTTTCACAAGTCCATTCTTGCAGTCTGATTTTGCTTAATTGCCCACTATTGTGACATATTTCTGAAAACTAAAAGCGTTTCTGAAAACTAAAAGAGTGCTTGATATGAGTGTACAGATATGCAGCCATACTGACATTCGTCCAATACACTTTCTTCAGGAAAGGGCGAGGTTAGTGTGCATTTAGTAAACTCCTGTTTGAACATTTAGAAATGGGACACACATGAATACTTCAATAAAAATAAATGCACAAAAACAAGTGTGAACTTCGGGAAAGGCTACACCTCTCTGTAGATCCTGTTAATGTACTTGGCCAAAGTCAATATGTGCCAAAATTTCTCTAATCTTCAACATCTGTAATAACATTTGTCCTGATGTTGATGTCCCTGCAGACTTTTATGTATTGCAGCCTAAGAAGTTGATGGACTTGGGGCTTAGGGTACTTTCTTAGAAAAACTGAAGAAAGACTTGGAGAATGTGACCATAAATCAATATCACAATCTCATATGCATGCAAGTTACACAATGTACATATTATGGGTAGTGCATAAAAATAGTACGTATCACATTACATCTTATCTCACTAAAGAAATGGCCATGTACAATATTTTTCAACTTGGTTATCTTTGTACACCTATGTGAAAATGTGATGATGGATTACATTTTCATGCAGAACTGTATAAAACAAACTTTTAAGTCCCACTGCAATCAGTGCTTGGGAGCTGACTGGCCAAACTTACCAAAACAAAATGTCACATGTGTTCTATCAATCATTCACCAGGGCATACAAGACCAGCCTCACCGGGCCTTTTTGCGACAGGATGCATAAAAAATTAAAACATGCACTACCAAAATGACTGATTTTCTGATGTGCCAAGCTTGTCAGCCTTCAACCACTATATCCCTCATAGCACCTTTCAAAACTGCTGAAATCAACAATTTAGAGAGTGTCTTTAATTTGTTTTAATGCAGTTTGATATATGACAAATCTGATTATTCTGGAATGCAGCTGCTTTTAGGTTCTTCAGGAAAACCATTTTAGGTCTTTAAATTGGGTTGTATGCCCTGAATAAGAGCTGCACATCATGGACAAAATATCAGTATTGCAATTTTGCTGCTACATATTGCGATTGTGAAGCCTTTTAATATATTAATGCCTGCCTTTCATACAGTCCATTTATATGCCCATTTTCACATCATAGTTGGTGATGTTACAAAGTCAACACATGTAAATATGTCTCCTTTTTACAACTACAGCAGTTTAGCCCCACCCATTCATGCATGATTTTCCGACACCCTTATTTTATTTTTTATTTATTTTATATACTATATGGATCCTAGAGGAAAATGGTTGAGTTCTCTGCAATAAATCTATTCACCCAAGTAAAGTAGTGAGCTTCCAGCAATGCAGCGCCAGAGTAGCAGTGTGTGGAGACGGTACCTTGCTCAAGGGTACCATCAGATTGTTAACCTCTCACCACTGACCACACACATGCACACTGTACTGACATCATCCACTCACTGAACTTTGCACACAGCTAAATTGCACTCAGCTACTATGCACAACTGACCCTTGGCACATTTTCACTTTACACTGTATATATTTCAGTGGCACATCTTCACCATACACTTCATAATGTATATATTTTGTGCAAATGCATATTGTTAAATATTTTTTTCTCACACCCTAATATAGGCTGTATGTCTGTTGTTAAAAGAACCACAGTTTTAAAAGGAATTTGCTTACTGTACAAAAACAAACATTAACCGTGATCATCATGAATATTGTTTCAAATGTTATTTTACTCCCACCATCCATACAGTCCATACATGGAAAAATAAAAGGCCCGTCTTCAAAGGATAGTTTCTGTGATGTCACAAAGCCAGCACATGTAAATACATCTCCTCCTTCCCGCTACAACAGCTTAGCCCTGCCCATTCATGCACCGCAAATGGTTAAAGATTAAATTAATTAGACTTTTGTTAGATTACAGACTTTTGTTGGAACACCTTGTCATCACAATACCCAGTAATTCACCTGGAGCTGTGACTGGTCACCCTTTCAGAGACCCTTTGATTTCTTAGAGGCTCTTTTTGCGATATCAGCATTGAAGAGGCCAATATTGTGATAAAGATTAACAGAAGATATATCATGTAGCCTTATTCTGAACATGTTTTTTTGGACCAAAGTCTCCATTTGTCACACACCACAGAACACATTGTGAATAGCACAAAATTGTTCTCTGCATTTAACCCATTCACCAAGTGAAGCAACTGGCAGCCAAGAACGCAGAGGCCGTGGAGCAGTGTTGGGGATGATACCCTGCTCAAGGATACCTCCGTGGTGTCACTGGCAGTCCTGGGATTCAAACCCACAAACTTCCGATGGCAGGGGCAACTGACCAAACCACCTAAGCAGCCCTTTTATACTGTCTTAAAACTGACTGAGAATTGGTTGGATGTAAAGCACCAAAAGGTGGTTGAATTAACCTCAGTTTTAAATGCAACTGATCATGGATTTGCTTATTGTGCAGAAAAACATTAGTGGTGATCATCATGAATGTGCAAGTGTGCAGAATCCAAACACCACAATGATTATCTTCTCTTACCTCTCCCCTTCACAGTCAGCAGAACTGCAGGGCGGCAGATGTCAGCTAAAACGTCTCTTCTTCTTGGCTAGGCGTCCCACGTCTCCTCGTTCACATCTCATCTTGGGTTTGGATGCAAACACGTCGCCCGTGGCTGCCTAGTTATAATAAACACGCCACCCAGCTTCTAGCACCAACAGACTTTCTCCCACAAGAAGCTGCTGAAGTGTGGATTTTCTAAACGAACCCAACTTTCTTTGTGGTCTGAGAAGACAATCACTGTGTAGAGTTTAAAATTGTGCCAAAAGTGTAAGTTAGGTCAAATGCTCATACTGAAGGTAAAAAATTATGGTTAAACCCTCAATGTGCTAATGCTAATTACAGTATCTTACAGCAAAAATGTGAACAAATGTAAACACTCTCACCCTCCAGACCAGTCCAGTAACAGAATTATGACACCAAGTGACTTTTAAAGTCGAAACTACCCGGCTACAAAGTAGAACACCCGGTTAAAGACGAAAACCTGACATGTAACTTGTAACCTAATCGACAGGACCAGCTGATCTGCTGCTCATTCCGTATTTGGTGATCCACCTCGAAGCGCCCCCTTTTCAACTCAAAATTTATATATATTTTTTAAATAATACATGTAAATTCTTTTTTGTTAAAAAATTCATTCACTTAGTACTTCACTTTTTGTTGTTTGGGTTAATACAAAATCATTACAAAATAAAAATAACAAAGATGGACAAATTGACTCCGCCCTTAAAATCTTAGAATTCTGGGAAATTTTGTTCTTTCGTCTCTGAAAGGAAAACGGAAGTACACAATATGGACGAAAGTATTGGGACAAACTTGCTTTCAGGGTTTGAACTAGTATGGAATCATAAACTAGGTCCTTTACTTCCAGTGACGGCCAATCGTAATGCTTCAGCATACCAAGACATTTTGGACAACGCCATGCTTCCAACTTTGAGGTTGAACCTTTTCTGTTCCAGCATGACAGTGCCCAGTGCACAAAACAAGGTCAATTAAGACATGATTGGATGAGTTCGGTGTGGAAAAACTTGATTGGCCATTTGGGATGAACTGTAATGGAGATTGCGAGACAGTTCTTCTCGTTCAACATCAGTGCCTGACCTCATAAATGCTCTACAGAATGAATGGAAACAAATTCTTACAGAAACACTCCAAAATATCTTTTGGAAAGTCTTCCAAGAAGAGTGGAAGTTGTTATAGCAACATACATAAACTTTAATATGTATTGAAACTGGCTCGCAATCTCCATTCCAGTTCATCCCAAATGTGTTGGCTGAGGCTAAGGTCAGGGGTCTCAATACTTATGTCCATATAGTGTAGGTCTTAATCGGGTTTCCAATAATGCAGGCACGAATATTTCAAGACCTTGACCTTTTTTAATATGTGAAAAGTGCTGTACCACAAAATAAGCTGCAGAGATCATTATGTATCTAACTGCTTATTAGTGGATACAGCTTGATTTTTCAGGCTCTGCTGCAGGAAAGCAATCACAAATGCGTCCACAAGTTTAGTGTTTCAAGTTCAGCTCAGGTATGAATGTCCATGTGAATGCATGTGAATGTGGGATTTCTGTCTGTTGTCAATTACTGTCTTGTGAGATATGGTGTCACCCCAAACATGTTGTGTCCAATAAACCCTTTTTTTATTCAGTGAGTTCTCTTACACATTAATCATACTGTAGTTTCCAAGCTTTTCCAGAGTGTGTTCTCACCAAATCTGAATGATTTAAGAGAGGGAAAGCATCGTCTTTGTCTGCCTTGTTGAAGCCACGTTTTAAATAATTTAGGATTCCCTGGTGGCAAAAGAGTCCCACCTAAATCTGGAGAATACTAGATATACTCAGTACAGAACCCAGACACATTTTAGTTAAAAACCCATGTCCTTTGAGTTTCTTTATTTAATATTTCCTTGAAAAACGTATATTATTTGTACGCTTCAAAAACGCACATAGCTGATTTCAGAAGTCCTTGTACTATGCAGTTGTCATTTATTTAAAAAACTGAAACGAATATAAAATTGTATACTGTCTCGACTCAGTGGTTACCCTCATGATTCAGAAATACGTAGGGACCATTACCGATTATTTTTCCAGTTCTTGATTATAAGTGTACACTAAAGTCGCAGTGAGCCAAATTGTACTGTGTGCACAAAAATAAAGTTTGTTCATAACATTCTATACATAGACAAAGCACAGACAACCTCACTGCTTCTATAAGCGTCTGAAGGTTGGCATAGTAACAAGTCTTGTGAGTGTGGTACGTTCTTCTATTTTCACAGAGAAAAGAATTACAGGATGGACACACATCTACAAAGGGTACACCCAAGGAAACAATAAAAAAGAGTAGCAAGAGTTTTTAAATTTCTACAAATTTGTGTCATACTGGGGTGGGGGATGGTACAGGGGTTTTATAACAGCATACCTCACCAGTGAACATCCATTAAATACTGCTTAGACAGCTCTTACATCAAATTATTTGTGTATTATTCATAATGCAACTCATCCATGAAAGCTGTTTTCAAATGGAATCTTCACCCGTAGCATTACATATGCATTACTAATTATTCTAAAAGCTTCTTTTTTTGGCATATTCCCAAATTTGTCACTGGATCTTTCTGAACTGCTTCTAATGCAACATAGGTTGACAGGTTGTCATGCCTGTAGAAGAATACTGACTGCCAATGAGTGATGGGGGGGGCCTTCCAACCCACGCAAGAGCGAGGTTGGTTATGATCTCTTAGACTCCCAAGCATGGATATGGAGAGCTGTGACAAAATTGTAAAAGACCAAGTCAACTGCATTCAAATAATATATGAAAATATGTATTTTATTAAAATATGTATGGTGCAATGCAGGGGTTCTTGAGCATAATATAGTAAGCTTCTTGTTTTAACTTCGGACATTTAGTTTACTCATTTTTTTTTCTTTTCCATCATATTGGCACATAATAAATTGTATTACGTTTATGCCAGTATTCTTTCTTTCTATACTTTTAGCTTGGATTAAGGCAGATTCGGTTATAGACTGTGTTTAATTATAGGAATTGGTGTTTTTCACCATGTGTGGACAGATGCACACATGTTGCCAAAGATGACACATACAGTTTGTTTACCAAGTAGGAAGCACTTGGCTGGCCTTGCCAAAACCCTGATTTAATCCGTGTTCAACAGTGCAGCAAATGGAATCAACGTGATATCAGTGCCCATAATTTGAGAATGAGATGTTCAACAAGCACATATTAATTTGATCTTGGGATGTCCACATATTTTTGTATCATATTAATATTAATATTCATGCACATCTTATCTATCTATCTATCTATCTATCTATCTATCTATCTATCTATCTATCTATCTATCTATCTATCTATCATCTGTCTGTCTCTCTTTCTCTAACTATCAATCAAACTATCAGTCTAACTATCAATCAGTCAATCAATCAATCTATCTATCTATCTATCTATCTA
>JBBPCX010000160.1:7129549-7148699 GCA_037974365.1 Hydrocynus forskahlii
CTCTAACTATCAATCAAACTATCAGTCTAACTATCAATCAGTCAATCAATCAATCTATCTATCTATCTATCTATCTAAACAGTGTTTGTTTTGATTGGCTGTCCCGAAAGCGCATCTCATTGGTTGAGATGTTTCTATGGTAACGGAAATAATGCAAAATGGCGTTCATTCAGTGGAGTTGTCAGGATGTGGCTGAGTGGATCGAGTCTCTCGGATTTCCCCAATATACGGTAAAACTACCCCTACAGTAACTAAATTTGAGCTCTTACAACTCCTGCCGTGTTCCATATCCTAGATACATGAACAGCATGGCGGAGCCTAGGCTCCAAAACAACACACTATCACACTACATAGTGTGTCAAAATAAAACATTATTATAAGTAGCATAGTGTATCAAAATAAAACTTTACAATTAATAAAGCGCTCAGTCGAGTTTAGTAGTGTGTGTTTTTGATGACAGCCTGTCTAATTCACAGGATGACATTCCGTTTTAGTAACAATAAATCATCATTAGCCAGTAATAATACATGAGTAATAAAATAAAGAAAAATAAATCAATATGCATGAATCTAGGACAAGGATGTTCCACCAGAACAGATGTGAGAGCCTTTGTAAAAAAGTGACATTAAGTCATATTTTATGCTTTAGATACCATTTAACAGAGTATTCCTCTGACCCCATTAGAGGCTAAAGATGACAATCATAATCCATAGAGTGCTTTAAAATGTAGGATACATCACAGTTCTCTGAAATAGGCTAGAGCCAGTGTCTCCCCTCTCCTTTTAAAGATGTGGTCTGGACAGCTTTTCTTTAATAATGCTTTGTCATCATTGTCCAGTTATGCTTTGCAAGCATCACGTGGGAAAGAAACTGCTCTCCTTTCCATCCACATCAGCAGTCTCCGCTGATGCCATCTTAAAACAATGAAAAACAGAGACCTAACCCTTTGCATGTGAAGACATTAATACAGATGTGGACTATAATGCTTTTTGTGGTTTATTCTTATTTCCATTAATTCTTTAATATGGTGACTTACAGTCTGGTTTGTTGAGCCTGTCGTTACTTTACAGTCTGGTTTGTCGAGCCTGTCGTCCTTATTTTCCAAGTGGGGAAAGAGTCACAGGCCTGTGTTTGCTCTGATTAATTAGAGCAATAACCTGTGCAGGGGGATGCATTTTAACTTATATTTCAATATTTAAATTGCTCACAGGCATGCTTCACTGAGAACCTCATCACAGGCAAAAAACTGATTTATGTAAACTGCCGTTACTTGCCACGATTGGGAATCACTGACTTTGAGCACATGAAGGTAAGAATGTAACTCTGGGCTCTGGATATGTACGACATTTCCATCCTTTCTGAACATGTTCTATTGATTTTCCTTTCCAACATTTTTCCAGGGGATGTTATTCAGCCAAGGTTAAGTGAAACATGAGAACATGTAACTGCAAGAAAGCACAGCATTGCAGGTTCTACATTTAGGGTTAAATGTTTAATTGTTTTAAATGGCCATTTGTCTTTCACATTTCTGATTTGTTAACCCCGATGAGCCTTTTCTGTTTGATATGTGCGCTTGTGGCATTTCTTGTGGTACTAAAGCACACTACCACACTTTGATCGATCATATTAGGTTAACTCTGTGACATGTGTCAGCACATTTTTACTGATTCAGTAAAATAAAGATAATTTGTTAGATCACTACTTACATTTAATGGTTCATTTCACACATGTGGTGCCTTTAAACATCATTAGGTCTAGACCAGCTAGAAGTATTATGAGAAATGGTTCTGTTTCCTGCAGGCTATCTCAGCTCATGTCCGGGAGCTGCTTGGCATCTCTGAGCCTCTGTGGAGTCGCAGTATTGCAGACCCCCCACGGGACGACATGGGGATGTTTCTGGAAATGAAGAGCAGGACTGGGAACAAGGCTGATTCACTCACCTACACTAAATTCCTCAGTGACTGGAAAAAGAAGTAAACAGTTGTTGATCAAGTCCAACAAAAGAATGCAAAAACTTCAAAGCTTTTGTGTTTTGTTTTTTTTTATCTTAAACAATAACAGTCAATACACATAGTGTGGCAAGTGAGTTTCCTTGTTCTAACTCAAGTGTGGTTAAGGGTACAATAAGATTTTCCTCCTTAGTGAGTAAGAATTTGTTTTAGACCAAAGGTTGACTAATATCTTTCAATTATTTCTGAAAATTTGATGAGTATATCGACAGACCAGTTATAGAACAAAATCAGAGAAAAAATGTCATGCTTTTATTTTGAGGGTCCCTGGTACATTATCGTAGATAATACTTTAATTATATACTATCTGGCGAACCTCAGTGGATTATCAATATTATGTTACTATAATATTATATTAGGTTTAAGGTTTAGGTTTAATATTACATTAGGTTTGAGTGGGGGATCAGGTTTAATACAATCTTCTATATTCATTGTAAAGTTCAGTTACATTTAATAGAATGTCAATTAAAAACAAGCCCAGCATCAACAAGTCATCTACAGTGGACCATCTAATTAAAGTGTTAACAAAAATTGTCCTGGACTGCTTTTATGCTTATTTTTTTCCTTCAAAGAAGCTGCTTTTTCCTTCTGAAAACATAATGCCACTTTGCATTTGTCAGTGATAATGATGCTACCATTGGAGTTGTTTTGCCAAGCAGCAGCAACACAATGCATGGATTAATGAAGTTCCCCTTGATAGTGCCATTTAATCTCCACCCTCCTGAGCTGATCGAGCTTAATGTAGACGGTCCCATTAGCGTTCAGAGCCATGTAGAAGAACACGGGCCCTCCTGCAGACGCCCTTCCAGGTTCTCCTGATGGAGGAGTGAGCAAAAAAGAGAGAAGTGGAGAAGCCAATGCATTTGTTTGTGCAGAGCTCTCCAAAGCCATGCACGTCCACCTGCAGTGTGTGCTGTGCTGCAGCAGCAGAGGAGGGGTGTGAAGTGGGAGCCCTACGGATGGGACACCTGCTCCATCCTCCAAAGCCTGACACCACTGGAGGCCATATTTGGGGCGGGTGAATGGTGGAGTGATGTAGGGGCAGACATGTGCTCGCTGGGATGAAGTGAGAGCCGGCGTTCCTTCAGAGAGAGAGAGAGAGAGAGAGACGGAGGAGAAGCTTGGAGAGCAGCTGCGACGGCACGGAGGGCGTCTTGAAGGCGCACAAACACCTTGTTCTCATTGCGATCGCTTAGAGAGACAGAGAGAAAGGGCTCCTTTTTTCCAACGGAGCCTCCTTCTTCTCGTCTCCTCGTTTCTCTCCCTCCTCTCTCGAAGCGATGCGCCTCTTGAAGGACGTGCTCGGATGTCGTCTGCGCTTTGTTTGACCATCTTTATCTATCTGGGTCAGCTTCTGGGTCTGCAGGTGGATGGATGGACTGGACGAAAAAATGCAGTGAGGCGAAGGCTGTGAAGCAGGGCTGATTCCACACGCCCCCCACCACCCTTACCCCCACCTTAAGGTACATTTTTATAAGACGATGGGTTCCCTCTGTTGTCGTGTTGCTATATCCTCTTTTGTTGCAGGAATCGTTAAGAATTTGATTTGTTTGTTTTGTTTTCCTCATGCACCGGTGTTTTACGGTTTTATGTGATCAAAATCTTGCATCCACCTATATAAAGATCCTAGTCTTGCATAGGTGGCTGCACTGCAAGGTCACAAAATTGCCTTCACCTCATGGGAAGCTCGATTAAAATGTAGGATAGCCCACCGTGGCTTGCATGCCAAGTGGTCCCCAACCCCACATCGTCGACTTCTGACTTTGCATGCACTGATCCCGTGGCATCAAATTATACTTTAATGCTCTATTCATCCAGTTGTGTACCTTAATCAGATGTGTTTATAGGTCTGTTCAGTACCGGCTGGCTTGTACCTTCTGCATAGCAAAGATAAAGTGGGCTATGGCTCCAGCCTAACCTTGGTCTTGAGCTGCAGGCTGAATCTCTTGCTCTGTTCTCTCAAGGCACTGTGGATGGGATGACTTGACTTCCTCATTTAGCCCCATCAATATTTTATGCACAGATGTGGTGTTTGTTTTTTGTTTTTTTGCATTACTGAAAATGCAAAGATATTGAGAGAATTTGCATAGATAGATTTTTTGTTCTGGCCAACATTTATGCCTGTGCCCCAAACTGATCCGATGTAATTGTGTGGGATTCTGCATCGAATGGTGGTTGCACAGATGTTGCTGCTGTGAAAGAGGATGCTGCTGGAGAGAGCAGAGATGTGAGACATGGTGAAAGCATAGGGAGAGCGAGATATTGTGTCGATTGCACTTCAGCTCTCCAGTTGCACGGGTCATGTAAGCGGTGAAACCTCTTTAGAGAATGCACATTAGGTACATCGCCAGGCTCACCTGATAATGGTCCTGCATTCAGCCATCTGCAGGTGGGCCATAACCAAATTCATGTTCTTAACGCTGAGGGAGACTGCATCATAACTGACGTTAGTGCATATTACATGTTCAGCAAAAAAACCAACAACAACAACAAAAAAAACAGTCGCTCAAATGGGGCGTGATAGACAATGGCTTAAAGGGAGATTGTTGCCCCCTTTTGCAGGCAAATAAGCTGCCAAAAAGGAACAAATGAATATGAATTTAGTGGCCTGATAGTGGTCGCCAGTGCTCCATTAGCCATAAACTCTCACTGCCTCAACGACCAGACGATTCATGAAAATGCCCTTTAAATAAAAAGCTTGGCAGCAATCCATTTTTCTAACAACCGTCCCCTGAAAGGCCCAGTGGCATGTGTGTCTGCAGCTTCCCATTGAACCTTTTATGGTTAATTTGCTGGCTGGGGGCTGGATGTGGTCAGTCAATCCAGATAAATTTGTACTCGAATCTTCAGCTCTTTCGGAATATAAGGCTCACACAGGAAGGAAATCGTCTTTTACAGCCTGACAACCCAAAGCATCTGCCTGCTGCAGTCTAAAACCTGATCCCAGATGACCCTGATACATGACAGCACAGTGCAGGGCAGAGGCTGTCTGAAGGGAGGATGCTATCTAAAAGGAGGGGTCAGAATGAATAGCCATGAACTTGTGAGAATGTTTTTGTGGCTGATTTGATGTTGATCAGGTTTTATCTTCGGTCTGATAAGATTACCTAAAATACCAAAGCGGTAAAAAAAGATTAAATAGTATGCTAATGATTAAATAGTATGCTAATGATTAAATAGTATGCAAAGGATTTAAAAATATGCAAAGGTTTAAATAGTATGCAAAGATTTATGTATGTTTAGATAGTTGCATTCCCTTTCTCCTCCTTTTTTTAAACTGCGCTCATGCTCCGAGTCTTACGCTTGCAAAAAAAGAAGAAACAAATCCTGAGAGATGCCTTCATGCTGTCCTTTTCACGTTTGACTGAATCTTGTATGAGAAAAAAAAAATCTCCTCTGCTCTGAACGAATTGATGCAGTGTTTCAGTGGAGGGAAGTAGCAGGTCCACTTAAGCCCAGTGACCATCCAAAAGCTATGCCAAGCAAAAGCAGCCAGCTGGTTGGCACGCAGCACCAACGGCAGTTGCTCAATAAAGTGGCACGATCTGGAGAACATTTGACATGCTAAAAGAGCATCATAATCAGCTCGTTAAACAATTACATGATGGGTCACTTTCTCACTTCTTAGGGCCAATGATAGCATCTGGTATTTGCTTCGAAGAAACAGGTCCTCTGCTTTTCCAGTATCAGTACAGAATGCTTCTAAATTTAAACAGGCTTTTATAAAAGGAACCAGGTGGCCTGAGTTGTTGAGCTGCAGAGGAAGATTCTAATGTACATATGGTTGATAAAAAAAAAAATGCAAGCATGCGCTTTTCCATATTAATCTTGGCATTTGTGTGTGCACTCCGTTATTTCTCGTCATATCACTGGGTAATATGTATAATAATTACTGTTACATGACATGTGTTCCTAGCTTTCCTGCATGGCCTAGTTTGCCTATAGCCTTGTTGTCCCTCCAGTTAGCTGCATTGCTTTTCTGGGCAGTAAAACAGCCTCTCATGATCATTATCGTGATACATGACAATTATTATTTCATAAGCCTTGAGTCAAGTTGAGACGCTTTGAGCATTTGTAACGACAGTGAAAGAGTTATTTCCCTTGATGGCACTTGACATACTTAGATATTCAGATTTAAAAGATGTGGCTCTCTGAAGATTCAAATACCAGGAGTAGCAAAAACTGATGTGCTGAAAAATTAATGCATTCAGTGTATTTGTACAGAACATTTGGGAATAGGAGGATTCTCCACCTCAGAAAAAAGGGAGCAAGATAAAAATAAAAGGCAAGCAGTCACGCAGATGTATATGTATGCGCTCATGAGTGTGTGTATTTTGTACCAAAAATATATTTTAAGTGTTTTATATAAATATAAGCCCTCTTCAGCCTTATAAATATTTACACACCATTCTAAATAATAGGTTATATTAAATGTTATACCCTTGTCAAGGTTTATCTCTCATCCCCCCTGTGCTATTTCATAGTAAGTAACTTGAGCAGCAGTGAAACACTATGGAAAATCAATACGCACAGAATGACGTGGCACCTGCGCTGATCCCTTCCCTTTGTCTCCACATGATCTTTGGAGACATCAGCCTAATTTCGATGAGTAACTAGATGGCCAGACGAGTCTTTCATCCCTTTATACGCAAAGATGAAAGGCTAAGCATTATCATATCAAAACCCTGCATCAGTGCACCAGGGGCTTTAGTATATCTGCCCCCAGACAGCTTTTTGTGCAGCCTTTAATTCAGATTTCTTGACACTCTGAGTTATGACAAAAGGACTTTACTGTACTTAAGAATAGTGTGGAACATAAAGTAAGCCCTCACAAAGAATGGCATGCGCTTCACCAGAACTGTAGCCCTGTCATAAGAGATTAAGAAATAATCTTTTGCGCTTCAGAGTTGTTTTCATAGCCCTGCCATGCTCTATTTGTTTGAAAGGCTTGAAATCCACACTGAAAAATATATGGCTTTTTTTTTTTCTCTTCACAGGTGTGTTATCACAACAGTAAATCCAGATGGAGACTCTATTTGTTTACTTGGTGGTCATTATCATGGCAGTTAAGGCCCAGAAGATCCAAATATGCCCCAAACGTTGCATTTGCCAGGTGCTGTCTCCTAATTTGGCCACCTTATGTGACAAAAAGGGTCTGCTTTTTGTGCCCCCGAACATCGACAGACACACAGTTGAACTACGGCTGGGTGACAATTTTATAACAACCATCAAACGGAGAGACTTTGCCAACATGACCAAACTTGTAGACCTGACCCTCTCCAGGAACACAATAGGCTCTGTTGCACCTCATGCTTTCAACGACTTGGAGAACCTACGAGCCTTGCACTTAGACAGCAATCGCCTGACACGCATCACGAATGACACCTTTAGCGGCATGTCAAAGCTTCACCACCTTATTCTGAACAACAACCAGCTCACTTACATCCACATAGGAGCCTTTAACGACCTCCTGGCCCTTGAAGAGCTTGATCTTTCCTACAACAATCTAGAGAGTGCTCCGTGGGTGGCCATCCAGCGCATGATCAGTCTCCACACCTTAAGCCTGGACCACAACATGATTGACTATATACCTGAGGGAACGTTTTCAGGACTCCTGAAGCTCAAGCGGCTAGATGTCACTTCCAATAAGCTTCAGAAGCTTCCACCCGATCCAGTCTTCCAACGTGCAGGTGTTTTGGTCACCTCAGGCGTTTTGGGTCCAACGTCTTTCGCTCTGAGTTTTGGAGGGAACCCGTTGCGCTGTAACTGCGAGCTGCTGTGGTTGAG
Organism: Hydrocynus forskahlii; assembly: GCA_037974365.1. Taxonomy (NCBI): domain Eukaryota; kingdom Metazoa; phylum Chordata; class Actinopteri; order Characiformes; family Alestidae; genus Hydrocynus; species Hydrocynus forskahlii. The sequence goes on from JBBPCX010000160.1 coordinate 7,137,346, forward strand.
GAGGTTGCGGCGAGAGGATGACCTGGAGACCTGTGCGGCTCCCCAGCACCTCTCTGGACGCTACTTCTGGACCGTGTCTGAGGAGGAGTTTCTGTGTGAGCCTCCCCTCATTACGCGTCACTCACAGGAGACCAGGGCACTGGAAGGCCAGCATGTTACTCTGCGCTGCAAGGCTAAGGGTGACCCGGATCCCATTATTCACTGGATCGCCCCTGATGGTAGGCTAGTGTCCAACTCAAGCAGAACGGTGGTCCACAGTGATGGGACGTTAGATATCCTTATCAGCACAGTGAAGGATTCAGGTTCTTTTACCTGTGTAGCGTCAAATCCGTCTGGAGAGGCTCAACAGTCTGTTGAGTTGCTTATTACCAAACTCCCACATTTCACAAATGACACAAGCGTAGTACAGGAGCCTGACCCTGGCTCTTCAGACATTGCTACCTCCACCAGGATGGGTGGAGATAGCAGCCCTGCCATTGGCAACACCAAAATTGGGCAAGAAAAGCGGGTGCTCATCTCTGATATCACATCCTCCTCAGCACTGGTGAAGTTTACCCTGCAACGGAATATTCCAGGAATTCGGATGTTCCAAATCCAGTACAACGGGAGTTATGACGACTCTCTGGTGTACAGGTAAGATATTTTTTATGCTCTGTTCTATAGTATGACATTTGCAGGTTTGAAGTAGCATGTTGTTAATCACATTGCTCAGTTATTTTTTACGTATTGTCCAAAAAGCATCTCACCATTTTGCTCATGTTTCTATTTGAAAAGACCCGCTAAATTTTGCACAGTTACATTGATTAATGGATCAAAAAATGCTCCAATATCATTTGGAATGAAGTACCATTACATTATCTGATGTTAAAAGTTCTGAATGATTTTGCTTCCCCCTGTAGTTATCATTTTGGAGATGCATGGGGTTTTTTTTGGACGGCAACAATATAAAACAATTTGGTTGTAAGTGCATCCTTCATTGGAGCTGCTGGCATTTTTTTAAAGCAGTATGTAGTGTGTGGGCGTTGGGTACCCAGAACAAAGTGATATAAACAAGATGCTGACTAAAATGTAGCATAGGACACCTGACAAACTTGCTTGAAATAGATCCAAAACTCTACACAGAAACCAGAAACTCAATTCTTATCTGTTAAAACTAGTTTCTGATGTATTGTTTATTAATTATCTTCGAGGTCTTCACAGTGTATAAAAATGATGCTGGAAGAAGGGAGGAATGAGAACTAAGTCAGCAACAGTACTTTTAACAGACTGCCGAGGTTAAGTGGCTCATGAAAAGGGACTAGGCAGCAAAAAGGCCTTGGGTTTTATCTACACCAGCAGGGAACTGTTGGGCTATAGACCAAAGGCATTTGATTAGTAGTCTGATGTGTTTTAAGCTTTGCACAACTTCAGATGAACCTCGTAGGGAGCCTGCTCTTTTAGGGTAGTGTGAAATCTTTGCAACAGGCAACATTTATGGAGAGAGAGTATGCTAATGACTCCGTAACCCTTTACTGCACAGATAATATAAGACAACATATATTTTTATTATTGAAAATGATTTAATTGATAGAAATACTGTTAAAAAAGACTTCTGAGCATACAAAAAAGCATTGATAAATAATAATAGTGATAAAAACCATAATCGACAAAACCATGATGTGTAAATGGTAGTGTCCAGTTAATCTAAAGGCATCTACTCTTACTATGTGCATTGCAGATTACAGTTCCATTCTCATTTTTTTGTTGTATTGTATTTTGACATTTAACATAAAAGCTTGTAGCATATAATCAGATTTTGTTTATGAAGAACAAATTGTAATTTCCTATCTTCCTACCTTTCTTAAAGTTTTTGTGCATATTAATATTGATTCACACACACTGAAAGAACTTCAGAAACTGGGCCTCAGCCAGAAATGAGTGAAAAAGCAGACTGCAAAAGGAAGGCACATGTTCAGAAAAAGTATACCATTTAGTAAATTCAGTTTTCTAAAGAAAAAGACTAATCACTTGTATAAATGCAATGGAATGCAGTAAAGGTTAAACTCTGGGAACTTTTATTCAGTCATTGATCTTATTGGTCTAGTAACTACTACAAATTATTCATCTGCTACATTGGAACTAATATGTAAGGTATGTAATTATATGATTGAGAACTGGACCTACTGGTAGGTTTTTAGGGAGAGAGGGGATAACCTTTTGAGCCCAAATCTTACACTTTATTCTACTGTGCAGTTACTACAAATGAATCAACGACTACAAATGAATATCTAAATTATGAAATTGAGGCAGGGAAGTCTTTAACAGCCGACGAGTACAGCTCATTTCCTGATGTGTCTTTTCAGAATGATTCCCCCAACAAGTAAAACGATCCTGGTCAACAACTTAGCAGCTGGGACATTGTATGATCTGTGTGTTCTCGCAATTTACGATGATGCCATCACCGCCCTGACAGCTACCCGCGTGGTGGGGTGTGTTCACTTCTCCACTGAGCCCCAGTACCTCCGCTGCCACTTCATGCAGTCCCAGTTCCTTGGAGGAACCATTGTCGTCATCATCGGGGGCGTCATTGTGGCCTCAGTTTTGTCTTTTATTATTTTCCTGATTGTGCGCTATCGGGTTTGCAACCAAGAGGGAGTAGATAAGGGAGTGGAGCTTGGAGATGTACGCTCTCAGTCCAGGAGTGAGCAGTTACAAGGCTGTGGGATCATCAAGTCTATGTCCAAACAAGTTCTGGGTGCTGAGAGGGACTCTTGCCGGAAAGTGTCGCCACAGATGGAATCAGTTCCAGCTCCATCTTCAGCCCCAGCCCCAGCTCCAGCCCCCCCACCTGTGCCTCGGCCGTCCCCCAAACCCAGCCTTCCCGACTGCACCGTCACTACCTCTGCTGCGAGCCACAGCTGGCATCCCGCCTCTCCCAGCACCCGACGCCCAGCACACGCCTCCAAACCCTCCGTGCCGCACAAGCAGGATGCACAAGTCAGCATGGAGCTCGACAACAGCAACAAAAACAACTCAACCAAGGCCCGTCCCAAATCTGGCCAAATCCGGGCCTACTCCACCATGGTGACACCGGCATCCCGGAGAGCACAGCTGGAGTCCTTGCACAACTATATGACTGTTCCAGTGGGGTGTGCGAGAGTGAGCCGTAGGCACTCTCTGAATGTAGACTCCTGTAAACAGCAGAGTTACATGACTTACCAGCAGCAGACCGGCAGCTTGCGCTCCAAACGCAGTCTGTCCATGAGCGGTGGAGATCTGCCCCAGCTGGACACTGCGGGCAGACTCCGCGGGAAAGATTCGCTGTCCAGATCAGAGTGGGTTATAGAAAGCACACTCTAATGAGTTTTTAAAAAACCTTACTACAGGGTTTTTTCTGGACTTACAGATCCTATTATGATCTGATGTCTTATAGCTCAGACTGCAAACCTTTTAAAAAAAACACAAAGTCTTCAGTATCCGTCTTGGATGTGGCACTCTTATATTATGTGAAAAAAGGTAACACTAAGGACTGGTAAATGCCAATGTTTTTTAAGCACAAGCAAAATAGCATTTTCTGCATAACCTAAAATAATCCCATTGACATGTATATTAATTTGTTATATGGAATAATACATATGGTACATCATGTACAAACATGTTACATTGTGTAAAATAAAACGTGAAAACCCCCCCTGTTTTCATTTGATACTTAAATTGTTACTCTTATCGATGTAATAGATTTAACATTGTTTATCCGAATTAAGATATGCAGTATATTACTTATTGAATATTCACAGTTATTTGCAAACACTGTAGACTGACCCTCTATTCAGTATCACTCGATGATCAGACGTCCTTGGCCATGACTTGGTCAGGCCATATCCATATGTCACAGAATGACCAATGACATGACTATTACAATTATTATTTCATGATGACTGTATTGATTGTATTGATCTTTTGTGGGCAAGAAATTGTTTTCTGAGATATACTTGCATGGTTCGTTTCTGTTCGTTTTCAGTCAGCAGCAGGTTAATCTCCGTATTTACAGTTCGGGTGTCCTCTTCAGGGGTTTGAGTTATTGAACTGTGTCTGTCACATGAGATCCATTGCCAAGTCCTGAGGTTGCAGACTACATGACAGACATCGATACATCAGAGCATGTTACAAAGGTCTGATCAGAAAGCTGCAGAGAGAGCCAATGCTCTTTAATTCTGATGTTATCTCCAGGGGTGGGCTCATGCACTCTCGCTCTGACTGGGAGGAGGTAATATATTTCATGAAGTGGAATATCTCATGGCTGAATAAGCCTGCAGCAGTGAACGTTGTGCAGTAATTATTTTTAGAAGTGTTAATCCTCGTCTCCCTTGGAGGCACAGAGTAGGAGACGGGATCTCTTGCAAACCTTGGCTTCTCCGAGCTGCTCTGTTTGTTCAAAGGAATGGCAAGAAGGCAATGAAAGAGGCCATTCTAGTCCCAGGAGCTTCTGCTTCCCTCCCCTTCCCTCCAGCCTTCATACTTACACAACCAGCTGCCCTTAAATTTCACACCAGAACGAGAGCCCACATCCACCACAGTGCAGATAGCCTTCATCAGTGGACCCTCCATAAGATCGATATGGCTATAGCTGTACACTATATATATATATATATATATATATACATATGCAGGTACACTGTATAAGAAAGGTGCTGATTAAATTAAACGTAGTATGATTATCAGTATATATAATAGTGATAGCTGTCTTGGTTATATCATTATACAATCCGCTCCAAAATTATTGGCACCTTTGGTGAAGGTGGGTAATAAAGATTGTGACAAAATGTTGTTTTTTTTTGTTTTATCTCTTTATTCTGTGGTTATTTAACTTCTGAATCATGATTTTGGATTATTGTCCTGCTGCAAGGCAGAGACAGACAGATTTTCATTTAAAATCTTTTGGTATCCTAACAAGGTTCTCAGGGCTTTGGGGAAAGAATGGCTCAAAATCATCACAAAATCTTTCACCATTCTTAAGAGCAGGGATTATGTCTTGTTCTGTGAAAATACCTTTCTTTTTATGCTAAGTTCTAGTTATGTTTTTGTGATCCCAAAATGTCACCACCTTCTGCAAATCTCCAGTGGTGATCCTTGGAGAATTGTTTCTCCTTTCTGTGCATGAAAGCACCCACATCCTCTTCTTGCCAGGTTTATTACAGCTGTCATTTAATTTAAACTCCTTAATAGTTATAATAGCCATTGCCTGAATGTGGAATGTCAGCAAACTTTTTTTTCCCCAAGTTTATGATGGAATTTTGGAATGTTTTCCTCAGTGTCACCTCATATTTATACCCCAGTGAAAGAAAAAGCCATGGATGTCTGCTTAAGAGTTCCCAAACACTCAAGTGAACTTAAAATATTAATGGGACATGCGTTGTGTTCATATAAATTCATAGGGTTGTTAATAATTGACATGTGGTTTTGTTAAAGTTAGATTGCTCTTATATTGTGAGATTGAGCTGATTAACCACAAATACATTTTTCATGACCATTATTCTGTCTTTACTAAAAGATGCTGATAATTATGCAGCTGACTGTATATCATTTCTATAATATTAACTGCCCATTTGCATCTATACCACTGACATTCATCGTTAAACAGATTTCTGTTTTAGTTTAGGTGAGTGATGCCTTATGGACAGATAGATGCACCCATGCTATGCGGTGTCAATTGGGATATTTAAATGAGATGTTGATAGATGTGTTGTCGATTAATGATTGATTAATTCATGCACACTAGGAGGGCAAGCTTGTCGTTCTTTCTGCTCATTATCGATAGCGTAAAGCTCCAAAGTTTTGCACGCTGTGTGGCAGTCTCGAGTGGGTCCCATAAGGGCACATAAATAAAAGATGAGTATCTATGGCAAGCATCTCTTGAAATGTGACGAGGAGCTCCTCAGCTCTTAGGCTACGCTGCAGTCAGCTGTGGATAAACAGAGCTGGCCGTGTTTGGAAAGGGTCAGCAATGACTACTCCTGCCGTATGGTGTGTTGCTACTTAAACACTGATCTGCTAATAAGAGTTTGGGTTTAATTCCCCTTGTATAGGAGAAGATAGGAGAAGAGTCAACCACTTCAGATCCTCTTGAAGCTCTACAAGGCCTTTCTGCCATCTTCATTTTCAGTTTCTCACTCTGCAGCTGAGGCTGTTGCAGTTGTAAGTTTCTCTTCACCTTTTAAACAGGTACAGTTACCAGCTGCCAAGCGTTTATATGAATCATCATAATACCATGCTTGTCACATGGTTTCAACCATCTGGATTTTTGGATAACATCGCAAACATGCATGGTTATTTTCTGTGTAACGCAGCCATTCATCTCCCTCACATCAGTAAGGTATTAGCAGTCTAAGCTGTTAAAAATAAAGGTGTCATTTTTTTTTTTTGGAGTGTTGCCTTCGTAGACCCACATTTGGCTCCCTAAAACAGTGTTTCCCAACATGAGACCCACTGTCCTTCTAATTGTAGTACTTTCCCTGCTTTAGCGCGCACATGAAACTGAAAACTCTTTCAGTTAAGATGTTTTTTGTAAACTGGACCTCGATTAGTTTGACCCTGCGTGGCCTCCAGAACGTTTCTTTAGAAAACTCCTTCTGTAATTAAGGTGTAAGCGTAAAGAACATTTCCGAAATCTAAAGAACATAATGGAAAGGTTCTGTAAAGTTTTGTATAAGTTTTTCTGCATGTCCAAGCCACGAACCCGAACCATTGATGAATATTTGTCCCAGTAGGAAATCTACACCACACCATCTGGGTTGTTTTTTAGCATTTTAATTACCTTTTCCTGTAGATGGTTTAAAGTACATTATATGTCCAAATGTTTGCAACCACCTGCATCCAATGTTTCTTTTGAAAATGAGGGTATTAATTTGGATTTTGTTCCTCTTTGCCTGCAGTAATAGCCTGTGCTCCTCTTGGAATGCTTTAGACTAGATGTTGGAACACTGCTGTGAGGAGCTGATTGCGTTCAGCCTCAAGGGCATTTGTGATGTCATTCTGATGTTAGATGATTAATTTTGGATCACATACTCCCCTCTAACTCGTTCCACCATGCTATAGTCCAATGCTGGGGGGCTTTTTTCGCCTCTACCCAATGCTAGACATTGTAGTAGTGATCTCAGACTCATGCACGGCTGCTCCAGAGCATCCCGTTCCACTGGTAATGATTTTCTGTGGGAATATGAGCTGTGTGTGTGCAATTGAATGTCTGTGTCAGCAACAGGTACACCTTATAGAAGCTGAACACACTAATTAGAAGGGGTGTTTTCTCATACTATGTGTGTTACAGCAGAATTTTAAAACAATATGCACGTAAAAAAACATGAAGAACCCAGACTTTATCTTTGTTTTATTATTCATCATCCAATTAAATGTCCACAGTGAGAGCAAAAAATAAATGCGTTTGCAATGACTGATGCTACAGCAAATAACTGGACTCTGCATACCTGTGGAGGGAGATTATAAACAGAATTATAATATAATATATGCACAGGCAATTTCAAGTGTATACATTATTAATGCGGCAAAATGTGCTCTGAATGAACATCCTTGTTAATATTGAATGTGATTACTCCTTCTGGGAAAGTGCTGTCTAGAATACAGTGGAATAATTGCAACAGTAAAGCCTAAACAAAACTTAAGGACAGATCAACATGGCCTGTCACTGAGGTCAGGTGACGCCAACCGAGTGCAGCGTCTTATCTAATAAAGGGGCACTTTGTGAAAAACAGTCATCCTCAGGGCATCATGAAGGCAATAACGGGCTTGGCGCTGCCCTAGCTTAGTGTAATGCCATCTGCTGAGGACCTTAAATACCATTTTGGTTATTTGTCTATAAATTTGCTATAAACAGTCATCAGTTCAGTCATCAGATTGTTCAGTCGTCAATGTTAACTGAGGAGCATAATGTGATATTTAATTCCACTGAACGACCCGTGCCTGGCTCACTAATGCAGCAGGGTGTTTTGAAATTTAACACTGACATTTGGAAGTCATGGTGCTTGACGCGCATTTGCTCGGAACCTAGTAATAGAAAGCTTTTGACAAATAATGCATTTTTTAAGGCTTGACGTTAGAATGAAATCAGCAGAATATACCAGCATTACTCGCACTCATCCATTCAGTGCAGGTTCAAGGGCTAAAGGACCCACAGTAATCCTCTTATCAATGCAATGATCAATCAGGGTTGTACACAGGTTTTTTTCTTTTTTGCTGCTTGCTTTTTTCTCTCTTTCTCTTTCTCTTTCTTTCTCTCTCTCTCTCTCTCTCTCTCCCACCTCCATGGAATTCAAGGGTATCTGCACACAGCCCTTCATGACTCAGTTACCTTGGCAACATATTTCTGCATGAATATATGTGAAATACAGGCTTTGCTCGCTGCAAAGACACACAGGCTTCATCTGTGTCAGAAACGGTTTTGAATTGACTTTGAATCTTCTGCTATCTCATAGCCACGTACAGGTCTTCACACACACACACACACACACACACACACACACACACACACACACACACTCCAGTTTCATGTAGATCCACACGATTCCCACTAAATGAAATATTCACATTAGAGAGATGAATAATACATTATAAAGGGTACAAATAATGCATGACGGCAAACAAATAGTTTCACCGAAATCCACTTTTCTGTTCCATTATAGTAACAAATACCAGAGGCAGGTCCACAACAACCCAGTGGGGCAGGGCTGTGATTGAGCTCAGTGGGGGAACACTTTGCAATTAGCCAGAAACATCCATGTTTCAGGTGCTTACTGCAGGCGGGAGGGTTCGACTTGACATCAGCTGCATAACAAGTAGCACGTTTCCTCTCCGCCGCCTTTGACAATCGAAACAAGCAACTGCCTCCATAAATGATCTGAATCTAAACAAATGCATGAGCAGCTATGCAGTCTCCGGTGGTTTTAAATTGCCGATTCTGTGCGCAGGGAGGCACAGGGGTGACACTGGAACACACCCCCTTTTTTCCCTCAGCCTCTCTCTGTCTCCTGCATGAACACGCGCGAGGCGAGGCCGTTCCCTGTTGGCAGCTCTTTAAGAGACGATGTGAAATTTGTGTTGCGGTACGTTTCACACGAGAGGCTTACGTACTGTCAGAATTCCAAATCCACAACCTCACACGGGTGAAGCAGGCACTCGAGAGGCCTTAAAACAGCCGTGTGAATCATGCAGGGGAATAAATGAATATAAGCATTCCAAATTTTCGTCTATATTATCATCCGAGTCAGGCAGTCAGAAGTCATCTGCGTTCTTGAACTCAGTGCCTGTGGGTGTAAGAAGCGGCGCTCAGCGGTAAATCAGTGCAGCAGCTACACGCAAACACTTATTGCAGATGCATTGTAAACATTTCTTCAGATGATTTAACACAGGCCAGTTTTTGAGGCCTAGATCTTCAATAAACCAGCTTCACTGACAATATAATGTACCGCCAGCACAGCTGTTTGTAAGACTGGTGTTCTGCTGTGTGCGCTCTATGCTGTGAATAATTTTTGCCCACAACAAAGCAAACCTTATGCATTTTTAAAGTAAAAAGAAGTGAATGGTACCTATACATGCAGCAAAATGACATTTATGTGAGTTCTAATGCACAACCATTATATTATATTGACCTTTACCTCATCAGGGCACTGAGTGGCCACTGAGGAGTGATTTTCTAGTCAACCTTTTTGTGTGAATTTTGAGACATACTGTAGATCACCTTAGTGTCTTAACAGGGACAGATTATGATCTAACATCTCCTGAAATGTGTGTAACTTAGTATGGTTCAATAGCCTTTGAAGAAATAAACTAATCAAAGGCTACTGATGATGGCACAGTGGTGCTCTTGCCTCACAGGAAGGTCTTGGTGTCGATTTTTTGGCCATTTTCTTCACACAGCCCAAAGCCAAGTAAACAGCGGATGCTAAATCGGCCCTAGGTGCAAATGTGTGTGTGAGACAGTGTCTGCCCTATGATAGACTGGCGACCAGCCCAGGGTGTTTCTCTGCTTTTTGCTTTATGACCACAGACACCCCACGACCCTGGTTATGGATAAGCGGTTTAGATAATGGATGGGTGGATGGAAGTCCCAGTGGTATTTGGTGAGCACCAGCAGCTCCCAGGTTTTGAGCTAACAGCAGCAAATGAATTTTTTGGAAAGCCTTCCAAATAGGTTGTTGTCAAGATGGTGCTCAATTGTAATTCTGGAGACTTGGTGACCCTAGGCTGCAACCAAATGGAGCAACTGTCCAACTGTGGTATATGAAGAACGTTTCAATTTTCAAACCTGGGGTGTACAAATGCAACTATGACTACTTCTGCTGAAATTCACCACAGCTCGGAGTGCTTGCAACACTGTTATTATAGCCCCCATATAATAACCATATTAGAGGTATAATAGGAAAATAATGGAAATTGTTTTTTCCCAGGTGTCATTTAAAAGCCATTATATTACTTCATACAGTTAGAATTTAAACACACTGAAGGTATACACAGTGAGCCATGGATGACTGATGAGACTCATGCTTAAAAAGGTAAAATGATTTTACTCATGGTTATGCTCATAAGAAATACTACAAGTTCCAGTAAATGTGACAGCATTTCTTCAGTGCAAGATCAAGCCGAGGAGCAGCGTTTTTCCCAGTATTTTTTGGCTTATCTTTTCTAATAATTCAGGGAAGAAACTGAAGCTGCTGCACTAAAATATTTAAAATCACATAAAATTTTATATTGACTGCTTTTTCCAATCTAGCCTCTCAGCCTTCTACTAAAATCATGATTCACTGAGTGCTGTTGGCAGGCTGCTGATGAAATTTTCTGTCTGTGCAGGTGCTGTGTGAAAGATCCTTTAGCTAAGTGTAATCAGCCAGGAAATTTGCACACAGCTAGTTCTTTTTCAAGAACTACTGCCAAGGTGGTTAATAGTTAGCACATGCACTGCCAATTTACATATCTGCACAACACAGTAACGGGGAATAATTACTGGAGAAAAAGCCCCTCTAGCCATTATAGCCACCTTCGACAAAGCAGTTGGAATTTTTAAAAAAGGTGATTTCTGTAAGTGTTCTGAATTGGTTAGTTGAGTATTGTGCATCAGAAAAGCTGTTCCGTCTGTCGAGTGGGTGCTCGGTTTTGTGGTTATTTATGCAGTTTAAATGAATGAGCGCAGCAGCTCAGGACCACGGACAGCACAGCACATCAATGAGGCTCTGGCTTATTGTTAGTAGAGCTGGATGTTCCGCTAATGGTCCTAAATGTTCAAATGATCCATTTGATCATACTCAATTGAATGAAAGCTGCACAAAGGCATTAAAGGAGAACAGTTTATGAATTTATAGCACTCCAAC
>JBBPCX010000160.1:7155635-7168680 GCA_037974365.1 Hydrocynus forskahlii
ATATCCATCCAACCCATATAGATAGTCAATACCTTTCAGGCAAGCTGCCCAACCATTACAGCACTGTGGCCACTAACCAGCCCCAACGTAAGCAACATTCACTTAGCTGGACCGTATTCACTAAGTCGGGTCTTCACAATCCACTTTTAAAGACTCTGTACTCAAGAAAACATCTTAAATCAACTTAGCTAAAAACTGCATCCTCAGATTGATACACAGGTGATAACGTGAGTCAGAGGAGAGTTTCCACCCTGCTTGCACTATCAGTGTGCACAGAAACTAAAGCACCCTTGGCTTTGTTGGGGTACACTTTACACTTCAGGACACAGAAGGGCCTAAAACAAGAAAAACTCATCACAAAAAAACGCGCTACTAACACAACTGATGTCTACTTAAAAGGCAAAAGACTTATAAAAGTAATAGTAAATAGCCTAATTGTTGAATAAACCGCCCAAATCACAGTAATAAACGGAACCGAGCAACTAGCGTAAACAATGCGGATTAGCATATTAGCTAATTTAGCTAGTGTGCTAAAATGCTAACTTGTTTTAAACAGACAAAATGCCCAAATTACGGATAAATTACGGCCGACATTGCATCTCAATAAATAACAATTGGCTCATGTGTCAGAAAGCGCAAAACAAATGTCGGTTTGGAGGGATTAATGTTTGTTTTTAAGCCCTCTCGAGGCTCCAGTTCTAGCCCGTTAGCACCACTGTGCTAACCGCGCACGGCCTGCAGGCTCCGGCCGCCATCTTCGCCATTTTTACGGGCCGCCATACTGGACTCGGCGAACATGGCGGCGCCCAGCAAGACCTAAAACATGGCCTCCCTTCAAAACAAAAACACACCGGCCGAGGTGCTCGCTTCTAAAGCGTGTGGGGAGCTCGGAGGGGCTCCCGGCACCGTGTTCCGGGACGTGCCCGCGGAGGAAGCCGTCAAAGGCGGACAACGCCCTGCTCGGGCCCCCAGACCAGACCCAGCGGAGAAACTTCCACTCTCCGGCCCGAAAATGAGAAACTCACCCGACGCCCACATCGTCACGGAGAACTCGCCTTCCAGAGTCTTGATCTGCACCTGCTTCTGCTCCCATTTTCTCCCGGTGGCCTCGGAGGCGCTCAGGTAGCTCTTTTTGCCTGCTTTCTTCCCGCTGCCGGCCCCCTTCTTCACCCGTCCCACCGAGCTCTTCCCAGCTACCGTCACCAGGGTCTGCCCGATATATTCCTCTTCTGCCCCGGGAGCAGGGACAGGGATGAGGATCTGGTCCTCGAAGCCGTCTTCGGCCCTGAGGTCCGAGTCGTCCCCACCAACCACCTCCTCCCGGGTCTGCACCAGGATCACCTCCTGATGGTGGTGGACCTGGCTCGGATCGTCTGTAACGAGAGGCTGCAGAGCAATCATTGGCTGGTGGTCGTCGTCGTCGTCTCCACCGACCACTGTGGTCTCAATGGTCTCCACAGGGATCGTCTCCACCTCGATTTCGTGCAGCTCCACGATCTCAGCCGGCATCTCAGAGTCGTCCGTCTCTATGTACAGCGTCTCTCCGGATGCCATGTTGAACTCCTCCAGCTTTGCTCGCTTTCCTGCACAGTCTCATACACACACACAAACACTATCTCTCTCGCTCTCTCTCGCTAGCAATAGAGCTCTCTGCCCCACAAACACACACACACCCCCTCCAGCCTGCTTGTCCTACCTCCCTCCTCCTCCAGAACACAAATAACTCCACTCTCTCCACACCAGCTCTCGTCGCCACTACGCTCCAGTTTCAGCTCTCGCGAGACATGACTGCACACGCACACGCACGCACACACGAGTAAATATATTAGAACACACACTAGACTGCATATATTAGAAAACACACTAGTGCATATAGACTATAACACTCATACACACACACTTGAGTACTTATATTAGAACACACACGAGTGCATGTAGACTATAACACACACACTCTAGACAACATATATTAGAATACACATTAGTCCAATGGTTCTCCACCTTTTTCAATATTAAGGCCCACCTACCTATCACAGCATGTTGCCAAGGCCCAATTGACCACATTAAATGTTATTAAATAACTAATTGCAGACCAATGGCCTGTCTCAATTTTAGATTTGCAGCCCAATCAAAAGCCTTGGCGGCCCACCGGTGGTCCGCGGCCCAGTGGTTGAGAAACCAAGCACTAGTCCATGTAGACTATAACACACACACACACACACACACACACTAGAGTACTTATATTAGAAATCACACTAGTCCATGTAGACTCAACACACACTAGAATACATATATTAGAACACTAGTGCATGTAGACAATAACACACACACACGCTAGTATACATAAATTAGAATGTACACTAGTGCATGTAGACTATAATAAACAAACGCACAAGTTAATTCACTAAAACTCACATAAGTGAATGTAGACTATAACACATACACACACTAGAGCAGGGTTTCTCAACCACTGGGCCGCGGACCACTGATGGGCCGCAAAGGCTTTTGATTGGGCCTCAAATCTAAAATCAAGACAGACCATTGGTCCGCAATTGGTTATTTAACATCGTCTAATTTGGCCAAGTGGGCCTTGGTAACATGCCGTGATAGATAGGTGGGCCTTAATGTTGAAAAGGTTGAGAACCATTGCACTAGAGTACCTATATTAGAACACACACGAGTACATGTAGACTGTAATACACACATACTAGAGTACATATTTTAGAACACACACAAGTGCATGTAGACTATAACACACACATACACACACACTAGAGTACCTATATTAGAATACACACTTGTGCATGTAGATTATAACACATCCACACTAAAGTACATATACCAGAGCACACACCAGTGCATGTAGACTGTAATGCGTACATACACACACACAAACACACACACAGACTAAAGTACATTTATTAGAACCCACATTAGTGCATGTAGACTATAATACACACACTAGAGTAAATATACTAGAACACCCATCAGTGCATGTAGACTATAACACACAGACTAGAATACATATATTAGAACACACACAAGTGCATGTAGACTATAACACACACATACACACTAGAGTACATATATTAGGACACACACAAGTGCATGTAGACTATAACACACACACACCCTAGAAAACAAATACAAGAACACACACCCGCACTCGAGTACATAGAACACACACTAGTGTATGTAGACTATAACACACACAAACACACACACACACACACACACACACACACACACACACACACCAGAGTACCTATATTAGAATAAACACGATTGCATATAGACTATATGCACCCACACTACAGTACAAAAAGTACCAAAACACACACACACACACACACACACTAGAGAACATACATTAGAATGCACACTATTGCATGTAGACTATAACCCTTTTATTTATAAAAGGATGTTGTGTTTTGATAATAATTTTGTAAATTATGGAAAGATTATGGACCTCATATCTGATGTGATACCGAACAATAGTGGTATCATTGTGAAAATAATGTGAAAGTATAATGTGAAAGTAATGTGAAAAAATGTATTATTATTTTCATAAAGAAAAGGCAATAATAAAAATGTTTTTTATTATCGCATTTTCTTTATAAAAATAATAATACATTTTTATATCTTTCACATTATTCTTAGTTCATTATATGTGTAAATATATTCATAAATGCAAATTAAAAGATATTTTTGTTGGAAATTCTATACAGTGACAGCACTGTAGAAGCAAAAACTAATTGTTACTCTAAAGCCTTAAATATAAGTCTTGTGTTCCCTTATTCTCTTCTTTTTTCCTCTTATTTTATGCATCAAAATAACTTTCCTGCCCTTTTACATGTATATACATCTTTTCTATTTCTATTTTTTCCCATTGCATTGCTTACTTTATTGAAGAAACTGAGCACACAAAAATGTGCTTCCTCATGCGAATTGTTTTGGGACATAACAGCAGCTACATAAACAATATAGTGCAGTTATGGATACTGAATGTACAAAAAATAAAGCGGATATGTAGTGAAGCTTTATTAACTTATTTGTGTTTAACGGAATATTTCTGCACTGAAGTACACTATATGGACAAAAGTATTGAGACACTTGTTTTTCAGGGTTTGGGCTAGACCCCTTACTTCCAGTGAAGGGAAATATTAATGCATCGGAATACCAAGACATTTTGGACAACAGCATGCTTCCATCTTTGTGGACACAGTTTGTGGAAGAACCTTTTCTATTCCAGCACGACTGTGCCACAGTGCACAAAGCAAGCTCCATAAAGACATGGCCGGATGAGTTCTGTGTGGAAGAACTTGACTGGGTCCTGACCTTAACCTCTTCCAACACCTTTGGGATGAACTGGAACAGATTGCGAGCCAGGCGTTCTCATCCAACATCAGTGCCTGACCTCATAAATGCTCTACAGAATGAATGGGCACAAATTCCCACAGAAACTCCAAAATCCTGTGGAAAGCCTTCCAAGAAGAGTGGAAGCTGTTGTTGCTGCAAAGGGGGGTCCAACTCCTTATTAAAGTCTAAAATTTGAAAGCAATGTCATTAAAGTCCCTTTTTGTGTGATGGCCATGTGTCCCAATACTTTTGTACATGTAGTGTATGAGAGCCATATATTTCTGATCATGCCAGCTACTGCCTGTAGGGGGAGGTCTAATCACCATCGAATTACAACATCAACATCACCCCAAACCCTCTCAAGTAAAAACACCACCTCTTTTATCCAAAACACTTCTTTCACAGCTTTATTTCAGTTCATTTTAAATGTAGTGTATATCTTCTTTTCCTCCAAGCCAGGAAGCACTTGGTCAAAAAAAGAGAAATAAAACCAACAATACTTCGCCATATCCTTGCAGCCAATAAACATTTTATTAACAACATGGTCACAAATACTCTGGTGTACTGATTTTTTTGTTTGTTCGTTTGTAAGATTGCATTATCCAAAAAACAAGACTTTCCCATCCCTTATCACTGGTTGCAACTTCTTTTAAAAATCTTTCTGTCAGTGATTACACACACACACTTGTGTTGCCAAAAGGATTTTTAAAAATCTTAAAAAAAAAAAAAAAATCATGATCAGTGAGAAATAAACTGGTAGTGTATATGCTTATAATGAACATTTTAACACAGGAAAAGTAAAATAAAGATCAATTAAAATATAAAAGGCTAACATTTAGACATGTGCAATGACATCATTATTACTGTATTATTATTATTATTATTATTATTTTTTTTTTTTTAATTTTATTATTATTATTTGATCAAAGTTTTTTATCATTTCATCACTAACGTACAACCACTTACATGAACACCACGGCCACCATCACCACCACCAAAAAAAAATAAAAATAATAATAATAATAATAGTAATAATAATGAAAAAGGGAAAAATCCTAAAAACATTTTCTCTGAAGACTTTGAAAAGACAGTTCCCAAATATGAATTAAAACCCAAAACAGAGAAATCAGTGCAAGTGTCCTCCTTCCATTTATACATCTGAGGGACAGCACATGTTCCCCTTCATGTTAGAACAAAATGCTCCATTTGCTTTAACATGGTGGTAACGTTGCTGGGCATCTTCCCCTCTTCAGCTACAGCAGATCCTGCTGGGGGTTTGGGTCTCATAAAAGGTGGGTCACGCGGGTCTGGGAGATTATGTCGTGCTAATTCTACTAAGTTCATGTCTAATGGCTGAAAGAGATTACAGAAACAGTTATTATAGACTTCATGATTCACGGTTCATGTAGCAGAAAATAAGGTCATATATGGAAGTGTGAAGTCATATTCCTATCATTATTTCACTTCATTAGGCTTTACTATAATCTTGGAATGTGAGGTCATCTGGATGTGAAAATAAATGATAGATAAACTAAATGGACATACCATCGATGATTTCATCCTTCACCTTGTGCAATTCACGAACAACTTCTTCCAAGATTTCCTGATAATTTATTCAGGCACATTAATGAACAGACAACAATGACAATATTAATAATGGCAAACAAGTAGCCTTTTAATAGTAGGATGAGGTTTAACTGATACCTGTTTCATTCTGTCAAAGTCTAAGGCGTCTGCATCAGTACCACTGCCCACAGGTCGGACTCTAAACAAACACACACACACACACACACACACATATTTACACTCAGGCAGAGACACCCGACTTTTCTTTAAAAAGCTTCACAGTGGGATACACTTCCGTTCCACTGTGAAGCACTTTGAGCTGTGTTCCATGTGTAAAAGCTGCTTGGCATACATTATTTTTATTATTATACATTATTATTGTGTGTTATATTTTGTAACTTATTGGTTTTCACTTTTTTGTCCACTTATTTGTTGCATTTTCTTTTACCCTTTTAATTTACTCTTTTACTGACATAAGGATGAGAGAGAGCTGGGGAACCTTCAATTAACTCCATTTAATGCAGGCTGACTTTACTATTCATTACTATGGATGTAAGGATGTAAGCCATTTAGGGTAAATTACTGACTGAAACTGAGTCCAGTATTAGGCATCAGCCATATCTGGGAAACCCTTAAACTGTCTCTTAAACTCCAGGCTTACTGTTCAGTTATTCACCCCAAGCTTTGTCTTACTATAAACCATTTGGTAACTAATGTGAAACTAATATGAAATATGAAACATCGCTGTGACCTGCTGAAATATGTAATGCTGATAATTCAGCAAGACCTCCAAGAATATCTTACCTAGATACAAGTGATGATCTCTCTGCCGAGTTGGCTCGATCCCAGGGCTTCTTTGCACCATCTGCAGGTGAGAAGAAATGTACAACCTACACAGGAGCACAGGCTTTCCCTAACACTTTAGAAGTTTAGAAGTTTTCTTCTTAGACCTTACTATTTGAAATTAAATGCACTTATTTTAATTATGAATCAGATAAATCATATACTATTATAATACTACTATCATTGTCATTGAATAACAGTCATTCAGAGCAGTCTATAGTGTAAAGAATGTGTGGATGCAGTGGTTACCTGAGGCGTTCTGTCCTCTAGACATGGGAGAGGGGGAATTTGGATCGTCCTAAAATATACAAAGCTGAGATTTGTGAAGTGATTCTTACCAAGCACTCAATAAAGCCTGTGTAGAAATAAATAGTGCAAATTTTCCAAACAGAACCTTGTATATTATCACTGTCACATCAAAGCCTCATTACCTCTTCACCATTAGACAATCACAGCTGCTCGTTACATAATGTGAACATTTTATGCTAAATGGACCAGTGGAAATTATTTAAGTACATGCCACATTTCCCATGACTATCTACGGAAATTTGTTTTTTCTTTTCCTACAAAGGTTCCATTTCAGAGGATTTCACATGACACTATGCTGTACATACTGATGCGGCGTGAGTCAAAAACAATATTAACAAATAAGGAAAAAGCTCCAAAAAAAATTGTGCATCTTTTCAGTACTTACATTTTGGTTGTCTCCATCCTTCCTGTCTTCAGACTGGTTTGCAGCTTTCCGTCTAGTAATAAGAATGGAGAAAAAGTCTCAGTGGATCTGATTATTTGTCAGCGTTGATGTTTCTGCAGCGCTACACATACAAACAGGCCAGAAATCTGTTCCACAAGCAACACTAGTTCCCTAAAGAAATGTGAAATTGTCTTGTTCTTCTTAAGGATCTCACAAGTCCTGACCTTCGTGCCAGCAGTGCGTTCATCTCCTCCATCAGGCCACCGCTCCCTCCACTCGTCCGGTTGGCATCATTTTTGGCTCCGGATGCCGAACTGTCCTCAGGCTGTGGACACACACATTCATCAGAAAAGAGGCTACATTCATTCATGCATGCAGGCTTGAGAAAACAGAACCTTGTTCAACCCCACCCTTAAAAAAAAAAAAAAAAAAAAAGCTTTTTTTAAATTCCCAAAAATCGATTTTACAGAAGTATTGTATTAAAAGTGACCCAAAAATGTTTTATAATAACAGAGCATTGTTTTTTTTTTTGGATTAGCCAAACAATAAAGGTGGGAGTCTTCACAATATGTGACTGTAAGAGGTCACTTTACTTTACTTTAACTTTAAATAAACATTTAAATTCTAACAGCAACCAAAGGCTAGATTTCTTTTTTTAATGCAAATGTATGCATGTATAACAAGACAATATCTCATTTGTATATCAAAATGTATTTTTGGTAAAACAATCAGTACAAGAAATATTTGTAAGAATATCAGTAATTAACCTGACACGTATTTGTTTATGACCCTTTTCACCTGTAATATAATCACTGCAGTAATCTCAACCATTTGTGATTTCTGACACTGTATAACACTATTATCTAAAATTACTGCAAAATTACTATCATAATGGCTTCTAGATGTGGGCCGTTTTTTTGCTTTGCTATACTTCTGTCTATTTCTTACAGATGCAGTGTGTCAGAAACCACATGCTTAACAACTCGACACGGTTTGAAGCAAGCGTGATAATTTAAACATGCAGTTTGCACAACGCTATTGGGTAGCAAAAATTTCTTGTTAGCTACAATAGCTTTGTACCTCCAGCTTACAATTAAAGAAGAACAATGCAGATTTAAAACATGTCATCTTAATTTGGTGGCAAAATGGAAAACTGGGGACTTTTCATTTCTGCTTTAATTTTAACCAGAGTTCCACTATAATTGTTGTCATAATGGGTGTTAATGCCAAAAATACCCTTTGCACTCGACGCAGTTTGGCTCCGGCAATCATGGCAGCGAGGCCGGTGGGTGCGTGTGCATCCTCATGGTGCACCCCGTGGCCCCCATAACCCCCTCCGACCATAGGCAGGGGGGGTGGGGGTGGAGGGGGAGCTCCTGCGGAAGGAGGTGGAGGCCCAGGAGGTCCGGGAGGTGCAGGAGGAGGTGGGGGAGGTGGGCATGGTCCTCCCACTGACATAGGAGGTTGCGCTACATTTGGAGGTGCCACTGAGAGTACAGCGGGGTGTCCCTGAAATGGGGAACCTGCCAGGAAGAAGGGACCAGAGGCCGAGGGATACACAAAAAGAAGGGGAACAATGAGAAACCATTGAGAAGTATGAAGAATTAGTTTTATTTGTTTGTTTATTTATGTATTTAATTTTGAAGGCCCATATACACTGGTCAGCCATAACATTAAAACCACCTGTTTCCTAGCATAACACTGCCCAGAGAATCCCACTGCCTTCATCAACTTGCCATCTTCTCATAGTGTATTCTGGTGTCGTCTCTTGCCCTGAACCCATTGTACAGCCAGCACAACTTGGCCATTGTCAAAGTTGCTCAGATCCTTGCATGCTTGAACTTTTTTGCAGCTTCCAACACATCATCAAGAAATGACTGTTCATTTGCTGCATAATGCCTCCCACCCCATGACAGGTGCCATTGTAATGACATAATCAACACAATTTACTTCACTGTTCAATGGTTTTAATATTATGGCTGATCGGTGTACATACAGATCTTAACTTGCAATTTGTTCTACAGATTTAACAGTTCAAGAAGAAACATGTTGAGGGTGATGAACGAAGGAGAGACAAACAACTTGCTCCCTATGTGTGATCTGACCTATTCTAAATCTGCTCTCAGTTAGTCCATAGAGGGTAGGTGCTAAATTCATGCTACATTTCAGACAAATATGAATCTCTTACCTGAGTTGGACGATCGACGTTCTCTCTCAATATGTGCCTGCATTTGCTGTTGTTGCTGCATCTCCATCTCTCTGCACAGCGCACACACACACACACACACACACACACACACACACACACACACACACACAATACACACAGTCACACGCCATATAATTTACTTTACACAAGCAGATCATTACCAAGCCATTACTGTCATGCAATCAACAGCAACACTGTGAATGTTATCAGCACAGCTCATAGGAGCAGATGCTTGAAAACTGCCACCATTACAGCTTGTTAATGGTTCTGAGTAATGTCAGGAAGTGTCAATAACACTCTGCAGAAGTGTCACTGTCACATGAGAAGTCACAGTGAACTACACATATAATCACTTTTTCTCATTTGTGCTCTTTTGTACTTGTACTAAATGTCTGTAGGTTTGCAGTCATATTCAGTGTTTCGTCTCAAAAGTTATTAATAAGTCCCCATTTGCTATAGTAACAGCCTCATTTCATCTGGGCGGGCTTTACACTAGATTTGACTAAGGATTTGATTGTATACAGCCGCACAAGCATTAGTGAGGACAGGTACTAGCCAATTAGCTCTGGTTTTATTTATTTTTATTTTATTTATTTTACCATTGTTTAATCAGGAAAGTTCCCATTGAGATCACAGATCTCTTTTACAACAGAGTCCTGGCCAAGTGGCAACATCACAACCCAGCCGGAAAAAAAGACTTACAACAACTATAAGCATCCAAAGCAATTGAATAAACAGAATCAAATAATCATTTAAAACAATTACAAGTTCGCAACTTCGTCTCCATGTCCTTCAGAATAAATTTGAATTGATCCCAAGAAACAAGATTTGAAAGTTTTAAAGTGCCTTGCAAATTATTCTAATCAGAAGGAGTGCAACTCTGGAATGCCATTTTCCCACTCTTTGTGCGAACACCGAGGACATTCAGAATATAAAAGTCCTGTGATTGTAAACCATAAGGTCCTAACATCACTCAAAAATTGGCAGCTGGTCTCCTAGTGGTTAGTGAGTTGCCCCTGACATCAGAAGGGCATAGGTTCAAATCCCTGCTAGTGGCACCACTGAGGTAGCCTTGAGTACTTTCCCCTCACGCTGCTAGATAATGGCAGCCCACTACTTCACTTGGTGAATGGGTTAAATGCAGAGAAAGAATTTTACATTGGTCACACTGTGTGCTGTGGTGTGTTCATGTGTGACTATAAGGACTATAATGGACTTTAAATCATCTCAAATGTAATGGATGATGCTGCATCACACCAGAGAACACAGTTCCACTGTTCCACAGCCCAGTGCTGGGGGGTTTTATACCCCTCTAGCTGTGGTTTTGGCGATCTTCTGCACATGTGCAACTTCTCCCAAGCATCTCATTCTGTCGAAAATGCTTTTTAAAGGAATCTTTATAGGCCAGTGAGGAACCGCCTCTCTTGGCTGCAGCCGAGCTTCTGGAAAGCAGCTGCTATGTCATGGACACTTCTAAACATGAGCAAAGTTGTGTCACAGAAGACATAGTTTCATATTCCATTAAATCTCTCTAAAGCCTCATTGAGGTCAGACATTAACCCATATCGGAGGCGGAGAGAAAAAAGAGAGGGAGAGATGTGGAATTTTCCAGCTGCATGCTGCTGAGGAACAGCTGACACAGCAGATACAGCACGCTGGGTTTGTAGAGATACACCACACTCCATCTTTTTACCACAAGGGGCAGCTTTCCCCTACTGACTTTCCAGGCGTGTCATTATTGCAGTTTCTTTTCTGGTGCTTCACATTGTGCAGATCTTTGTTCTTTTCACTGCTGTCATTGCTGGCTTTAAAAATAGAGCTTGTTTTTTTTCCTTCTGCTTTCGTCCGATGCAGATACAGAATTCAAACAGTCTAAAAAGATCAGAAATCTGTGTGTAGTAATTCATCCTGAATGCTATGCTATGTGTTGGGCGAGGGTTCAGCCAGCTCTCTACCTGCCTGCAATTTAATGCTCCATCCTGGAGAATTTTCTGTGGTACACTATATGGCCAAAAGTACTGGGACGATTACACCAACAGGGACTTTAATGACATTGCATTCAAAAGCATCGACTTTAATCAGGAGTTGGTCCCCCTTTGCAGCTATAAAAGCTTCTACTGATTTCCACGAGATTTTGGAGTTTCTGTGGGAATTTATGCCCAATCATTCTGCAGAGCATTTCTGAGGTCAGGCACTAATGTTGGACGAGAAGGTCTGGCTCGCAGTCTTCATTCCAGTTCATCCGAAAGGTGTTGGATGGGGTTGAGGCCAGGGCTCTGTGCGGACCAGTCAAGTTTTTCCACACTGAACTCCTCCAGCCATGTCTTTATGTAGCTTTTTTTGTGCACTGGGGCACAGTCATGCTGGAATAGAAAAGGTTCTTCCTCAACCTGTGTCCACAAGTTGAAAATATGGCGTTGTAAAAAATGTCTTGGTAGGTTAAAGCATTGAGATTGCCCTTCACTGGAAGTAAGGGGCCTAGCTCAAACCCTGAGAAACAGGTGTGTCCCAATACGTTTTGTCCACATAGCATAGCTGCTTAGGTAGCCTGTTTTAATGTCAGCAACATGCTTAGCTTTCATTTGATGGAGTCGTATTGTTTTTTCGGCATCATGTAAACAGATATTTTCAGATAGCAGCTTTCTATAATGGGGTAGCTGATGATCTCTCCTGTTTAGACTCTTGGTCTCTTGGTGTCCAGCTGTATCACAAAGTGGAGACAAAAACCTGCACAGCCTCGTTAAGAGGTGCACTAATTACACTGCATCCATTAGGAGCAAACACATAGCTTTCTAGGCCACACTGTACCTTCTTTGTGCCTCCAGTTCATCTGTGGTGGGCCCATTCTGCACCTGGCGCTGAACAGCTGGACCTGTGTAAGAATAAGGAGAACTACTTTAAAAGTCTGTGAAATGGCTGGCGATATTTGTTAACCATAAGAAGGTACAGTTCTTGGAGACAAGAACAAAAGCATGGTGCTAATTAGAAATTCAAGGGCCTTAATTATCAAAATACACATTTACCTGTTTTTTCATATCTAATAAAAGAGGCTGATGTATATCACAGACACTATAAAATCTCAAAACATACTATATACTCCCAAGTCCATTCAGTGCATCTACACAAATGAAGTCACAAAAACAGTGTGATTTAAGACCAGTGTTTTCATTATGTCATGGAAACCTGCGCATTTAAATACATCCACCTACTGGCATATAGCAGTTTAGCAGTCTAACCATAATAAACTTCTAAGCAGTGTTTTAATCAAGACTGCTTTTGAATAAAGCACAGCG
This sequence comes from Hydrocynus forskahlii, assembly GCA_037974365.1. Taxonomy (NCBI): domain Eukaryota; kingdom Metazoa; phylum Chordata; class Actinopteri; order Characiformes; family Alestidae; genus Hydrocynus; species Hydrocynus forskahlii. The sequence goes on from JBBPCX010000160.1 coordinate 7,168,600, forward strand.
CACGGTCCTTAAGTAACAAGGCAGGTATTATTTTTAGGGAAGAAGAGTAAATGTAAAAATGAATGATGACTGCTTTTAATA
>JBBPCX010000160.1:7168780-7180915 GCA_037974365.1 Hydrocynus forskahlii
GTCCTTAAGTAACAAGGCAGGTATTATTTTTAGGGAAGAAGAGTAAATGTAAAAATGAATGATGACTGCTTTTAATATATAAACCCACACAAACATCATACGTGGTCCTCGGGATAAAATAAAATAAAAGAAACAAAAATAAAAGAACTTGAGCCCTTTAATTATTCTCCACTCATACCACAAACTCTCTGCTGCGATAGAATTAGGAGATAAATTAGAGAGGCTTTATTATGATTTGAACTAGATTTAAAGTTATGACTGTGTGTACAGCTTTGTTTTGTGGACAGAAAAAAAATCTTTGGCATCTGTGATTTCTGGACAAATCTAAAGAAAGTCAGAGGTGCAAATTCAAACCTATACAATATAAATATACATAGTATATAATGTATATAATTGTAATGTCTAATTACATAATGCCTGCATGTTTGAGGTAGTGTTTACTTTATAGCAGTTGATCGTTGGTTTCACAATAGAAGCGTTTGAAATTACATTTTTAACAATTAACAATTAACTTCCATTTTCACATTTGCCTGTAAGCCACAGGCCCCACGTCAGTGTGCTGCATCACTGCACACCCTTCTTAGATACATGACATTCTATCTCACTCACTTTACTTCCACTCCCACTGAGACGGATCAAGCTCCAACCAGGTGGGATACACCTGAATTCCCGCCCTTTAACCTGTGTGCCTAACAGATGCCACACGTGTGCTTAAACACTTGGAAGTGCTCTACTCTCATTAGGCTGTATGAAGCGTTTATGAAGCGTTTATGAGATGTTTTACTGCTCATGACCCTGCTATGTGTCCTGAGAGAGGTAAACAAGGTTAGATATTTTATTTCAGCGCCTCAGACCGTGGAGTGCCCTCTGGCTGTCACACTGTATGGCACGATAATGATCTAAACTTGGCAGAAATGCTTCAGTGGAAAAGCCCTTCAGTCGGTTTCATGAGTTGCTTTTATTATGCTCACGAAATGTAATGATGCATTGTCTTTGGTCTGTATAATACTATTGTTATAGAGCAACTGGCAGATTATTTCCAATCTTTCCTTGAAAAACGATGAATATTTCCATGTTTAATTCAAGAGGACAGTTTGATGAGTAAAACAGACTGAATTATTCAAGGCTGGTGAAGTGCTGAAGGGTTGCTAAGGAAGACCGAAATAGATAAGAAACATGCCAGACTGGCCTGTCAGATGGAGAAAGAATTAAATGTGGCTTTTAATTGCAGTGCTGGAAAGGAAAAGCTTCAGGAGTGTAAATCAACACTTCATTCCTGCTAAACATTGACCACACCTTCGCTCAGCCGTTGAGAATCCATCTTGGAAAGCAGAATTGTGGACAGAAAAATATAGTTGTCTACTGAGTCATGTTTTTAAGACAGCACTGATTCGCATGATGTTTACGTGTAGAGGTGTAATAAGGGGCACTAATGTCTTTCAAGCTCATAATAATACAAAGTAGAACCCGATCGGATCTCTCAGGGCCAGACACAACCATGCTGACTCATTTTTCATTGATAATTTACACCCACACGCACACAGCACATAGTCTCACACTCACTCAAAGGACACAGCGACCAAACTTCAAAACAACATGTCAACAGTCAAGCACGATCCTACTTTAAAATCCTCATTTAAATCAGGCCTAGCAGAAGATGAATTTTGAGACGTTTTCTATTTGTTGGGCTTGGGTCGGATCAAAATTCCACAGCCCATTTTTTGCTTTTTAGTAGCTTGTAGACTTTGTCCTACGTTTCCACATGCTTTAGTTTTACCTCTTGCTTTATTGTTGCTCTGTTTATTCATTTTTACTTTAAAACTGTTCACTCGTTTTGCTCAGGTCACACACTCAGAGCCGACACTCATGGAAATAAACAGCGAAAAGATTCAGGAAAGTACATTTTTGAGCAGCCAAAATTACATGTATATTTAATTTGTAGGCTAAATTAATTTTACGTTATTTGTAGTGTGTTCTATGTAAAGAAACAGCTTTAGGATGAAACAGGTGAAGGTCAATACCATCTTGGTATAGGTGATCAAAACGGCACCAGAACAGTGTGGAGAGTTTTTCTAGGCTAAAATGTTTGATGAATAAATTTGTTAAAAAGATGTGCAAACATAGTTTGAACACCCAGTTATTGTCTTATGCCATAATATTTTATCTCCTTTTCTCTATCTAGCGATGGTTATTGTTACAACACTGTGACCACAGCTGTTGACCCGAGTCAGTTTTAGACAGAATTTCTTTGAGCTTGGGACAGTTCCAGATTCAAAACCTGATAATACAGTTTGGGTTGGGCTGGATGTAGAGAAAATTTTGATAGGCGTATGTCTGTATTCATGTTCAAATTAAAATTTCAAGCCCATGTAAAGCTCTATTTAGAATCCAAAGACCTTTGGTTTAAATGTAAATTCAGCTAAAAAAGAAACAAACTGCTCTTCTATTTCCTTTGTCATGAATAGTATCAAATGACAGATGTTTGTTGCTACTAGCTGTCATGTTACATAACATTACAAGTTGTCCCCTTGTATGAACCTATAGTGGTTTCCTTACTCCATGGCTCTGTGCAAGCGTAGCTTCAGGTCAGTGCTCACTTTGGTCTAACTGTACATAGTAAACAATTTTTTTCAAGGATTAAATCAAATTTAGGAGAATACATTTTATATAGGAATTCTTTTCTGATTCTTTTGTGATTCTACTACAAGACAGTTGTGTTATCATTTCTTCCATCAATAAGGTTTTAAAATAAAACAACATAAAACACACAAAAAGACAGAGTCATTTTCAACACGCATTTTCAAGAAAATAAGTATGAAATAGCTTAATCGGTGACTGAAAAAGTGACTCCACAAACCGAAGTCTCATCTCCTTCACTCTACACTGCACAACGTGACTGTAGTCATTTCAGCTATACACACATGATCTGAAGCCTCTCTTCTTTCACAATCTCTATATAGTGGCTGTCTCTGATGCATGTCACTACATCATCGTGATCAGAGAGTTGAAAAGAGAGGAATCAGAGAGAGTGAGGAGAGAAGACAGAGCGAGCAGTACCTACAGGACATCTTGAAGAAGAAGATCCGGCTGTGGCAGATACAGAGACAGTGGCAGACCCACTCTCTGCTGATCATAGCGTTTCCGGGTCCTTCATCCCTTCTCTCTTTTTTTCTCTCTCCCATTCTCCTCCTCCTCCTCTCTCACTCCTTCACACTCCTCCCCACTAGTCTCCTGTTTCCCTGTAGGGTAACTCCACACCTGCAGTGAAGCAGCAGGCCAGCGGCCCTCAGCAGCTCATGTTTCTCTCGGCCTCCCCAAGTGTGCTTTTTGCACCACCAGATGCACCTCCGAGCCAACAAGGGGCACTGTTTTTTTCAAAGGAAAACCCCAAACCGGTCTGCAATAAGACACTATACAATTCCTGAACTATTTTTGTCTGTAAACCTAGCAAAACAGGTGAATATTTCGTTATAGGAACAAAGTCTATTTCGACCAGAGCTTTATCTGCTGTATTTGTGGTGCATGGTTGATTACCTCAGACAATTCACCTGTACTTAGCACAAGACCAGAAAACCTACTGACTCATAATGACTCATTACAGAAGCCAATGAGTAGCTACTTCATCATTTATGCAATAACATCCATTATCAGAGTGTACTGAGTCTGTTGCGCTGGTGATGCGCTGGATGTTGCATACCATTAGAGGGCACTGTGATTAATAAATGGCCCAGCTATACACACAAGCTAATGCCTCTTGTCTCTCACACACTCAATGTAGTAGCTGTATTATAACATCAGAGAGGTTAAAAGAGAGGGTGGTCAGATGTAAAGTGGCTAACACACTACACACACACACACACACACACACACACACACACACACACACACATACAAAGTCAAGTGTATTAGTCACTTGTAGTGGATGTGGTGTGTTCACACTAACGAGCAGGGTGTACAGTGGAACAAAATAATAATTTAATTTTCTTGATTCCAATGTGCGAGTCAGTTTTAACAGGAATAGAATGTCTTACATTCTCCTTCAGCATTTAAGTGTTGATGAAGCATGTGTTATAGCTGGGCTTCTGGCCAGCTGTTCCAGGAGAGCATAATTGGCCATGTTGTCTCAGAGATTGTAGGATGGCTTTCCCTCTCACCCATAACTCTCAGCATGATGCCAATTGCGGTGTCTGTCAGTTAACAAAACAGTACTGGCAGCTGTCCAGTGTCCAGTGGGTTAGTAGCAGATGTTGTGGCTGTCTATATATGTCTCGGAGGAAACTCGTTTCTAGCCTTCACCCTTCCAGTTTGACAGTATCGTGTGATGGGGAGACTTGGCAAGAGAGGAAAGAAATTAAGCAAATTAAATGATAGGTAACTAGCTTGCTAGGGCATTTCAGTGACGTGAGGTACAAAATATTGATTTGAAATAATATTTTATCCATTTGTAATAATGGATGATTTGTAATAATACTACAAAACAAACATGCAGGTTCTACATCGTGGAGTGCATAGTTTAGAGGGTATGTAGATGTATGGTGCCCGAGTAAAAACATGGTTCCATTCTAGTTCAGTTAAAACTAATTGTCAAATAGGATACAATTTCTATGAAAATAACAGTAAGGCAAAAATCAGATCAACCGAGATATGTTTGGTGTCTAAAGTTTGCTTTTGACACACAACAGCGATCACCAACCCTGGTCCCAGAGATCTACCTCCTCGAGGGGTCTGGTTCTGGTCACGTTCTGCATTACCTGCTCCGGCAAATGAACTTCTTCAGTATTCCCTGACTGACGTCCAAGGTTAATGCTGCTAAAAGTAATGGAAGTTTATGTCCTATCAATTAACCTCATAAGAACTGCATGCCTGAGTCGAGTTATGTAATCTCAAACAGACTCGCTTATCTGGTTTCTAGCTGTATGATTTATAGATAAAACAAAAGAGACATCAGCTTTGCAGATACAGAAAACTTCAGACACAGAACATGTCTTCATTGATCAGGTATCTTTGAGGTGAGGGGAAAATTGAACCATCACTTAAAAAAACCCTTCAGACTACACATACTAACCAAGCTCAAGCTGTACTGTGTCCTCATCTTCCCTGAACCCATTACACTCTATGTCATTTGCTATTCACACCGAGGGATCGCTGTACCAGCAGCCTTTGTTCTCTCTCTTCCCCCTCTCCTCTTTTTCTATCTCTCTCTGCCATGCTCTTGCAGTGATAGAGGGAAAAACTGAATGTGATGCTCTAGTACTGAGCCCGGGGGGGCACTCCTCAACGACTGAGTTTAATTAAGATTAGCATTGTACTGGGAAAACACTTCTTGGTTAATAACTAGCTCAGAGTCTCATTCACCTTCGTACACCCTCTCAGTGTCTCTCACCCTCATTACATGTCATTGAGGGAGCTGTGTTCTTGCAATTAAAGAATGTGTGTGAAGCACGGGAGATGTATGCACATGAATGAGACGCATGGAATGAATGAAATGTGAAATTCTGTTTGGACATCTGTGTAAACCATAGTCTCAATACACTGCATGTCTAAATTTCCTTACAGGAGCACAAATGTGTATTTCAACCAAAGGTTTATCTGGTGTATATGTAGAATTTGGTTGATTATAACAGACAACGGTTTATCTGAAATTAGTACAAGACCAGAAAACCCACTGACTCAGAATGTCTTACAACAGAAGCTAATATGTAGATACTTCATCATCTGCCTAATGACATCCATTATAAGGGTATATTGAGTCTCTTTCAGTTGTATGTGAAACATGCCAATTTATATCTTTGTGCTACAGATATGGCAGTCAGAGATTAAATAAAAAAATGCAGTGCTGCTCCTTTAGTCTGAGAACCAGCTATGATCTTCAGCTACAAACAATTAGCCTCCATTTTTCATCTGTTCCTCACAAATAAGTCTGCAATCAGAAGTGGTGATGCAAGGAAAGGTGCGCACCATTAGAGGGCACTGTGATTCCCGATGGCCCCGCTGGCTCCGGGCCCAGAATGTGGCTCAGCAGCAGAGCTAGCATTGCTCAACACTCAGCCGCAGATCCACATGAGTACTTGCTGAATGTATTTGGGTTAAGAATGATCAGGATGACTTTAGCTACAACTGTTCATGGGTATTAAGAAGAAATCTGGCCAGATCTCTCACAGCACTCGCATACTTGTGAACTGTCTCATCCACAGAAAAAACACTGGCAAAGCAACGTAACATGCTCGCAAAGAGATAAGGTTGCTGGGTTCAAGTAGGGTGAATTAAGGTAAACTGGAACATTTTTGCCACATCTTCTTCTTCACTAACCCCCCAGATATATTTCTGAAATCCGAAGGATATTTTCTGAATAAAAAAGGCTGAAACTTTAGAGGACATGTATTTCTTTTCACCTTGAAAATCAACAAAACATGTCATTTGACCAGGGATGCTGAAAGTTTTGCACATGACTGTAGATGCCTGCCTTGCCTTTAACTTTCATTTTATTAAATATCTTTTCAATTCACCTTAATTTGATCTAATCCTAAACCCAACACTCAATCTCACTTAACACTTAACCTCAGCTCAAATCCTGACCCTAACACAGGTCCTAAACTTGACCCTGGTACGAATCCTCTTGAGAATCAGTTGAGTTTCACCAAACAGCTGAAAATCTGTCAATAAAAATACAGAGTTATCTCAGTACGTACAGGCCTACTTTTACTCTCACTTATGGATTATATACAGCTTTGATATACAGTGTAGTGAAATCGTCAGGGCGCAGGGTTGAATGGGGGACCGCTCTGATATATCTGAAGCTCTCAGTAGAAGGTTTCATTAGAGCAGAGGGTTTAATCCCCCAGCCCAGCCCCTGTCCCCGGCTGCCACCGACCGTCTGTCAGCCTCCAAAGACTTATCTCATTACCCATATTACATGAGTTTTAAAACAGTGTGCTCCGCCCAGGAGAAACGGTCTAGTTCTTTCTCTCACACTGTTTTTTCACGTAAAAGCCACAGTGCCCACACATTTATATTTATATACTTTGCATAGGTTTCCTTGGCTGCTCCTCGACCAGACAGAACTAGGGTGGGGTGGGAGGCAGGGTGGGTTGCGGGGTGGGAGGCAGGGTGGGTTGCGGGGTGGGATGTCAACGCCCCCCCCCCTTTTTTTTTTTAAACTAATTTATGTCTTATTTTATGTTCACACTAATAATTAAAAAAATGTGATATGTGCTGTGGAATGTCACTTGGTATATTTTTCTTTCTAATAAACAAAGTTGGGAGAAAAGTCACAGTGCCCTCTGCCATTAACTTTTTTCTTAGCTGTTTTGATTTGTGGCTATTCTTGACTCTCTGGGTTTTTTGAGTTTACAACACAAAGGTCATAGAGGTCAGACTGGTTACGTAAGGCTAGTAGTGGGATTTAGTGCATGTGTAGTGTGTAGCGTGTTTGTGTGTGTATTTGTGTGCATGGACTTGCCCTCAGGGGCTGTAGGTGTGACCTGTTTGATTTAAATGAGCAATTTCCCTACCTACTTACCTTTTCATATAAGTAAAAACCCAGAATAATCCAGATTTAGGACTAATACATCTTCCAGATTTAGGACTAATAAAACCACATAGGTTATATTTTAAAAAAATGTTTTTGAAAATTAAACATATTACCTTGCTTCAAACATAATTTTGGAGAACTTCAGATTTCAGATTATTTTAACTTTAATCTTGTGCTTGTGTGCTTCCAGTTACCGCTAATAAGATTAACCCTTATATTCCTGGTATATTAGTTCTGATTTCCATATAGTACATTTTAACATTAAAATCATTAGCAACAGCATCTTTCTCTCTGGTAATTTTGTTGTGCTTTTAATGAAAGTTTTTGAATCTGCTTTGTCGTCTGTCTATGTACACTTAGGCTACTACAGATAAAACAGAAAGTGGGACATCAGCCTGAGTTATTGGGTTGAACCATTTAAGGCTGTTTACCTCCAAAACTGAGGAAAAAGTTTTAACCTAGAAAAATTATTTGTTGACACCTATAGCTCTGTATTGTTGTTTGGGGGAGATTTTTCCCAGTTGTCCCCCCAGTTTTGTTGTGCCCAGCTCCACCCACTTGCTAGGATTCCTCCCAATCATATGGTACCAACAACACTAGCACGTGCCTCCTTCACATCATTTGTAAAAATGCTACATTTTTTTAAACTGCTGCAAATGTAACATATGATGTACTTTATACAATGTAACATGTAATGTAATGTAATTGGACAGCTCAGCGCGCTTGGAAGACAACATTAAGTACCAGTTATGTTACATCAGCCAACAGACACCTGCGCTAGACAGAGATGGGGGAAAAGGGATGACTGAAGTGTCACTGGCAATCTCCTGACCAGGCCAGTGCTTGGACAGGACGACCCAGGAGCTTACATTGTTTATTTAATACAGACTGTCATTAAGGCAGATTGGAGTACATTACAGGAAGCACTCTGAAAAATATGGATTCCACTGTACCATTAAAGACAAAACTTGCTTTGCAGATGGAAATTGAAATGATGGTGGCAGCTAAAACAGAGGAACTTGGATAGAGAGTGCGAAAAAGTTGATAAAGTCAAACAGATTAGAGAAATAATCATCACAGCCCTAATTCAGTGTATTGCAAATAACGTTTTGATTGACTAAGTGTGGTGAAACAAGACAAGCTATGGTCTATGCGTACCTCCATCCTGGGTGCTGAGCACGTTGAGGGCAAAAAGCATGGCGTTGGAGAAGGTGGTGGCCTCCTCCTTACTGGCGAAGTTGAGTCCGTACACCTGCCTGGCATCGCGCCACTGGTGAAAGGTAGGAGTTGCCTGATTGTACTTCAGCCCCTTTACGATGGAGTAGTTAATGACAACCTGGGTGAGGAGCCATGAAGAGGCAGCAATCAGCGAAATGTTCATGAAACTGGGCCTCAGAGTTCTGGTACATACACAGCATACATTATTATCGCTATTATATAGTGATAGTAGTTTCTTCAAAAATCATTTGCCTTTACTTAGCACTTTTTAATACAAGGAATTCTCACTGTTGAGTTTAGTACAGCTTCTTTCTTAGTGTTAATCAGCTTTCTCAAGCGTTACAAAATAGTCTGTTCATCACTTTGGACACATCTAAAATTCCTACAACTTAGATTAAAAAAATGAACTTGTTGAGTAGTATCATCTGAATAGAATCACCACACTGCAGGACAACTCTCAGGGCCTTCCAGAAGGCCTAATGATTACTGGAAGCTAATTTTTAGTTTATTCTTATTCAATAGAATCGGGTTACTTAAAACTCAACAAGTGCTGCAGTACTTACCTTACTTCATTATTATATTATGACATTTTGGTTGGAAACACCCAAGTGAAAACGATCCAATAAGGATTTTTATTTTTATATGGAAGCTAGACAGTGAGCCAGACATTAAAATATACTAATATGTTTATTACAAGCTTCAAATATAACATAACATGTCTTTACAAGCTTAAGATGTCTGTGTTAAATTTTTTTTTTATAAGGTCATTAACTTGGTGCTAAAATACTACAGGGATCATATAGGGGTGCTAGCAGAAAACAGTCTTAGATGTGTGTCTATTAATCATTCTTTGGACATGTTTTGAAGTTTATAGTCCAAACTGACTAGCTCATCGTTTGCCTCTTCTACACAGTAGTGCAGATTTTGATATATCGGCATTACATGTACAGCCAGCTGTCCTTTCCCACAACATGGCTATCCACAGTCTGGGAAGGTGTAGATCCTCAATTGTACATACTTACATGGACGTGCTATATATGTGCCCTTTAGTGTGGGCTCTGGAGAAATCTGCATGTACCCGATTTACTGTACACGTACAACCGTTCCCACTATCCCAAGTCTATGGTTTTAAACCTAGCATCCTAGTGGCACTTTAGGAGAGTTTGTTTAGGAGAGAGAAATTGTACTGAAATTGCATTTGTGAAGGAGAGGCACCTGCTGGTCCTGCAGTTTGACCCCCACCACGCGGAAGGTGTTGTTGGCAGTGTTGTGGTAGATGTTGATGCGACTGAAGCCTTGTTGGCCTGGCTTGATTGGCACCCACTTCTTGCTGGTGTCATCGTAGACCATAACCGAGGCACGAGCCTGGCAAATGCTCTGCTCACTGCAACACAGACACACACAACAAATACAAAACTAGTCAGAATCTGTTGTCACAAAATGGCTATGAAGAGTAGTGCTGCTTATGAGTGTTCTGCAATAAAGATCAAAAGAACAAGCGAGTTTTCATGCTTTACACACACACACATACATGTATGTATGCATATATATATATATATATATACACATGTATATAGATAGATAGATAGATAGATAGATGGACGGATTTAGATAGATACAGATTATAGATATATAGATGTGTGTATGAGTGTGTGTATATGTGTCTATGTGTGCACAAAAACTAGACGAAACAAACAAAAGAAATTGTGTGCCAGGAGTTTTAAAGAGCATCCACAGTAGAAGGGGCAGAACATTTAGAAATCTGCTTAAAGTTACAGTGAAGCTTCTGCTTGACTTTTTGTAAAGGTCATATTTTATGAGAGAGAGGAACAGAGGGAGGGGGAATAGAGAGATGGGGAGAGAAACAAGGAAGACAAGGGATAGAGAAAGAGAGAGATAAGGGATAGACACAGAGAGAAACAGAAGGGGGATGGGTACAGATATGAGTTTTCATCCGAAATGAGAAAAACAAACAGAAGCCCCATCTGTGCAGAGCTAAAAGTAAGAGAGGACCCCAAGGCTACTGAAGCCAAAAGGGGCTGGGCGTGGGGAGCGGGAACACACAGGCGGAGGAAGGAGAGGATGATGGAGCTTTGAACACCATTCTGACAGAGAGGTCTGTGGTCTGTGAGACGCATAAACGTTCATAAATTAAACAGGTTTATTTATATTGGAATGTCTTTGCCATGCGGTGACCAGATATACTGCAATAGACCTGCTGTCGGCCAAATGACTGACCCCATAAAGTTGCTTTAAGAATGCTATATGTAAATGGCTTCTGTTCTGACTGGCTGTCCTGTAATTCATTACAAATGCAGTCAGTTTTGTACTTGGTATCAGCCAGTACTCTTTTTTTACTTGGTATCAGTAAAAAGAATCACGACTGGTGCTCTGTCTGTCTGGAGTTATAGACTATAGGGTTGTACAGAACACACTCGTAACCCAACCCTCAAGGCACTCAACCAGGCTGCTGGCACACATTTCACAAGGTTTGCCAAAAACAAGTACAACTCTGAGGCATTTATAGAACTATTTTAATCATTTATATACTGGCTACTACTCCACAGTCTGTGCGGGTGAATTCACAAAATCTGTTCACACACTGTCCAAAAGTATCCAGACACCCCTTTGAAATAGTAAACTTTATATATTTATGAACATTAATTGCTGACACAGGCATTGTCCACACAATGCTTGGAATAGAATAGAAACGCTGTGCACAAGCCGAAGGTCACCATGCCCAAGACTAGGCGTGGGCAATAAGGGAATAAATCCCCCCCAGCATTAGGCTGTGGAGCAGTGCGAATGAAGGAATGAGGTGAAGTGACTTTTGTGATCTCACAACGTTAGGACTTCTCAGAAACACTGAATTCTTCTGTTGAGTAGAACCTGAATCTATCTGAACCTAACGATGGGAGATACAACTAAAAATACAACTAAAACCCATTGATACTGTTTTACAATACGCTCAGAATAACACATTGTGAAATAATGTGACATACTTTATCACAGTCATCACATACTGAAATCAGATCTCCTCCACTGCTTCTGGATGCAGTGAGACTGGCACATTACTTGTAATTAATAAACAGGCAAGCCACAGAAGAATTAACTATTTCTACACCCCTATAAATCAACACACATTAAGCTTATACAGAGGTCATAACATAATCATCCAACATCCCTGGCCTCATTAATACTCCTGAGGCTGAATACAATCAAAACCTCACAGCAATGTTCCAAAATCTAGTCTAAAGTCTTCACTACCCCATAGATTTTAATTGCACTGAGAAGGGACAAAAGGTATCCCTGATTTTAGAAGAGACGCTGAAAGAGCAGGTGACTAAAATGTTTCGAATAGTCAGTGTAGAATGTGCAGTGCAAAT
>JBBPCX010000160.1:7181015-7212211 GCA_037974365.1 Hydrocynus forskahlii
AGAGAGAGGGAGAGAGAGAGGGGGGAGAGAGAGGGAGAGAGGGAGAACAGAGAGAGAGAGAGAGAGAGAGAGAGAGAGAGAGATAACAGAGAGAGAGACTGACACACATACAGATATACAGACAAGAAATGGAGGAAAGTAAAAAGACATAAAGACAGAAAGAGAGAAACTGAAAGAGAGAGGAAGAAACAGAAAGGTGAGCAAGAAGAGAATCAGAAGGAAAAATGCAGAAAGGTTGAATGAAGGAGGGGAAGGAGAGAAAGGATTAAAGGAGGAGCATAATGAACTGGAATGAGAGTAAAGCTGCAAAAGAGAGGAGTAGAGAAGAGAAAGAGAGGAAAGGGTGAAGACAGAAGAAGAGAGATAGAGAGTGAGAGAGAACAAGAGAGAGAGAGTAAGAAAGAACAGTAAGACATAGAAATGTGTCTCTTTCTATAATAAACCAAAAGGTTAATGATAGAAAGATACAGATTCCTCCTGTCCGTGCAGCGTATGGCCTGCACTCTTTCTAAAAAATTAACAAACTTTCTATGGCATGAATAAATCAACTAGTCTGAAATGCACCTTGACAGAGACCTAAATAAAGAAAGAGAAATGGTGTATGGCAGGAATGCAGTGCTCATGTTGTACACTGAAGAGATTTTAGTGCACACAGGCCCTCAGGAGAGTGAGGCGCTCTTCATTCAAGCACACTAGATTTGCTGAACACATCATGTCCTGTGTGTACTCAGATCTCACACACACTCATTAATCCTTTTCATAGCACACTAATTGTGACAGAAACATATGCAAAAGTTTGGGCACTCTTTCACTTGGGCTAAACGCTGGGGGCTAGAAAAAGAAAAGAACAAGAAACTGATTCAAGTCATACCTGTACATCAAAGTAAATTTTGAACTACTTCAAGACCAAAGATAATAGTAAAACAGTAATGCAAACAGTAAATTCTGACCCATTAGTCTGTTCCACTGTCCACAAACTAAGTTTGTTCCATGCAGAAGTAGTATTCATTTAAAAAAATCTATAAAAATGTTTGACCAAGGATGCCAAAACTTGCATACAACTGTATGGGCATAAACTTGACTCGTTACTGGACTGAGTATTCATATAAAGGTGTGTGTGTGAGTGTGTGTGTCTGAATGTATATATATGTATATTAATGTGTATATATATATATATATATATATACACATGCTATAAGTGATATCTTACTAATTCAGATTCTCATTCAAGTTTTCAAGGGAATTAAGGATTTGACATCAGAAACTCATCAGTTTTAAATGCTCAAAGTGTTTCTTGTTGTAAACGTTTGTGTGTGTGTGTGTGTGTGTGTGTGTGTGTGGTGAGTGCAGCCAGCAGGCAGCCTGTCAGTCCCCCTGAAGATCACGAGCCGCCTATGAAGCTGCCTCAGCCCAGCCGCATGCCTGCACCTCTCATGGATAATTCAGCTGGCCTGATGTTAATGTCAATGCACACATCTCCCTTCCTCTTCTCTCCTCTCTCTACCATTTCCTCTTCCCTCTTTTCGTTCATCCGTCCCCACCCCCAACTCCAAAGCCACATGCCTCATTCTTCTAACTCCTTTTCCATGTCTTACTCCCTAAAGCAGAAGCTACAAACACAGCTTAAGGACTCGAGCATCCATGCAGCTCAGAAACACTGAAACCTTCTGCACTCTAGAACAAGAATCTGAACCTAGTGGTGGGAGATAATATATAAACCTATGATAGTTCAAAATACAGTTTTGCGATATATGCTCAGAATAGCACATTGTGAAAAAATGTGACATATCACAATCATCACATACTAGAATCAGGTAAATACCTGGGCAAAGCTTGGAAAACCAGGTCTATAAAACATATTCTCACAAAGAAAATACATGTGATATGAATATATGTATAATATCCAAACTAAGCACACTGTGCTTTGCACCACACACCTCTAAAAAGCATTTCTAATACCTAGAGCCAACGTTATGTGAAGTAGGTGAAATCTGTGTTTTGAAACTTTCCTTTTAGCAAATGCTTTGAAGTACTAGTCCACTCCACTTTGCTCCCAGCTTCATTAGACAATGTGCTCTCTGCCTGTACCATCAGATTTTCTCGGATTACGCAGCATTCTCACCACTGCAGTAAATTATGTACCACTCTGTACTGCATCAAGATTTCAATACGTCAACTGATGCATCACTTTGAGAATTTTTATGAGATCCCCACCGCTGTCTATTATGGCTTTGGCTGACAGTCCTTGCCCTGAAGACTCCCTGCCATGCACATTTGTTTCTTCTGCTGTGACACACCGACTAGCCAGCTCATTAACCAGCCCTGATTAGGATGTGAGCAGATTCTAAATAAACGCACACGCACCGATGAATTTGTCAATAACTACATAGCCATTGAGAAAACAAAAAAAGATAACTTACCAGAAAGCAGGATGTTTGGCTGTGTGTATGTGCTGTTTAGACAAGCGGAGAAAGGTCTGGATCATGTTCTGAACTCAGTGAGCAGCTTTGTGTTTCCAGTATGTGTGAGTGCTACCATGTTCTGCAATTACAGTAAACACCAGCACAGGTGACTGAGAGGTTCAGCCAGGTTAATTTGTGTGTGTGCGTGTGTGTGTGTGTGTGTTTGAGTGTGTCTGTGTTTCTTTGTGTTTATTCAATGTCTGTGTTGAATGAAACAGTGTGGAACCATCTGCATCCATCTCTCGGTCTCTCTCTCTCTGTCTCTCTCTCACACATGCTCTTTCTCACTCTCTCTCTCTCTCTCTCTCTCTCTCTCTCTCTCCCTCTCTAAATCAAAGCTGACTGGGCACATCACAAATCACAATAATCGCTCGCTTTATTTACATTTAATTAGCTTTCAACTACATACACAATACATATCACTACAGAGCTGAATATTAACAACCGGAGATCAACTTAACACAACTTCTAACATCTAATCAATAGGCAAAAGAATGGATGCAAAAAGGTATAGTATAAGAAGTTAAATTAGATAAATGTGATCAGTGAATCATTAAGACGAATACAACTTCATTAAACTTAACTGATCTGTCCATGCTCTGCCTACTAATACGTTCTTTCTGTTTTACACTTGGTTGGACAAGCTGTGCAGAATATCATTTAGAAACAAAGGATGCTCTGGGATGTAATTATTATTGCTAAAGTGAAGCGTTCACACTGTCACAGAAAATTGTGCACATCTAAGCCACTCATTTTTAACGAAGCTGTAGTTTGGTGCAGTGCACCAAGCGATAAAAGTCAAAAATTTTAAAACCTTTGACCCTCCGGTCCCTCAGCCTTCACACAGCCCATTATGCTATGCTATGTTCAGGCTTCAAGTCACTGTGAAATATCAAATAACGTCTGTTTTCTTATTTTCATAAAATATTCAGATCAAAACATCTGTTTATGGTGTTTGTTTGAGTTCCTCTAATGGTCAGAATGCTTATATTGTCAAATCTTTCCATTGTACAGGGGGATGCACAACACGTAGTTGCTGCCATATTGCGAACCCTGCTCAGCCGATAATTAACCTCTTACTGTATCCGATATAGATATCAATAACCAGTCATTTTAATCAATTATTGTCACATTTTTTCAAATTCATGTAAACAATATAAGATATAAATAAAAATATATTACTGAACTTTAGATAAAGGATTTCAATTGAAGTCACTTACAACAATAAGTGAATGAAACACAGGGGGACCTTAAATGGTGGCAAGCTTTTTTGGAATTCTTCATTAGCCATATATGGTCATTAGTGTTCTTATCCAGTGCGGGCATCAAACTCCCCGTTCAAATATGTGCAGCTGCCCTAGTGACCAAAGGGCACAAATCCTATCTTGTGCTAAAAAGCATGATTCTCCTTTTTATGGCAAATCAGTGTTGAGCATGAAGCTGAAGATGGTGCCGATAGCCAATCAGCATCGCTAATGTATAAGCACGTAGATATTCTGTGAAATTTACAATTTCTGTCATTGGCTTACATTTTTGGATGATGGCGGTTCCTGAGACACATACGTTTCCAATTGAAAAGTCACATCCAGTCAAGCAGGGTTATTGTCATTTCAGTCATTTGTACACAGCACATACTGAAACAAAACAGGACTATGGTGGAACACGAGAACACAATGTAACTACACAAATACAGACATGACAATCTACACAGAGGGAAAAGAGAGCAAGAAAAGTATATGTGCTAGTACTAATTACTCTCTATATGGTCTTAAACTGTCTTTAGATACCAGTCGTCACTCTCCTGTATGTGAAGCAAAGCTGCTATTCCCTGAACTTTCAATTTATTTGAGTTTGAAGGAAGTGCAATTCCCGTCTCTACTGACTAAAAGTGAGTTACTGCATGTGTACTGCATGTGTAGGCCAATAATATGCTGATTCCATTCAACCTGACAAAAAATCTGGGCCTCTCATGCATACAACACATATAATTTTGAATTGAAAGCACATTTTATGTCTACATATTTTGAGTCGTGCATACCAGCCATATACTGTAAAACATCAAATCTGGTATCAGTTGCTACACAGGAGTGTATTTGTGGGTGCAGTACGGACAGGACAATTAAAAAATTGTTACAGTATCAGAGTTTTGAATATTCTTTGGTAGGTACACGGATCTGCACACAATATCTTTTCTCACGCTGCAGATGTTTTTACTCTCCGATAAGCAGACATAGCTTTGTCAGCACTCATCAGCGCCTCCACCATCACGGCTAATGATCTGACGGCAGTGAATCACACACAGGCCGCTTAATTCTGCTGCACTATTAGCTGTTCAGAGGTCCAGTCTCAGAGTCAGCTTTAAAGAATTAAAGCACAGCTCAGAGAGGTAAGTGGGCTGATGGGATGACGCATTGGCGGAGCCACGAACACACAAACAGATGAGACAGTGTTGTCAGGAAGCATCTCTTCTCACTGCGAGGTACTACACAGGCCCTGAACAGAGCCTCAGTAAGGAGTCAATGTGTGCTTCAATGTGCACAATGTGGAATTCAGCCCAAGGCTAAATGCTGGGATTTGCTTTACACCGCTGCATGTCTTAGAGACACATGCTATTCATCTACATTTTTTCCACCAACACACCCACACATACTTGGGTATAAGGGTGGGCAAAATTATATTTGATCATTAGCGCTTTTCTTTGTATATTGCAACATTTAGGAGCTTCAGATATAAAAATAAAGACAGATCTAGACCAATTAGAGGTGCGTTGCCCAAAGTGACTTATGAGGACGTTTGATCTGGCCCACCAGAAAGTTACCCTAACTCCACCAAATATATAAAAAAATCCTGTGTGTCACAGGCATCATTATTTGACTCATTTTCTTTTGAGATAAGTGAACGTCCTTGTCTCTTTTTGCTGACATGGCATATCATGAGATTAGTCTCTATATTGTTGCTAAAATACTTTAAAAATCGTATTTTTGTAGAGTGTTATAAAATACATTATAGTTACTCACTACACACACACAGACACGCACACAAACACGGATATATCATCTAACCACATTTTTCATAAGACCACTCTCTTTGTTGCCAAGCTTACTTACTTAAATATATAATTTCTGAAGTATTTTAGCAACAATACATAAAGTAATTTCATGATATGCCATGTCAACAAAAAGAGACAAGGACGTTCAGTTCTCTATTAACAAAAACAGATTAGTCACATTAAACTCCACTGAACCGAATGGTTACTCATGCAGATAAGATGATGCATATGACACACAGGATGGCTATTTTTACAGAGATGATGCAGCCTGTGCACCACTGAGTGCATTTGCACAGGATAAATCTATCTACAAGGGCGCCAGAGCCCGTCCACTTGATTCTAATAGCAAGTAACTAATGCAGAGAGATAATGAAGCCAACACACCACAGTCAGCCTTATTAATGATGACATCATGCCATCATTTACTGATACCCCTGACCATGATTTATTACAGAAAAGCTATGTCACTTTGCAATCTGACTTGGTCATGATCCACACTGTAAGGGATGAATTTCAAGCAACTTAATGCTATTTTTTATGATACAAAAAAAAAGAAATAATTATAATAAGTGGAATAATTTATAAAGATTTAAAATATAATATTTAACAAATATGACAGAGGGCTTCAAGTGAAGTGTAGCTGAACTGAGCTCTGGAGCTTGAAATGCAGTTAAATATTCATGAATGACCATGAAAAGGAAGTGAAAAGGAGTTGTATCAAATCACAAACACACACACACACACACACACAAACACACACACACATTCACCAGCACAGTCTCCAGTGGGGATGACAGTCTGACACACGGTCACTTTAGCACCAAAATTCTGTTCCCTACGGAGGCGCAAGAATTAACCAACAGTCTCCAGAGAGAGCACAGCCACCTGTCTATATCTCAACATTCAGACTACGGCACATTTGTTTGCAGACATATGCACACATGAATTTGTATTGTCTTTGTGGGGTATTTTCAATTAGCAAAAATAGCAACTTTGCACATTTTCTTAATCTAATATCAGTGTTGGATGTCGCTGCTGATGTAACTCTTTTATCAGCAATGCCTACGGTTTGCACTGTTTACAGCTATTCACACACACATACATGTACACTCACACAGCCTGTTAGAAAGAGCCGGATAAGAGATGCTACACTATAAGATAAGTCCCCAGATTGTGTGGCCAAAAAGTGTCTCAGTCGTCAAAAAGTGTGTCTCAGTAAGCAGGCCAGTGTGATGAATCACATCACATACCATCATAGTCTAATAATAGTTTGCTGTATCAACCAGCGACGAGTTCATTAAAGGAGAGCTTTCCTCATTCACATTTCTCACGAATGAACAAATGTTATATTCAGATATTCAGGACAGTCTAACACAAAGGCGGCCTTTGTGAGCTAGTGCGCTGCAGAACGCTGAGCTCAGCAGAACCGCAGGCAGTTGCATTAACAGATTTTAGATGCAGTTAGAGACTGTTCGAACCATGCAGACCAGCCTTTGGAAAGGTTTTAGGGTTTGAGACGAGTGGCAACATCTTTCGCCAAGGAAAACAATACGGAGAGTCAGTTTTTTTCTTTTTTTTGGGTGAGTGTTACATAAGCAGCTTGCTTGGTTGCGCATGTGAGGTTTGGCAGGGAAGGAGGAGGAACAAGAGGAAGAAAAAGCTCTCCGCGTTGAGATGAGAGCATTCAAATGTGTTGAAGGCAGAAATAGAAAGTGCTGACATTTAAGAGTGCCAGTAAAATAATTCACAGTCTGACAGGACGTTCTTGATGGAACGGACTTATGGGGCGTGATTTATGAATTTCCCTAAATAATGATGGGTTCCCCGAATCATTGAATGCAGTCTGCTTCTTCTTTATATACTACTAGACCAAAAGTACCCAGGCACCCCTTTGAATGAGTGTATTCAGTTACGTTAAGGTGCGCTTATTGCTCAGTTACGTTCACACAGCTTGTGGAATATCCACAAAAAAGCACTGCCAACAAAATGGGACACTCTGAGCCTGAGGTCACCATGTCCAATGCCAAGCGCTGGCTAGAGGGGTGTAAAGTCTCACAGCATTCATCAATGAGAGCACGCTTTCTGGAGTGATGGAGCTCCATCCAGTAACTTTGGGAAGAGCTGGAGGGACATTTGTGATCTAGAACTAATCATCCAACATCAGTACCTGACTTCTCTAAAGCTCATGGCTGAGTACAATCAAATTCTTGTGGCAATGTTCCAACATTTAATGCAAAGCCTTCCCAGAGAAGTAGAAGCTATTGCTGAAGCAAAGGGGGACAAACTCCCCTGATTTCAGAAAAAAAAAAACACTTAAAAATCAGAACTCAGCAAACTTTCGGACATAGAGTACATGTTTTCACAACGGACTAATCTTCAGTTTGATCCTATTCTACTGATATCATCTCAGGCCAAGCAACAGACGGGCTTGTGAGTTAAAGTACAGTAGCGTAAAGTCTATAAAAGGAAGCTATTATTGTGCCTCACCTTTTACCTGAGTTTCAAAGTTTTCTTCTAGTCAAGTGCTTGTGATACAGAGTATTTTACCGGAGAGTGTGTGCCTGTGCATAAATGCATGCGTGTGAGTGTGTGTGTGTGTGTGTGTGTGTGCACTGAAGCCTGGAATCTCTGAGGCACCCTCGTGCTTACTCAGTTCACTGCATGGACTGCAAGAACAGCCTAATCTGTTGGCATGACAACTGGAGTGGAATATGTGCCTGGCCTAGAAAAAAAATGCTGAAAAGAAAAAGAATGAATGAGCTTTGTGATGTTGTAGTAAGCAACACGTCTTCAATACCTTCACACTACAATCAAATAAAGCATGCGGTGTTAAAGCTCTGTATATCCTCCTAATGCACCAATGCATCACACCCTGTGGCAAGGAAACACTGTGAAAATGAAACAGTTGAGAGAATAGATATCAAGGCAACAGTTAGATTTTTGGGTTTTCTCAAGAACCGGCATGGATATATTGTATGTTTAAGTCAGGCTGTGATGAAAAAAATGACATTTTATGAAGGGCAAGCTTAGTCTATGTTACATTTGCAGAATATGTCAGACGTTCTTCTCCAGAATGACTGGCAGTCTAATCATATGCAGAGTAAACTAATGGAGCATTCAGAGTCTTTCATTGAGATTGGAATCAGTCTGTTGGGAGAAGAGCAGCCGCATTTCCCACGACAACTGTAATCTAAAGATAAGGAGGTTTGTGTTACCATTATCTCTTCCACTGAACACACCGACAATGTTAAATGAGTAATGTGTGCTATTAGTTAGACCGACTGGCAGTGCAGTTTATGAACTCAACCGAAATGACAATGCTAACCTGCTAGACAGCAAGAACATAGTCTGGTCTTTAGCTTGTGTAGAATATTGGATAACCCCTCTGCCCTCCACCCAGGAGACTGGGGTTTGTTCTCCACTCAGGCAAGCAAGTCATGCTGTACCCATAAGTGTCCTTGGGAAAGTCTAGATTAGACTGCTCTGTACCATGATTATAGCTGTTCTGTGGAAGTGCCAAATGCCATAAATTTAATGTAGGCTAATTTCTTGCTGTGCAAAAAATGTAATTGTATTGGTAGCCTAAGGTTGGATAAACAATAAAACATCTACGGTGGTTACATAAATTAACCTTAATCAGGAGGATGAAAAAAGCAGCAGTTAAGAAAATCCAAAATTATGTTGCATCGGTGTGTATGAGCAATTATATGACTCAGTGTAAAAGTGCTTCATGTTGAAAGCACTCACGGAGTGTGATTCTGGTTATTGCTACAAGTGAGCTCTTGCTCTCCAAAGCACCGTACCTTACAGCATATAAAACGACTCTCTGAGCAAAGCTAAAATACATGTGAACAGTGTTGTCTGGTGCCTGATGGTTTATCTGGCTCTCTAAGGGCCTTTCTGGAGACTGTGTCCTCTAGGATCATGTGTGTACAGGAGCTGGCTTTGTCAGCATCACTGACCTTGAACAACCTCACCCCACCCCCAATCCTCTAACAGACCATACCTAAATATCATTTCCATTTGATAATGGGGCTTTTGCAGTAATCTCAGGGATGACATGCTATGGAAATAAGAAATGCACAGTATGCCCACAGGCAGCATGACCATCAGATTTCTTAAAGGGCCCATGTCCTGTAGTGACATTTTCTTGATTAAAACAAGAAAGAACAAAACAAAGCATGTGTGAAAACACACACAAACATACACTCACAAGCACACAAACATAGGGTATATATGTATATATATGGATTGAACTGCTTTCTGAGAGAGACACAATGCAGGACAGCCAATCAGGACAGATTTTATTTACATACATCAGTATTAAAAGCACAATAACAACCTGTTCAAGGGATAAAGGCAGCTTGGAGATGGTCATGTAAAAGGAATTATGACTGCATCTGGTATATAAAACTACCCCAATGTTGATGCTGTCGGAACAAAACCTCCTATATCCATTTGTATGTTATGTTTGTTTATGTACACTGTGTCCAGTAGTGACGTTCCTGAGCGACAGCAGGGCTTGATCCGGCAGCAGTGATATGTAGGGTATGGTCCCTTTAATTATGTTGGAATGTCACTACTACCAAACTGGTAGGATTCACCGGCATTTATTAGATCCCATGGATTTTAGAGTATTTGCTAGAAAAATTAAACAACAGTAGCAATTTGTAGGGCATTCATTAGATTTATCAGATTCATAAAATCAGCCAGACACAAAGCTACGGAGAAGCACTGCTTTTTAAAGAATGTCATCTATCTAATGGCTAGGGATATATGTAGCTCAGAAAAGCTTCTTTTCCGAGACAGAAAATCTCATGCAATAACAAATACATACCAAAATTATGAGAACGAAGGGCTGGAGAGATGGGGGTTTTTTCAGTTCACTACACTTTGGAATGCCTCCTGTAAGCAATGAAAGAGCAGTAGCTAATCTGGTACTTCCTGTCATAAAGTCTTTTAGGTGAAGTGATTCTGCTGGAGGGTTCAAACACCCTGAAAACGCCAGAGCTTTCAGCCTGTTTCGGCCTACAGTTGTACTCTGGCCTCATTTAGTCAGGATACCTACAAGCATGAGAAACAGGAATGTGGGCCTATTCCAATTTGATTCATTTTAAATGCAGCTTTGTACATGCGGAGACCAAACCGTTTTATCTGCTCTACTAGAAATAAACCCAGAATAGCTGATAGCTCATTTTCTTTTGCAGAAATTCATGCATGTGCACACAGATGAACACACACATCAGAAAAGGTTAGGTTTGGTCTCGCTGTCTGGCGCTATCGAAGCCGACAGGATACCCTGGATGTTCTCCTGTGGCGTGGTTGCCATGGCGTCTTGCCCAGTTGTATTGTGGGATACTGGGGAGCTCCATGTCTCTATGGTATCCAGAATCAAGCACAAAGGCTTTTCTGTAGCATCCACAGCTGCCTATATAGGCCTCCACACACACACACACACACACACACACACACACACATCTACATACATTCACACATACACATATTTTATCTGCATGTAGACCTCACTTGAAATCTCTCTCATTACCTTTTTTCCAAATCAGTTTTGTTCTCTCTTCCTTTCTGTCTTGCTGTTTAATTCTAATCTACTTGTCTTCCACAGTAAGAAAAGGGAATTTACTGAATTCAAATCTGTACATTGACCTGTTCAGGGTATTTTCTCTCCTTCTGCCTTACCAGAACTGTGACAGGTTGTGACAGACTGAACGAAAATCTGTCATTTCTGTCAAATCTTTTTAAAATCATTTCTACATAAAATATACATTACATTACATTAACATGACTTTGTTTTTCAGTTCACATTTGACAGTGAGTTTTACTGTGGAATTTATGTATACATCATCTCAAGTAAATTCAATGCGTATCTGACAGCTCCACCTATCCTTCTACTCCTCTATCCCTTCTGCTGCCTTTTACCCACCCACCCCCCTCTTCCTCACTCATTCTGTCCATCTCTTGCCCTTCCCCTCTAATGCACTGCACTAATAACCCCATTATTGATCATACAGTACACCAGCGTCTCTGTCTGTAGCCTCATTCTGATGCTGTGTTCTTTCTGTTCCACTCAGTCCAGCTGATCAGCATTACTGTTTCAAAAGCACCAGCACACTGAGCCCTAGAGCAGTGGAAACAGCCAGCAAATCCTCACCACAAACCACACAGCTACGCTACGGTCAGCATGTACTCGCCTGTTTCACTGTCAAAAGTGTGCACTGTGTTGTTCTTGTGTGAAAGACATAATGGAGACAAGAATGGAGACAAAAGAGTGGGAACTAGCAGTGGGCATTATGGCCAAAAATGTATGGTCGGTATATTTCATACCTGCCAGTATTAAGGTCTGCATGCACATAAAAGAAGTCAATACTGGAAATTACAGAGTCTTTGCATAATTAATATGGTTTATATTCCCTCCATTTGAATAAATAAGAACAATTTATAAGTAAAGATATTTTAGAAAATACAGAACATTAGTAAATATAAAAAAAAATACAGAAGAAATATATGTCAGTATTCAATTCTAAAAGCTGCTTTGCAGCAAAATTTCCATTAGGAGTTGTTGGCTTATTGCAAGCAGGCCCTGAAATCGCGGTGCCGTCCGATTCAACTGGCCAAGAGAGACGGAAACAGAAGTACGGCATTCAGACTGGTGTCCATACTTGGCTAAATGCTAGCCACTACAGACCGGCTGTTCGTTCTGGTCTCTCATGTCTGCTCCTTTGACTACAAGCTGGACCTAAGATTGAACTTTATATTGTACTTTACACAGTGAGAGGAGAGAAGCAGTTTGCTTAGCCATTCAGCTAACCTTAGCCATTCAGCTAACACTGTTTTACACTCTTTTTATGTTGTATTATTTGTGGCATACCAGTTTAAAGATTATAACAAAACTTCTACTTTAAGAAGAACTTAAAATGATATACTAATACCAGCCAATACCGATATATTGGCCTGTAAAAGTTTGAATCTTTCATGAATTTTCCATAATATAAAATAATATACAAGCCTACAAAAATCTACATCCATGGCAGGCACAATTCCTTTCTTTATGCACCATTGGCTTTCCTGAGCTAGTAAATTTCCAAATTACTTCTTCTTCAACAGGTCTCTATGAGGCTGAGTTAGAGAAAATGGCTCTGTACTAAAAACAAAACATCAAAAATATCCCTTTGGGATAATTAAAAAATCCCAGCTCTCCTCTGGCCGTCACTCCTGCAGGAGAGGACATGGATTTGGAACGGTAATACAATCCTCACGCTGCAGGAACAACCACCACTTCTATGTCCAAGTCAAACAGACATGCAACGATTATCTTCCAAAACAGAAAAAAACACATAATGGACCTGAACCAAAAACATTTTGGAGAAACATGCAAGCAAATGTGCCAACCTCAAAATACAGCGGTCAGTTGTTTTTCTTCTACAGCCCATTGGAAGGACTGAGCCATCACAGCAATAAAATCTGATTAGGACCCAAAATACAGCCTGGGTCTTTAAATCGGCTCTAATCGTGCTATCGGGAGGGGAAAAAAATGCATGGGTCCTGCCGAGAGACAAGAGATTAGAGGACAAGATGAAATCTGAAACGATGGGATGAGTGGAGAAATGGAGAGATAAACTCAGGTTGGCTCTATAAAGGACAGGGATATTGAGAACACTAGTTCGGATTTCAGCTCATTGGGTTCCAGGAAAACATGAAAATCCACCACAGAGAAACAAAATCTGATAAGCGGAAAAAAATATAGTAATATATGTGTGACAGCTGTGAAAAATTCTCATTGAAATGTACTGTAAACTTTAAATGTAGTTGTCATAACCAAACCCTGTATCTCTTCAATGACAATTTTGCAGGAGAAGCATTAAAAAGTTCTTGAAGCAGGATTTCACTTTTTAAATTAAATGAATTGTTAACCAGTTGTTAAATAAAAAAGCAGAGGTGCTTTTGATATGACAGTGATATCTTAGTCATTTCTGATGCATGGCATTGAGCATCTGACAAAAATCACGCTACCTACATTTGAAAAATAAAGAAAGAGAGATCCGTAATATCTCTGTGGTTCCTTCTAGGCAACAATAGGATCAGATGGAAAGACAAAGGAGACTTTTGCCTAAGTCCCCTGCTGTTCAGACATTTCTCCTGAGCAAAAGACCTCCGCTATCTCACATGTTGAAGATCTGAGTGTTCAAAGTTTCTCCTGGGAAATGCTCCTGCTCTAAAAAGACAAAGCGCTGATGCAGCCTCAGCCCTAGATGACACCACTGCATGGAAATAGAAGCTGTGTGCAGCTGAAGGGCTGAAATGGTACAGATTCTACACTAGTAGCTTCTGCCGTAACAATATGATGCGCCTTCAGAATGCCTGTGAGGGTGAGACACTGGAAGAACAAAAGAACCACAGTCATATGCTTCAATCTCATTAAGAGTGTTAGTGCTGTCAGCAGCCACAGCTTGGCAGGCTGTGGTGGAAACCGTAAATCAAGCCCCCTCGTTTTCATAAAACCCGCTCAATTAGAATTCCGCTCCACGCCTCGGAGCAGCCGCAGAGGACAGCCAGCATCTGCCACTGAAACCTACCTGATCTTAAACTCGGTGACCTGAGCGCCAGCATCACAGTAGATCTGGGGAAAGTAGAAGCGGTGTGACTGGAGGTTAATATCCATTGCTTCAGGTCATAGCAGAGAGGAACAGGTTGGTCCCTTCTCCTCCTCCTCCGCTTCGGCCGCCTCGTTTACTCGTTTGTCCACACGGCAGACAGTAGAATCCCCTCCCCCCACTTTGCTCTTAACAGTTTAACAGTTCAGGCAATGGAAGAACAGCAGCAGCATCTAAGCCTCCTCATGCAGAGTCGGAGTCACAGAAAGGCCAGACTCCACCGTCCATCAGATTTAGCACACTCACTTACACACACACAGCCGAGCCTCTGTGTGAACCTTGATCCTGGGGATTTGCTAAGCCGGAGGTTGAAAGAGTGAAAAATGAAAATAAAACAAATTCTGTGTGGTCCTTAAGAAGACAAAAATGTACATAAAAATCTCATCCTCAGTGAATGGGGATGACAGAGACAGCTATGCTGGTGGAGCACAGTAATGTGAGAGAGAGCTCTCCTCAGCTGAATGAAATGATGCTCACTACGAGGCGTCACCCTCACTCTGCCTCTCAGCCTCTGTCTCGCTTCATCTAGTGGATTACCAGCTCCCTCCCCCAACCCTCCATCTCTCCCTCCCTCCTTCTCTCCCCCTCCCCTTCCAGCTGTGACATGAGAGATGGTCTGTCAGCTCCGTAGGCCAAAAGACCCTCCACACAAACCATCGCTGGCTCCTCCCTCTCTCTCTTTTTTATCTCTCTCCTTCTCTGTATATCTCTTTCTATTCCCCTATGCTATTCTATTTGATGTGCCATCTCTGTTTCTCTTCTTCTTGTTGTCCCTCCCTCAAATTCTCATTATTTCTTCCTCTATGCATGCTTTTCCAGTTTCTTTTTTCTTTCTCTTGCTTATATCTCTCATTTTCTTTATATCTTTCTCTTTGTCTCATACACACACACACACACACACACACACATTCTTTCTCTCCTTCTCTCTGTACCTCTCTTCCTCCAGCTGTTCCTGCTTGCCTCTTTCTCTTCTGACGCTCTCTCTCACTCTTTTTCTCGATGCATACCTATTTTTCATCTTTCCCTCTTTCCCGTCTTCCATTTATTCCTTTTTGCATTTGTTTCTTTTGATGCTTCCTCACTCTCTCCATCTCAATCTCCTTAAATCCATTTCTCCACACCTTTCTCTCTATTTTGATGCTTCTCATTTGTCCCTCTCTCTCTTTCTCTTTCTCTCTATTTTTCTCCAACCCAACACTGTCTACTAGTCTGAGTGACCAGTACAGATGTTAAACTGGATTGGACAGTGAGAAACGTAGTTATTCTTAAATTACTTTGACTTTCATTTAATTGCAGGCAATATGAACCCAAGATATTTCATTTTTTGTCTGGTCAGCTGAATTCAATTTGCTAATATGCATCCATTCCTGCATGTAAGGCTTGTAACAGATTCCAAAAAATGTTGGGAATGTTGTTTCCTAGTAATGAGGTTATTCAAGTTTCCTAGTAATGAGGTTATTTCAAACAAGTGATGTCAACAGGTGACTGTAATCATGCTTAGGTACAAAAGCAGTATCCACAGAAGGCTTTGAGGAGCAAAGATGGGCAGAGGATCATCAGTCTGTCAACAAAGATTCTGGAGAAAATTCATGAAATGTTAAAAAACAATGTTCCTCAGAGAAAGACAGGAAGGGATTTGCTAATTCAATGTGTAAAGGGTACACCCAAGAATGGGTACACCCGTAATCTCCCATCCCTCAGACGACACTGCATCAAGAACCATAATTCACCAATAGCTGATATAACAACATGGGCAAGGAATCATTTTGTCAATACTACATACATTCACAAATGCGACTTAAAACTTTACTGTGCAAGAAAAGAAGGCTTATGTTAACCATGTCCGGAAGTGACATCAAGTTCTCTAGGCTCGGAGGCATCTGGGATGGACCATTAAACAGTGGAAATGTGTACAGTATTCAATTTTTTAGAAGAAATGTGTGCTCCAGAACAAAAACAAACAGGACCATCCAGACTTTTATCAGCAATTAGTCCAAAAACCAGGGTCTGCCATGGTATGAAATTGTGTCAGTGCTCTTGGTAATGGTGATTTACTTCTGTGGCAGCAACTTTAATGCAGAAAAGTACACTGAGATTTTAGAGCGACGTATGCTGCCTTCAAGACGTCATCTTTCTGCTGTCTTGACCTGTGTCCAGTAAAAAATATATGGAGAATTTTGAAAGACACATTGAAACACAACAACTGTACTGTTGAAGACTCACTTAAAGACGTATTTGCAGGAGGAATGAGACAAAATAACACCTGAAATGTTTCACTGATTGGTGTCCTCAGTACTAAAACATATTCTAAGTATTGTGAGAAGGAATTACAAAATTACAAAGTGGTAAATGCTTTTCCCTTCAAATTTTTTTTAAAATGGAGGCTGCAGGCTTGAAATGGATGTATAATAACAAATTAAATGAAGTTGACCAGATAAAACATGATATTACCATGGGTTCATAATGAAACAAACCTGCCAGTTTTGAATGGGCCAATTTTTTCTGTTCTGTTCCTTTAAAAGGTAACCGTACATGGTGTGTTTTGGCTGCTGTGTCTACAGCTACAGGGATGCTGCACACTTTTGGAATGCAGTGTTATTCCTGGTGTAAACCTCAATATTAAGCAATACAGCACAAAGAAAAAACACGGTTGTATGAAACCCATTCCACTATTCCAGTACTGAAAATATATCATTCATCCCTTTTAATCACATCCATAATGTTTTGAATTTCTTAGGTATGTAAGTGTAATCATTTCTATTTTTTGCTTTCCTACCCTCTCCTTGTTTTGAGCTTTGTGTCTGTTGTTCTCTGTGTTGCCCTGGATTGTGTAATTCCATCACATAGTTTTATGCAACTTTACACAATCCTACCTCTGTCGTTGAACTGTGATTTGTTTTCTGGTGCACTCAAAATACTTCCAGTGTTTTTATCGTTAGGACTGAAATCAGTAGAGTATCTGTGTTTCCTTGCACTAACCGCGTGTATGATCTTAATAGGTTCTAAAGTAAACTTGAAGAGCACAATTTACTCAGCATAATATAAAAGCTCATTTCTCAGATGCACAAATTGGAAAATAATGGTTGTGCAACAAGTTTGATGAATTTCACACATTAAATTGACAAGAAGCAATGAACTTGTACCACAACTAGTGCCCTGTAGCTTATGTTTATTTGATCCATTGCATTATTATCTCAGAAGGTCTGAATGACACACTAATCACGGATTAAACTGCATAAATTACATTAGGCCCTGGGGGACAAGGCTATACATTCGGAGTTCCTATCCATTCAATCACTCTTCTCTTACATTACTACCAGGTCAATGAATGCATTTAGTACTGTTACTTTTTTTCTGGAAAATCTAGTACCTTAGAGTACTAAGGCTTGAAGCCCCCCCTCTCCCAACACTGAAAATAGCCAATCAGAACCTGCTATTTTACAGAACATAACTGGACTTCAATTCCCTTTAAATGATAGTAGATTATTTAAACTGCACAATGACAACTACAAAATGGGAAACAACCTGAATGTACAAAAGAACAAAAAAACAAAAAATGCCAAGAAAAATCTGCCCATGAATGGTTGTGTGCCTGTAATTTGGGGCCATTACTTCCTATTCAAGGGCTACATGAATAGCAAGTAATCTGCAAACACTGCCAATAAGTGGCACCAACACTGAAAGGAAAGACCACAAATGTATTTTCTCAGTTACACTGCAGTTATGCTCACAAGTACGAGCAAGTATGGCCAAGAA
Source organism: Hydrocynus forskahlii (assembly GCA_037974365.1). Lineage (NCBI taxonomy): Eukaryota > Metazoa > Chordata > Actinopteri > Characiformes > Alestidae > Hydrocynus > Hydrocynus forskahlii. The sequence goes on from JBBPCX010000160.1 coordinate 7,198,949, forward strand.
AGCCCAATTCAAAAGCCAGCAATCACATTCATGCCACAAGCAGGAGACAGTCATCTATTTTTTAATCTAAGGGGCTTAAAATGGGACATAATGCATCCAAGAAGAAGGAAGGATGTAGAGGAAACTGGCTGAGAATGAAAAGATGATGAAACAGCTAGAGAGACATGAGAGACAGAGCGAGGGTAAGAGAGAGTGAGAGAGTGTGGGAGAGAGAGAGAGAGGTATTTAAGGACATCATATAACACATACATTTCTCATTATCTAGCAATACTGCTCCAATTTGAAAGCATTGCTACCCAGCACGACTTACTCAGCACTTCTTTACTGTGAACTTCTGTAAATATATAAACAATACTTTATATATGTCAGCCAGAAAAAAGACAGGCAGACACGTACAGAGACGTATAGAGATGGAAGAGCAGAGGCCGCTTAGGCAGTGGTACATGCAGCCCCTCCCCCCAGCACCATCCCCACCGCTCTCCCTACAGCAGGTTCCCGCCTGGCTGTGGATTGCATTCTAATCCTTAAAGGAGAACACCTACATTTGAGTGGAACTCAGTCATAGGGCCTACTGTAACTGCCCAGCCATTAGGGAAACACAGGGGGGCACAAGGGGGGCTCAGCCTTCTGCAGGACTCGCACCCAGCAGGTCCGCAGAGAGAGTGACTTTAAAGAAGGGTGGGGGAAAGGGGATATATAAGACTGAAAGGAGGGGAAATTAATTAAATGAGCATGTGCATGAAGCAGAAGCAGAGCCATCACACATGATATACTTATTTCAAAGGGCAGAGAGTGTGACAAAACGAATGACGCAGAGTAGAGAGAGCATAAAGTAGAGCAGGAAGAAGGAATAACATCGAGAAAACTGGCTGAGACTGAAGGGATGGTGAAACAGACAGAGACAGAGACAGAAATGAGTGAAAGAGAGGGAGAGAGAGATGTTAGAGAAAGATAAATAAGAGAGAGATGACAATATATAAACGAATGATAAGGAGAGATGTTATAAAGGGGGAGAGGGAGATATGAGAGAGAGAGTGAGAGGAGAAAAAGAGTGATAGACAGAGAGAGATGACAGAAAGGCAGAGAGATGTAAGAGACGAGAGAAAGACAGACAAAGAGAGAAACAGAGGGATGGAGATGTGAGGGATTGGTTTAAATGTGCATGTCAGCTCCACATAAATGGAATATAGAGTAAATCCAACAGTGAGTGTTGGTGCATATATTTAATTCATGTGGAACCGACATACATGTTTAAATCAAGTAAATCCAAGTTATTTTTGAAAATCATTTTGAGAGAGAGAGAGAGAGAGAAAATGAATGACAGAGAGAGAGAGAGAAAGATAGAGAAAATGAATGAGAGAGAGAGAGAAAGATAGAGAAAATGAATGAGAGAGAGAGAGCGAAAGAGAGAAAATGAATGAGAGAGAGAGAATGAATGAGAGAGAGAGAGAGAGAGAGAGAGAAAGAGGCTGACAGCTGTCTCTGAAGCTTATGTTGAGGTCCAGCACTGTTTCCCCAAGGTCAGACTGTGAGGACCAGCAGACAATCACTTTTCTAACTGATACCCAGTTCTACATTCTTTATTGTGGATCATTTGCCAGCCTGGTCTTCCTGTAACCTCACATTTCAACTTCTAAATCTTGTAAAAGATGTAAAATGTGAAAGATGATTCCTCTTTCTGCAAAACAAAATGATTCTCTTTCTTCAAACCATAGTAAAACATTTTCTATTCAGCTGTCAGTGTAGTAGTGTGTAGTAGTGAGAGTCTAGAATCTGATATTTGGACATGCTTTCTCTACCTGTTTCAATGTGTTATGAATGAGGAATAATCACCCTTTTGTCATTGTAGACCTTATTATGAATTCTAAGGGTTAACACTTTACTAAATATTCACACTTAAATCTGACACAGCTTGATCTACAAACTGCCAAGACAAAGTAAATCTGAGGGGTGTGATAAGAGTTGGGCTACAACACCAAAAGGTGCTGTAACACAGTGTGTACAGCAGTTAAAACGCACACATGGTAGTGTTTTCCCAAAGAAAGTGTGCTGACCTGGCTGCAACCACATTGTTATAATGAGCATCCTCTAGACTTCACAGCTGCAATTAATCTTTACAAAAAAGTCTCACTCTAAGCAGAGAACAGACGCACTGTTTTCAACACATTTCGTTAAAGCACTTTAAGAAAAGCTAACCATATGCATTCCAGCATGTAATACTCCACGGCCTTGCACTCCTTCTGACTCACCAATCGCCAGCCCTGTGAATAATAAAATGTGGGAAAAGCAATGGCAGTGGTACACCATGGTATGCCTGTAATGCCTGGCCCAGTCCTCACTCCATACAACATAGGCTGGTCTGCTTGATTGCCACACTGGATGCCGCTCCTGTCTGCTAAAGGAACCCTCTGTAAAATCAGAACACGCCTAACAACAAGAAAGAGAGTAAGAGTCTTACCCATACTCATCCACTGCATACATGGCCTGCGGGATGCAAACGACAGGAAGGAGAGATCAAGTGCTCCTTAACAAGACGAGATGGAGGGAAAGAGGGAAGGAGGAGAAAAACTAGAGGGAGGGAAGGAGGGAAGGAGGACAAAAGGACAGTCAGCATGGGTGGTGTCCACTCCTCATATTCACATGAACATGGGGGGCAAGGGGGACAGAGAGACACAGAGACTGAGAGGGGAAGAGTGAGAAAGAGAGAGAGAGAGCGAGAGAGAGATTGATTGAAGCTGAAGATCATGTGGTCTGCCTTCTTGTCTCACAGCTCATCCTCTAAAAGGATTGAGTGGCCATAAGTGACAGGATGGTGCCCTGCCCACTCACACACACACGCACACGCGCAAACACACACACGTTTTTGTGTAATCTCAGGACATGGTGTTACATATATTTAGGTATGTCACCCAGAAACGTAGTAGACTCAAAGGGTTGGTTATTTTACAGCTTATTGTAATGTCAGAGTCAGAATGACTTCCAGTGTTCTGATGTCATGGTTCTACCGCATAAGGATTTGTATCAGAACTGAGCAATCTATAAAGCTGGTTTTTACCTAATAATGACCTGATCATGTAGTAACTTGCCTGAGATGTCCCCTTAGACTCCATATAAAAACATGAAACTGTCCATTTGTCTACATTCAGCGAGACAGTTCGCTGAACTCCTCCAACACTAGAACGGCTGACGGTGGAATTTCATCAGGCTCAGAATTACAATCCGAATCCGAATCGTCTATTGGCCTATTGGAGCAGCAAGCATACTCTGTAAGAGACACATGGGTGTGGTGTAGGCACATGTACACATGTATTTTTACATACTGATTGTTGTTGTTTTATACTCTTGTGCTTGAGAGACACCATCGACCGGAATCAAATTCCTTGTATGTGTATTCCTTGTATATGTACTCGGCCAATAAACGCAATTCTGATTCTGATTCTCACTTTCTGTGTCTGCTGGCTGCAGCTTGCATGGATGTCTGCCGGCAGGCTGCAGGACTAAACGCCCGAACACTGCAGCAGCGGTCGTATCAAGAAGCGTCTTGTGTGAAACTGGGCACTGCGTAAATTGACGCACGCAGCCATTATAGGTATAGCCAGTTAGCCGCTGTTCTAGTGTTAAGTACTTAATTGAAATAAATGCTCACCATTTCCCCTTTACCTCAACCAGTCAACCAGTTTACCTCAATCTAGTCAACCAGTCAAGATGTGTTTGGTTCTTTAGCTGTGGATTGAAGCCACAAGTTATCGCTTACATATTATGGAAGCAAAAACTGATGTGACTAGACAGCACTAGGCAGCTGTTGGCCTAGTAGCAAGGGGGTTCGCCCTGCGATCAGAAAGTTGTGGGTTCAGTTCAAACTATACCTTGAGCAAGGTACCGTCCCCACACCCTGCTCCCCGGGCGCTGTGTTCCTGGCTGCCCGCTGCTTCACTCAGTGCATGGGTTAAATACAGAGGAAGAATTTTGTGCTCTTCACTCTGTGTGCTGTGGTGTGTTCACGTATGACAGAATGGTCTCTTTACTTTGCACAAACCATCACACACTCGCCTCAATGTTCAGTTGTTATGTCATCTCAACTATAATCTCTTAGGTAGTTTCTGACACTGTATGATATAAACACAAAATTAGCACAAATTCAGTGTATCACTAAAAACACTAGCAGTGCTCATCTCAAAGTCTTAGTTCTATCTGTACTTTCATCCACTTTTTATACGAGTGTGTCCTACAGTGTGAAAAGCCACATAAACAAGTCTATCAGAGATTACTTAACCACTCGACACAGTTTGAAGCCAGGGTGATGACGTAGGTGTGCAGTTGTTTGGTTGTACAGTTGTAAGCTTCCATTACATGTTAGCTACAACAGCCTCATAGCTAATGTAAAAGTAAAGATAACTAAACTTCAGATATCAAACATGTTCTAACAAAATTCGTGGCAAGAGATTTCGATTTCAGGCCAAATCACACATACTTGCGATAAAAAAAATTATAACTAATTTATCAGTGTGTTTATCTGTTTTATGACATCATTCGGCAACTTTACCACTCACTCACTTTCTGTAACCACTCAGTCCTCACTAGGGTCACAAGTACCCGGAGTCTAACGCTCACCACAGGGCGCACACACCATTCACTCACACCTACGGTCAGTTTAGAAACCCCGATTCACTTGCAAACTCCACACACTCCACACAAGTCCAGCACCCAGCAACCCTGGCGGCCCCAACCCTGGAAGCCCCAGCGACTTTATCCATCTAACAAAATCAACCGACTGTCAACTGCTCCATCCGGAAGCAGTTTTTACCCCAGAGAGGAAAACTGCAGTGGGACTAATCCTTCACACTATACTTAGTCAGAAGATTTCTCCACACATCCATGAGTTGGTTCTTTTGTGTTTGAAGCCACTTCTGGTCACCAGGGCCTGAGAATTCAGCACGAGCTGTTCTATTTCAAACTCATATGTGGGCCACCCAAGCACGCAGCACCAGAGAGATCCATACACCCTGGCCAGGATCAATATGCTCTCAAGTGAATATATTGGCAACATGCTTTTAGTGCCTTCACACTGAATCATATTTTAGCACCAAAAAGCCCTGCGCATGTTTAGTGTTCAGTTGTGCTGTAAAAGCAATCCCTCAAATGGCATGCAGTTCAATTGCCTATTTTACATCGTGCCAGTTATGACTAAAAGGTCTGGCCAGGAGGAGGTCACGCTGGAATACTTCTCACAGTCACAGGCTTTACAAATGCGCTGACTGTCTGGTGAAATAACAATAAGAGCACTCCCCATGCGTTTGGAATTGGTGATGATATGGAGATTTGAGGCAATGATATGTCCCTTTTCCTTTTGGAGCCAGTATGGCTAGCTTTGAAACAAAATACACCTTAGAAGTATTAGTTTACTTTATTCAAACAAAATACACACTAGCATCTCACAGATGTTTTTTTTTATGAATAGGCATGCACCATCATCTTTTTTTCATTTTTCAAAGGAACCACCCTTCTCAGTTTTCATTTGATGTGACATTTATGTCTACATTACTGGTATTACTTCTTTCACAGGAATTATTGCATTACATACTGTATTACATAACCTAATGAATATACACTTTTTGTCCATTTTATCAGTTCCACATACCTTACAGCTACACTTTGCAGACAGACTGCAATTACAGACTGTTGTTCATGTTTCTCTGCATCATATGTTACCCTTTGCTCCTCTCATATTGGTCAGGACCCCTCAGGACCACCAGAGAGCAGACTTTTTTTGAGTGGGGTATCATTCTCACCACAGCAGTGACACTTAAAATTAGTGTCCATATGCGAGGGTCTCGACCATTAATGTACGGTATAATAAGGCAGAGAAACAGATTACAGTCTAATTGTAAATTGTAAATTGTAAAGTGCACCTTTATGGAAAGTGAAGGTGATAAAATGCACAGTGAGTGCAGATACAAGGTAGATGCAGCCAACAAACAGTGTATATCGGCCATTTGGAAAGTATGGAATCACTTTCCATATCAGCATTTTTGTTCATTTATATACATTCATAAATTATGCAATGTGGATTTACTTACTACATATTTTGCCGATGTTTTATTCAATATTCCAGGAATTCTTTGAACACAAAGAGTACAGTAAGTGTTTAATTCTAAATGATACACTGTAATTAAAGATAATAACTGATTACTGATTATTAGAGATCAAATCAGTATTGATAGGCATTGATGTTGGGCTGATGTCAGCTAATTTCAATTATCATTTTATCATTTTCTATAACAACACTACAGGTTACATGTGATTTATTAGCAGTCACATTTGCTTGTAAAATCAACATTAGTTTGAATAATAACATTGTACGCATTCTGGTCACATGAATCAGCTGAAATCTTGATGTGCATAATTAGCTATATATTAATTAGCTACCTTTACCAACTATAATTAGTTAACAGCATGATCATGATTTATTCCTTCATAACAGTCTTTTGAGTGATTAGAACAAGAAAAAAGCATTTGAGTAGGATGACCTGGTCCACAGATAACAGCTAAAAGGCTAATAAGCTTAAAGATTAAATGTTTACTTTAAAGCGACACCACATAAAAATCAAAAACCAAAATGTCTGTAATGGCTTCATGATTCATTTAGAATATGTGATGTTCAGTATTTTCAGGATTGGCACATTCTGATGACATTCTGACGCCAACCCTTAATGGTGGAAAACACCCACAAAATCTGAGCTCAGTGCTGAAACTGAGTCATACATCCAGAGAGCTGTTTTGAAGCCGATTCAAAACCATCAACAATTGTAGCTTGGATCTGACTGGAAAAGGTCCCCTTTTATGTGGCTTCTTGCTGTTCAGACTGCAAAAGATCTGTCCAAATCAGATAAGCTGAAAAACTGCATCGGAACTGTCTTTCTGAACAAGGGCAGGGAGTCACAAACTGAAGCTATATTATATATTTCCAACAACAATCCAGATATTCTATTCCACTGTCAGATTGAATACAGACGATAGGTGCTTTCAGGCACAGAACATTACTGAAATATTTAAACACCATTTATTTACATTTACGGCGTTTAGCAGACGCTTTTTATCTGAGGGCAGTCTCCCTGGAGCAGCTTGGGGTTAAGGGTCTTGCTCAGGAACCCAGTGGAGGTATGCTGAAGGTAGGATTCGAACCCATGACCTCTTGGGTGGTGGTAGCTCAGTATCCTACCCACTGAGCTACCACCACCCAATATAGATTTAACCAGGACAAACCAAAATCTCTTGATGGAGATGGGAGTGTGGTCTTGTATTGCGAGGGGAAGAATGAGTCATGGCGAAATGCTGAGCTAATCATTGATTGATTACATCTTTTTCATGTCCCCCTCCTGCAGTAGGAAAGGAGAGACAGAACCAATCGAGAGAAGCCACGAGCAGAGCTAGAAAAACATACCCTGATGTCTGTCAAGAGCTTTTGTTTGATTTGATTTCATGTTTAAGAACATACGCTGGTTAAAAGCTGGAAAAATAAAACATCTTGCGGTTCCTGATGACTCACATGTTTGCCAGTCTGAGTTGACCCAGGATCGTTACGCTCTTTTAAGAGAAAGTCCATTAGAGAGAAATAAAGATGCCACAAGCTATAAGTAATCCTTAATGTGTTGATGCACATGCCAGGCCTATATGGAACTACACTACAGCTTTATTTGACAGATTATAATCACTGAACTAGAAGTGGGGGAATGAAAGGGTGTCTGTGTCAGCTAGTCTGAGAGGTTTTAAAATAGCTCTGTAACTGCTTAGACTGTTTGCTCTACCACCAAGTGAAACCAGAACAATTACTTGTAGTGCAGGCCCCACTGGTTTTAAAGGAGGTCAATAAAATTTGCATGCTGTTATTGCTGCTAGACTTTCTTAGATGTCCCATCAAAACAGATTCATTAGGAAAGTGTTAAGTATCTTGTAAACATAAGCTTTCAGATCTGTAGGTTTTTTTTTCTGTCGTTAAAGAGAAAGAAAGCTGAACTGCACAGCGTATTTTTGCATATAAACCATTAAGTGAAGGAGGTGAACCAAATTTTTCAGTTTGCATCGAAAGGAGTGCATACCTCACACACATACACACACACACAAATCAATGAAAAGGCATCCTAAATGAAGCTTAATCCCAGATTAGCAGCAGGAAGCGGACTGATGACAGAATCACTGGGTTAACACATTCACTCAACACCTCCAGGCCAACCAAAACAACACCAGAGTCACAGATTATGGTGGTCCTCACCAGGTTTTCCTGACTCTGCTGCTGGAATTCAGGAGACCTAGGCTGCACATCAGCAGATTCCAGTACAGCCTTTTAGAACACCCAGTCTAAACACTGACTCAGTTGGTCTGACCAAAATTGTACACAGAAATTGTATTTGTTAGTTTTTCTGTGATAAAACTCACAAAGCTTTTTCTCAACTTCACAGCATTTAAGAGCACTTTGTGCTTCATATAAGTATGCAGTCTGCTGTCACCCTAGTACTTCTCTACTTAAACGTTAAGCATTGCAATTAAATCATTTTATAGCATTTAAAATATCAGAAGTCATCCTCATAGATTATCTCAAATCTAAAAATATAGTATCATCACTTCTACTTTGCTGTTTTTATCTTATTGTAGTTCCTATGACTTCTTTAATAGAGCATTTCTGTCTACCTGCTGATTACAGATTATGGCTGCTAAAATGGTATTGGTTTTAGACCCATTAACATTTAGGTTTGCTACAGATATAATAAACCAAACAAATGTCTTGAACAGTCAAAATGTTACAAGCTCTCGTCCCAGTAAACTGTCAGGTGGACTTTTACAGAAAAACCTTCATTTGCCACATGGCCCATGCCCCGCACCTACTCATGTGTCGTTACATTAAAAGCTCCATCTACATCCATGCATAGAGTTATTGTTACTGACTGAGTTATTGACTCAGCACATACAGGTCAGACATATGTAAACACTAGCGACACACAAAAGACCAATAAAATTATATACAAGCCCCTCAACCACTGACAGAAGCAGGTCACACACACACACACACACACACACACACACACACAATCACAGGTATATTAATCATGGAAAGCCTGACTCCTCTTCTTCTTATTACTATTATTATATTTTGGCTAGCAAGTTTCTACACTACTTAAATATAATAATGATAGAAGTACATTAGCAACTACCTAGCAACATCCTAGCAACCACCTGGGAGACCACAGAAACCACTTAGCAACTCCATTTCAGCTATGTAGCAACACCCTCACAACCAACAGGAATATCACAGCAATCTGGAATATCAGAGAAATCACCCAGTAGTACCACAGCAACCATTTTAAACACCAATCAACCTCTTAGCAACACTCTAGCAACCACTTGGCATGCTATAGCAAAGCAAACACCACTGCAATCATTTAGAATACTATAGCAAATACCTATCAACACCACTGTAATCATTTAGAATACTACAGCAAACACCTATCAACATCACTGCAATCATTTAGAATACTACAGTAAAAAATGCCTATCAACATCATTGCAATCATTTAGAATACTATAGCAAACACCTATCAACACCACTGCAATCATTTAGAATACTATAGCAAATACCTATCAACACCACTGCAATCATTTAGAATACTATAGCAAATATCTATCAACCACCGGGACCCCATTTCAGCCATTATCAATAACCTGGTAATATTGCTTGGCATTTTCTATAGGAAACTTACTATGATATTGTGACAATTTCCAAAGGGTGAGAAACTAAAGTGTTATCCCAAAGGGGTTAAGCTCGTTTCATATCTAGATCCTAAGCAAGATTTTTATGTGAGAGATTTAAACAATGTTACACTTCTTGTCAACTGCTGTACACAAAGCAAGCAAGAGGCTTTTTTGGTAAGAGTATCCAACTACCGCCAGCACACTAGGCCTGCCACTGTGTGTAGACTGGCCTGCTGGACAACGACGGCAGACAGACTTGGCAGACTCTGTCCCTGACCTTGGGGGAGCAGTGAATCTTCACACCGCCTGCTACAGGATCTGCCAGCACCAATTGGCCTCAGCATGGCACTCAGGAGCGACCTGCTGTATCTGATGCTGGATGTGAACTGAAAACATTGTAGGAGGAGGGCAGGCTGGTGCAAATTTCACAATGTACTCGAGTCATGTGGGTTTGTTCTGTTTCAGTATATTTTTTCAATAAAAAAACTTTATTCAGCTGGGAGATATTGTTTATTATCAGTATTAGATATAAGACAAACGGTTGCAACAGTAGTCACTGCAAAGAGAGGATTGCAGTCAGCTATTTTTTACTACATACCTCTAAAAACTTGGTACAGGCTATATCTAGTCCAGCTATACCCTTAGACATTTGCAATGAACTCTAAAACAACCACTGCTTAAAAAACAACGTGCAGTATATTCTGTGATTCAAAGAGCTTATTTATTTTGCAACTAGGACAAATTCAACATTGAGGATCTTTAAGTAGAACAGCACAGAACAATAGTATTATCATTAGATTGGTGCATATTGTAATTTAGATGTTCCTTGCAATACATTAAAACACACTGTGAGAAAAATAACCTGAAAAGTTAATATAATTAACTTTTTGGGAGGTCAAGTTAGTTTTTTGATTCATTATAACAGCCACAGACTCATCTAAACTAGTCGATATACACGCTGCACACAGAAGGACAACACTGTGAATATTTTAAGGACTTTTTAGCATACTGCAGCCTTCTGTGATTCCAGACAAAAACATATTGTGATAAAGAGGTGGGTGATATGGCAAAAACATATCAACAATATTGCAAGTCATTTTCTTGATACATAATATGCTTGAAACTGTAATTGCAAAGAACAAACATATTATCAAAGAACAAAAAGCACCAGCAGTGCTACTTTTAAAAATGCAAATGAATACCATGAATGCAAATATTTTTTTATTCAGTATTTCACACTGTGCCGCAGTAAATCCAGTTAAACAGGACTAAATATGCTCCTTTTGTAATGAAAGATGTAGTTTGTCAATGCTTTCTTAAAGAAACCTGAAAAATTACATGTTTCATGGCAAACAGACCATAGTCCTGTTCAGCTGTGTTTAGTGAAGTACAGTGTACGATTTTTTGTACATAAACAATTGCTCTAATGGATTTTGATTCTTGTAAATATCTGCACTTCCATCATACTTTTAATCTTGTCTTACTGATTTTCTATGTGTTCTTTTATTTTTTACTTCCTACTAATTTATGCTTAATATTGTCATTTAGTTCCTGTAAAGCACATTGAATGCTTTGTGTATGACAATGGGCTATTTAAATGAACTTGACTTGACTAGTATTTTTTAATATGGCATTACAGGTTCTTTTTCTTTTTGTCTATATGGACAAATATGGACATATATGGTCAAAAGTATTAGGACACACCTCTTAAGCCAGGGTTTGAGCTTGGCCTCTTACTTCCAGTGAAGGGCAATCCTAAGGCTTCAGCATACCAAGACGTTCTGGACAACACCATGGACCCAGTTTGAGGAAGGTCCTTTTCTATTCCAGCATGACTGTGCTCCAGTGCACAAACTTATCTAAACTTCATGTATAATGAACATGTTTTAAATGCTTTTTTAGATATTGTCATTTTCAAATCTATATAAATGCAAATGTGATTAAAGAAGAATAGCAACAGGATAAAATTAAATATAAGACACTGTTCACTAGTGAGTTGTGCGATTTTTAGAACAGGCCCATGGGCTACTCAAGTGGTCCTTGGGGGCATCATGTGGGTGACCACTGCTCTACCGAATGAATGGGCACAAATCCCCACAGAAACACTGCAAAAGCCTTCCAAGAAGAGTGGAAGCTGTTATAGCTGCAAAAAGCTGCACCAACTCCACATTAAAGTCTATGCATTTTAATGCAATGTCGTTAAAGTCCCTATTGTTGTAATGGTCAAGCGTCCCAATACTTTTGTTCACAAGCGATATAAGAAATCGCAAAGTCCATTATCGCGGTTAAATGATTCATGATTATCGCGCGGCCCGTTGTTCCATCAATGAATGTTCTAATCACCATGTTACGCACGTGCCGTTTCGTTTCTATGACAACAGCGCAGTTCTACGCTGACCACGCCCTCCCTGCTCCCTTTGCCACTTTTGTGCACATTAAAGGTCCATCGTTGGTCAGAAAACCATCTCAGCCGGTGCGAAAGCATATCTCCGCACTCCAGATCAGGCCCATAGCAGAGTCAAACCCATGCAAAAAAGACGGACCCGGGTTTACAGGGGCATAGGTGATTTTACTAGATGTCAAAAATGATGATGATGATGATAATATAAAAAATAATAATAATAATAAGGTGAGCTATGAGACATATGCGGAAAGATAATCCTATTAAGCCGCATCTCTCCAGCCGCGCGTGGTGCACGAGGTTCCAGGAGCGGTGCTTACCTCATCTCTCCGCTGTCCTCCTGCAGGACTGCGCCAAACGCCTCTGCGGTCCTTTTCCTGCACCCTTTTTATCTGTCTCCTTTCCTCCACCTCAGCGTCTGCCTCTTCTCCTCTCTCCCTCAGCTCTCTCTCAGCAGCCCGATGCTGCTACGGCGGGGCACACGCTGCCTGGGATGTGCAGATGCTGGAGGGGGTTCAGGGGGTGGTGGATGGATGGATGGAGGGGTGGGGGGACAACGCGACAGAACGATTCGTCCGTTCTGGTGTGGAAGTGAAAAATGCTCACACTGTCCTCTCTCCTCACTTCCATGTCACACAGACCGAGTCCACTGTGGGCATCTGAGGCGCCTCGGCACGGAGACTGGGGGCTGCTGCTGCTGAGGGGCCATGTTTCCACTGGGTGGGAGAGAGAGAGAGAGAGAGAGAGAGAGAGGGAGAGGGGGAGGTCCAGTGGCGCCCCCAGCAGCCATACTCCATGATCCGTCGATCCTATTTGACCTTGCAGTTCTCAGAACAATCGTGTTTAATTACTAAAGCATTCATTCATTCATCAAAACGATCCGTATCAAGTAAAGATTACTGATCTGGGATCAGCTCAGCGTCTCTTCCAGAGCACTGAACAGGAGCACTAAGGTCTGATCTAAGATCAGTGGGTCTGTGACTCATGTTGGCACACAGATGGGCAGTCACAGTAAGTAGTTCACAATGCATGGCTTGCGAACATAAACACGAGGCTGCTGAATGAGTTGAATCCTTCAAAAAGCAGGTTGGCATGAGAAATGGGAGGCTGTTTCCATA
>JBBPCX010000160.1:7213086-7254639 GCA_037974365.1 Hydrocynus forskahlii
TATATGTTCACATGAACACATTATTTATACATGTATATATTAAAGATGACATATATATAATATGTAGTACATATATTTTAGTACATAAATCTATATATATATATATATATATATATATATATTTCCACTTATTTAAGCATTTTCTTTGTAAAACATAATCATATAAATGATATCTACAATTATATAACATTATATTATATATATTGTACAATTCGAAAAATTCTTAAATATGCATATAAAGTGCTACCACTGATCAAAGCTTTACAAGAGGAGGCTGAGAACCCACAGACTGTAAACTGACCAATCAGGATCAATTTGCAAATTAAGCTACGTCATTTGCGTACGTCAGAAGCGCGGCCAAAGAATAGAGTCTGGCTGCGTGTTACTTATCAGTCATTTACAGCAGCGTTAGGTAGTGTCATCTTACGAAAACATTACTTCAGGGTGTGTTTGCGTCAGTGCACCTCTGTGGGATTAAGCTTAAGCTTGGCTGTGAACATTGGTCAGAAAGTGATTGTACAAGCTGCCATCTGGTTTCTACATTAAACATTATGATCTAATATGTTCATGTCAAGAATATTTTATTGACAATGTGTTAATAGATTCCTTATTTTATGTTTGTATGGTTGTTTCAGTCTGTTATTCCTGCAAGTCAGACTTATGACTATGATCCATATTCATTTATTCATCAGCTTTCTCCTAAAATACCCTTACGGGCTGCCACTTATTCAGTTAATAAGCTTAATACTCTTAAAATATATCCAGTTAATCTTAATAAAACTTATCTTTCAGTCAGTGTTAGACTAGGGTATTATAGGCCCCAATGCATTGGGGCAATACCTTTCAATAAATAAAAAGGTTAAGGTCACTCTATTCAGTAAGATAAAACATTAACCTAAATCTTGACCTAAGTAAAATGTGTGTGTTGTGTTGACTGACAGGCGAGGGGTGTTTTTAGAAATGTTTCTATGAGTCGTGGGTGTTCTGCTGTCTCGGCATCTATGTGAGGAGCTCAGTAATGATTTTAATTGAATCCCCCACCCTAACCATCTATTGATTACACCACTGTATTTATGAAGTACTATGAATTATGATTTATCTGTAACTACAGTGGGGGCTATTTTATAGAGTAGACTCTATAAGTATTAGAGAACTCAAGCAGAACACTATTTAAAAAGGCATCGGTAGGAAACTGAGAATAGAATATTTGAAAATATAAACATTTTGATCATTCCCTTATCAGGCAAAATGTGTATACTAAGTATATATCCTAAAAACATTTGTGTTCATTCAAAACAGGCAATTGAATCAATTTTAGATGTGGAGAGGTTGACCTACACTATATGGACAAAAGTACTGGGACGCCATCATTGACCACTCTCTGTGACTTTACATGGTCTTCCACTTCGTGGCTGAGTTGCTGTTGTTCCTAAATGCTTCCAGGTGCCAATAATCCCACCTACAGTTGACTGTAGAATATACTGCAGGGATGAAATCTCATGGACCGTCTTATGGCAACGGTCAGTGAGCTTCTCAGAACGACCGATTTTGTTTCACATTTGTAAATGGAGAGTGCAAGGCTAGGTGCTTGATTTTATACACCTGTGGTAATGGGTATAATTGTCGCTAAGTATGTATACATTCAACATTTTGATAATTATTTCATTTTCTATTCTGGCTCCTGTTTATAATGTTTATAATGATTCATAACTCTCACATGCTTCTTTTAGCACACCAGACTAAATTAACCTTTTGCAGGTCTACATTAAGGAACATATCTGTGTCCACAATAGCAAACAGTAGGTCAATTTAAGAACACATAGAGACCAGCAGATGGCAGTAAAGTATACCATAGACCAGAGGTTTCGGTCTGTGAGTCATTTGGTACCGGGCCGCACAGAAAGATAAAATAAAAATATTTTATTGATTATCAGAGTCGGAAAGATCTTTTTTTTTTTTTTTTTAAACGCTCGTCTCGGTCACGTGATACAGTGCATAAAGAAATTGCCTACAAGCTAGCAAAAATGAGTGAAAAACAAACGCACTTTGTTTTTAGTTGTATCTATACCGGTCCGTGAGAATATTGTTTTACATGAAACTGGTCAAAAAAGGTTGGGGGCCGCTGCCATAGACCCATAATATAATCTGGGCCACAGTTATCTCACCCTATCATAGGTATTCTGTATAAATTCTGCAGAGAGGGTGATACATTTGCTAAGTGCTAGGCATAGCAAAGTGATTAGATTACAGTACAAGAGGAACTAAAAAAGGTAATTGTATTTCATAAACAAGTTGTAGATAACCTAGTTGCACAGACTGTTCCAGTCAAATCTGCAGCAATTGGGAAGATTTTATGTATTGCTTGGTGTGCAGAATGCATTAGCACAAGAGTTTGTTTTTAATGATGTAAGACAAAACAACATATGTATAATTTATAAAGCAAACAGTGCCATAAAAAGCAATTTATGGGAAATGATTTCTTCAGAGCCGTGTCATAAAGTGGAGAGGCGGCATTAAGTTAAATCGCACTGATAAAAGAAAAGCTTAGAAATCAGAAAGCCCCCCCCCAAAAAGTGATGAGGTGTGTCAAATTAGAGAAAGAGAAGTAAACATGCACATGTTTGTAAAAAAGGAAATGTATATAATCTAAAAACCTACCACTGTATGACTTAAAATACGTCAGAGACTTCAAACTCTAATGATCATCCAACAAAAACCTGAATAACAACAAGTGTCCAATATCATTTGAAAACAATATCACTCACAAATAATCAGCAAACACCTATTTTGCATCCTATGGTACCAGTAGTGAACTGACTTGCATTCCATAGTGCAGTGGTCACCAACTCCTGGAGCTCCTGCAGACTTGAGCCCCAACCCTACTTGACCCCACTGATCCATCTAATTATTGCCTGGGTGTCCTTGAGTATGTGAAATATCTTATTATTTTTATGTGCAATAGTCTTACCATGTGAAATATCACGCCTTATGTCACTATCACTTATCTCTATTATGGACAATAACATACTCTGAACCACCATTTGTGTTACTAGTAATTCTCTTAACTGTAAGTTACCTATCTATCATATTTATAACCAGCACTCGGGAATGTAGCATAGTGCATTTCATATTTAGTTTTTATTGGATTTATTTAGACATTATATTTTATACTGTTCTTGTCTCAGTGTGTCTGTGGAGTCGTAATATTAGCCATTTCCTCCAGGATCCTCCAGGTATTGTGAATCTAATTCTGAGATTTGAGTTGGAGGTGGAAGCCGCTGGAAGGTAGATCTCCAGGAGGCTGGTTGGAGACCACAGCACTAGTGTGCGTCCTACTGGACTTCAGTAACAAATCTGGAAGTACTGGCTGGGTGATTTGATGGGGCTCTTGTAGGTGGGCGTGCTAATGGGAGAGAAAGGGCTTTCACATGGGCTCTTCTGCTGGAGAGGGAGCGCAATGGCAAGGCTTTTTCGAGCTCCTGCTTTAGTCTTCTCAGAGGCTGCTTTAACCGGAGGTGGTCCACTGGCAGGCGGGTACATGCTGGGCAGCATAGCTGTGGCCACTGCAGTCTTAGTGGACCCAGTCCTTTTTGGTAGGGGGCTCAGAAAAATCTGCATAGTCACTAAGTGAAGGGGCGCGTGATGGTGGGGCGCAGGCCAGGAGGAGTAGGAGTGAGGAGCATGGATGAAGAAGTGGGTTAAAAAGATAGTATTAATAGGTCGGAATACAAAACAAAGAAACAGAAAAGACTGAGAAGAATGTTCTCCAAATTTTCAATAGGTTTGTGTATATTGCATAATATTTTATTACTGAAAATACAGTGTATGTCCAAATGTTTGAAGACACCTGCTCAACCAACATTCTGGGAAGGCTTTATACTAGATGACGGAACATTGCTATTAGGATTTGACTGTATTCAGCCACAAGAACGTTACTGAGGTCATGGACTAATGAATAATTAGCTCTGAATCACACTTTATACACCTCTAGGTGGCGCTAGACATTGGGCCTGATTAACATAGACTCATGTTAGGATGCTCAAGGGCACCCCATGCCATTTACAACCCATCTTTGTGTCTGGATACCTTTAGACATACAGTGTATTAAACTGTATTAAACTAATGAAAGGCAGCATGACGCCTACCTTTGCAGTGTGTCACACGCCTTGTTCCTAAAGGACAGAAAAGAACAATGAATCAGAAACTGCTTATGCCACGACTGCACAGACACACAGAGATACAAAGACAAGAACACTATAAACTATAGTATAATGTCAAAATAAAACTCTCCAGAAAACATACTGACAATGCTTTGGACTAAATTCACTATGCTAAGTGCTGCAGATTAGCAAAGCAAAAGTAAACTGTTGTATTTGCTATAAGTAATTTCTACAAGGTCAGTAAAGGAAACTGCAATACACAAGGATACAGCTACTGAGGTGGAAACAAATATGGGAACATGCCTTGTAAGATTTTCTTACCTATAACACTGGCACTGGTCTCTTTTGGTTTGCTGCTGGTGAACAAATTTTGCCAATACACAATGTTCAGAACTATTGTGTTTCAATACAAAATTCAAGAAATATCTCTTTGCCAACCTAAGCTTCATGTGCTGAGCACTAGATCATATTTGATTATTGTGGACAATCAGTTAGAAAAGAGCAGATATCTTCTAACCTCAAAACATGCTTATAATAGAAGTCAATGGGAAGACTTCGCCATCTGCTTAATGATAAGTGTGTTTTGAGTGTTTTTTTGTGTGTGTAGTAATTTTGTGTGTGTAGTAATTATTAGGGGCAGCCTGACCTGTCCTGCTGTTTCTTGGAGGCAGTTGTGGGAGTGGGGACTGGAGTGCGTCTGCTTGGAAAACCACTTGGGCTGTCTTTCACACTGCTTGCTGGACTTCTGACAAGGACAAAGAATCGCCTCAGTGAAAAAAGTTAGCATCATCTGTTACTGGCAGTACACTATAAGACAGAACGTTCAAACTTTATTGCCAATCCAGTGCACCTTTTGCTGCCTGGTGAGGGATTGTAGTTTCTAGAGGACATTCCAGAGGGCAGTGTGGAGCTGGAGCTCTTCTTCAGTGAGGACGCATTGATGGCTGGTTTGGATGGTAATGCCAGGGAGACAGGCCTTGCTACTGAAGAGAAAGAGTGCATTACTTTATCAGAGGCTGATCATAAAATCTCAAATAATCTGAATTACATGGCCCTCAATGCATGGTCACCAAAACCTTTAATCTCCAAACTTGTAATTGTTGGAGATGGTAAACAGTTTTTGAAGTATGTCCATAAGCTCCATATCTCAACAATCAGTTTGTTAAGTCTGGTGGTACCTTTAACAGAGCCTCTCTTGGTGAGTGCAGCAGTTTGCTCCTCAGAGATGTTGAGTCTCTTGAGCACATCTGCTAGAGCCATCTTCAGCAGCTGGATCTCATCCTCCTGCATCTGGATGCGCTGCTCCAGGTACGTCAGTCGGTCAGCCACCTCCATACTACTGTGTGCCGAGGCATGGTCATCTATCACACACAGAAAAAAATCACATTTCTAATGGAACAGTTCCTAGATATGTCAGACTTAAATGCACAGTAACAAAAACAGCCTCTTTAATTCTAAACAATATAGAAGTCTTGGAGATGTGTAAAAATGAATTATGCCTGTTTTTGGTCTGCAAAACCTCATACCTTTAATCTACTGAGATTGTATTACTTGTAAAATGACTTTTGTCCTATTTCTAATGGTCTGCTCAGTATGAAATGTTTATACAGTGGAAAATGCTCTGGCAAATAGTGGTAAACATTCAGTGACTAGAGAAGAATTATGAAACAGATCCTTGAAAATAGTAGTGAATGCGTGATATTTATGAAGAATGTCTCATAATACTGGAGGACCTAAAATGACCTAAACACATCCAAACTGCCTTTTTAGAGCAGCGGTCCCCAACCCTTTTTGCACGCCGGACCAGTTTCATGTAAAACAATATTTTCATGGACTGCTATAAATACAACTAAAAACAAAGTGCATTTGTTTTTTACTCACTGGTGGGCTAAAAAAAACCATTTAAAAAAAAATTAAAGATCTTTCAGACTCTGATAATCAATAAAATATTTTTTATTCTATCTTTCGTTGTGGCCCGGCACCAAATGACTCGCAGACCGATACCAGTCCGTGGCCCGGTGGGTGGAGACCTCTGTCCTAGAGGACTGTTAACATGGACCATTAACCTGAAGCTAAAATCAGGTTGTTTTTTTTTTACCTGGTTAGTTTACGCCCCTAGTCATATTGAGCATGATTCATCATATGTCTTTTATAAAACAACATTCTTTTTTGTTTTATTTAAAATGTTTTGCCCGCTTTCTAAATTACTGACTGTTTTCGTCTGCATCACTGTAAGCCAGCAGGCATGGAAAAATATTATAATATTAATATGAACCCCTTAATATCAACCTCTCCCCACCCTCAGCCACTACCATGTAGTTTCATGACAACATGCAAGGAAAATGTTTTGATTTTTGTATTAAATACGGAAACACACAATCTGGCAATACATAGCGTCATAGAGCATGAACACCAGTACTCGACCTACTAACTTAACAAATGTAGTTTCAGAGATTACTATTTGAGCTGCTTCCTTCACCTCTAACAGTAAATCCAGCAGCAGGCCCATCCTACCTTAGGAGGACCCATATGGAGATTGGGATTAAAATAGCTCCTAATCCCAGGGTGGTAAAGGGGAATTAGCGAGACTGCATCCTGCTGGAGCAAAAATACAAACAGTTCTGTGTGTTCACTTCACTTACATAACACTTGTAGACCAACAAAAGGTGACGGGACAACAGCAGATAATAACAGCTCGTTATTAAACAAGCCATTATTTCCTTGTTACTGAACTCATATGCTCATAATAACTAAAGTTCACCAGTATTTGATAGTACAGTTAGAAGTTATACGAAATTGATTTTCCCCTCTTTCCTTTGTTCTCCAGGTTTTATTTTGCATTTATTTATGTATTATTTTAATTTTTTGAGTTTATCTTTTGCAAACTATTTTGTGGCTCCCAGAAGAAAAACACATCAAATACATAAAGAAGCAAATAATTACTAAGACTGGGATTCCATGTCAATGTCCAATCCCGGGGTTAGTAGTCCAATGTCAGTTCACCTCTTTAATCCTGGTTCAGTTTTATGTGTATCATAATGTGTAGATGTGTCGACGCAGTTGCTGTCTGGGGGCCCCTGAGGACCACTGGTTTAGGTAATAGTGGATCTTTGTTACAAGATCCACTCAATATAATGAAAGGTTTTTTCAGTGGCATTTTAAAAATGTCGTTTCACACGCTTAAAACTGCGTTTAATCACAGAAAGGATGAAAGACTCACGCACTGACCCACTATGAAGTCTGCTTCAGGTGCTAGCAAGAGGTCAGCATGGTACGGCTCTCTCAGCAGCACTCCTCCAGCCTCAGCAGCCATGGATCCCGAGTGTTCCACCAGCTCCTCCATGTGTGTGTCTGCCATGGACATGCCTTCCTCCATGTGAGAGGATGTTTCCTTGGCGTGTGTGAGTGTGAATGTAAGTGCAAGGGACAATGAAGCAGGACACACAAGTGAACACTCTCGTTCTCCTGTGTGACCTTCTTAGTCCTCAGAGACACACACACATACACACACTTGAGATCGGTGATGTCATTTCTCCCAGATTACTGGCTCTGGTAAGCCATCTCAAATGCTCAGCCAAGCGTACAGGGGTGTTCATCCATGTGCAGGAGGTACACTGAAGGTTCAGCTGAAAAATTTGCCCATCAAAAGAGGTTTCGTCTAAGCACAGGAAAAGGTTGGCCATGAACAAACAAAGAAACAAACTTTGTCAAAAGAAGATTTAAAACTTCCCCAAACTCCTGGTGGTGGCCTGGTGTTTAGGAACTTGCCTCTGCAATCAGGAGGTTGTGCCTGCTGCTTCACTTGGCTGAATGGCTTAAATTCAGAGAGGAATTTCACACTGTGTCCCGTGCCGTGGTGTGTTCACGTGTGGCAAAATGGCCATTTTACACGTCACCAGTGTAATTCTGAACCTATTGTAACTCCTAAGGACTTTTTTACTGGTGTAGAAAACCTCCTGGTTTGGGAACAGCTCTGTACAGGACATGACGGGACTACAGATAGTGATCTGGGCAGTGAAAGGTTGCACCAGATCAGTTCTACCATCTCTGCAGGACATTCTTACCAGGAGATGAAGGACTAGAGCAACTATGGTCATCAGAGAATAGTTCAACCCAGTAACTGTCTGTCTGACCTGCTGAAATCAGGCAAACATATTATTGCCAAAACAGAGAGGCTCAGGAGGATCTTCCATGCTCCTATTAGGACAGAACCAGAAAACAGAAAACTAGCACACTGCACATTACAGTACATATATATTTTATAACATTTTTGAACACAGCGCAGATCTTGTTAATAATTCTACTGTTTTTTTTATTTGGAATATGCTTTTTTCTGTATAATTACATTGCCTTGCTATGGCCTCTTCAAATATCTCTTTTTTTAGTAAGATTATTTGCTAAATTTATTGCAATGTCTTTTGCTTTGACTCGGGGATACATTTGACTATATTTTGTACTTTAATAACTGCGTATGTAACAAATAAAAAATCTTCAATTCATACAGCTTGAAATTCATAGCCATTTTATGTACCAAGGCCATTTTGCATATGGTACCAGACATTTTTTTTACGTATTAGCATTTAAAATGTACCTGTTTGGGACTGTAATTGCAGCGATTAACTAACAACATGAGCTTGCCCCTGGTAATTTCTGCCGCCGCTCTAAACCATTTCAATATCCTACATTGCACAACAAGACCCTGTGATGAACATTCTGCTTACGCAAACCAAAGCATGATTAGGTAGCAAACCTGCTTAAGAGAATTCATTAAAATCTCAGTAAGCCCTGGAAGTTAATTGCTCCCAGCCTGATAGCATGGGGGCAGGAGAGATGAGAGAGTGATGAAGTAATGGTACCCCAAGTAAGCTCTTGTTCTGTTTATCTTGCACACTACAGATTGTTTCATAAACAGATGTCACACACATCCCTATATACGACTGTAGGCAAAAGTGTGGGAGCCTGTGGCCAAAATTCATGTTTTGCTGATTTTTTTTAGTGTAAATAAGTACACTTTTGCACATTTTCAATGCATGGTTTATGTTTGATACATTCAAAATTCCAGTTGGGGAAAAGAAAATGCAGCCTGAGCAAATTTATGGCACATTTCATAAATATACCCCATTCAGCCATAACAATCAAACCATTTGCCCAGTGTTATGTAGGTCTCCCTCCACTCCACAAGACGTCTGAATGTGTGCTAGCAGCAGATCCTTTTAAGCCCTGTAAGCTGTGATGTATGGTCCTGGGAATTTGTAGGCCGAGTCAACACCTTGGACCCTTCTATCATGTTTTTGTAGCGTGGCAGAGCACATAATCCTGCTGAGTTCTTGGTCTGCAACAGTGTTTAGGTAGGTGGTTCGTGTCAAAGTAAAGTGGCCATTTGTCACTTATGAACATTGTGTGAACAGTGTGAACTTCTTCTCTGCATTAACCCACTCGCCCAAGTGAAGCAGTGGGTAGTCGATGACGCAGCACCCGGGGAGCAGTGTGTGGGACCGGTACCTTGCTCAAGGGTACCTTGGTGGTGCCATTTGCAGTCCTGACATTCAAACCCACGACCTTTTGAAGACAGGGGCAGATACCAAACCATAGGCTATCAGCTGAACCATCCACATGAATGCCAAGGCCCAAGATTTCCCAGCAGAATATTGCCTAGATCCTCACACTCCATCTGCTGGCTAGTCCTCTTCCCATAGTGCATCCTGACGCTATCTCTTCCTCAGTTAAGAAAGGCACTGTTCACGTGATGTAAAAGAAAATGTGATGCATCAGGCCAGGCCACCTTCCTGTATAAATCCAAGGAGCAGTTCTCCTGTGCCCATTGAAGGTGCTTTTGGTTGTGGACACTGGTCAGTAAAAGCACTGATATGCAGCTTTCCAGCCCCATACGCAGCAAGCTGTGATATGTTGTGTTCTGACACCTTCCTATCATAGCCAGCATTAACTTCTGTGCTACAGTAGCTCTTCTGTGGGACCAGATGGGCTAGCCTTTGGTATCCATGCACACCAATGAGCCTTGGGTTCCCATTTGGGACCACTTTTACTAGATACTAATCTCTGCATACCAGGAACACCCCACAAGACCTGCTGGCCCAGTCATCTGGTCATCACAATTTAACCCTTGTCACACAGATCTTTATATTCACCAGTTTTTCCTGCTTTCAACACACCAACCTCAGACATGACACGAACTGACTGTTCATTTGCTGCCTAATGCTTCCCGCCACTTGGCAGGTGACATTTTAATGACACTTCAATGTTATTAAAATCAGTGTTGTGTATATCTATATTTATACACAGTAAAGTCCTCATTTTCGCAGCGGTTATGTTCCAAGAGCACCCGTGTATAGTGAAAAACCGTGAAAATGTCTAAAAATGTCTATTTTTATAGTGTAAACCCTAAATATGCCCCTAAATATGCTCCCAAAACACTTTAATTTCATTTTAAACTCAGCTTAATACATGAACCTTAAAGAAAATGTAAAGGTAAACCCGTATCCGTACTGTACAGTTCACACTGAACTCCTGCAGTTCTAGAATGTAAATATGGATGGTACCCCTGTATAGACTGTACTATAATTCATGCACGCTGTCATGTCCAGTCCGTCTCGGTACACCCCCAGCAGGCTCCGTCGCCCAAGTATTAGGTGACCTCAGGTTCTGTCGCATCCTTATGACGTCATGTGTTGTTGTGTGTGTTGTCGTCCGGTGCCTAGGCAACCCAGGTGAGAGCACTGAGTATTTTAAGATGTCTCCCGCAGTTGTGTCCACCTTGCACGCCCGACATGACACATGCGCGTTTTCTTTGATATGCGCTGTCGATTGGGTATAAGCAGGGTAAATACAGTAATAAATTCATTTAATTTACAGTAATAAAAATACAGGACTTTAAGAATAATAAAACGAAAAACACGAGAACACTCAGAGAAACACTTGAGACGCTCTATGGGGGAAATTCTGGACTGCAGCTGCGAGGGATGCGTCAAAGGGCAGCAACCAATCAGCATAAACAACGTTCTCGGATCGGCTACTTTCAAACCTCCCGCCTCTGAATACAGACGTGTTTTCTTTGTGTTCTCTGGACAGAACCAAAAAATGTAGTTATTTTTTATATGGAAATGTAGCTAAATTTACAGTAATATTGATGTTACAAAATTAGTAAATTATATTTTTCTTAATAATTTAGCATTCAAATGCATGAAAGATTATATATTGCCATGAAAAAAGCTGTGACGTCCGGGCTTCGTCCGCCACACGTGCTGGATTACTAAGTGCTGCCCCCAAACATAAACAACCAGCAAGAGGACGCGGGGGTGTGGTAGGTGAGGCCCAGACGTCACAAAAGCAAAAACAATTTGGAGGATATCTGCAGTGTCCGTGACAGTGCAGGGGTTTCCGCGAACAATTATTAGTAATTGTAAAAATACCAGCAAAAATCCACGATAGACTAAAGCTGCGACCGCCAAACCGCGTAAAAGCTTGGGTCATTGTATATATATAAAATTTTAACAACATTTTGCAGAAGAGCGTCTTGTCAAGAGGCTGTGTACTTGTTTTCACTTGTAATTTGACCAAGGATGTTCAAACATTTGCATGTCTGTACACTGAAAAAATATATACTTTGAATTTACTGGATTCAAGTGTGGATCTCAGGGTGATGGTTAGGGAATTGCCCAATTGGAATGTCAGGGGTTCAAATCCCAGGACTGCCAGTGGCACCACTGAGGTACCTTTGAGCAGGATACCAAAGTTCACACTGTGTGCTGTAGTGTGTGTCGCATGACAAATGGTTCACTTTCACAATTATCGCATCAACACAGTCTTTTGTCTTTACTTACTTTGGGCAATATGATAGTGATGTGTGATGTGAGATTTTATTCTTGTAGAAATGATGCAAGATTCAAGATGTTTAAGTGATGTTCACATTTGCATCAAGTAAAGTCAATGCATCATTTTTTCCAGTGTACACACTAAAACCTAAAAAGGCTTCCCTACCTATGTTCAGACCCAGACAAATCCCTGTATGCTGTAAGACACTATACTGTTAGTTCAGTAATGTTTGGGTCAGCGATGTAATCATCATTCAAAACTAGGTTCTGATATCTAGGTGTTTTCATTTCAGTGTATATTTCAAATGACAGGAAGACGCAAAAAGTATAGTGACTTGGGGCCCTCCCCTGCTCTCCTGATAAACACTGTCTAAAGAAGGGGTGCCTAAACCTGTCCAGAAAGGGCCGCTGTGGGTGCAGGTTTTCGTTCCAACAAAAAAGAAGCCACACCTGAGTAACTGAAAACCAAGACCAACTGATTACAGAGGTGGAATCAGGTGTGCCTCCTGCTTGGCTGGAACGAAAAACAGCGGCCCTTTCTGGACAGGTTTGGGCACCCCTGGTCTAAAGTAATGCTATTCTGTTGGTATGTCTTGACACAGTTCCCTGTTGAGCGCCCCCCACTGTGAGGAGGTCAACACTGCTGTCTGGTCACAGCTCTACACAGCTAATAACTTTAAAGAGGATCAGAAAGTCTAAAGCTGAATCCACCTACAGGGGCAGGAGATACAGACAAGGATGAAAAGCGGCATGAATATCCAGTGCAGCTTTCAGCCTGAGCAAAAGGAACACACAGCTCAGAGACCCATGACAGTATAACACAGCGAAGGAAAACATCCCACACAAACTAAAGTGCATTAGCAAACCCACAAGCAATCAGACTGTGTAAACACACGAATACCCAGAATCCACAACTGGGCAAAAAGAAAACACACACAACAGTAAGGATCCAGGAAAAAAATTGTTACAGTGTCCATGCATGTGTGTCCCATCCTGTCTGCAAAGGACTGCTATGGCTGCAGGCTTTTGTTCAAATTGTAAAGTTTTCTCTTGTTTTTTGGGGTTTGTATTTTCTTTGTGTCCTTCTCCCATGTTCTTGTCTGTGTTGTTGTTTATGTTCTCCATGTGCCTTTGTTTACCTTGTCCATGTGAGTTTGTTGTTGCTTTGGTCTTTACCCCCCCACCCCCCCCACCCATTGTTATCCTGCTCACCTTTGCCTTCTCTCCTCCCCTGCCCAGGTGTTCTCATTTCCATATTTAGTATAAATACCTATAAATAACTGCACTTTTTCTGGTGCTTTTTTTGGTGTTTTTGTCAGTGTCTGCTGCTACCATGCAACTGAGGACACTCCAGTGTGTACTTGTATATATATTCACAGTGTTCATACAAATGTTATTGCACTTTTGTTCATATAGCGATAATTTTAAAATGAAAGTGTGCAATACACTACTTTTGAATTCATTATTGACATAGCAATGTGATTAATCGAGATTAATAGCAGAAAATCCCGTGACTAATAGCAATTTAAAATGTTAAATCGTTGCCCAGCAGTGATAAATCTTATCTTATTACACCCATTAGGCAGGAGCACCAGATTCCACCTCAATCAACTGGTCGTACTGATCATGTGTGCTCTGCCTTATTGAAATAAGTGCCACACCAGCCAGCTGGACATCCCTGAAGCAATTTGTAGAATTTCTGACAAATACCTTGTCCTACTTTTTTCCTATAGTTTATATCTGAAGGATACTTCTGTGGTTTTATGCACCTTA
This sequence comes from Hydrocynus forskahlii, assembly GCA_037974365.1. Classification (NCBI taxonomy): domain Eukaryota; kingdom Metazoa; phylum Chordata; class Actinopteri; order Characiformes; family Alestidae; genus Hydrocynus; species Hydrocynus forskahlii. Next base: position 7,226,849 of record JBBPCX010000160.1, read on the forward strand.
AAACTGCCATACATTATTTTTGCCTACCCATTTGCAGCCTGTCTTTATCTCTATACGCAGTCCAATGCAAAAAATAGAAACAGAACTGGATGTTTTCATTACTGTACCTTTAAGACTGCTGTATGCAAAGGAACTCTAGGACGTGCAATATGACTATTTATATTGTAATCATATTGTGAATGCATCTTTTATTAGAAAGAGCTTACAAAGAGCATCATTAGAACTGTACTTTTGCACTACTGGCTCAACTTATATCAGGAAAAAAAGATCAGCAACCCTTAATAATTTCAGTGTGAATGGACTGTAAGGTGCATAGATAGATACACACATATACACTGCCACTACTACAAAAGTTTTGGCACACCCCAAAATGTTCTATATTTGCACATTACTCACTTAATATTTATTTAAAATACACTCTATGTTCTTTTCTAATACAATAACAGTCTGTTCACCGTCTGAGGGCCTTTATTACCCAGAAAATGTCTTTTCCTATTCATCACTACTGACATACAAGAAGCCATCTAATCTAATTATAATCATCATCCAACAGTTAGATATTTAATGAGCTATTAAGTGACTGTCAATGGGATGTAACAGTTAATTAATGTATCTAAAGGACAGTCTAGAATTTGTCTCTGCCATCACCACACAGCCAATTAATATAACGTCAGACATGTTTTGTTACCGATTCTTTACATATTATAAAGAAAACTTGACTTATTTGATGTATTTTCATTCAGAGTTGTTCACTCAACAACTTTCCAGGGATTAACAGGAATAAAAATCTGCAGTTTGTGAAATAAATGGATAAGTTAAAAAAAAACTTATGTTGTGCCAAAACACGAATGGTCCTAAATAGTGTTTTGAGATTCTTGTGTGATACAATGTTAGAGAAATGCTTACAAACAAGAAACTACGTCCAGTAAGAAAGGAAATGTGGTTTTCTATATCTGTCAAAGGATTTTGAGTTCATGACTAACTGATGACCTCTGCTGGTTAAATAGGGTGAAGAATGCATTACATCTTAACAACTTTCAATTTTCAACTGCTAACAAGATTTCATATCTTTTTATGGTGCTATTAGAACATAGCATTTAAATAAGTTTACCTCTTCACAAACGACAACTAAAAAAACCCAGAATGTAAGACTCTGAACCTGCCGCCTCACAGTGTGGGTCACACTGTAAATTCATCTGTGCTGGGAAACAGAAAAGCAGCAATAAAAAAAAAAACACTCCAAACCAGTTTTAACAAAAGAATGTTTTTATAAATACTCTTTCATTTCAACAATAATCAGCAGGGATTCTTGTCGTCATTTAAAAAACAAAAAAACAGAGTGCATGACAAAGCAACACAAATTAACTAATTAAAACATATCCCCCGAGTCCCCAGTCAAAAATAACTTTATTCATTCTCCCATTCTATTAAAATATATGTTAGCTATAAGCACTAACCTAGTTACACAAAAAGCAGAGACAATCGAATCTTAGTATTGGTCAGAATTGGGGGCTCCAAAGAAACCAAAACACCTCTTAAATTTGGTCATTGCGGTTAAAGGAAATCATACAAAACCACATGAACAATGTTTCATTGCAGAGAAGTGGTCAAACTCCATGATCCAGAGGGAATTCTTAACCATAAGCAATTATACAGCCATGCAACATGTAACAAGCCACTAAGGCTACCAATAAACACTTGATTCCCACTTCTTGTCTTCTTATAAAGACTGAACTGTCTGAACATTGGATCTACGAGATTTGCAAAGAGTTTTGATCAAGTTCCCTCGTAATCTGGCAAGTTAACCGCTCTCTGGAGGCCTCCTATGAGAGGTGTTTCTATCACATGCTGGTAATCTAGTGTTCAAAAAGCCTCGAAAACCATAGGAGTCACACTTTAGCAATCAACCAGTAACATATAATACAAGTTGTAATACAAAAAGTTTCTTTGTCGAAATATGAAAATGAAAGACAAAATCAAATCAAAACAGCAGACTCGGTGTCCCTCTAGGATTAAATAACCAGTGTAGAAGAGTGACGTATGTTTTCACCTGCTGGTCTTGGTCAAATATGTGTTCGGAATACGGTTTACATTGTTTTCCTACCGCGCGTAAGAGCAATTTGGCTTGTTTCCTGCAAACCAAATACAAAACAGCTTACAGTGAATGGGAAAAAGGCCACATGTAAATGCACATTATAAACTACTACGCAAGTGATTCACAGCAACTGATATTTCAAGTACCAATCTGACTAAGGTCTGGTGACAGAAGTCGCTCTGCCCTGACAGCAGCAGTACTGTACGGTTTCTAGTTGCTGGGGCTGCCCCACATATGCAAAACACATACGAAGGGGCACCAGTAGAAGAGTGTGCTTTGGTCTTTACCCCTTGATGCCAACTCCAAGTCTTCAAAAATACAACAACTGAAATTTGTGTTTTTTTACTGAAGACTTCATAGCTTAAATAAAACAAAACAATTTTTAAAAATTACGGCGCTCATTGACCACTAATATTGCAACAGCACTTCAAAACACTTTTCAACTAAGATGACTTGTTACTTGAAATATAGATAGATCATCTATATAGTTTGTATACTCAAATGTTAAATAACTTCTTTAAATATAGAATTACATGTCTCATAAGTACTAAAACATATTGTGCAACATTTTGTTTCTCTTTTGAAAGATGGTCTGGTCTTTCTTCAATAAGCATTATATGTACATATTCTTTTTTTTTTTTTTTTTTCCAATGATGGCTCTCAAGTACTCCACACCTTTGGATTCTAACCTAATAAAATTATTTAAAAAAAAAGAAAGAAAAGAAACACTGTCCATGTTTTACCTCATGTCTATTTGGTTATTACTATTATTTTCAATTTATGATCCACATCAAAACCATTTGTAATTAGTTAAAACAATATAAGGACTTTGATTTAAATAGATTCCTCAAAAATAGTCCCAAAAATATATTGCATATTCTACCTTTAGAAATAGACTTAATAAAATATCTCATGTTTCCAGGACAAATCGAAAAACAGAGAAACATTTTGCTTACAAATATGGGATCAAAAACTTCCTTTCATTTAAACCATGTTATTATTATTAGAATCTTTTTTTAGAGAGAAGACCTGCTGATCAAAGTATAATAATTGCAGCAACATCTGTGCCAATGATGCAATGGAATGAAACAAGTTCTGGGCATTCTGCATACATCAAAACATACACATATATATACTATATATATATATATATATTCATGGAAAGCCATCTAAACTACCTTTAAGAAGAAATTCTAGTACCACTGTACACCGTTTCAACATCTGAATAATTAATACATGAGCATGGCTATGGTTTATAGATAGTGGTTTAAAAAAAAAAATCTATTCAAGAGCACTCCTGATCTTACATAGATTTCAGACATTATTTCAGACAGCTGGGAACTCTGTTAGGATTGTGGGCTACACACATACAGAAGGTGCAATATATTCCAGAAGAGAGCCGATTAATTATTATTCGTTCATTCAGTGCTTGGGGGTTGAAATTGGTCATAAAAAAAAAAAAATTCTCTCAGTGGCACAGGCCCTGATTCAGTCAACACAATTCAGAACATTTATATGTTCATTAATGTTCAATGATCAACATTCAGTTGTAACAGGATGAAGCAGTGAGCATTAATGTTGAAATATACTGCACATCTAGAACACAAAAGAATGGGATTTAAATGCATAGACTTTAAAAGGGAGCTAGCCATGTATTGCAGATCCTTCACATTTAGTTCACAACGTTTAGTACAGACAAACATTTACGGCATTTAGCAGACGCTTTTTACCCAAAGCGACTTCCATTCCCTAACTACAGGGGACAGTCTCCCTGGAGCAACTTGGGGTTAAGGGTCTTGCTCAGGAACCCAGTGGTGAAGTGCTGGGTTAGGTAGGATTCGAACCCATGACCTCTTGGTCCAGAGGCAAGTATCCTACCCGCTGAGCTACCACCACCCCACAAACCTTTCATAACTGACACAGACCTACATTTCGTAGGATCGTCTGCGGTGAAATGACTACGGACACTGGAGTAAGCATTTATACATGCTTATGTTTGTCAGTTTACATAGATATCATGAAGCCGTACAAATACTGACCTCCTAGAAAGTGTCATCAATCTGTTCCTGGTATGAATGCTTTAGATAAAAGCAGTTATCATTCAATTATCAATTAAAGTATGGACAGCCTGAATAATCTCATTACTCACTGAAAGTAAAGGGAAGACCTTAACCTTAAAAAGGAAATATACTTAAAGAAAAGTAGCCACTGAACATCATATCAGTTCAGCCCATGCAGTTTGTGCAGAAAACTTCACGCCATTGCATGACAAAAGTTGCTGCAGGGTCAAACAGCAACAGCTAACTTGTGTCCAGATCTGCTCTTTTGTTTGTTTTTATTCTGCTCCTTGCTGTGAATGGTGTTGATAGAATCAGAGCCATGGGATAATATAAGAAAAACAAGCAGCATAGCATGAGAAATGAAAAGGGAAAAAAAGGAAAGACAATGAAGCACAGAAATGGATTAGTGCAAATTCACTAGGGTTACTAGAAGCCAGGGAATATGGGCACAGGCAGGATTTTTCAAATAAATATTAAAATATATTTGTTACATGTCTTGAGAGTGTGCACTCAATATATTATAAAACATTTCCTAAAAACAGACAAAACAAAACAACAGACAAAATGAATCAATTCATCCAATCTATGGCATTAGAGAGCACAGGCAGATAAGTGGGGGTTTAACTAGAGTGAATGGTGATCAATGCTGTGTTGACCTTTGGTTTACTGTATTACAGGAGTGGCGTTCTTAGAGGACCAGATCAAACTAGCTGCCTACAGAGCTACCTGCAAGTAATAAGGCAAGACACGGAGAACAGGGTGGACAAGTCCAATAACATTTCACTGTGGACTTCACTTCCTTTCCCACTAAATGAAGTGGTAAGATAGTAGAGCCCCACTCTCATACCAAAAAAGAAGTAAAGTTATCTGTCCCATAACGTCTACATGATTTGTCCACTTCCTCTTGTTTTTCCCACCCAAATAACCAAATCTAGTGTCTACGAAATTTGAGTTCTAGGTTCTTGTCAGGCTCCAGTTGAGTTGAGTGTAGATTTGTCACACTTTGAACAAAAAGATTTTTGATTTTGCTCAGAATCTTCCTCTAACTCCCTTTGCCAGTGTCACAGTCCAGTGTACAAGACAAATCACTGAAGAAAGACACACAAAAAAATTTACATTCACCTCCTATTCCAAACTGAAGGTAAAATGAGAAAAAGAACACTAATGGAGATGCAAAGCTGTCTTTTTCACTCCTCTGTATCACTCACATAGGATGCTGCCACTATGGGGAATGTGGAGACAAGTAATTGTCTCAGAAACACCACCAGCACTATTTTTTTTTTATTGATATGAGGGATGTTCCTTCACTTGTTGACCATCCTCCTAAGCTCGATCTTGTTTTAAAGCAAATTAAAACCTCTCTTCCCAACAATAAATTATGATAATTAAAAAATAAACCAGGCCTGTAGGTTCTGCAGGGATCCTCCTAGTATGAAGGCTTTCCATCGTGTGTGCGGTGAGGTGTGTGTTCTATGAGCAGGCTTGCGCCTTTACTGCAGGTTCTTCAGTATGCGGCCATAACGGAAGTCGTAGACGTGGCGACACAGGTAAACCAGCTCGGGGTCAACATCATCGGGCACAAGTCGGTGAGAGGGGATGGCACTGTCGGAGGGGCAGGGCACCACTGAGGTGCTGTCGGACACGCCCTCTGATCGGCGCTTTACCAAGGCACAAAATCTAAAACAGACAGTGGACTGTTAACTACCAGCACACTGTACTGGCACCAATACACACCTTCAGCAGAGAGGGTGGGTTCAGAGAGATACAGGCTTGATGTTTACTAAGGCTAAGACCACATACTGATTCATCAGTACTTGAGAACAGTCATGAGCCCCTTAGATATAGTCTGTTGCTGTCATTTTGTATGTAAACAAAATCCAATACCAAACACCAGTCATGGTTTTCTTTTACACATACACAGCAGTGAGTAGCCCTGTCGGCTGTGGCGTGTGTTTATCCATCAACAGCAACTAGTTCACTGCTCTTTATAGTACATAGTCTATCCTGTACATGTGCACACTTCAGATCTTGTTTAATTGTAAATTTGTGTGCACACTTGTTATTACACCTATACTTTTACTAACTATACTGCACGTTGTACTGTGCATGTGTAAAACAAAGAATCTTGATTCTTAAATCTTGACACAAATGGTGTCACACACAAATGTCCATAAAGAACCAGAATGCTCAAATTTCCTTAATTTTAAGTCTTACAAAAGAACAGAAAAAACAAAGTTCTTTGAACCCGGGAGAACTTTCAGGATGTGTGGAATGGGTCCAGAGTGTGGCCAAGCAGCGATGCACCGAGAAAAAGCACAGCAAATAGTGAGGGTGTAAAACAGTCTAAAATTGGTTCATGTTCTCCTACACAGTTTTTATTTTTTATTTTTATAACATTTCCCTTTTTGCCTGGTAATTAAAGACGAGGGGAAGGGGAACAGGACACGATTTTTGTTTGTTTATTTGTTCTTACCTACAGTACTGTGCTAACGGCAAAACATAGCATCTGTCCTCAATACAGGCCACACTGTTTTCATCTTGATGGCGAGAGGCAAATATTTCATTCTGAAAAAGTGCAAGAAAGAAACATTTTCATCATAGACAAAAATCAAACTGAGGTCAATATACAGTCATGCTCTTTCAAATTGTTGCTGCATATTTTCAAGAGTTTAGACAAAAAAAAAAAAAAGAGGATGTAGATTAAGACCAGGAAAAGAAGGCATTTACAGTGGTGCATTTGTGAACTGCCCTTCAGGGCTGTCTGGTATGAGGGAATGTCTCACCTCACAGTGCATGCTGGGATCCCTGCCTCCCTGTGTGTGCTCAGGTCGATAGTACCAGAACAGGCTCATCATCAGCTCTCCTGAAAGAAGGAAATGAAAAGGTCAGAGTCAGCCACTAAGAACACTTTAAAAATGTTCATGAGAGCATAAATCCTGGTCACTTGTAGCAAGGGCAACAGAGGGAGGAACTTTTTTTTATGAATTAAAGGACGACCTTATCAAATGAAAAAAACACAAACATATGTAAACATGACACCAAACTAAACAGCAAATACCAAAACAGTGAAGTCCAAAGTGTCCCAACACACTAATTTGTGTCAGTTTCTTGTAAGTGGTGACCATATCTTTGGCCCAACACTCTTTCATTATTGGCCCAACAGTCAATACATGCATACCATACAACCAATCAGTAGCTGATTGGCAAATAAAGAAATTGTGTGAATAGATGTAAACAAGTTACCACAGTAAAAAAAAGAAAATACATGATCATTAAGTAGCGCAGACAAATTTCCAACACTAGGCTATGTACTGCAGTCTGTCACACTGTATTTAAGCGGAGCAAACAGTCGCCAATCAGTCGCAAACGCAGTATAGCACCAGTAGCAGAAGCATAAATTAACCACAGATACAGCAACTGAACCACAGCTGAGAACAATGGTACCATATAACAGCAGTGGGAACCAGACAAAAGCAGCAATTTATAGACACGTCTGGTAAAACACCCCACTGCCCTACTAATCGGCTAACAAATGAAACACTGAATTACTGTTGTTCTTCAATTCATGGACTTTAAAGAGAAAATAAGACTCAAATACAAATACTAGTCTTCCCAAAGTTCTACAAAAACAACAGTTTAGCTGGCACATTAGCAGCTCACTTAGGCATCAAGTCTCATTTATTCCATCTACAAAATACTGAAGAAAAAAGCTATGCACAGCTCAGATCCAAAAGTGAGAATATACCCATTGAAAAGAGATGTTTTGTTGATTTTGGAAGTGTAAAAAAGGTTATTACTTCTATTATAGGAAGCAAACCTAAATATAGCATTTGTGTGAGGATTTTAGTGCACACTTTCTGTTTATTTGACTTTAACATATGGGAAAAGCAACAAAATATAAATGATTTCATAATTGTATGTGGGCGTTCCCTAAACTAAAGTGAAAGTGAACCATTTGTTGTGCATGAACACACCACAGCACAGCAGTGTGAACAGTGAACAGAAATTTGTCCTCTGCATTTAACCCATTCACCTAAGGGAAGCCAGCAACACAGCACCCAGGGAGCAGTGTGTGAGGAGAGTACCTTGGTCAAAGGTACCTCAGCAGTGCCATTGGCAGCCCTAGGAATCAAACCCACGACCTTCCGATCGCAGGGGCAACTCGCTAATCACCAGGCCGCCAGCTGCCCCTAACTAAAAATGTTATGAAAAAACACTTAAAAACTAAAAAGCTACTTGCAAACTTGCATGAACACAACCCAGATAACCATGCTATATATGTATATACATATATATATATATATAAATATACACCCTTACCTGTTTTGGGGTCATCCCACAAAGCTGATATCTTGGCCACATATGGTAAAGATTTTTTTCTCGGTCCAGAGCGCAACAGTACAGTGTCTCTGACCCGAATCACTTCTCCATCTCGCTCTACTCCTTCGTAACACTGTCGAAGGGCGGTCTCCTCTTCTCCCTGTAAATCAACACACTGCTATAGAGACAGCTTTCATATGGCATGCCATGCTAACCAGTGGGAAAATGAGGCTCACCGCAATAAAGACTTCTCTCTCTGTGGGTTCTCCAAAAGGGCGCCAGCCGTTTGTCGTTCGGTGGCGACTGGCCTTTTTATGCTGCTTGGCACTTACTGAGCTGGGCACTGGCTGTTTCTGAGATAGTTTTGAGCGCCCCCTAGCAACGGAGCCGTTGGATGGTTTGGTGCTTTGGGGGCATTCTTTAGGCCCTTGAAGCCTGACCTCTGTCTGCCTGCTGTCTGAGAGGGTGGACAGAAGGCGTGGTAGAACTGCAGAGGATGGGTTTACCCTGGGCAACGAGCAGCCAGATATGGGCAAGGCCGGTGGCACAAGCAGTGACGACTTGTGGTCCCCTTGAGGTGAAGAGTAGCCTTCTGCAGACACAATGTACACAGATATCAGTGTAACTAGTAGACAAGTAATACTTCATGGCATTAAATAGGGCTACAGTTAAAAAAGTTGGATTCCTCTGAGCTTTTTGATTTGTTCAAAGGATCTGTGACTGTGAGGTACTATTAAGTGCCTTTTATATGAATTCCACTTCAAGGAATCAAGTCAAAAACTGCCAAAATGTTTCTACCTGATGCCTATCCCTCAGAGAGTGTGGTACACAGTTATACTAATGCTATTAAATGACATAAATGTAATTGTTGTTATTTAACACGATGGCTACAATGAATCCTGAAAATACAGTATTGTGTAAGCCAGAGATCACTCTTTTGTTTATCGATTTTCATGTCAAAGTGGTCTTTAAGTACAACTAGTATTTCATAATTTAAGTAATAGTCAATTGAGTAATAGTAAACGTCGCCACAGATACATACAAACCGTTAACAGTTTAAGGTAGCTCTGATTTTTTCCATCTCGTACCTGTTTTGATTTGGGGGCTACAGTTGGAGCAGCCTGTGGCAAAAGTGCACGCCCTGCTGGTGACTGGCTGAATAGCACTGAATGCATAGCTGCCGACCCTGCAGCCCTCGCTGTAGCAGGGTGACCCCACCGAATTGCAGAAGGCAGGGTGTGGGATTCCTGAGGCATGGGAAACAGAGGAGGACAGCAGCTTGGACCCGGGCACCCTACGGGGACACAGGGAGCCGTGTGCACAAGGTAGAGGCTGTGTACTTAGACTAGCAGAAGGAGGCCCAGGATGAGCAATGTGAACGTAGTAACTAGAGTAGCAGGGGTCTGCACAGAGACACGGATGGGCACTGAGGGTGAGAGCTGGGTGTGCTAGCGTAGATGGAGTAACCATGCATTCGTGCTTCACCGAGGTTACAGGGTGCTCTTCTGTCTCACTGTAGGCCTTCTGCCCAAGGAACAGTGCCAACCTGTGACAATATTCAACCGAGCCCTCTGGAGGACAGCAGAAGTAAGAAGGACTGAGCTCAGTCTCCACCTGCTCCTCTTTCACTACTTTAAGGGGATATCCCATCATACTGCGAGACTGGTACCCTGGTTTGGTTAAGTGGTGATGGCTAGTTGCTCTTTCCCACTTCGGTTTGGCCTCAAAACGTCCCCTTTTCTTACATACTGCACAGCCATCTGGCGGGGAAGTCTGTTTAAAGCCTTGCTTCTTAGGTTGTCGCACCCTGGTTTTGGGCCGTACGGTCTGCTTTCCTGCCACACGAACGTCCTTACTGTCCGTCTTCACTCGCTGCTTACTTCCTGTAGAGGAGCTCGTGAGCTTCAACAGGGCCGCAGCATTTAGTCCAGCAAGGCGTCTGGGAGTGGGAGTGTACAGACTCAGCTCAGTATCATCCTTCTCCTCTGACTTGCTCTTCTTGGCCTTCTTGTGACTTTGGCACGATTCAGTCTTTTTTGAAAGGGAGCAAATCTTTGAATCATCTGTTGCAACAGCAACAGGTGGTGCCTCGTGCTGCTGTTTCTTAGCGGGTTTGCTGCTTGGTGCTGCATCTGTTTTTTCCAGCAGCAGGCTGTTGACTGCTTCAGCATTGAGAGAAGCAAGCCGACGCTTACGAGGCTCCTGAGCTAGGATTTTATTAATAGTTGGTTCGGATTTAGTTTTAGATGGTATACGTGATGATTTCTTGGCCTTTTCTAGCTTTTTGTTAGGTTTGATGCTCTTTCTGTGTGCATTTCTGCCCCGAATTATGTTCGGATCTTCATCACACAACTCATTTCCCTGCTCCAAAGGGTCTCCCTCCAGGCGAGTGAGTAGGACGTGGCAACTCAAGGCCTCATCCTCCGGCGTGCTGTTTCGTCCTCGCAGGGGGTAGAGCTTTCTGTTCTTCTGTTCCCTCAGCTTCTTGGACAATTTCGGCTTGCCTTTCTTAGCCACACCCTTCTTAGTCCTGTCTTTGTTCAGGAAATTCGCTAGCCTGGCTTGGCTTGTAAATCCATCTTGCATCCATCTCTCCATATGCATTTGTTTCTTTTGCTTGCCTCTCTTGGAAACGCCCTCTTTCAAACAACGCTCAGGCCAAGCTCTGCCCATGGTCTTACCATGGGACCAGCCATCTACATAGTCACGGCCCTCGCCATGGCACTGGCTGAGGGAACGCTTTTTCCGAGCTTGGGTCATCACATTCTTCCCAGGAAAATCTAAAGGGGACAAAGGCATTAACTGGATTTCAGTAATGTCACATAAAAAATGAGTAAGTCTTACGAGTAGGGTTGGGACCACTTGACAGTTTACTGGTAATTACTGTTAACATCCATTTAAGTACAATGTATTGTTTTTGTCTTTGCAAGCATGAATGATCTGTGATCTGATCCACTATCTGAAACCCAAGTCCTGGAGTCCTGGAGTGCCATCAAAGGCAGATTAAAGTTTAAAGTTTAGTTGTCTCGCGATCCACATAAAGACTCAGTTTAATACAGAAAACACAGACAGAAAATGCAAAGGAAGAATAAACTGAAACTTTAAGTAGCTACAAAGAATCTGCTGAGAAGGTTAAACAAACAGAAAAAGGAGAACTATACACTCGCAGGAGCTGCAGGAATGCAAAGCAACCAAACCAGTGCCCAACAGCTCTGATGTAAAAGACGTTTTTCAAAACTTGACTGTAAAACCTGAACTTGTTGTGAATGGCCTTTGGCTTAGTCGCCCCTGTCTTATGCAAATGAAAACAGTCTCAGATATGCAGAATGCAAATTTATGATATACCTGGTGTTTGTCCCAGCACGGCTTACAAGCTGTTCTGGGTTTCTGCCTACCTCAGACAGGATGTTTCTTTATTTTAACATTATCAACCATTTCAACTATTTCATTCATTCTGAAATCTCGAGCATTTGTATTTCACTATCATGAGAAGGGACTGACTCCTGTTAGTACTTCACTCTCCTAATTACTCACACTTACTCCAGTTTACACTTTCATTTCTGTTTGAACTATTTTACACTCACACATGCTTGCAGGCTTGACAACATTCATGCAAGCAAAAGCACTGCTTTGCTTAATTAATGGACTACTCAGTAACATTTATGCTGTTCCATGAACTGAGTGCAGGATAAATGTCAAATTTCACTACATTTATAGATCCTATGCACTTTCAGCTGTTTGTATGGCAGCCGCTTACTCTTTTCACTCTTTTTGTCACAATTTATCTACTTTCTCTTTAAAACAATATTTATTTTAAAACTACTCACTTTAAAACTACAGTTACTTTAAAATTACACGCATTTTAAAATGAGTTAGTTTAATACTACACTCACTTTAAACCTACTTTCTGTACATTCACAGCACATAATGTACTCTTGCACTAGACGTGCTATAAATACTTGCATATGTTAAACACCGTCTACTATTATTTTACTCTTTTAAAACAATATAGAAATAGTTAGGTCTGCAAAATTGTAATAATTGTAATAATACGATTCCTGATAAAATCTTGACTTTGAAACATTTTCAAGTCCGTTTGACATATTACATTACATTCCAATGTTGTATTGTACAGATGATCAGTGATTGATTTTAAGTGATGTCAATGAAATCAAGATCAGGCAAACAACATCCAAATAAATTCTCACTTAAAATCAAATTGTTGAAGTGTTAGAAAGTACTGCCCACACCAAGTGGCAATTTTTCATTTTGGCTCCTTATAACTAAAGTATTTTTCTGTATTTTGAGTCAGTCCAAGTCTACCCCAATTGATTATTTGCACAGTAATATGTTCACCATGAAGTGTTTAATTACTTGAATAATTGAATGATGTCAAAGGGAACCTCCAGTCATTTCTGAAAACAAAAAATCTGATTTGTTCAATTGTTGGCATACAAGAAAAGCCATTCAGCGTGTTTTGATGTGAAATGCTTCAGAGAAATGTCAGATTTGTTCTCAGTGGTGGTGAAAAGTACCTGATGCATGAGTCATTTAACGCCTCTAAAAGCTACCCACATTTTAGACCAAATGGTTAAGACCATACTAGTAAGAAAAAAACAGCACATTTACTTTTCAGATTTACCTCAGTTCTACCATTATCAATAAAACATAAAAACTCAAAAGACATGTACGTTCACTGGTCATTTGAATAGCAAATAAGCAAATAAGTCTACATCTCAGTGACAAAATTATGTACCAGTGTTGAAGTAGTGAAATTCTCTTTTAGTGTCCGTCAGTCAGATAACCTGGGGGAGGAAAACCTCCAGATCACAGCAGAGCAGAACACTGTGCTCTGATTAAGAAGAAGCTGCAGTGAGCTCCCAGCCCATGTGTGCTGCACTTGTACTCTTACTGCTTTATAAAACTGCTTTGACTACTTAAACTTTTAATTATATAAATTACACAGTCGTTAACATATACTACATGGACAAATGTATTGGAATACACCTCTTAAACACTGAATTCAGGTGAAGGGAAATCCTAAAGCTTCAGCATACCAAGACATCAACTTTATGGACACAGCATGACTGTGCCCCAGTGCACAAAGCAACATCCATAAAGAATGGCTGAATGAGTTTGGTTTGGAAGAACTTGACTGGCCCGCACAGAGCCCTGACCTCAACCCTATCTCAACTGGAACAAAGATTGCAAGCCAGGCCTTTTCGTCCAACATCAGTGTCTGACCGTAATGGTGGCGGTAGTTGTTAACCCAGGCCTTGACCGATTCAATATGATTTGACGAAGTTTTTCACCTAATGCCCTTCCTGACATAACGCTTCCCATTTTCCCCAGACTTGGGATGGGCACTAAGAAATACACCGGCTTGTGCACATCCAGTGGCTTGGTTAAAAGCTCTACAGAATGAATGGGCACAAATTTCCTTGCAAGAAGACTGGAAGCTGTTATAGCTGCGAAAGGTGGACAAACTCCTTATTAAAGTCTACGTTTTTAAATACAGTGTCATTAAAGCCCCTGTTGATGTGACGTTCCATAATAATCTGTACAAGATCATTTACATGCTTCTACATCTTCTCTTACAGAGCCCTGTGGAGGTATTTTCTATTAATCATAACTGTGATGTTTGTTGATGGCCTGAGGCAGTGTGAGGAAGTTGCTATGGTTGTTCCTCCAGGCGCTGCAGCTCAGATTCGAGCCCCGTGCACCTGCACTGAGTGGCGGACACATGGGCTCGGCTCACTCGCTAAAGAAGGGGATCTCATCTGAGAAAACTGGACCCGCTGGAAGTTGAGAAGCGCCATACAACAAGGGAGGGGGGCTCTGGGCACACAGTGCACACCAACATCTCTACGAGCATCGAACGTTAAAACTAAGTTTTCTCCGATCTAGGGAGGAAGAGGAGGCAATGTTTGAGCTGCTGTGCTCCACAGTGCCGTCCTCCTCCTCCTCCACACCTCGGGTTGACACAGTTGGCTTGACGTCAGCCTACATCAGAGAGAGAGAGAGAGAGAAATAACAGGCTGCGATGTGGTCGGTGCAGAGAGGCTTCTGCAGGAAAAACAGCACTTTAGCCATGACCAAGACACAGCCCGTCATACACGCACACACACACCTTAAAGCAAGTGGCGTTTCGCTCTCTCACACTCCACACAGCCCCACGATGCAGCTCAATCCGCCCTCAACCGCAACTGTTTTGCCCAGAGAAAAAAATTGGTGCTGGGAAAGGGTCGCGTGCAAACCAAAACAAGCGGAGTTTTTAATTTAAAAAGCCTTTAAAAAATACAAGTAGGGCATACTCACGGTCCAAGACAGGCAGCCGTCGAAAGAGGAGGATTTAATAGTTTAAATGGCAAAGCCCTATGGTCTCGCAGAGGTGTGTGTGTGTAAGTGTGTGTGCGTATGAGAGGGGGGAGGCACTCTCCTCTTCCTGCTTCTCCGATTTGCACAGAACTTCATCTGGACCAATCAGGAAGCGAGCACGCCGAGTTCGACACAGCCGCCGTCCAATCAGAAAAAGGCCAGTTGTTGTTTCCAAGCGATACCTTTTTGTAAATAATGCACGCCAGCCTTTATAACTTCACCTGACAGGCTTCGAGCAAAAAAACTTAAACTATGTCAATTAAGATGAGTTTCGGCACTTTCCTGAGGACACTGTTTTATATACAAAGATCAGCCACAACATTAAAAGCACAGGCAGGTGAAGTGAACATTAATTATCCTGTTACACCAGCACCTGTCAATGGGTGGGATGCACTATATGGACAAAAGTATTGGGACAGATCTGTTTTTCAAAGTTTGGGCTAGGTCCCTTACTTCCAGGGAAGGGTAATCTGAATGGGAAGAGTAATCAAGATATTTTAGGACAATGCCATGCTTCCAACTTTGTGGACACACAGTTTGGGGAAAGCCCTTTTCTATTACCCCATGACACAAAGCAAGGTCCATAAAGACATGGTTGGATGAGTTCGGTGGGGAAGAACTTGAGCCCTGAACTCAACTCCAACTCCAGCATCTTTGTGATGAACTGGAACTGAGATTGTTATAGCTCACAAGCAACCATCGTCAAAAGTGCCAACAATGGGCATGTAGGCATAAGAACTGGACCATGGAGCAATGGAAAAATGTGACCTGGTCTGATGAATCACATTTTCTTTTACAAGATATGGGAATGGTTTGAGGAACATGGCAAAGGTTAAAGGTGTTTACTTGACTCCAAAGTTCTCAGACTTTAGTCCAATCCAACATCTGTGAGATGTGCTGAACAAAGCAGTCTGATCCAGATGCCCCACCTTGCAACGTACATGACTTAAACAATCTGCTGCTAACATCTAGGTGCAGATACCACAGCACCTTCAGAGGTCTCGTGGAGCTCATGTTTTGATGGATCAGAGCTGTTTTGGCAGTACAAGAGGGCCCCTACACAATATTTGGTATCCGGTTGTAATGTTATGTTATCGGTGAGTGTATGTGTGTGTGTGTGTGTGTGTGTGTGTGTGTGTGTGTGTGTGTGTCTGTATAAATAAATATTAGAGTACCTTTGTATATGCCTTGGAGACCTGTGTGTATATACATATATATATATATATATGTATATATATATAACTCTATGTATATGAACGTTTTTGAGAACTCTGTTTAAAGAAATCTGCAGGGATATGTTTTCCATGCTTCCAGAAACCTCCTCCAAGTCAAGTCAAGTCAAATAGTAAAGTCAAGTAGTTTTATTGTCATTTCAACCATATGCACAGTTCACAGTGAAATGAAACAATGTTCTTGTGGACCATGTTGCAACACAAGAACAAAAAAACAGAAACACCACAAAGAACAAAAACAGAAGACCACAAGACTATACAAGTGTGGGCAGGACAGGACTAAAGTTCAGGCTTAGAAATCGTTTGCATTTTCTGCTGCTCACAATTCAAGGAATCCCAATTTCAGTGTTCTAGTGCAAATCTTCTTCTTTGTCCTTTTCCTTTCCTCAGTAATGGCTTCTCAAACATCTTCATGTCCTTTCAGACCCACAGAGCTGAGTTATCTTCTCACAGTGGAAGGGTGGACAAAACCTTTGTATTTTCTCAAATCTGAGACAAGAGTGGAGCTTGATTTTCTTCTGTTTCTGAAAGATGACAGCGCTGTTTATCTGATGAAGATAAACTGAGAAATCTTACTTTTCAAGGAATGTTCACGAATCTTTCTAAATAATTATGGAAGACTGTACTTTTTAAAACATTTTATAGATTAACCTGCCATTGAGGGCCTGACACACTACTTCATAAGCCCATTAACTGAAGTCCCAGAATACCTAGTACCCAGAATGTGCTCTAGTTCTTGATTTTGCAGTGTCAGCTGAGAACTACATGCTAAAATGATTGTGAAACCACATATCAGGGTAGAATGCATTAACACTGGCATCTGCCTATTGAAAAATACCAAATAATATCAAAGCTCCAAATATATCAGAAAAACAACCCAATCTATTTATTCACAAAAAACAAAACAAAAAAAGAAAAAGAGGATGCTCATCCTAACATTTTAATAAAGGCAGCTGAACATTTTCTTCCAGTACTGAGTTACACTACCAAGCGCTGACAAGGAAATAATTTGGTATGTATCAAAACTAAAGTGAAAGTGAAACACTGTGGCAGAAAACCATGATTACTCCAGGACAGCACTTTTACTTTCCTTATGACACTTTAAACCTTTGTTTGTCCAAAAGTCTGTCCAAAAAGCTTCCGTAGATTTGCTGACATACATTCAAAAACTGTCTGCACTTTTATATTTTCATTGGGAACAGTGAAGGCTGGAAGAGTAGTAACTGGGCATGTCTGAGAGTGTCATGTGACACTTGGAAAATTGCATTGCAAAGGAAAGTGACTATATAGAAATGTAATTTTTTGAAATTCTTAATAAATAAAATGTAAAAAGTGCAGAAACTTTCTGAATGTCCCTCATATATATACACATTAATATGACTAAATATATAAAGTGAAACTAAATAATAAAGAGAATAAAAACAAATAGCATAAAACAGTAAATAGTGATTTTATGTACAGTATATCAGTGTGTTCCTTGTTGAATCCCAGAATTACTCAGTCAGCCCTTCATTAAATTAAATTATTAAATTAAATCAGGAGCTGCGGATGGAATGTCATGACTGAGGCATCGTGGACAAATCTGGAAGCAAACCTATGTTCTCCTTACTAGCTCAGAAAATATCAAGTACTTTTTTAACAAACAAAAAAATGTTGTTTGCATTTATTCTAAAGTTAACTTTGCCAGCAGAAAGACACCTGATCAGTTGTTGAGAAATATGTATTTATTTAAAAATGTAAAAATATTCACTTATTTATTTACTTTGTTAATTCACACACACACACACACACACACACACACACAATTCTAATCCATTCTTCTGGTCTAATAAGTGAGCATAGCCTCCTTTGCCTTAAAGCGCAGCTTGAACTGCTCTCTTAAACATTTTCTGTGTAAATGTGTTGTTACTTGGTCTGAAGTGGGGGGGGGGAATCTGAATTTCTAAAATAACATCAAATTGAAGCAAATCAAGCACAGAACGCCTTTCACTAAAGTGCGCAAGCTTCAACTTCAACTAGGCCCATGCAGCTTTGAAAAGCACTTGGAATTTAAGCCGTAACCTTGCATGGAGTATTTTTTAATTGCGTTCTCAATGTTCTAAGAGTTTGGAGAGTGAGGGATTTTTATTCCCATTTACTAAACCAAAACTGCAAAACAGGAGAATGTGCGCCTATTCTTTAAAGTCCCAGAGGCATTCAATACATACATTTTCTCATCCAGCTGTTTAAGAACAAACAGCTGGTCTTTTATTTTCATGTTATACACATGGATCACTATTTGATCATGCTTTTCTTTAAGAATGTAATCTGCAGGCTTTAGCCTCTGTCTTTATTCTGTCAGCACTATTAGGCCACTGTGTGTGGCCTTCAAATGCTTACTGCAGATACTAGAGCCTATGTTTTGTCTACTGCTTTATGAAAGATCTGAAACGAAGAATTTAAAGCATCTAACAGGCTAAAGACTCTTCCTTTGCCTTTGTAAACTCGCTTAACCAGATATAGCAGCAGTAACCAAAGCAATGGGGCTTAATAAAGGGGCAGTTGGCTGATTTGTTTAATCTGTTGCATCCATATAGAAGCTGGAGGGCCAGCTGTTGCTGTATAGCCGCTACCTGCGCCAGAAAAATGCCAAGCGTAATGTTACATCGTCTGTGCATGTCACGGCTGTGAGATTTGTGCTGCTTGGAAAGAGATGTGAGGTGGACTGGGTGATTGGTTTTCACCGGAGTAAATGAAGCAGTACTGCAGCATTCTGAAACATTCATTCAGTCATTCATTTTCTTTAACCGCTTAATCCTCACTAGGGTCGCCAATGGGTGCAAGGCAGGGACTCACCCTGGGCAGGGCGCCAGCCCACCACAATTCTGAAACATTGAACACATTACTTATATCTGATAATACCAATTTTTGGACAAAGAATACATTTTGCTTATTTTAAAACTACTATGTGTGATGCCACAAAGGTCTTAAAGTAAAAATAAAAAAAAGATCAAAACTCATACTACAGTTATTCTATAATAATTTTAACTTAAGTAGAAACATACATGGAGGACTTATTTTAGAAATATTTTTTACAAGTCATATTAATAAATTGTGATTTAAAGCATCTGGCAATAGGGTTATTCGGGACCTTAAGTTTGTATGGTAACATTAGGGTCCATTCAGTCAGCCATAAAACCAATTAAACTATTTCTATCTATACGCCTGCTCCACAGGTTTTTTAATGTCAGCAATAAAACCAGAGGAATTGCATCTTCTACAAGTGCTTCTTATAAGTTTATATAAGACTGTGGGAAAGAGAGCGGAGTGCCTCTGATGCACAGATTTGTTGGGGCACAATTTGGGACAGCGTTATCTATTCCCCCAAGAACCATAATCATCCACAAAGTCTTTTCAATATAATACACAGGACATCTCATAAGTGATTTTACGCAGTTCTATGCTTCATAGCTTTTTGTATGCCTTAAAATGTGAAGCAAGGCACCTTGCCTCACATTTTACTCGGGTGAAAGAATTGAACACCAAGGTCTCAACATCTTTAGAACTCACAGACCATGTACAATTTAAATACTCCTTTTGGTTCCGAGCTTAACATAACAGGCAATCAATGGTGTATTTAGCTGGCAAGATTTTGTCTCTGCCTCCTGAATGGAAATTATCATCATTTTTGGAAACAATAAAAATGTGACAGAAAAACTATAATACCAGACTGAGTTTGGATACCAGCCCTGAAGTGCATTAAGACACAACAAAAATCAAATGCATCGCAGTTAGTGATCATTGCCTGATTCACACCTTCTCAACATGAGCGTAAATCACTGATCTAATAAGCCTGCATTGCTTTCAGTTCATCCATCATTACAAACATGTTAAACAGGTATCATCAGCAATGAAGCATTGAGTCTTTATTTAGCAAATATCCTGAAGGGCTTTGTGCACTTTAGGCTATCAGCTACTGCAGCAACAGAGCGGGAATTAATTGTGGGAAAGAAACGCTGTTGTTCTTCCTGAACACAAAATGACAAAAGTTTTGTCATTTTTTATGAACACTAAAGTGACATCTTGCTTATCACCCTCTTTATGCTTAAATATGCTAAACAAGATAATGGGCAACAGTAAAGTCACACTCCTGCTTGGCGAGCAGTTGAACAAAGAAATTAGCCTGTCAGCAGAATGTCCAATGAGAAATCTGAGAAAAACTGTACACTTTTTTCTCATTCCTCACCATTTTGCATAACTGGTCCACTAACAGAGGAAAAGGGTCTTTGGCGTATTAAAGTCTTATAAAGTATTGGATGTGTACAGCAAAGGAAAACAAAATGGTACTTGAAATTGTTAACATATCAGTGAGCGCACTCACTGGGTGAAATCCATCATATGTCCAAAAATGTGCAGACATTCCCTTCTAATGAGTACATTCAGCTACTTTAAGATGCAATCAATGCTGATACAAACATTCAGCTGTGCATACACTGCATTGCTAAAAGAATGGGGTGTTCTGGGGCAGCTGCACATAAGCCTAAGATTACTGTGCCTAGTCTTGGGTACAGGGATTTAAAGCGCCCCCACACTGGGCTGTGGAGCAGTCGAACTGTGTTCTCTGGAAGGAAGGAGCTCTATTTAATACTTTTAGGGTGATTTGGAGTGGCATTTATGATCTAGAACCAATCACGTACCGAATTCTCTTGTGGCTGAATACAATCAGATCCTCTTAGCAATGTTCAAACATCTAGTGTAAAGTCTTCCCAGAAGAGTAAAGGCTATTATTGCAGCAAATGACAAACAAACTTCTATTAAAACTCTTGATTTTAAAAGAAACACTGGATCAGCAGATGTCTACAAACTTTTGGACATTTTGGGCAGTACTCAGTGGATGTAGGGATTATGTTTTTGATATAGTGATACATGTTTGGTGAATAACAATAAGTGATGACTATAGAGATGAATATCTACTATGGACTGATTGAAATTGTGTCCTTGTTTTCCTGCCAGATTAAGATCTACACAAGTGGTCGCTGGTAGACCACGAAGGCCAAACCCTGAGGCTGAATGAATTGTATGTTTGGGCAGACGCTGACGTCTGCAATTTCTCCCCGTTGCATCACACCAACAGGAGCTCTCTCCTCTGCCAACACGCACAACTTCATTTTCACCAGGTCACTGATGTTTATGAAGTGACTGATTTTTGTGAACTAGTATAGCGCTCTGGTAACCAGACATATTTTGCTGACATTTGTACAGACCATATGCAGGAAAAACACAGCAGGAAATGTTAAACAACACTGGGCAGGGCTGACATGTCCATATAGATCTAATAGAACTAATACAGGGTAGTGCAATCTACCAAATACCCACATGTGAGGAATCATTTTACTAAGCTTTATAGTCTAAAGCCCCCTTTGTGTATAGTTAGTGTCACTGCCAACCCCCAACCCAGTCACCCCTTGGTACCTCTTGTTCATTTTGCTAGTTTTCTAAGCAGCTTTCACTGTTCTTTTCATACGAGAGACTTCCATGATTTTCTTTGACTTCTGCGACTTTACAGATAAATCGCTGGGTGACCGCTGGATGGCTTTGAACTGTGATTGTGCCCAAAATACTGCCCAAAAGTCCAAAAATGTCCAAATGTTTGTAGACACCTGCTTTCTTCTGAAATGAAGGTTATCAATATGAGTTTGTTCCCCATTTGCTGCAGTAACAGCCTCTACTCTTCTGGGAAGATTTTACACTAGATGTTGGATAAAGCTTGTGCCCTAATCATCATAATGTGCAATATCTTCATTATTATGTGCAATGGTCATATCATGTTCACATAAGGATCACTACTTATAGCCAATAACAGACTCATAACTAGTCAACTACTTCAGCAGTAACTAATTATTTATCTATAGTATTTATATCCCCCTTACTGCCCACAGCATTTTGTGTATATAGCACAGTGTATTTAGTACTAAGTTTTTTTCTGGAATTTTATTTTGACTATATTTTAAAGTACAATATTTTATATTATTCCTATCTTTGTGTTTCTCCATGTCTGTGCAGTCGCTGCATGAGCAGTTTCCTCTGGGATCAGTTTTCCGAGTCTGATTCTGGTTGGCACATATATTAAATTTTAATACTGTTTGGCACCCAACACTTTTAAACCGGAATGCTTTTTTTTTTTTACAAATGGCCAAAGCAGATTAACTAATATAATTACAAGAAAAAAAAGAAGGAAAAAATCTAAAGAAAAAACTAATCAAAGGGATGATTACTTACTTACACACTTCCAAAAAACAAACACACGCAACATGCCCTGTACATGGCTGGTTACCTCTGTTAACTCAACGGATTTAGTGTGAGGTGCAGCTGAAATAAATGAGAAGATTAAATTGATTAGGGAAAAGCACACATATCCACTGCAGCATTTTGCAGATGAGCAGCCTACTCCAGAATAAATCCAGTCCCTGCCCTCGCTGTCCCTGCTAAGAGGAGGAGAGTGGCGGATTAAACCCTCAATGAGCACAAAACACTGGTGAGCTCCAGAATGAAATGGAGAATGGTGACAGCCTGTCATAGCCTAACCACTGTTTGCTCTCTAGCTTAGCTAACACTAGAAACACTGACCAAGTTCCAGAAGGGAATGCGCACGCACTGATTTATATATTTACCAGTCTGGCTGTACAGGAACAATGTTGCTCTTTCATTTTGATCTCATCTACATGCCACTGCATTAACTGCCCATAACACAAACTGTGCTTTCTGCTTCACTGTGTCTCACCTGTTGTCTGTCATTTGCGTCTATGCATGAACCAGCAAACCAGCACACCGCACTTTACAGCACAGATTTTCAGAGAGCATCTTCTCTCCTAATGCACTCTCTATCCTCTTGCACTAGTCCTACATAAAGATTTTAGCACTTAGAACTTCTCACGCTGTCCTGAAACTTGAGTGCTTCCTCATATTTTAAGTCGCTTTGGATAAAAGCATCTGCCAAATGAATGTAAAGTTATGTAATGTAAAGATATTCCTATTCTGCTACATTTTGCACACTGTACAGGTCTTGCTTCTGTTGTAAGGTTTGTGATATTTGTTTGTCTGGAATCTACTGTTGTTCTGTATGTTCTTATTATCAAAGTTTAGCCTTTCCAAACTTCTCTATAATGTCACTGAAATTATTTGACAACTTTATTGCACACTCTTACATGTTAACACATTTCTTATCTTATCTTACTTTTACGGCTATGTTAGCGTCAAATGAAGAGTCTTGAATCTTGAACGCATCGCTATTTAATGAGGCTTCACATTTCTCTATTGTTTCTCTAGATGCAGCAGTTTTGCAGGCTGACTGTCTTTTATTTGATTTTTTAATGCATTTATGTTTCACTAGGCCAACATTTTATAGTCCTAATTTAAGGATGGACAATATCTTTACCATCATAAATTATTTCATAGTGTCACAATACGCTTTTCCGATACAGTGAATATCGTGAGCACTAAAAGAGCACTGAATTTAGTGAAGATCAGAGTGATAAATCCTGAATAAAACTTCTTGTAATAGTTTTTACATGTGGTTCTTTTTGTTCATTCCAATACATCTAGCAAAAAAAATGATTATGGTGACTAATTGTGTATTCTGTAGCATCTTCTAAAGTATTATTATATTACATTCACTTGGCAGACACTTTTATCCAAAACGACTTACAATGTGAGGAAACACAAGTTTATTTTTATAATATTACATGTATCAGTTTATTTTTAATGAAAATAGTCAAGTCCATGTCTTGATCCATTTCACACCAGTCACCCAGATTAGTAAGCAGACATAAGTAATATAACGCCAGATGGATAAATCATCAGACACACTTCACTGCACTCAATCTCTAGATCTGGAGCTTGTGAGGAGTGTGTGAGCAAGCAGTACAGGAGCTATGTGTTATACAGGAGGCTATCTGGAGAGGTCTACAATTAGTCAAGGTTGTCCAACTCCGCTTTCCGGTTCTAGAAGGCAAGAGTCCAGCGCGGCTGGATTTCCGTAGCACATCTACTAAGCCCGGTGATTAACTAAATTAAGTGTGCTTCAGGGAAAGCATCAAACTGAGCTGGATTCCACTCTTTTGGAGAGCTGGGCTCAGAAGAAGCAGCAAGTCTCTAGGGAGCTCTTTTACACAATAAAACAAATCAGCAGAACCATTCAAAAGCACGGGAGTAAGTCCACATCTTTATCTGCTACAACAGAATGGTATTAGCTTAATCTGTTATAATGGCAGTATTGGTTATGCTCAGTGATTGCCACTATTCATGTAATGGGCTAAAAAGCTTCAAAAGATTCTGAAAAGCTGCTCTTTACTAGTGTTTGGATATAACCTAATCAGAATCAGAATCAGAAAACTTCATTGATCCCAATTAGCTGCAAGTATCCGTCTAGGGTCAAGCGCTGGTTATCTCAGAATCAAAGCAGCAGCATTTCAGCAAAACTTTCCAAATCAATAATCAGCCAGTATTAGTCTGTGAGTCAAATTATTTGACCGTTTTGTGTTTTGTTCTTGTGGGGCGCTTAATAAAATGTGATGGCAGAGCATTAAACTGATTATGATTCTAAAAGAAATACGTTTATTCTGTTGTTTTAATTCTTTTTGCAATAGTCTTTAAATTTACTGATACTGGCAGATCATGGCTACCAGGTCCTGTGCTGTCATCCTGTCTTACTCTTCAATATCAGTACAGTATGCAAACCTTGTCTTATGTTTAACCTTTTTGTAATCCACCAAACCTGCTAGATGCCTAATCTAGAACCCGTGCTTGATTATTATCCGTTTAAGGGAATTTCCCTTGTTTTTTTTTTTGTTTTTTTTAAATCAAAAAACCAGGCCGTTAGAATGGTTTGATATGTGATGTACAGTTCTAGAGAGACAACAGAGTCATAATAGTTCATAGAAATGGTGATAGGAACCAGAACTTCCACACATTTCATTCCTCTTATGCCTCACATGATACAACTGGGAATACACAGTTTGGTGCCTGAAACATTGTTCTGGCCAAACATGTATTTTAAATTTATTAATATTAGAGAGGTTCATGTGTGTAGGAGAGTTTTCAGGCAAAACAGTTCACAAAAACCCAAGAGGATTTACCAGTGTTTTACCAAAAACTCCATTAAACAAAAGATTAACCCAATTTAGACAATAAATAAAATGGTTTTGTTTGTGTGTGTATCTCCTGGTTCCTATCATCACCACTGTACAGAAATCAAGTCCCTATGTTTCACTTAAATGCACCATTTTAAATAAGACCACTTACACCAGAATGAGAATGACTCATACACTGTACATCTCAACAACTGAGTTATGGGGGAATTTTCTCAGATTTTGAGAAAAATCGAAGAATTCCCCTTTAAGCATTTCTTCTTTCCTCAAGTTTAAGCAAGTACTGTGACAAAGAAATTTAATACAGTATATATGTAGAATGTAATCAATAGAATGACTTTCATTTCAAGGAGTTCATTTCAAGGAATTCTCTAATAATCAAATATGTGGGGTGAAAAATGACACATGATGCAGCAGCATATGATTCACAAAGACATTAGTTTACGATATGTGAGATATTCGTTTAATTTGTCAAAAAAGCGTAACTATAACAGCTATCTTTTCTTGTTTTATTAATGGTTTGAACTAGAACTCTGATAGAATCTCAGTGAGCAATACTTAGACACTGAGGTCTCAAGAGAGTGCTTTGTAGCAACATACATAACATGGTAAATGGCAGGGAAATAACAGAGTAGAATTATTCCTACTCTCGGCAAACTGACGTATACTTATATTTGGTACAGGATAACAGTATCTATTTTACCATTTGGTATAACAGCAAGTAAAATTTTTCCTAATTAGCCAGGCTTGCTTGCCCAGTTAGTTAAGAATATCATTTTTAACAGGTCTAAATTTTACTGAGGTCAACACCCTCATCTTACACCTCCCTGCTTGGATCTTCAGTTTAGGAAAGGGGTGAAGTTAGGAAATGACTTTCCAGATATTTAACAGGTACTAAAAGACAAACAGGTGATGCTTCTGATAACTGGCAAAAAAACGACACAAAATGTTTCTAGGGGATGAGGAGAGACCTGTCCGTATTTTATGGCAGCTGACTGTATGACAGTTGGGAATTGTCAGTCGAGGTTTTCTTCCTAACATGCAATGCAATTGCCAAGGTGCTATGCAATGCAGTGGCCGGGAGCGCTACTGCATTTGAATAAAGTGACTGAAAATTGAACTGACAACTGCAAAATTAATTGCCATTTGAATAAAGGGGCAAAAAACCATGACAGTACGAAATGCAATTCACTGAATAGTTATCCACTTTTTATAAAAAATATTTTGAAATGAACTAAGGATTGCACCAGCACTTTGCACATTGAATGTCCAATTGCAAAACGTATTTTCAAATTACATGCTCAGACTGAATATTGAATTGCCAATTGCAAAATGAACTGCCATTTGAATTTTTGTGGTTATAATCTTCCATACCTTTCTGGCAGTGATGAGTGACCTTAATGATGGGCACTGATCATGAAAAGAGATCATAGTCATGCACATGTGGATGTCCAGGCCCAGGATCTCAGATAATCATCTGGATCTGTCAACACCTAAAATGTCATCTGAGGGCATATGTACCAGGCAATTGCTTTTTAAACCACAAGTTGTTGATGTCAGAGCCTAGCCTCTATGCACACATACACTATATGGACAGAAGTATTGGGACACACCTGTTTTCCAATCAAGGCGTTTTACCTCCAATGAAAGGTAATCTTATTCTACAGCATTACAAGACATTTTGGACAACACCATGCTTCCATCTTTGTGGACACAGTTCGTGGAAGCCCCTTTTCTATTCCAGCATGTATGTGCCTCACTGCACAAAACAAGGTTCACATAGACATGATTGGATGAGTTCAGTGTGGAAGAACCTGCACAGAGCCCTGACCTCAACCCCATCCAACACCTTTGGGATGAACTGAAATGGAGATTGCGAGCCAGGCCTTCTCATTCAGCATCAGTGCCTGACCTCATAAATGCACTACAGAATGAATACGCACAAATTCCCACAGAAACACTCCAAAATCTTGTGGAAAGCCTTCCAAGAAGAGTGGAAGCTGTTATACCGGCAATGGACCAACTCCATATTAAAGTCTGTGTTTTTAAATGTAAAGTCATTAAAGTCCGTGTTGGTGTAATGGTCAGGTGTCCCAATACTTTTGCTCATATTGTGTTGTATGTTGCAACTATGGTCCAGGAGGACGATCTTTCGTGTACTTAATGTATATGGCTGGGATGGCAATAAAGCTCTACTTGACTTGACTGTGGTGTATTTTGCACCTGCAGCAGCCGTATAAAGGGCTCAGTTTGCACCTATGACTGAAATCCAGAAGCTATGAAATCATCTGGTACGTCCAGTTGACTTGATTTCACGGTGAGCCCCCCTCCCCGAGCCCCCTGTCGGAATGACGTGCCGTGTGCACAGCACACATGTCCTACTTGATTTTGCCAGGCTGAGACATGTGGCTTCACAAAGAGGAGAAAAACTTCTGACCATGAGAAGAAGGTGGATCTCTTTAGTTACTACTAGTGTAAAGTATGTGATAGATCTGTCATTCTCACTTTCTCTCTCTCTCTCTCTCTCTCTCTCTCTCTCTCTCTCTCTCTCTCTCTCACACACACACACACACACACACAC
>JBBPCX010000160.1:7268694-7312852 GCA_037974365.1 Hydrocynus forskahlii
CCCTGCTAATTTCAGAGGTCGACTAATATATACACACACACACACACACACACACACACACGTGTGTGTGTATTTGTAAATATATCCGTACAGGACCATTGGCAACATCTGAACATCTGAAATAAAGTCGATTTTTGTGGTTGAGTCGCCTCTGTAATATATGGAGAGAGAGCAAGCGTTCGAAACGTGTGTTGGAGAGGGAGTCTTATCACGTCACAATTATGGCAACCGGCAAGTGACAAAACGTGGAGAAACAAATGCGGAGCTAAATGCACAGCAGACTAAAAATGCATAAACATACTTCAATTCTTAAAAACTTTATTCAGTTATTAAAATGTAAAATAAACAGTCTGTTAAAGCGGCTACTTGTGCAGCCGTCCTTGACCATAAATGGCTTGGTAAGAGCCAGCAAGTTCAAGCCCCCCTTGGTGGTCCAGTGGTAGAGCGAACTAGAAATGGGAAGAATGTGTTGTGTGCCATATAAAGGTGCACTAGGTGCTCTAGTTGTGCAAGATTGTGACAACAAAGACGAGAAGAGCAGTCAGGAATATTACTAGATTGTGTCAGAGGAAACTAGATTCCTTATGAAAGTAAACAAAAACAGGTGCTAGTGTGTGGAATGACTTTTTGCTTTAAACAAACAACTTATACCCACAGCCGCAACTGTAAATACTATTTATTATGAATTGCACTATTACTATTTATTATGAATTGCACTGCTGCTATTGCTTGCACATTTAATTTTTGTACTAACTCTATTCTGCATTTTTGCACACCTAACATCTTTGCTTCTAGAATACAGTATCTGTCATAATAATGTATTTGTTCAAATATCAGCTGAACTAAATGTCTTGTTTTGTTGTTTTGTTGCTCTTGCTTTTCTCTTGGACTCTCTCCTGCTCTGTTTGCATTCTGTATTTTCGTCCTGTGAGCACTTAATGAGTCTTGTGGCGTTTCTGTTTCTGTTCTTGTGCTGCACCATGATCCTGGAGGAGCGTCGTTTCATTTCACTGTATACTGTGTGTATATGGCTGAAGTGATGATAAACCCATTTGACTCGACTAATAAATTTAGGGAAATTACATTAGGGGGAAAAACTAACAAAGTATCTTAGTAAGGTGTTAAGCTACCGTGAGCTTTCACAACAGCTTAAACGCACCTTGGAATAGATTCTGCAGGTCTTTGGAAATGTACTGTGGGGATGGAACATTGTTATTTCAAATGAAATTCAGTCAAGTGATGTTTTGAAGATTTTTAGTTGATGTTCTGTTGAGTTGAGTTCTGGTGGCTGAGAAGGCCTTAGCATATGGCATCATCATCATCATACACTTCAAACCATTCAGTGACCCTTATTCCCAGTGGGTGGGGCATTGTTATCATATTTCCACCTTATTCTCAATTTGTCAAATGGACATTCTGTACGTACACTATATGGTCAAAAGTATATTACACCAACAGGGACTTTGATGACATTGCATTCAAATACATAGAGTTGGTCCCCCCTTTGTAGCTATAACAGCTTCCACTGATTTCCACAAGATTTTGGAGTACTTCTGTGGGAATTGGTGCCCGTTTATTCTGTAGCGCTTTCACGGGGTCAGGCACTGGTGTTGGACAAGAAGACCTGGCTTGCAATCTCTGTTCCAGTTCATCCCAAAGGTGTTGGGAGGGGTTGAGGTCAGGGCTCTGTGCGGGCCAGTCAAATTCTTCAACACCGAACTCGTGCAACCATCTTTATGGACCTTGCTTTGTGCACTGGGACACAGTCATGCTGGAATAGAGAAGTGTTTTTCCGCAAACTGTCCCCACAAAGTTGGAAATATGGCGTTGTCCAAAATGCATTAAGATTAAGCCCTTCATGGGAAATAAGGGGTCTAGCCCAAACTCTGAAAATACCCAATACTTTTGTCCATATAGTGCATGGGTGCGTAGAGATAAGACTCTGACATCACCATTCAGCAACTTGTTTTAAAAAGCATTTGCCTTGTATAGATGTCCCAATAGTTTTGTCCATATAGTGTAGAACACTACATGCTAGGATGTCTTTTACTTAATTGTGCAACTGTCTGACACACTACCTGTCATAGACTCCTAATTTGAATGTACCTAGGGAAAAATAAGCAAATTACAATGTATGTCTTTGGCATACATTGAAAAAGATTATTTTGAAAAAAAAAAAAGATACCCCCCCAACTTTGATTTAAAAAAGTACATTCAAATTATATTTGCGAATGCATGAAAAGTGTGCTTATGAATTTTTAGGGTTTTGCATATCTTGGCTGAATTTCAGCATAAGGCTAAGCTAAATAGATTGTATGAAGTTTGGAGAGTGGATTTGCTATAAACAAAACACTACATAATGCCAAATGCCTAAATTTGTCTAGACATTCTCACTCATTTATCATAATCTATTAATATTTTGTGGTAGGTATTAATCACAGACATTGTTGAACATAAGCATACATGTTATGCAGAATATAATACTGTCATTATCCAGAGTTATTGATAAGAATTGCCTAATTTATTCTATTTGCTTTACATTCCCTTATTTGATAGGATGTTAAAGAAACAAGGACTGAATCGAGGGTAAAGAACTGGACAACCTTATACAGGACCACCTGATCTCCAGTATTGCTTTCACCATGGAAGTTGACAGTGCTACAAAAAGAATGACAGAAAATGCCTGTACAGATTTTTTTCTGAAACCAGGCAAAGTTGATGATTGTAGCAACAACCAGGCTGTTGCCTTAATGAGGAAACACGCAAGCCATTCTGCTCCCTTATCTCTTGTGACCTCTACCAAAAGCAGCCATATTACAGCCACTCTGGAAAATGAGTCTGTTTGGAGTCGGTTTCACAGCTTGGGCACAGAGATGATCCTCACGAAGCAAGGCCGACGCATGTTTCCCTGCTGTCGCTTTAAACTGAGTGGATTAGATCCAGAAAGGAAATACAATCTGGTTATGGATATTATGCCTTTGGATGACTTTACTCACAAATGGAATGGAAAGATGTGGGAGCCCACAGCAAAGGGTGAGCCACATGTGTTTGGCCAGGTGTGTGTTCACCCAGATTCACCTGCCCTGGGTCAACTGTGGATGGAGAGCCCAGTGTCCTTTTACAAAGTAAAGCTAACCAATAACTCCACAGATCAAGAGGGTTCTGTGTTCTTGCACCAACTGCACCGTTACCAGCCACGTCTTCATGTCGTTCCTGAAGATCCACATTCAAAAGAGGTTGTTGCACTTGACAGTCCAAATGTTCAGGTGTTCACTTTCCCTAAAACAGCGTTCTATGCCGTTACAAGTTACCAGAACCCACAGATCACCCAACTTAAAATTGACTGTAACCCTTTTGCTAAGGCCTTCCGTAAAGACAGTCAGAGCATTCGTCTGCTTCAGGACAGACTAGGGCTCTGCTGTCCCAGTGGCCAACAGACACAGCTTCCTGCTGTGTCCAGGTATAGCAAGGAACGAAACTTACCCTGCATTAAAGACCACAGGTATGATGATCTGAGCATTTAACTGTTTGAACATTTTGTAAAGTTTTTGTTATTATGCAAGTTATAACATTATATAACAATATTTTTTGCCTTATCCTCTTACAGGAAAAATCCAGAATCACCAGCTCTTAAAGAAGGAGATGGGATCTTAACAAAAATGAAGAATGCAGCCTCAAGTTACCTGTATGGTGTTTCTTTGTGCAAAGAGGATATGAATTCCAGTGAAAATGACAAAGGCCAGGAAGCTGTTGTCAAGCAGCCCTTGGCACCACCTGGCCTGCGTGAGCATGTAGCACCTTTGGTTATTGAACCACATGTGACTGCATCCATACAAGTACCCCCACAAACCATTAATGGACTTGTTTCTCCTGTGAGCAGTGCTGAAAGCCTGAAGTTCATCTCTGAGGATGCAGTTAATTCCCAAATTAGCTATGCACACGAAAAATCGTTTTTGGAATCAGCCATACCTGCTCAGATTTCTCACTCTCAGGGAAGAAGGAAGCTGAAGGTTCCTGTTGTTTCACTACCAAAACAGTCTCTCCTTCATACTAATGAAGTGAACAGGCGGAATGCAACATCCCCTTTTAGGCGTAAGCCTTTTCGGAGGGCTAAGAAGCCAAAATCTAAATGGTGGTCTAATGTAAGGTATTCTAAACCCCATTCTGTAGTCACTCCTCTTGATGTTTCTTTGCGACCAGACCTTGAAGATGTGGATGGGATGCTGTTTGTATCTTTTACCAAAAAGGTATGATGGTACATATGTACTTTATAAGTCAACCTAAAGATCTAAATCAGAACTGACCCTTTGTACTGTTAGTTCATATTCCTGGTCATATGAAGCCTACAATTTAAAAGAGCTGTTCAATATATTAATCTTTGCTGGTCGAGTAGTGACTTTTGCCCTCCTTGAAAACATTGGAATGGGTTGCCAAAATAATAAGTAAGAAATTAACCAGTAACTCACCTTGGCACCACTACCTTCTCTCATTGAGCAAAATGCTCAGCTAAATCAGAGACCCTCTTTAATGCTTTGTAAAGCATTAAGAAGTATGTCATGGTACAGAAGAAAATGTTTTCGGACTCACGTTGACTTTAAAGTCTGTATTAAATATCATTATAAATATCTTAACTTTGTAACTGATTTAAGAACCAGTGCTTGTTTAGCTGATCTATCTAGTTATATGGTTAATTCAAATATTTCGTTTAATTTGTTCCTCAAAGGAGGCCTTGGATATTCATGTTCAAAACATGAAGAATGTTGAAGCATCTGTATCTCCAGTGGCCGAAACCCAGAGTCAGCCAGATACTCATGAAGTTGAAGGTTTGTAGAATAATGTCCTTTGTCATCCTTTCCTATGTCGGGTATTTTTGATTGATTTTACAGAGGTTCAGATTAGAACTCATTTATGTTATAGGTCTAAAGAGAACATTAGTTAGGTGACTAATTAGTTCCCCCATACACAACCAGTTTATGAAGCACACGGGTGAGCAGTTGGCTGATGTGCTAAAAGATGCTAGTGCTAAATCATCTTCCAAGCTGAACCCCAAAACAAACTGATCCATGGATCAGACGCCAATGACCAAACAATAAAAAATGTTTACCATTATACCTCTAATATGCACTCCATAATTCTATAATATTCGAATGGTTATTTGGTACATGCCAAGAACTGGAGCCATTACTGAAGTGATCATTAGAAGATTCATATTAAGCTATTCTTATGCAACTTGGCGCAGAGGAGGATTCGTGTAACGTGTGACATGAGTGTCCACTATAATGCATGTATACAATTTAACTTTATTACTAGCAAACACGTGTCCTGGTACCTTTTCTGGTTGTACTGAATTTGTCTGTGCTACTGAATTCTAGAACTTATATAAAAGTATACAGTCCTGTAGTTGCTTAATTTGTTTGCTGAGCTTTTCTGTAGACTTTCCTGTCTTCTGTGTCTTTTGTGTTGCTATAGAGGTGAGTCTTTCTGTGGAGGAGAGAATTTCTAAGTTGGAGAGAATTCTGTTGCATCACCTGAAACAGCAGAAGCACAGACAGGTCATTCACCCACTCTTACAGGCAGGTGTGTAGAGAATGTCCAGCTACTTGACATGATGAAAGCAAATTCTCTCGATGTTTTAATAGACTAAAGGAAGAAAAGGTTTATTTTGAATGTAATTTCATTTCAGTTGGAATTAAATTGTGCCTTCTGGATCCAGTGGTGTCCATAGACTTACAGTACCTTGGTGTGAGCTTGCCTTTCCCCCCACCTATTCACAGTAGTTTGGATCAAATGAATCCATCGTCCCATGGTGAGTAAAATGTTTGTATGTTACCATAGTAAAATGTTTGGTGAGGGAAACTATTGCCTAAATCATTATTTACTTACCATTGTGTACTGTTCAGTAAGAAAAGGTTGTTTTTTAGATTGTGCTGGTTCGTTTGTGTCTCGGACTGGAAAGACAAATGATCCCACAAAGATAAAGGGCTGGAGAGATAAGTTAAACCCCACGACAGCGCAGAATACTCCTGAAGGTAAGCAGTTATTCTTGCTGAAATCCTGTAGATATAATCTCCCTGTATTTATTCACACAATATAGCTATAATAAAGCAACACCTGAAGGTGAATACACTGACATTGAACCTTTCTGTTGGTGAATAGGTCCAAGAAACATTTCTGCATTCTGCAGTGACTTGCTTGATGAATATCTTGAGAGCGAGGCTCAGCAGATCAGTGATCGTGCTGCTGTCTTTTCTACGGGATTTTCAACTCCAGTATCTTACCAACTGCCTTCCAAGAGCAGCAGTTATGTGGTAACACTGGATAGTCTACTGAAGAACCGATGTACACCATTAAACAAGGTCTGTTCCAACCCTGCAAACAATATTCAGACCAGACCTTCTCTTAAGTCTCCAAAAGAATTAGTACCTCTTAGTTCAGAAGGACCCCACTATATTACACTTGAAAGCAAAGGTAATGACGGTAATCTTGCAAGTTCATTTCAAGGCGATCAAGCTATAAGTTCTGCTAGTTATGGAACAAAGAACCGACAATGCAGACCTCAGCTGAGATGGAGTTGTGGTGTGACACCTGCTAAAATGCAGGTGCGTTCCATGCTCCAGGACATGGAGAAGGATGCAGTCTTTCATGGGAAAGTCCGTACACACATCACCAATGAGAGAGCAAACGTTGCTCTTAGTTCTCTGCTGACTTGTAAGGTATGGCATTACAAGCAAAGCTTGCTGTGATTTATTTTATAAGCAATCACCAGTAAGTCTGAATTGTTGAGCTATGTTTTTTAATATCTACAGAAATCTGTGAAGAGGACAAAATTGAGTCTTCTCCATCTTAAAGAACTTGCGTGTTCAGAGGACTTCTGTCGGTTGGGCTGTATCTGTGATAGCTTGCAAAGGAAAATTCGAGGGCCCATCCACTGCCGACGAGTTCAGTGCATGTTTGACTGCGACTGTTTCAGACATAAAGTTCTTCTGATCCACCCTCCGAAAATTGCTGAAGTTCAGGGGGGCAGCAGAAGGACACTGATGGCTTTTCGTAAGTGTCATTGTGCTTTGAACTGATACTTTTAACTGAAGGTCATATTAGCTCTAAAACTAAATTTCCTGTTAAAATGAATTAATAATTGAAAATCCTACCCATTACATTAAATGTTGCAATGTGCACTTGCATTAAATTGATTGCAGACACAGAGAAGGATGATAGACCACCTCCTGCTTCAAGTATCACCACTTTATGGAAATGGAGCACAGATGATGACAATGCAGAACCTTTATTTGTTCCAGAGCCTGCACTGTCTCTTAAAGTGCTTCGTAAGCGCAGCTGTGTTCCATGTCCAGCTCCTCAGGTGAATAAGAGTTCTTTTGAATTAATTTCATATATATAAAAATATATTAATAGAATTAGCCTCAGAACTGTGATGAATGGTACCAGCTGGAGAACTAAAATGAAACTAATCTATGTACTCCGCTTGGTTATAGATACAGGAGGAGGAGGAGAAAGATCCTGTGTACCTGTATTTTGAAAGCATGATGACATGTGCTCGTGTGAGAGAGTATAACAGTAATCCACCTCCTCAGCTTCACATGCTTCCTAACAAAAAAGTGAGGCAGGGAGCTGAACAACTTGTAAGTAGTATGACACTGGGACACTGCTGAGTTGTTTTGAAAAGCTCTTTTCCACTCCTTCATGTTTTGCAGTTAAGTCTTTGTGATATCTTCTTAAATTATATAAAATTCTCCCTTTCAGGATCTGTGTATCGAAGCAGGTGTCCCATCTACCTCTCAAAGAAAACCAGGTTGATATTTGTAATTTTGAAATGTATTGCATTATTTCAGCTATCATAGAAAAACTTTGTAAATATAAGTTGTATGTTACAATTTTGGATTTTATGAGGTAACCAGGTAATGCTTTATTAAATGATGTGCAAACAGAGTTACTGGACTCAAGGGTAATGTTTTGTAGATTCACTTGTTAGTAATGACAATTAAAGGTTTTTATAAGAGTTCTTACCTATATTACTTTTCTTACCTAGAAAAAAGTACCACCAATGTCCCAAAATGTGCACCTTCTATAGTGAATCCAGAGGAACCAGAGCCCACTAAACTGCTGGAAATCCTGTCTGAGTGTAACTGGGAACCTCATCGGAACTTGGTGCTGAATACGCTGTTCTGGCGCATTAGCAATAACCTTCTCTCAGAACCTTTCTGCCTTGGCGTGTACAAAGTGCAGCTTCTCTCGACCTCAGTAAAAAGAGGAGAGACTTGTTCTACAGTTACATATAAAGTGTGTGTCTCGCGGGCAGAGAAACAAAAAGTGGCCAGTGACCAGCTGGTGAAGAAACCAATGAAGACTGGAGAAACACAAACTAAGAAAGGTAACGTTGTTGATGTGGAAAGTATTAAAACCTGAACCAGTATTTTGATATGTGCAAGGATTGGTGCAACTACATATGTGTGTATTTAGCCTGATTGACCTCTTTTACCTAAATATTAAGGAAATGCTACAGTCTCTAAACCCATTGCTCACGGGAAAAAGGACAGCCCCTTGATTAGTAAGCAGCCAGAGAAGCCATCCTGCAAAAACACATCAAGGATTTCTCCCTTGCACACTCGTGCATTTCCTGCTGGATATCTCAAGGCTCACAAAAAGAATCCAGGAGGTCCTGCTCGTGGGTTAGTTAAGGTAAGTTCTGAGAGAGGAAACAGTCCAAGTTGTCGGAGTTCTGTTGACTGCCTTTCGGTACCTGTAGAGTAATATCACATCCCCACTTGTGTGTTCTGCAGGTAAACGGTAAAACATACAATCAAGCAAAACTGTTATTAGGCCAGATGGGAGCATTACATCCAGCCAATCGATTTGCGGCTTTTGTCACTGGCAGGCTGCAGCATAGACCTCAACATCAGCCCAAAGTCCTAGCTGATGTACCCAAACATTGTCTCGCCCAAGCCTCTGTTGAGCCCAGGGCTGTACCCAAAGAGTCAAATACTTCAAAACCAACTCACTCAGTGTCACCCAGACCTTATCCAGCCAGAGTTCCTGAGCCAAACACAATTTCCGAAAGGACAAAAAAATCCAAGTTAACTTTGTGTGCTCTTTCAACGCTTTCCGGTAAGTTCCATGTGCAATGCTAGTTAGGCCTTTTTGATAGTTCAGCTTGTCAACTGTTTCCTTAGACATTTCCCAGAGATTTCTTTAGTTAGAAGTCTTTTAAAGGATCTGCTAATTTAGTAGCCTAGCAGGAATGTTCTTGATTCCGTTTCAAAGACATAAACCGAATACTACTACCAGGCTTAGGTCTGTCCTGTTTTTTTACTATATCATAGAGATACTGGCTTAGAAAACACTGTGACCTATGTACAGTTTACTAGACGTAAAACATGCCAATTGCATTGTTGTTACAGATGACCTTCTGTTCTAAGAATAATAATGATAGATAACAATGAAAGACCTCCATAACTGAAAGTGCTGAAAAAAATAACAATAGCATGTTTGTCATATTTTTAGATCAGAGCACACCTCTAAAGGCAGATGCCTCTGTAACCTCTCCTATTATACCTCCTGTTACAACTCCCACTGTGTCTGCTGGCTCCAAACCTCCTCTTCCAGTCCCACCTTTGAACTTGACAGTTACATCTTCAGCAGGAACTGCTACCCTCCCATCTGGGCAGCAAATGGTCCTGCAGCATTTACCAGGAGTACTAGGGTCAAATATGTGCTGTCTGTACAATGGCCAAATAATTCAAATAGTGCCTGTTGCCTCTGGGCCTATTGGGCAGCCACAACCCTGTGAAGGTTAGTGGGCTTTTATAAATTTCTGTAGTATCTGTATATCTTTAAAGCATACAAACTGATGTATGTGCAGACATTGTTTTGCCTCGCAAAAATGAGAGAAATACAATTGAATTTGAGTTTGTTTAAATTGTTAATAATGAATGATTTAGTCATCAATATACTAAATCTAAAATGTTGACTAACTTGCTTTGCTCTCTGTTTCTAAAATCATTTTGTTCTCCTTCTTCTCTTCAATGACCGCACAGGTAGCACTCTGCAGGGTGCTCAAACAGCTACTAACACATGCCTGCCTAAAGATAACCAATCAGTACAGAAGCCTTTGAGCACTCTTTCTCCTACAGAGACATTACTTAGGCCATTCCCAGTCACTGCACCGAAGATCCTCTCCCTTTCTGGAAGTAGTGGCATGAGTATTGCCAGTGGAACACCAGCATTTAATTTACAGTCTAGTTTTCCAGGGAAAACAGGAACATTCTCCTTCCGAATATGCCCCCCTAGTGCTGAGGGCAAGGCTATAGGATCACAGCCGGGTGCTAAACCTCCTGATCCATGTGTTGCAGCCAGCCCTTCTACTTTAGTACTCCCTGGAGGTTTTACTCTCATAAAACTCCCCCTGGTGTCACATTCTGGTTTACCAGCAGTTCCTGCAGATACCACAACTACATCTCAACCTGTCAAAGTGCCACCAACGGATGAACCCATGGAAAAAGAAATTTCCCAGAGTTGTTCCCAGTACACTGAACAGAGATGCCAGGCCTCAGAAGACAATACCAGTACACACATTCTAGAAACTTCCAACAACAGCTCAACCGATGCAGCAGGCTCAAGTGATGGCAGCAGTGCCTTGAATTCAGAAGGGTTTGGTGAAGGTGAGTTTAAGGAAGAAACCTTAGATTCAGTAAATGACGACAGGAAAACAGCTGGCAAACATGATTGGGTCCCGAAAGGAGCAGAGATGGTACTGAAAAGTGATGACAGTTTTAAATCCGAAGAGGATGACCTGGATAGTTGGCCACCTAAAGGAGCAGAACAAGTACTATGGACCGATGAAGATTCAGCTGATGACGAGGAGAATGGAGATTTCAGTGAACATAATAGTAATGCTGATGCTTCTGTTAGTAATCTAGCTCGCATGACGGGCAGTAATTCAGTTAACACAGCAAGAACTGATATTAGCCCCAATGCTTCTGATGCATGTCACTTTGAAGAAACTGACATTTCAGACTGTCCCCAAACTCACAGAAAGGACTTACCACCTGAGACAGATGAGCACTCCAAGAAGTCTCAGGCTAGTGCTGAACCGAAACAACATATGAAATCTAGTCTGCCTGCTGAAGACAAAGAACAAATCCATGAGGACTTATTTGCAAATGCATCTAGCTGTACTCTCAAAAATTGTGAACAAGAGCCACACCAAAATGTTTCCTCAATTGAGGTAAAGAAAGCACCCAGTAATAAACCAGGAGAGACATTATCCTCCAGCCCCTGTAACGTCCAGAAGAATGTCCTGCTTCAAGAAGATTGTTCCCCAACTCCCACTTACTCTGAACCCTGTAACAATTTGACACAGAAACACGTGGTGGCTAGGTGGTCTAGTATCAAAGATCTTACCCCAAAAAGCAGTTTTCCAGTTATCTCTGAAACAGAAGCCACAGACAGTGTAACCCTGGATTGTAAACTTTCCAACCACTTTGACAGTACAGAAAAATGTCTTGGTTCTGGAGACATTTTTGGGGGTTTTATTAAAATGGAACCTAACAGTGACCCCCTACAGCCAGACACATGCTTTGACCTCCTGGCCAAGGAACAAAGCTCTGTCCCTGAAAATATTTTACCAGTTAGTCATAAGCAAGCAGCTAGTAAGAATCAGACAGTAGTATCCAATCCCCTTGATGACGACAACAACACGAAAAATTCGGAGCAAAATACTTCACAAGTTAGTCCAGGTCAGGCAGATTCGTTATTCTCCCCTTCCTCCAAAAGCAGTTGTTTTCTACAACAGGATGAAGATGAAAATGATTACATAGACATTGTTGGTGATGTCTCATGCACTTTACTGGAAGGTCAGACACCAGCAATATCTATTTTACCAGTACAACATCTGCCAAGTCTTGTCTCAAAGAAAACTAATCCAAAGAGTTCTAGTCTTTCTTTAATGCATAAATCAATCTCTGAGAACAGTAAGCTCCAATGTAAATTTGGCAAACAGTTAGACCACTATAGTCAGACTTTCAGAAAAGCTGAACCAGTTCCAAGAAAAGATGATGTACCAGAGGAGCCAAAGCTTGAGAAAAGGAACATGTTTCAGTTTCAGAAATCACACCGTGAACCACGTGTTGATGAAGAGAATGATGTCAGTCATCTGAACTTATATGATGAAGATGAGGACCCAGGCAATGTTTCTGACTCTGATCGCCGTGAAGTTTCAAGAGATAAGAATGAGAGAAACTCGAGTAGTGATGAAGAGGATTCAAGTAATGACTTGGAATCCAGCAGTAACAGTGAAACACCAAATGAGAGTGTGAGTCACCTTCCTGACATAATACTTGCCCATTGCTCATTCTCTTGCCCATTGTTATAGTGATGGAAATTAATGTGGTGGGGGGGGGCTATAAGAATGTGAAGAATACATTTGTAAAGTAGTATCTGACTCCTAGGCAAATACATCCAGTGAAGAAGATGAAGCTGTTGACATCGAGTCATTTGAAGAAAATCAAGAAAATTTGATTGTCACCCTGATGAAAGGCAAAATCCCAAAATACAGGTTAGACAAAAGCAGCAGTCTAACTAGTATACTTTTTAAAGAAAATGTATGAATTTTAAGAAAAAAGGGCTAAGTATTTTTATTTGTATTTATTTGCATTTTTGCAAAAAAGTACATTTTTGATTTTATGTGATTTATTTTATGTGATTATTTTCTCTAACTCACTGCCGTACAACATCCACACAGGGAAGCAAGACAAACGAAAGCAACAAAAAAGGAATTCAGAAAAAAGGTATGTTTACTCATATATATAATTGTACGTTATGATTACATTTAGACCTTAAGGGCAGATTTCCCAGACAGGTATAAAGACTAGTCCTGGACTATATTCCTCTTTCAATGGAAAATCTCTCTTCATAATACTGGACTAGGCTTAAAGTGTCATACTGTCATTACTTTTTCCAGCCTTTATAATTGTAACACTTTTCTGAAATACAGACACATTTATTTATTTATTTTTGGGCAGCTTAATCAAAGTGTAGACACTTTTGACAGAAATTCTCTGTCAGCAAACAAGCTAGCGGGACGTTTAACTCACACGGAGAAGGAACGCATGCGCCGAGGTGAAATGCGACAGTCCTTTGCTTCACTGAAAACAGCGCTGAATATTGAGGAACAGATTAAGATATGCAAGGATGACATTCTCATTCAGGTTGGTAACGCTGTCCTCGTTTGATTGTCAAATCATAATAATGCAGGGGAGATTTTATTAATTGTAATACTTTGAGCAATTATGAGGTTGACACATGATCTTTTTGATCCATACTTAAGAAAAAAATGAGTAATTATGTTGGAAAAGAGAAACGAACTGTTTCTCTGTTGGCTCTGTTGCAGGCCCGGCTCATGATTCGGGCTCTAGAGGACCGGAACCGAACTTTAGAGGAGAGGAAAAAAGCATTACTTCAGAGACAGTCTGCCTATGTCAGTACAATCGCGCAGTTATCTGGTAAGATGCGTTGCACTAATCATCATTTTCAAGCCACCTCAGTCTCTGCTATTACACAATAGCCATCAATTTAAGCTGATGCATACCTTCCTTTGAATCAAATAAAGCCAGTTCAGGTTTTTAAGCTTGTGCTTGGTGATAAACGACTCAACATGCTATGAGGGGAAGATAAATTTCTCATTTTGTCTGCATGACTCGGCAGACGCTGTAGATTGGTCAGCAGATTGTTCAGTGGAACAAGAAACTGCATCTTTCCCATGTGTTCAGAGCACGACCAGTTAAACTTGGACACCTGCCACAGATGGCAAAGACAGTGCTGGGAATCAAACCCTGTCATTTTGAAAACAGCGCCTTAGTTAACTGAGTGGGTCAGAAACACTAACTAAATTCTATTTATTCCAACAGGAAAGACAGAGGACATGGTCAAAACAAATTTCAAAGAACACTGTGATCAGGAAAAATGGCTTGACCTCCAAAAGCTGGTACCAGCTCCAGTGACCAGTCTTAAAGTAAACCCCCAACAGCTAGACCGTGAAGATAACCAAGTCCCACCTCGTTTTGGCTTATGGAAATCTAAAACAAATCACACGCATATAAGATCCAAGAAAACCTCAGGGCTATCTTCAGCTACTCCTACAGGTTAGTATGAAAGAAATAATATGGTAATATGTATTTAAATGTTATAGAATTTTCTCATTTTATTAAGTATGCTGTCCCAAACTGGTGTTATGAATTCACTCATGAGACCAAAGATAACTGTAACGAGCTTATAAAATCGAACTAAATTCCACACACACAACTGACCACACTTCACACAAACGATGAAATCAGCATTCATTTGTGTTATTATTTTTGAGTAATGTCATATAGCTGCTGAGATATTAATGCAAGTATGATACAAAACAAATCCTCAGGCCCACACAGTTAAGAGGGAGTTTTAAAAAACTTGTATCTCAGTAAGCATCTCTGCTATTACATAGTAGTCACCAAGTTGAGTGGATATGAGCTAATGCGTACCTTTTGACACAAGGCCATTTACCCACGCACTGGGTTGGTTAGTGGAATAAGAAACTGTCACGTCTTTCCCACTCACTAAATGAATGGACAGTTACAGTTGAGATAACTGGTCACAGATGGCAGTGACAGTCCTGGAAATTAAAATGTCTTTGTGGAAGTAGTAATTCACTTAATTGAATGTCTGAGATGCGGGATTGAATTCGTTTTTCATTTCGAAAGGAAAAAGAAAGAAGATGGTCAAGCAAAATTCCTGTGAGGAAGATAAGCATCTTGACATCCAAAACTTAATACCAGTGTCAAGTCCCCCAAAAAAATCCCGACGCCTAGACAGCGAAGGCAACCAACTCCCGCCTCGTCTTGGACTGTGGAAATCGGTTAATTACGTCCGAAAAAGATCCAGGAAATCTTCTAGGAAGCCCTCAGTTACTCAGACAGGTTAGTGTTTTATGAACATGAGCAAGTAGCATGAAATAAAATAGATGAAAAATCATAATGATGTTAAATGTTACAGAATTATCAAATTATGTTTATGATGTGGAATATGTATCATTTATCTAGATATAAATCATTAATTTTATATTGCATATTGAAAGCTAGGAATTAACAGTGCCCATACAGTGGATTTGATAGGACTTATATATTGATCTGTATTATGCTCAACCTTTACAGCAGCTGTGGATGAGAGTTCAGACATATGCACATCAAATCCTGTGTTATTGGGCAACCAAGTGACTGAACCCTTGCCTTCATTTAGACCAGGTACTAAAAGCGTACCCTAATTTGTGCGTTTTTGCACAGTTGCTAAATTAACTGTACTGATGCTGTGGGATTAGTGCTGTGGGAATTATTTCAGTAATCTATTGAGATTTCAATTCTGCGTACATACACTCTTATCTGTTCATTATGCTCACAGCACAAACTGTTTTCATCTTTAGTTTTTAATTTCTAATGTTTAAAGCATCTTTGTTAGCTCTTATAAGGCCAGATTCCTTACAGACCAAAAAGTGACTCGGCTTGTTACATGATTTTGATTTCTAGATCTAAACAGTTTATATTTAAATATTGTGAATACGTATTTCTTTGTTTTAGGGGATGTAATCTTGAAACTTGTAGCACAGACCTCCAGTGATTTACCTCCAATACCAAAACCTAAACATTTCAATGTGGATCTCGGGCCATCAGGTACCTAGACTTTAACTGGTGTGTCTAGGATTTCTGGTACATGTAAAATTTGCTGCCTTGCTTTTGGTACTGTTGATAATTAAAGTGAATGTCATTTTCAGTTATAACTGACCTTTGAACCATTTTGGGAGCAGTAATCTAGTATGATCTCACACTTTAAAAATTTATGTAAAGTCATCTGAAAACCTTAAATGGGAAGGTAGCTAATTAGCTCGCCTACCCAGATCTGTGAGAAGGTGGGAGTGTCAGAGGACATAAATATAGTGTGTGGGTACTATAACGGTGCCATATGAGCCACATTTTGAGGTGGAAACGTGTCTGAACTGAAAGGTGACTGATCTTGGAATTTCATCTGTACCATTTATTTTCTTATAGGGTCAAATACAGTACCAGAACTTGATCAGAGAGCACTACCCCTTCCCTCAGTACCAAACTCAAAAACTGCACTCAGTCAAAAAGGTAACATATAGATTATCCTTCACTTCTCATGATTTTGTGTGTGCATGTAATCCCCCCCCCCCCAAAAAAAAAAAAAAGCTCAGATCTTAGAAACATGATGTGATGGTAATCGTAGCATATTAATTTGTATTTGTGATTGTTTGACTGTTTTTTTTAGCAGTGGGACCATTCACTTTGCCAAAGATTGTATTACAGTCCTTTGGCAAAACTGACACATCTGAAAAGCTTCCGTGTCCTGAAAAGTCTTCTCCACCAAGCTCCCCTCATACCCCTAGGTCAGCAGAAAACTCTCTGGATGTTACTTTGGAGTTGCAAGCTAAAGAGGCTGGTACAGAAAGGGTCAACTCCACAAAGATCTGCAAAGAAGCTGAGAAATCTTCTGGGTCAGAGGAAC
This sequence comes from Hydrocynus forskahlii, assembly GCA_037974365.1. Taxonomy (NCBI): domain Eukaryota; kingdom Metazoa; phylum Chordata; class Actinopteri; order Characiformes; family Alestidae; genus Hydrocynus; species Hydrocynus forskahlii. The sequence goes on from JBBPCX010000160.1 coordinate 7,285,261, forward strand.
CAAACCAGGAGAATCCAAGTTCATCTCCGCCAGTCAGCGAGAGTTCTCTCCAAAGTCACGATGTGCCTGACTTAGAAAAAGACAAAGAGACCACTGCAGGTATATTGAAAGTGAGGAAAAGGAGGGCAAAAAGTGAAGTCATAAAAGATGGCTTGTGTGACCCTGACACCTTAGGGACTAGAATGCTTAGGAACAAATCTCCTGCCTCCAACAGAATGTCCACAAGAAGTACCCCAAGGAAAAAAAGGATGAGGGTATTTAGATGAAGTGCAGTGGCTCACATCATCTTTCTTTTACTGAAGCTTCTCTCTCTGTCTTTGTCCATTTTGATGCAATTCTTAGGTGAAAGGGGGTGTCAAACTGTTCGCAGAAAGTCCTCTAGATGTGCCTGTTCAGATATCGAACGATACAGAGAAAAGCAGCTCTACCTCTCATTTGAAGGCCGTATCAAGTTTGTCCGTAAAAACTGTTTATCTTTTCCCCTGTAATGAGGATGCTGCAAATGTTTACCTGTGCCTGATCTGAGGTTTTTGCCTAAAATACGAACAGCATTTAAACAAAACATTAAATTAATGTATGAATGTTATCAATTGGTAATGGTTCCATGAACCCCATATTGGGGTAATGTTATAAACAATTTACTTTTTGTATGTTATTTGTAATGCATTATTCATAGTTTTGTAATTACTGATATCATAGATTAAACTAGTTCATGTTCACAGTGCAAACACCTAATCATGATTCTTATTGATGGTGATGATCTAACTGATTACTGAATTTATCACTTAAATTTTGTCAGAATAAATCTAAGTCTCATGACTGAAGAAGTACTTGTGGTCTTATTAAAGCATGCAAAGGAAATTTAATCAAGAAGCGCTAGGATTTTGTAAGACTGCCTATGCAAGTGTTGACTAGTCGTGTATGAATGAAGTCTATGCTGAGTGTAAATGTTTGTGGCCATTCATATGACCTTAATAATGGCTTTGTTAATTTGTCTGTTTAGGACTGATGATAATGTGGCCATGAGCAGGTATAAAGACTTGAAATTTGGGCTGATGGGAATAGTACTGGGAATTGTTCTGGCAGTGTCCATAAGGTGAATTTGCAAAGCGCATGATCAGTTCTGCTGTGTTATCTGTCCAAAAGTTTGTAGACTCATTGCTGTGAGAGTTTGACTGCTGTTAGACACAAGCATATGTGAGGTCAGGTACTACTGTTGGATGATTAGTTCTGGATCACTAACACCATTTCATCCCAATGATATTCTATAGAGCACAATTCCACAGCCCAACGCTGAGGGGTTTATACCCCTCTAGCCAACGTCTGGCATTGGACATGGTGACCTTAACCTCGTGCAGCTGCTCCAGAGCGTCCCATTCTGCTGACAGTGCTTTCCTGGGGTGACTACACAAGCTGTGGGTGCACAAAAATACTGATTTTCAAAATGACTTCCTAATTCAACCCTTAAGATGTGAAGTCATTCAGGGTCCTTTGAAACCCTCTGTTCCACAGTTAGAAATGTTCATAGTAGTGGTCAAACGTCAGTCGAGTTTAATATGTATAAAAGTGACCTCACTATACACACAATACACTAAATGGACAAAGGTATTGGGACACCTGACCATTACACCAACAGGGACTTTAATGACATTGCATTCAAATACATATGGTGTTGGTCTAGACGACTACTAGGAAGGCTTTCTGCAGGAATTTGTGCCCATTCATTCTGTAGAGGATTTATGAGGTCATGCGCCGTTGGATGAGAAGGCCTTGTGCGCAATCGCCGTTCCGGCTCTGTGCAGGCCGGTCACGTTCTTCCACACCGAACTCGTCCAAACATGTCTGTATGGACCTTACTTTATGCACTGGGGCGCAGTTGTGCAGGAATAGAAAAGGTTCTTCCCCAAAAGTGTACAAGTTCGTAACCTCTCAACAGCTTTAAAGTCAGTGCATTCAGTAATTCGAAGGGGTGCCTGGACCAATGAATGGTGAAAGTGCTTGTAAATTCTCGTCCAATAAGATTGCGCCTCAGGTTCCGCCCCCTTCGTGTTGATTGGTGCTGGAACTCAGGTAAAGAAAAGTCCCAGCCAATCAGGGCAGACCAGCTGCTGCCGGTGTAGCCTGAAACTTTTGTTAGGGCTCTGTGTTTTTACCTCACGCTCATTTTAAACTAGTTGAACAGACGTGTGTCTTCAGAGGGAGACGGTTTGGAGCACGGATGCTTTTAGTTGACTTGACTGTTGGATTATGAACCACCATGGAGGGCTCGACTATTAAGAGCAGAATTAGGAGTCTGCTTCGCTCCCCGTCCATCAAACTCAAGAGGAGTCGACGAGCCGTCAAAGAGAACCTGAGTAACAAGGTACGGAGCATTTAGTATACACTACTTGGAAAAATACAAAAGTATTGGGGCGCGTGACCATTACAGAGACTTTAATGATATTGCATTCAAATACATAGACTTTAATATGGAGTTGGACGCCCGTTTGCGGCTATAATAGCTTCCATTCTTATTTGAAGGCGTTCCACAAGATTTTGGGGTGGTTCCGTGGGAATTTGTGCCCACTCATACTGTAGAGAGTTTATGAGGTCGGGCACTGATGTTGGACAAGAAGGCCTGGTTCGCCGTTCCACCTCATCCCAAAGGTGGTGGATGGGGTTGAGGTCAGGGCTCTGTGTGGGCCAGTCAAGTTCTTCCAAACCGAACTCATCCAGCCATTGTTTATGGAGCTTGCTTAGTGCACTGGGGCGCAGTCATGCTACAATAGAAAAGGTTTTTCCCCAAACTGTCCACAGAGTTGGAAGCGTGGCGTTGTCCAAAATATATTTGAATGCTGAAGCATTAAGATAACCATTCACTGGAAGAAAGGAAGTAAGGGGCCTAGCTCAAACAATGAAAAACAGGTGTGTCCCAATACCTTTGTCCATAAAGCGTAGGAAAGGCAATCATTTCTGTTGCTGTGGGCTCCAACAGACTGGTTATTTGAGCTTGGTAGCGTGGCCTTACCCTCAGGAAACCTTGTTCTGGTCTTTTGTTGTTTCGTTAATTTAATCAAACCAGAGTCATTGTGTCCCGTGGAAAGACTGCAGTCCACTAAAACCACAGTTAAGTCTGAGGTTTGTGGCCAGGTGTCTAGGCAGGATCTGTTTCTTCCTAAAATCTGTTTCTTCCTAAAACACACAGCTTGGCTGCATCCAAACGCACTACCATGTCAACAGCATATCTAAACACCATTAATTACTATAGTACACATATTAATTAGTTTAATATAGTATGTTTATCCATTTGTACATTCTTTGGTGTATTGTATGTTGTGCGAATAGTATGGTGTAGTATAGTATGTTGTGTAGTGTGTGGCAGTATATTATGTAGTGTATTATAATATAGCCTTCAACCAGGACTGAGTCTTAATAGTTTAATGGAACTGTAAACGTTCCTTGACTTCAGAGACATATGAGTCCGTGTGCTATCAGTCAGCATATTATGTGAGGCAACTGGCTACAGATCAGCCAAAACACATAGAAAATGTTTTGTTCACAACTCTCTGGACTCATGCCCTGGTTGAGTTTTAAGGAAACAAGGGCTGCATTCAAATATTACATTATATGTACTGTACTTATGAATCTGTTTCATGCTGTTTAGTCTGGTAATATTAATGTTAATTTTGTTTAATCGGTTTTATCAACTATAGTGGCTAGATGTTAGATTTTGGTAGGTGAGTATTCACAAGTTGAAAATGTCTTCATGGGTGAGGACCAAATTCCTATTACTGCAGGTTGAATCTCATTGTTTACAAATGACAGTAATGTAAAGAGGTTTAAACCATGCTTTGCCAGGCCAATAATGAATAAAAGCAACCTACAATGATATTTTAAGAACATTTCCTGATGGATTTTTATGCTCCTATGTAACCACGTGAAAAGTCTGCTTCATCTAGACATCCTGAAGCACAGCTATTTAAACACTAAATACTAAATGTTCTTCCTCCTACAGGAATATCAGTGACTTTAAACTGTCAACACAGCATGTCACTCACACAGAATGTGAAATAAAAACGTTGGGTAACATATTTACAAAACCTCTAAAGAACAAACCATCAATGGCATTGATTACTCACTGATGATAAACTTAGTGTGTGGAGTGTAAAACCTATGTTTTTCTTTCATCAGTTTGTCAAGAGTAATGAAGGTGTTTAGAGTTGTTTGTATCTTAATCAAAATACATGTTGTTGACTTTAATGTTTTCAAGATTTTATCTTAAAATCAAAACATTCAGGGACTGAATTTAGTTAAACTTAGGGGGACTGTGATTTGTCACTGTTTGACCCACCCACCCACCAAATGTGATGGGTTCTAAGTTGACTAGAACCCACATGAGCACCAGAAAAGACTCTTGGAGTTTGATTATTTTCCGGTTTCTCATGGTGTCTCTTATATTCCAAACTGCCTGTGTTTTTGATGTTCTCTGTATTTGTCCTAATACCTCTTCATAAAAATCTTTGTGATGTTACAGGTAACTCTTGAGAGGGTCCTCGGTATCACAACTTCAGGAAGCAGTGGATTAACTTGTGACCCCTGCTCAGGGACAGTTGCGTATCCAGCTGGGTGAGTACATGAAGTTCCTTTACACCAAGAGCCTAGACTGATGTGATAAGTGTTATTTCAGGGTGGCCTTCGTGAGAACAGGATGATCACCTGTTATTTTGTAGTCGTTTGCACACACAGCCTGAGCCCTTGCTGAGAGGGTTTGCTGCAGTTCTCCTGCAGACCTAATGAGCACACCCAACTTAATGGTACAGCTGAAAACAGAAGGGCTTTGCTGTCCTGCAATGTTTTGTGCTGTATTGACACAACAGCACAGCCCTTAAGCTAAGAACTGCTTAATGAACCGCATGCTGAAGAATCCTAATGCCAGCTCAGTCGTTTCCTAACCAATGCTGTGTAAGCTGTTTTCAGATCAAATCAGTCCCATGGGGTGTAAGCAGGTTATTTAGACCAGTCAGAGAATTCCTTTAAGCAGTTGTCTGCTCTAATTGTTAGCACTTAGTAGTGTGTCGAGACGGGTGCATTTATGATGCAGAGTTAGCTTTCAACCAGATAAAATATTTGCATGAAATTCAGCTCACAGGATAAACTGCTGTGGTCAGTGATCACTCCATAATGTCAAAACGTACGGTACTGTGCTAAGGTCTTAGGCACCTGTGGAAAATAATAATGTTGGAAAATAAAAGTAAATAAAATAATACTTAGGGGGAAAAAAACAGAGTGGGTGTATTTTTTTATAAATAACATTATACAGTAAATTATGTTTTTAGGTACATTATATTAATGTGTTCCTTTTTAAATCCCAGAATTACTTGTAGTTATCAGAAACCTGGTTTGACTTGATCAGTCCTTCATTAAATTAAATCAAGAGCTGCTGATGGAATTTCACAAATTCAAACAACGGCTAGAGACATCAAGGAGACATCTGGACCCGAACCTGTGTTCTCCTTACCAGCTTACAAAATGTCAAATTTTTTTTCCAAGGTTTGCATTATTAACTTTGCTAGCAGAGAGACACATTGTCTCACACACACAGAAAAATGGCTTTAAACAATTTGCTCTTTGAGCAGCTCTGGAGCTACAACTGCCCTAAATAAATGTTGTGTTTTCATTGCGTGTTCATGCCAGGTGTGTGGTGGTGCTCCTGAACCCCAAGAAAAACACACAACAGCACATAATCAATACATCCAGGTAATGAGCAAAATTATGCTTTTGATTTTTGTTTTCTGTTTATTGACTGAGTTTGGGAATAATTTGTGTGTATTTATTTATTTTATTTGCTTTTTGAACTCATAATGATCATACAAATGTGTTGCAGTGTCCAGCTATTACAGATGTTTTTTTTTTTTCCACAGGAAAACCATAACCACTTTAGCCTTTTCTTCAGATGGAAAATATCTTGTTACAGGAGAGGTAATGGACAAATCATTAGAGGCATATAAATCCGCTACAACACTGAGCTCATGAGTAAAAATTGCCCTATGTGAAGATTTTAGACAACATAATCATGATGCCTTGTATTTATCTGCGGCACAAAATGAAAAGATGGATAATCTGACCTATGTGCATGAGACCTATGTGCATGCTTGAAAGGCGGTAAGATGGTAATGGACCGTTCCAAAGTGTCGGCTCACGGCTTTGCTTGGCAGGCCGCAGCGCTGCTTGTGTATTTGGGTTAGGTATGTAGAGAAGGGCGTAGATTATAAGACCATGTCTGCGTGCTGATCTCTGGAGCACATTAGAGTAATCCTCTCCATCTATTACCGGCCGATTAAAGACTTCCCCCAGAGCCGGGGCTGTGAGTGCTGGGGTTGCCATGGCAGCATGTGACGGAGCCTCAGAGAGTTCACTATAGACACGATTCACTTCGGCCAACATAGCATACATTAGCATTTTATCATTGTTCCTCATATCGTCTCTCCAGGCCTTTTTTTTTTTATTTATTTATTTATTTTTTAAACTTTTTATTTCTTGCCCGCAACATGGAATACTTGGAGATACACATTAAATTCCCCCCGCCCCCGTTCACCGTGCATTCTATTCCGTTTACTTTTACCACTATACACCTACATATATGACCGCCTGTCCTGTATATGGTATCGTACATACCGTCTATTAATACAGTATACAACATTCTCAGACACCACCCTAATCCCTTGCTTCATTAGGTGTACTAGCTAGTCTGAAATAGATGATAGTGGGGTGCTCTCTTCAGCCGTTTATGTTTTTTTTTCCTCCATTCATGCTTTGCAGCCACAGAGAAGGCATGTCTGTGTGTGATCACATCAGGGTAAACAGTAGAGATGCCAAGGCTTGAATACTTTAGGTCGGGGAAAAATCTTATCAACAGACTAATCTTGTTTTGTGCTGCAGAATGTTCTATTGACTTTGGCCACTGTTACTTTATTGAAAGGGCCTCTGTCGCCTCTGAAACTCTACAGTGCACTTCATTCTCATGGAAGAATAAATGAGGCCCCATGGACTAAGCTCAACTGGGCTGCAGGCTTTATTAAAAATAATAACTCTTTCCTCATCTCAGAGCGGTCACCTGCCTGCAGTGCGGGTTTGGGATGTGGCTGAGGGGTCCCAGGTGACTGAGCTGCAGGGGCACAAGTATGGGGTGGCCTGCGTGGCCTTCTCCCCCAACAGCAAATACATCGTCAGCGTGGGCTACCAGCATGACATGAGCGTAAACGTGTGGGCCTGGAAGGTAAACTGAGCTCTAATGACCATCCTCGTATTCTTAAATTAACACTAGTCTTTTTCAACCTAATCTTTATCTGGTGCAATTAAAGCTGCTTGTCCAGTTTGGTGGACCATACATTTGATGTGTTTGCTTTGACCTAGTAAAAAAAAAAAACCAACTGAAAATTGGTTACCTGTTTTCCAGAATATGCTCTATTTTAGTACATTACTATTAATTCTTCTATCCAGTTTGTAAACTGGAAAAATACTGTCAATTTGTGTAAGTTTGTAAAAGATTTTCAGTTCTGTACTAAGTAAATAAGTGCTAAGTACAGAAACATGCCACTGATTAAACAGCAGATGGGTGTTACTCCAAGTCAATAAGTGGCTGTGGAGATAATAATGAATGTCATAGAAATGAATGATAAGTTCCTTTTGTTGTATTTTTCTCACAGAAAAACCTGTTGGTAGCTGCAAACAAGGTGTCCAGTAAAGTGACGGCGGTGTCTTTTTCTGAGGACAGCTCTTACTTTGTGACAGCTGGGAACAGACATGTCCGGTTCTGGTACCTAGAACCCTGCAACTCCAACAAGGTACACGTCCCTGGAGAAATGTCTGATTGTAATTATTTTTGCATGTTTCTGTCTAAACCACACTGAGATTCAGGCTGCATTCAGAGGACTTTGTATCCAGCAAAATGCATTTCTTGCCATTGATTTGAGTGAAAGTGATAAGCAGACAGGCAACAGAAACCAATGCATGGTGGTATGTGAAAAATACACAGATTGTCAGTTTGAAAAGTCAATGCATGCCTCAGTCAATAGCAGTAGGTGTAGAGCAAGTCACATTGATTTTGAACAGAAAAGGAGGAACTAATCGCTGCTGTCAACTCTCATTCAGAGCTGTGAAATTCATCTCTGAAGACACGGTAGAACAGCAGCTGGGTTCTTTTTGGCTTCATTTTTTTAAAGGAGCAGCTAGGAAGGAGTCCTTTTTCAGGCTTTTAAGTTTGAATTAATTTTCTTCGTACGTTAATTTTCTTCGTATCTCCAATGAACAGGCAACATGTATCAGTGCATTTTTGATGAATGCCAAAGTTGTCGGTTTCTATAAAAGCATCTGTTAAATACTGAACTACATCTACAGTAGATGTCTCTATCTCTCTCACTTCACTTGCTTACTACTCCAAAAAAAAAAAACCTTACCCCATACCTTCCTAACCTTGTTTTACCTTCTGACTTTAACAGGTGTTGTTTAGGTACCTTCGACAGGTGGTGTTTAGGTGTACCAAGCGTGCAGTATCTTAGTTGAATGGTAGATGTTGACTTGCTTTACAGGTCTAGATACCATTGTGGACTACTTGAGCACTGATGCACGTCGCTCTGGATAAGAGCGTCAGCTAAATGCGTTAAATGTAAAAGTCTAAGGCAAAACATCATCAGACCATGACTGCTTCTTTCCTGCTTCTTTTCTGACATTAATCTGCAATACCCTGTTCAATACCATGATGTTTTCTTCACAGCAGCTTGCAGCCCCTGTGCCGCTGCTTGGCCGTTCTGGCATTTTGGGGGAGCTACAAAACAACCTCTTCTGTGATGTAGCTTGTGGCTGTGGCCACAAATCTGAAAGCACCTTTTGCATTACTTCTTCCGGGCTGCTTTGTGAGTTCAATGAGAAGAGGATACTGGATAAGTGGGTAGACTTACGGGTGAGTGTTTGCAAGAGTGCAAGATCTGCTTTCACATCAGAACTGAATAACTCTGCATGTATAGTGCATGTAGTTTTGGAAGTAACACTGATGTGTATTGCTGACACTAATAGTTTGTAATATTTACACATTTACTATGTGTAGTATTCTAAAATAACACAAAAGTGAACTGCTTTTCACTCAAAAGAATTATTATAATGGGCTGCAATGAAGGCTTATGGTCATGGCATGATAGATCGTTTGAATCATGTCAAGTATTACTAATCTCTAGACTGAGGGCAGCACTAAAGCTGAAAGGTCAGATCCTCACACTTGTTTGTTAGGTGTGGTCTGGGAGTGGATGAGGGGGAAAAAATACCAATTGTATACCCCTTGACAGGTAACAGTGCAATGAGATAATCAGTTCACTTCACCTGCTGGGTATATATTGCTGCAGTAGCAAAACATATTTCATATATAAGGGTGTTTTTTGAAATTGACCATTCTAGTGACGAGTACTTCTTTGGACATACCAACCAATATTCAAAGTCAGTAAAATGCTTTTTGGGCCCGCACTAATGATGAAACTAGTGACCTAATTCTCATTCCATTACCTCTGCAATTATAGTACCAGATGAACAGAAACAGGTCTGGGTCAGCTAAGAACATTGGGTCTACCTGTCTGCACTCTGTTTTGATGTACCTGTACACTTTGTCCTACTTGGCACAATTACTGTGCTGATTCTGCTGTGTCTTGCTAGGAAATGGAATGAGATTAGGGTTAGATGTGGCATCCAGTAGACAAGCTACTTAAACTGACCTGCCTTTTCTTCAACGTTAAAATAGGTTAAAGCCATTAAGGGATCTAATCAGTGTCACAGCCATGAGTGGCAGTTTTTTTTTGGTTTTTTTTTTGGTTGTTTGGTTTTTTTTTGTTTTTGTTTTTGTTACACACATGTTAGTCACATGTTTTTTTTTTTCATTTGACTTGTATTTTGAACACAATCTCAGATAATTATATTCTTCATGTGAGGGATTAGAGTTAATACAAACATACACCCTTCAAGCCAAAATATGAATTCATAACATTCCATGATTGTCTCCAAAAACTTTTGTCGTTTTGGAGGGCTGGAACACTGAGCCCCTGTGAAAGACTGGGTTGTTGCCAACAACTGAACAGCATCTACCTCTTGGCAACAAGGGTTGCAAAAGCCAGGGCCTCTTTAAACCATGTTAGGATTTTGAATATTAGTGCTAATCAACATAAACAGTTGTTTGTTCAGTGTTTGGTGTAATTCTTACCTGGAATGCTGCTGACAATTAGTAATTAACCAAAAACCAGAACATATGTGCAAAATCCACCTTATTATATGTATTTTTTTCTTATTCAGCATGTAATAAGTCTGATTAAGCACTTTAAACTGTATAAGGTTGAATCTCCTATTCTCCCATTTTAAATATTTGGCTACATTTGGTCTACAGTTTGTATTTGTTGGTATATTTTTAGATTGTGTACATTTGTGTGTATATAAGTCAGTTTACTCTCTTCTATATGCTGTGTTCTACTTTTTTGTTATTTCAGGAGTGATTCAGGATGACAAACATCTTGAATCTTGCAGATGATGATTTGTTGATGGCAGGGCAGACTCAATTTTGATTACATATTATGTGTTTGTGTCAGCCTAATAGTGCAAATATGTCTTACCTTAGGGCTCTTCTCTGTACCTCATTAAGTTCTGAATGAAATGCACATTTACATATGGGGCAGTTGTTAGAACTGCTGTTGGGTTTAATGCTAGTTTTGAATTTTAAGATCCAGGATTACTGTTCAAAGTGGTACCAATGCAAATATATACAAATAAGCTTTCAGGATTTTGCTTCAGATTAGCCTGTTTTGAGGCCGTGAGCCAATCTGGACCACTGAAGGAGAAAACAAGTCTGTAATGAGGGGTCAGATGTGGTGCTAGCAGTGAGTGTAGCTTGTATGTTTCTTTCTGTCTTATAATGCAACCATATGTGTGATTTATTTCGTGGTTTACTACCTACTAACCAGGTAGGTAAAACCAGAATAAATTTTAGATGAGGTTATAGGGCATGTCTTTTTGCTGCTTGTGCTTATTTCCTCCCCCTTTGCTTTGAATCTGTGTGTTGCATGTAGACGACTACAGCGAGTTCCCTGTCTGTGACCGAGGAGCTGATTTTCTGTGGATGTTCTGATGGGACAGTGCGAGTTTTTAGCCCTGTTGACCTGCGCTTTATCTGCACCATGCCACGCCCACATCACCTGGACACTGATGTGGCTGCGGTCACCCAGGCTGGGTAGGTCCAGCCAGAGCCTCATCTTACAGGCTTACAGTCAGGTCCATGAATATTGGGACATTGGCACAATTCTAATATTTTTGGCTCTATACACCACCACAATGGATTGAAGTGAACCAAAGAAGATGTGCTTTAACTACAGACATATAGCTTTACTTTGAGGGTATTTACATACAAATCAGGTGAACAATGTAGGAATTACAACAGTTTGTATATGTGCCTCCCACTTTTTTTGTATATGTGCCTCCCACCAAAAGTAATGGAACAAATTAACAATCATAAATCAAACTTTCACTTTTTAATACTTGGCTGCAAATTCTTTGCAGTCAATTACAGCCTGAAGTCTGGAATGCATAGACATCACCAGACGCTGGGTTACATCCTTGGTGATACTCTGCCAGGCCTCTGCTGCAACTGTCCTCAGTTCTTGCCTGTTCTGTCTTCAGTTCTTGCATTTTCCCTTCAGTTTTGTCTTCAGCAGATTCAGGTCAGGTGATTGACTTGGCCATTGCATAACATTCCTCTTCTTTGCCATAAAAAACTCTGGTTGTTTTCTCAGTATGCTTCAGGTCATTGTCCATCTGCAGTGTGAAGTGCTGTCCAATGGGCATTTGGCTGAATATGGGCAGATAATATTGCCTGAAACACTTCAGAATTCATCCTGCTGCTTTTGTCAGCAGTCACAGCATCAGTAAATACAAAGGAACCAATTCAATTGGCAGCCATACATGCCCACACCATGACACTACCACCACCATGCTTCACTGATGTGGTGGTATGTTTTGGATCATGAGCGGTTCCTTTCCTTCTCCATACTCTTCTCTTCCCATCACTCCAGGACAAGTTGATCTTTGTCTTATCTATCCATAGGATGTTGCTCCAGAACAGGCTTTTTTATATGATGTTTGGCAAACTCTAACTGGCCTTCCTGTTTTTGAGGTTCACCAATGGTTTACATCTTGCAGTGAACCCTCTGTATTCACTCTGGTGAAATCGTCTCTTGAGTGTTGACTTTGACACACAGACACCTACCTCCTGTAGTGTTCTTGATCTGGCCCACTGTTGTGAGGGGATTTTTCTTCACCAGGGAAAGAATTCTTCGGTCATCCACCACAGTTGTTTTCTGTGGTCTTCTGGGTCTTTTGGTGTTGCTGAGCTCATGGGAACATTCTCAAAAAGAAAGAAGGCACCGAACAGTTAATTTGGCCACACCTAATGTTTTTGGATCTCATATTGAGAGCTGACAGCAACAGATTCCAAATGCAAATAAGACACTTGAAATGAACTCTAGACCTTTTATCTGCTCTTCGTAAATAAGATAATGAGGGAATAACACACACTGGGCCATGGAACAGCTGAGCAGACAATTGTCCCATTACTTTTGGTCCCTTAAAATGTAGGAGGGACATATACAAACTGTTGTAATTCCTACACCGTTAACCTGATTTGTTTGTAAATACCTTCAAATTAAAGCTGAAAGTCTGCAGTTAAAGCACATCTTGTTTGTTTAATTTAAAATCCATTGTGGTGGTGTATAGAGCAAAACAGATAAGTATTATTAATAATATGTTGATGTCCCAATATTTATGGACCTGACTGTATATCATTAGTTTAAAATAGGTTCGCTGAAAAATCTGATTTGTGCAGTTAGTCTGGCTTTTCCGTTATTGTAACCTTAAAATAAATTTGAGGTCACTTCTCTGTACCAAATTTGGAAGAACAGATTAGGATGTTGTCTTATCCCATTGTCAGTATTTTAAGATGCACCTTTTTAAGCCTTTGTTTTAAAATCACATTCCAGGGAGCTTTTAGGACCAGTTTTCTAAGTATAGTTGTACATTGTCAGGTCAATGCCTTTAAACTGGGTTTTCACTACAGTCTATAATACAGTTAATATAATACTGTTAAGACTGTCAGACCCAGCTAAAATTTCCTGTTCCACTCTGTTTTTCAGTCACCCTCTCTCCAACAAGCCAGATGGCTGCTACCCAGACTTAGTGGCTGTTGCCTATGACCCTGTTAACCTCTGGATGTCCTGTGTGTATAAAGACCACAGTCTGTATGTGTGGGATGTGCAAGACTTGCAGAGAGTAGGGAGGGTGCACTCGTCCTTCTACCACTCCGCCTGTGTGTGGGATCTGCAGGTAAATATTTTCTCATCAAGCCAAGGCGAAGAGTTTCAGGAAAGGATAGTAGGGTACACTGCCTGTCAAGTTTTTTGGAACTTTAACATTCTTTAACATTCAGCTATTTTTGTATTAGTCTTCATGGTCATTAAAGTGTCCTGTTTTAAAGGTTAAATTAATTAAAATAAAGATTTGTCCCAAATAATGACTTATTTTTCGTTTGTCAACCTAAAATCAAAACTGACCTTTTTTATCCATGGTCATATTAAGCAAGATTAATCAAATATAATTTGATTAATATCCAGATAATCCAGACAAATATCCAGATAAGCTGGCAGGCAGGAAATGATTATTGTAATATGAACCAGAACAGCAACAAAATCAATATATTAACAAATAATATCAGGTTTCACCACTACCCCCAACAATAAAGAGCTGTTCAGAGTCTCCTTCTAGTACTATATTTCACTTAAATATCACATAACCAAAGATAAATTTGTTTTCTAGTTTGCTAATATAAAGGCACAGACAGAAACTCTTGGCCCTAATATGGTTTTAATACCAGTGTTAAAAATCAGAAAAACAGAAGGTTAAAATGTATGGGGTATGACATTATTTCCAAGGTGGTTATTTTTGTCTTTCTTTGATTTCTGTTGTGTCTGCCTAATATACTAAATGCAAAATGCATTAAATAATTATTTACAAACAATAAACATTGTTATGAAAAAATCTGGAAAAGCTAGGTGTCCCTAAGAAGATTTAGCACTGACTTTACAGGTTAGCTGTATCACTAACACATATTACTTTCCAGTTTTGAAGCTAATTGGTGCATAAACTGTCAACGTTTTCCTTCTTTTTATCATGACTGAATGTCAACACTGTTCTTCAGATATACCCTAAATCTGGACCTGCTGCTTCTTCAGAATTGTTCTTCAGCTGTTCTGCAGACAACACGGTTCGCATGTGGAGCACAGATACACACAGCTTCCCAGACAGTGGCAATGTTCTCAGCAGTGTGAGTTTACTGTTCAGTTCAGTGATGCGTGTTACACCAGTATGTGTTTATTTAAAGGAGCCCTGCTGAATCTGTCCAGAAGGTGGTGCTGTAGTTCTGAAACAATGAATCTTAGAGTTGTGTGGAAAGTGGGACAAAAGATAATTTCCTGGCCCATGAGAAAAGCTTTGATAGATAATTAAAAATAAACATTTAATTCTTGTTCTGCATCTCTTTCTAGGGTTTTCGGAAGATCATTTATATTGACAATAATACAGCACCCCTGCTGGACACAGAGGGAACTGCGACAGGTGGTGTGGAGAGGTCTGAGGGTCAGAATGAGGAGAGCCGTACTGGCATCAGAACCATCTGTGTGAGTCCAGACGGCAAACACCTGGCCTCCGGAGACCGGTCTGGTACCCTGAGGTAGTGCACATCTCTGATGGCTGGGTGTAATCTATTAAACAAATCTTTAAAATAAGTTGGTTGATTGAATGAGATTTAGATTTTATGCATAATTATACTGAATTACTACTTTATATTAATTATCTAGTAGTTGTGATTTTTCTAATTTGTTAACTATCTTTTCAAGATGTGGTGGTGTTATAATAAAAAAAAAAAAAGATCACTTTAACTTGCATTTTGTGTCTTGCAGAGTTCATGATCTCAGCAGTATGGAGGAGGTGCTTAAAGTAGAGGCTCATGACTCTGAGATCCTGTGCTTGGAGTACTCAAAACCTGAGACTGGTGTGTTTTTGCTTTTATATGGTTATACCTTCCGATGACTTTTCCATACTAGTACTGTGCAATAACACTGTGCAGTGGGCCAATGCATGACCTCCTACTCACTATACAAGCCAAGTCTAAGAAAAAAAAAAAATCAACAGATTTTTTTATTTGATCAGGGAGTGCCCAAACCTATGCATTCGTCTGTGTATAAATCTGTGAAGCTCTGGCCTGATGTAGTATGCAGTGTGCAGTTGTAAGCACAGTGCAGTATTTTTGTTTTTTTGATTACACACACACCTGGTTTGTTGGTCCTCAACTATGTGTGCGCTCTTTCAGGAATGAAGCTGTTGGCAACAGCGGGTCGAGATCGGCTGATCCATGTTCTAGATGTAGAGGATGATTATGAGCTGCTACAGACTCTTGATGAGCATTCCTCTTCCATCACAGCTGTCCGTTTCACATGTAAGAGATTTCATTTCAATATCAGTTTAACTGACTCTATATATGTGCACTATGAACCATTACATCTCTATTAGAGTTACTTTCACACTTTGCTGCTTAAACTTGCTCTGGATATTTTCCATTAGCCCTTTTTTGATTGTGATAACACTAAGATGCTGTATACACCGTGCTTTAGACCTTATTTCATTTCGTCCCACACAATCTACTAATGAGCTGCTTTGTGGCTTCTCTCTGCTCACTGTGATGTCTCAACCCTGCAGCCAATGAGGGGAAGGTGAGGATGATCAGCTGTGGAGCCGATAAGAGTTTGTACTTCCGAACTGCTCACAGGGTGAGTCAGCTCTGCTTTAATTGCAGTCTGGAGACTGCAGGGCTGTTTGGGGATTGTTGATGATTGATTTACTCCAGGTTAGAACTGACAGACCTTCAGTTTGCAATGTTTGGTTGATATGATTTCAAATAGATTTTACTTATTTATGTCAATACTGGTCAGGAGCAAGAAAAGAATGTTAAAGATTTGGGCTTTTAAGAAACATTTTATTTAATTATACTTTGCATATGATGAATGTCTAATGTCTGGTTTAAACTGGAAATAACTGTTGGCTGTGTTGTCCCCCCAAAAACAGACTTTTAGAGGGGTCGAATTTAAACGCACTCACCATGTTGTAAGAAAAAGCACTCTTTACGATATGGATGTGGATCCCACTTGCAAGTACGCAGCTGTGGGCTGTCAAGACAGAAGCATCAGGTTTGCGAGCGCACATTCCTTATTAACAAACCCTCTTGTATGAACCATCTATGTTCTGTTAATGTATGACGTACTGTGCTATTCATATGCATCAACGCTACTGTGATTTCTCTCATCCGGCAGAGTATTCAATATTAGCAGCGGAAAACAAAAGAAGTCCTTTAAGGGCTCTCCGGCTGAAGATGGCAGTCTTCTCAGGGTAGGCCAAGCTTTGGTGTGTCAAATTACACTTTGTATTGAATGAATCTCTGCTGATTTTATGGGATGGATCTTTTCCACAGGTCCAAGTAGATCCATCTGGTCTGTATGTGGCCACCAGCTGCTCTGATAAGAACCTCAGCCTTTTTGACTTCCAGACTGGAGAGTGTCTGGCTGCCATGTTCGGGCATTCTGGTAAAGACCTCACTCATATGCTGGTGCTGCTTTGGTTTCAAATAGGCTAAGATGCTAGGCTGATTCTCATTTGCTTGATCTGCGTTTAAGACGGCTCAATATTTTAAAAGGTGGCTAATGTGGGCTTTTTTTCCCCCCTAATGTCGTCTTGTAGAAATCATTACAGGTATTAAGTTCACCAGTGACTGCAGGCGTCTGATCTCAGTCTCAGGAGACAGGTAGGACTGTTAAAAATTACTCAAGCTACTTTGCAAGAATCTTCTTTTCGAATCTCTGCTATGATCTTCTGCCCTGGGTGTGTTGCAGTTGTATCTTTGTGTGGCGTCTTGCACCTGAGCTGACCTTCAACATGAGGGAACGCCTGGAACAACTCCAACACTGTCAGAGTGGCCCAGCAAACTCTATGTTCAGGTACAGCACAGACAGTTTTGGAGCGCCGCTCTGTGATTTACAGAAATTACTTCGACAGTAATCACTTTAGGGTATTTACCTAAAATTTAACTTTACTGTAAAAAATATATTTAACTGTAATTGCACCCCGCAAAAAGAGAAAAAACATTATTTTTGACAAGTGTCAAGCTCTTTTCCTTGCAGGCCACAGCAATGCTGATTTTAAACGTCTTTAATGTTGAACCTGAGTTAACCCATCAACTAACAGGTGACTATTAGACGAGATAAAATTCTTTCGAGACAGAAGCGTCATCAAAACAGCAGCATTAACAACACTACTAACAATTCATCTTGAGATTAATCTTATTACTACAGTTATAACTGCTAGGTTTTGTAAATGTAAGTTTTAAATTGTATATTTATAATTCAAGTATTTGTAAAACAAATATTACATAGTTTTGTAATATATCTGGATGTAACAATATAAAGATTTTTTTTTATAGCAAAACAGATCAGCTGCTGATTTTTAAGCCTGTTAAGATCCTACTTATGAACATACCGCATAGTTTTAACAAAATTTCTTGACTCTTATTTAGAAGTAGTGAGTAAAATAATATGCATTTTTGTTATATCTGGACACAGATAAGTCGACCTGGGTTAATAAGCCAAATGCACCTCCTTTGTTTTCTAAATGTTCTTTCAGACGCACTTCTACAAGCAGTCTAGAGATGCACAGTGCCCCGTCTATAATGAGCTGCTCCTCCGGAAGTGAGGATTACGAGGATGAAGATGAAGAAAGAGTTGTGGAGAACCAGCCCTCAGACAGTCATGAAATCATCCATTCTGAATCATTAGAGGAGGATCAAGGTAACGTTTTAAACTCTCGGGCTGTGATTAGATCTAATTTGAGCTTAAAAGCACTGATGATCTTACTCTGTTACAGGTGCTTCTGATGAGGGAAATGACTGGGACTCCTCCATTAAGGTCAGAAACAGTTTCCCTTAGTACTTTTCTTTAACGCATCACTAAAACACTTCCATTTTTGATAAGGAGCTTTGTGCTAGATGCATGACCCAAATCTCCAGTGCAATGTTTGTTTTTTTGGGGGGGTGAAGAATTAAGTGCAGATTAACCAACATTCCTTCATATTTGTTTGAAAAACAGGGACAGGAATGAGCTCACAGATTTGTCAATGTGGGGTTTTTTTTTTTTTTGGGACTGTTTGGTATGATATAGTTCCAAGAGTCCTCGACAGGTTCCTGCAGGTCTGAGCACTCTTTGCCTGAGACACCGCGGCCGCGGAGACGCTGGTCCTGCAGGATTGGCTCACTGGAGGTGATGGTGAAATCCATGTTTGACTTGCGGCAGCTCGAGTCCTTCTCCAGACCCGGCTCCCCAAAAAGGTGCTCCACAGGTCGGCTCTATAGCCACCCAGCCAGCGCTGCCAGTCTGGAGAACGAAACAGTAAGTGCACTACAATACAGCTTCCCATACTGCACTGTTGGATTCAGGGAACCAGGCTGGACTGGAAGCAGCTTCAAATAGTTGTTAAGGACCAAAATGTTTTTGGACTGTGGACCTTTTTAATAACTCACAGGA
The DNA here is from genome assembly GCA_037974365.1 of Hydrocynus forskahlii. NCBI lineage: Eukaryota > Metazoa > Chordata > Actinopteri > Characiformes > Alestidae > Hydrocynus > Hydrocynus forskahlii. Next base: position 7,303,938 of record JBBPCX010000160.1, read on the forward strand.
AAGCCAATTCAGTGCATGTAGATATGACAACAGCACAGCGAGCGTTATGCACACAGGAAATCATCTCAAGACTTTATATTATGAAAAACTTTCGTGGCAAACCTAAAATGAAATTAAGAGTGTAATTGAGTGGCAGCAATTTGATTTTGAGATCTTTGTCATTCATGTCAATTTGTTGTATTTATATGCGAAACAGTTTGGTGTGTTATTCTAAACAATACTATAAACAATAAATTACAAGACAGTGGTATCTGTTAACACCAACAAGTAATGAAAGAAATTATTTAAAATGTAGAACTTAAAAAGGTTTTTGCTATACTGAATCAGTTTGTGCTTATTGTCCCCAAAGAGCATTCTTGGTTTTTTTTTTTTTAATATCTTTTAGCGCACTCTTGGTGCATTTAAGTAAATTGAAAATGGGTGTTTGACAGTTATAATGACACATCAACAATCTAGTTGTCGTGCACCTCCTTTGTATAAAGTACTTCCACAGTGAGGGAGAGCAGAGTTAGTAGATTGTGCATCGGCATTTGCCTTGGGTGGCCAAAAATGATCAAGGTTTCACTGTCAGTATACGGCACAAGTGGAAGTCCAGCATTAAAATGATTAAGTACTGAATACTAATAATGACTAAAGTCAGTGCTGTTTGAGTTGAGTGCAAATATAGCAAACGTGGTGTAGTGTAGTGAACACTGCGCCAGCACCAGTTAAATGCAGCAGTAGTTGCTGTTGTGTTGTCAGGAGTCATGAAGTAGTTCTTAAAGACTATTTTGTTGCTAATTTCTTGCAATCTCATGCCTTCTCTTGCTGTCACTCTCATATGAACCCTTCAGTGGGGAAGGAAGCGGCGTGCTCGGCCCCATTCTGCCTGGCTGGCTCCTGCCTCGTCTCCTGAACCCGAGGGTGTAGTGCTGTATCCTGAGCTGAGCCCCAGCACGGAGAGCCTGCCTGGAGTCTGCCAGGTGCCGGTGGAGCAGGCCCAGTGCCCGGATAGCCACAGCCCGGACAGCGGCAGCTCCACGGGCTATGGCAGTGGAGGATCCAGCCCGGAGCAGGGCCGTGGAGGTCAGAGCCGTGCTGTGAATAAAACATGCACAGTGATCATCAAGAAAAAAGCAATCAAAGCACCTCTCACAAAACCAAACCTGGTCATTTAGTAAGTTTGTCAGAGCAAAGCCTCTAAAATAAATCCCTTTATTGGAAAAGGAAAAAGTTCAAAACTTTAACTTGGCAAGATTTTATCCCAGGTCATTTCTCCTTGGAGGGGAATGGTGAGTCAGATGAAAGTGAGAAAGTAAGAGAGTTTCTTGTCATTATACTTTCCTACAATGAAATTCTGGTGATGTCTTTTCAGGCACATTTGTTTCCCCTTTTTAATGTCTGTCTACTGCATATATCCACTTAGAATTTACATACGCAGTGTGATTTGATGCATATAGTATATGTAAAAATATAATTGTATAATGGCTAAATATTCTGATTCTGTATTAAAACATTCTTCCATTTGAAAAATCAAATTCTGCGTAATAAAATATATTTTTTAAATGGCTTTTGTTAGTATAAAATACGTTATTGTTTGGGAGGGTTTTATTCAGCAGTTACCTGTCATGGTGAACAGGAAGCTTCCAAAAGTTCTCAAGCCGTTTGGAAAAAAAATTGTTGATCAGTCAAAATTACTTTATATCCAGCTTGCTCAAAGTGTGACTGGTACACAAGCTGAGCAATTTGGCTTTTGTTTTGTAACATGTAAAATATCAAGGTTTGGCTTTTAGTTTTTTATTTGTGTTCTAAATGGTGTTCCTGAAAATAGTATGGGACAAAAACAAATTGCTTTTAGAAGTGATTTGAATAGATCAGGGTGTCATTACAGCTGTATAGTGATAGACCTAAAAAAAAAAAGTTTCTTCAAGTTTCTCTGTTTTTGTATCTTTGATTTCAGATGACCCAGAGCCTGTTAGCACTGATGAAGATACCCCAGAGGAGGAGGCTAGAGGAAGGGTTCACAAGCCAGAGAGCCCTATACGAGAGAGCTTCCTCAAGAAACACTTTGAAACATTGGCTGACACTGGCAGCATAGGTAGCACACATCTGATCAGCTCCATGGTTTCTCCATGTTAATTTTGATGGTTGCATTTTTTAAATGATTTTAATAGTTGAATTGTGCTCTCAAACAGGAAACCATCCCAATCCCCAAGGCAGCATTTCAGCACGCTTCCTTTCCCAGGGCGCTGATAGCAGGTACAATAATACAGCAATCGAATATGTTGATGCCCAAATTCTCTAATCTCCAAGCTTTCTAATCATCTGATTATTCCATCCACATTTTTGTGTTTAGGAAATCCACCTCAATCTTCTCCAAGGCTGGCCGTTCATCTGGCCGAGGTCCCAGGGCCAAAGTTAAGCCCCTGGTGTCCACAGTACGACCCCTACATGAGGATAAGGGTCAAGGGACCAGTTTGGATGAGTCTAACCCTCCAGAACAGTGCCCACATCTACGTTCCACCCCTCAGAGGAGGAAGGCTCCTGGAGCACATTCTGGCAGGGTGTCCAGTCCGATGGGCAAGCAGTCAGCAGTGCTTCTGAAGTCCATGTCAGCACAGAATCTAACATCAAACAGTAAGTTTCTCAAACTTTGGACCTGACGTCTCCAGATCACTTTAGGCTATGTTCGAGTTGCCACACATATTATATGGACAAAAGTATCGGGATGCCCGACCATTACACCAACAGGGACTTTAATGACACTGCATTCAGATGCAGACTTTCGTATGGAGTTTTTTCATTTTGGATGAATGGATGAACTGCTGTTGCTCTAGTTAGTTAGTTTGTTTGTTTTTTCACATCACAAGGACCATGAATTGAAAATGTACATTCCTTGATTAGGGAGTGAAGGGTATGTATGTATTTATTTATTTTATTTGTTTTTTTTTTGTTTTGTTTTTTTTTTTAGCAGTGTTTTATGTACCGCACAAATTTTCTCAAACATGCTAAGAAAATCTGATCTTCCATGATTTGACCACTTTAATTAAAAAAAGGCACATTCATGTCTCATAAAATCTAGATCAGTAGGGCTTATGATGAGAACATCTCCTTTGCTTCCTTGCTTATACATTTAAGAACAGCTGCTAACCATTGCTGGGGTTTTTTTGTTGTTTTTTCTCTGTGCAGATCGGAAGTCTATGACCCCGTCCCGTTTGAAGCATGAATCTCGGCCATCCATGCCTCAGCTTGTTGTGGAAAGAAGCGAATCCAGAGTGCACCTGCATCACCCATCCTCCACTGGGTCCTCCTCTCCTCTGCCCTGGGAGAGTCCCAACACCAGCCGTGTCAGAGCTCGCTCTTACATGAACCCCACCACCAGCTTCATAGCCAAGGTCAGCCGTTCTGGATCCAGTGGAGACAGTCTCCATCTGGGCCTACCCAGTGGGGAAGCTTTGCCTACACCTTCGTCCTCACCTACCAGCCCTTTTTCTGCCAGTATGCCTCTTTTGCCAACTCCTAATACGCCCCTTCCTGGGTCATCCAACCAAAGTGGATCTCAGACTCCGCCTCCTAAAAGTACCAGGGCCCGTGTCTTTGGATGTCCTAGTAATTCTGCCTCAGAACCTTCCAGCAGATCCACTCCTACAGCTAATATTGAAGTTGTTACTTCTCTAAAAGACTCTTGTGGTAGACCTGCACAACACCTTATAGACACCGGCTGTCCGAAGGATCAGGCTGAAGCTGTGAAGCATGCTTCTCATCATCTTGCCCCAGAGCCTACACCTTTGAACGGTGGTCTGAACCCTGAAAGTGTCTCCTATGCCCAGCAACATGAGCGCCCTCAGCTGGCTGTTCAGGCCTTCACCGTGATGTCCGAGAACCAGACTGATGAAGGTTTGCACCGCCGACGTTCTTCTTCTATCATCCTGGCGTCTCTGCCCTTTCATCTTCCTCTTCATTGCAGTTCAGCCTCTCTGTGGCCTCTCTGCTTCACTTCTCCTCACTCTGTCCATTCATGCATGAACCATTACTGTCCAAGGGGTGAGTCTGATTTTCTCTTATCTCTTACTGTGATCCTTATCTAGTCCACCTAAGCTGCAGTGATAAGTACCCCATAACAGTGTCCAAGCTTTGAACCCACATCTTGTTATAGCTTTCTATGTCATTGCTACTTGCTGTCAGTCAACAAGAGCAATTTCCTAAGGATTTTCTGGTTTTCTGTTTTCCAGCAGAGCCCTCAGTGAACCTGGAGATGTGCAGGCAGGCTGCTGCTGATCTGTGCAACAACATGAAGAAAACCACCCAGCTCTACAGAATGGTAAGATCTTGATCTGTTCACTACTACTTAAGTTCTAAATATAACATAGACCTCAATGTCCTCAATCCCCATTTGTAATGGAGCTGGAGTTATTGTTGCACACACTGTTTCGGTTGTGGCCTGTTTTCAGTTTTGGCCAGTATCAGAGCTTATAAAAGCATGTTCTAATGGATGAGTATCAGCTATTTTAAGCCAGCTGTAGTTCTGGTCATTTGTCAAGGCTGTTTGAATCCATTTTTATCCTGTTTACACCACTGCTGTATAGTGTTAAAAAAAAAAAGGACGTGTTAAGAAAAGTGTTAAGAAAAGGACATTTTTTACATCATAAAATTGTAAGGCAGTCCAAAAATAACAGTGCATGCAATTAAGAGTGTCACACAATGTACAGTTTACTGCTGCACAGAGTTTACTGTAGCATTGTAAAGTCATTGACAGCCTAGCCTAGGCTCAGCCTAAATTGATTGATTGAAAGGTGCACCACTGTCCTGTTTTCTCTGCTGTATACTGTTCATGAATGGAAATGGACTTGGACTGGGGCAAAAACTTTGCAGCACCTAACTTAGCTGCTCTGTTGTGTGTTTTAGGTGAGCAGTGGGGAGCTGAGTACAGAGCGTCAGGAGATGGAGCGTGTGCTCACTGAGGCTCTGCTACTGGTGCGCACTGAGCTGGAGGCCGTTCCCATTTCAGCACCAGCGGTGGGAGCTGCTGAAGGGGGAGAGCGGACCTTGGCCCTGCTGGAGCAGTTCTCTCAGCTCCTGCTACAGTCTGTGGAGAAGAGACTCGACCACAAAATCTAACCTCACACCTGCTGGACCAGACTAGTGTTTCCACACACATTAAACTCTGAATCATGCACTCCCTGTCCTCCCAGAAAGGAGCTATGAAGTAATGAACAAATGAGACAGCTCTGCACAGAATTTAGGTCTGCTAATTTTATACCCTCTTTTTTGAGGTTTAAATGTTTTTATAATATTCTTAATGAACTAATGTCTTTGTTCAGTTTTAATAAACCACTGAATTTTATTGTATATAACAGTAGAAGATACTCATCCAAAAATTATTTTACGTTTTGTTGTCCAGTATGTAGATGTATGTTTCTCAGAGAGAAGCTGTATTTGTATTTTGATTTAATAAAGTTTTAAGTGTCCATTCAGTATGACAGATTTGTTTGTGACAAGACAAGTTCAGTGAAGTGTCACATTTACACAATTTTCCACTTACCCAGGTGTCAGTCAGCGATGACGTACTTGATGTCCAGACATTGATTCTTTAGTTTAAAGCTGGAGCTACAAGGTTAATATTTGGTAACAAAAACTAGAAGTCAGTGGTCATCAAGGGTGCCACAGACTTGTTAAGTATGACTTGCTGTGAACTATAAAAATGAATAAAACTTCACAGCTAGAAGAGCTGGTGTTCGTGAAGCCATTCATGAAGGGCTGAAAGAAATTTGGGGAGTTGAGTTGTGTTGACTTCTAGCTTTTGCCTTGTGCATTAGCTTCATAGCTACAATTTCAGTAAAGAACCATGTCTAGGTGTGGGTGTGGGTGTGAGATTGAGAAAGAGAGCCGTTTGGTGGTTCTTGTGATTTCTGCACCACCATTTATACCCACTTTTTTTCTTATAAATGAAATCAAATGAAGACTGAGGAAATTCAGTTTATAAAATAATTCTTATTTTGAGCTGTGTCAGTTCATGTATGTTACATATGATTAGTACTTCAAAACTCATTTTCCATCGCCAATATGTGTTGATTCTAGTATTACACAGTATGTTTCCAGATTATAGCTCACATTAGGAAAAACAGATCATTACATCACACTAAATGTTGGAAAAACATGAACACATTTTGTAACCAGGGGAATGTTCAGTTGAAACAGGGAGAGCATTAAGGGTTTTAAGAATGTGGACAGCTTGTTCAGTCTCTGTAATGAATATTTGCTGTAGTGGAACATAATTTCAGTGTTGAACTGTACAGTGTTAGGTGACAGCAGGGTAAAGTGTGGAGTTCTTTGGTTGTTGCTTTGCAGCCCAGTGCAGCGTGGCTGATTAAAGCCAGGGGTGTCTGTGTCTCAGGGCAGTGTGTCCACGGTGACTGAAGTTAGACTGACGTCGTGGAGGATGTTGATACGGTCGATTTGGTTAACCTCTTTGATGCGGTGCTTGAATTCAAACATTGGCGTGGCATTGACCGCCACCTTGAACTCACTGATTGTGCAGAGGATCTTCATCTACAGAGGAAGAGGAGAGCCTTGTAAGCCTGTAGTTATATGTAGAGCTCATCCCTACATTCAACTTAACATTGAACTGGAATTATCTCAGTTACTGAAGAGCTGAAGGCTCACTAGGATTTTTGGATTAATGCTGTGATCTGATAATATGAGCTGGGGGTCAAATTTTCTTTTCCCAGACAAAACTTATTAAACACATTTAACATGTAAGTGATATATGAAGAAAAGACCATCTTCCCAAGTCTCTTACCTCAAAATGATGCCCTGCAATAAATGGAAATGGTCCTAGAAGATTCCTTTCTTCTGTCCCCCATCTGTCCCCCAGTTTGTGGTTGCGGACAAGGACCTGCTTCCCCCTCTCATTGAAGCGTGGGTTTATATGCAAGGCGATGTCGTTACCACGAAGGAAATTCACTGTGAACCTGTGAGGAGTTTGAAAAAAAAAAGAAGAGAGTGGTTTAATGTACAATCACATGTTTATTGTGCCATCACACAATAAATACATTGTTTAAAAGATCTTACAATTACTTCACTCACATTTTAGCATCAGGCTTAACCATGCCTCTTATTGTGAGCATCAGCTTGTCATAGATGCCTCTGGGGAAATTCATGTTGAAGGGCACTGACTGAGATACAAAACAAAAAAGTTTACTGTTTTTGGTTACGTTCCCTTTATTGGCATTGTAGAAGATAAGAGTGAGTGGCAAGAGAAATAATCAGAAGACTCTTTAAAATAAGGGTGCCAGAAAGGGTTTGTGGCATAATGCCATTTAATAACCTTTTTTGGTTCCCTAAAGAATCTCTCAACGGATAGTTCTTAGAAGAAGCATTTCTGTAAATAAGATTGAGGACATTCTATAATATAATCACCTAAAATTACATCGCAAAAATGTATGTAAAAAAGCTGCAAATTGCTAATCCTGTGAATTCCTAATCTTATGACTATGAAACAAATGTGTCCATGGGAGCTCCATCTGAATCTCTTTTTAAAGAAACATGCTCTTATTTACAGAAATGCTTCTTCTAAGAACTATCTGTTGAGAGATTCTTTAGGGAACCAAAAAAGGTGATTAAATGGCATTATGCAACGAACCCTTTCTGACACCCTTATTTTAAAGAGTATTCTGATTATTTCTCTAATCAACAATGCTGTCATTAAGGTAGGCGACAGAGTATGTTGTTTTACATTATAGTGGATGTAGAAGACATATCCAGTCTAAAGTTTAGTATCTTACCACAGGACCTGTCGATGGAGCTGGTGGCCATGGCTGCGGCTGGCCTCCAGTTGGACCCTGACCGGGCCATCCGGACTGCCCGGGGTTTCCGGACCACCCAGGATGAACTGGGGTGGGAAGGTACCCTGTGGGGGTGGGGAGCTGTGCGGGCCAGCTGGGCTGGATAGGTTGGCTGGGTTGGCTTGGTTGACTTGGTTGGACTGGCTGGCTTGGTGGGATGGGTAGACTGGGCTGGCTGGGCTGACTGGGGTGACTGGGTTGAGCAGGTTGACTAGGTTGATTAGGTTGAGTTGTTGGAGGGACAGGCCAGCCCGGCTGGTTCGGTGCTGCTGGTTGGGTTGGAGGCCAGTTTGGTGCACATGGCTGCATTCCAGGCCAGGCAGGCTGGTTGGGCTGAGAGGGCCAGCAAGGTTGGCAGTGTTGCCCTGGCCACACTGGTGCCCCTGGTTGCTGAGTGCCCTGGCAAGGCCATATACTGTTGCCCTGCTGACCAGATGGACAACTCATTCTGTCTGAGAGCTGCAGGTTAAGGAATACAAAGGTGTTAATTTACTGGTTCTGCAAACAGTAAACCAAAGGCAGACAGACATACCTTTATGGTATGAAATCCATTTTTACACACCACATACTGGTTTTCTGCAGTCTCACTTTGACCATATAATGAACAATGCTGAACTGGAAGATGCGAAATGGGAATTTTCGAATGAAATGAGTTCAAATTAATATTACACTCACCTGTTAATTTAATGACCCTATCTGCTAGAGGGGACACCCTCGCAGTTATCTGTATAACCACAAGAGGTCTCTGCATGTTTCACCCAAATCTTCATGTAAATCAGAAGCCCTTATTTTTCTTAGTTTCCATTTAATTTAAATTTATGAAAGTCATGTTGTCATAGTCCTCGCAGACAGTCTAGCATTAAAATGTGACTACATGGGCAGGCATTACTTACAGAATGCAGAAAACAGTATAAAAATGTATAGTAAGTTTACTCATGACTTGCCTATGCGATTAAAGAGCTTGCTTTGAGCTATGGATATAATTATTTTCAAAAAAGTTCAGAAAATGTGACATTGTATGTATCTTAAGTAAATGAAAAAAAAATAATACTCTCTTGACATGTATACTGTTTCACAACTGCATATTTGTAT
>JBBPCX010000160.1:7320932-7333209 GCA_037974365.1 Hydrocynus forskahlii
GTGGGTGTGTGTGTGTGTGTGTGTGTGTGTGTTTATGTGTGTGTGTTTGTGTGTGTGTGTGTGTGTGTATGTGTGTGTGTGGGTGTATGCAAGGATGCATGGCTGTTTTCTAGAGGATCAGTCAGACAGACTGTACATGACTTGCACACCTCTCTTTCACTTTTAATACTTACTGCTGGTCCAGGTGTGGCATACATGACATACGGAGAAATCTGTGAAAAACATCATTTTCTAACGGTATTCAGAAGCTTCAGAAGTTTTCAGGCTACAAAATATGTGGTCTAAATCACAACACTTTTCATTGGCAAATGCCTTTAAAAAAGAGAGTAAATGTCACTGTGTGTAAAATGTTACAAATGATTGCTGGTTTAGTTTAGTCATACACGTCACTTCACCACAGAAAGCAAAATACTGCACAGTTTTTACCCAGCCATTAAATTAAAAGAGCAGAGATGCCTGAAATAACACTTGTGAGAGCACTTTAAAAATGCTTTGTGCAAAATTTACTGTAAGAGGTTGGTATGGATGCTCTGAGTTCCCTATGTTAGTGTGAGGGTGACACTGTTACTGTGGTGAGCCAGTAGATGCTAATTCATTCTTTTCATATACTGGATCTACCTTAGATGTCCAAAGTTATCCAGATACTCCTTCTAATTAACTACTTTACGGTGCACCCACTGCTGATACAGTTGTTCAGTTGGGCACACATAGCTTGTCTGATCTCCTTGGAAAACATTACTGATAGAAATGTACTGGCACTGCCTCATGTGAGTCTAAAGTCACCACGTGAGTCTAAAGTCACCAGAGTTGGACAGAGAGGTATAAAACCCACCAACACTGAACTGTGGAGCTGTGGAGTGATGGAACTGTATCCAGTACTTTTGGGATGAGTTGGAGTGGCACTTGTGATCCAGAAATTATCGTCCAACATCAGTACCTGATTTCACTGATGCCTTTGTGGCAGAATGCAGTCAAAACTACCTAGCAACGTTCCATCAATTAGTGTAAAGACTTATCAGTAGGGCATGCTTTCTGCAACAAAGGATGAATGGCCTGGAAGGCTTTACACCAAAGGTCCTGAATTGCGGTGCAGGATGACTCAGGATAACCTGATTTAACTGATTAACCAATCAACAAGCTTCTCGTTGGCTTGGTCAGTAGTTAAATGAAAAAAAATAATGTGCTAATGTGCAAAGCAAGGAGTCACCAGAACACCATTGCAGGTCTTTTAAGTGCCAAGGTAAAACTGCTACGTAGAGGGTTAAGTATATGTTAATTGCTTTCATAAGCCTTTTTTTTTTTAACTTATTCAAGTTTCAAATGTCTGTGTTTAACCTAGAATATGTAAAAAATGTCATGTGCTGTAATGTTAGCTTAGTGCTAATATGCTAGAAGAAATTACATAGGGGCTGTAGTAAAAAATAGCAGTGTAGTAAATGTACTTGTTTTTTTTTTACCCAGCATTTTACAGAAAAATTCAATTCATAGCCTAACCAGATATCTGTCGCAACAGATTTTTCCACAAAACAATCTGTTATAATTTTAGTGTAAAGTACACTTAATTAACACAGTTACACACTGTTTTTCATTTTGGTTAAATGAAAGTTCTGCAAATCTTGCAATGGTAGTTGTGAAAGAGTGTCTTTTTGGGTGGAGCATGGCCAGTATATCCAGTGTTATTTTACCTCATTCCTCTTGAGTTTAGCTATCAGCTTGGATATTTTTCCATCCATCTTTACACCCTGGACTGACACCACTTGACCCGTCTGGGTGGTTCATTAGCTGATGGGGCTTGACACTGGCTGAGAGTATCCTCAGGCCATCCTGCGGCTGTGCTGGGACTAAACATGGCTAGGGATGTCCAGCACTGTTTGTCCAGCAGCATTTCATTTTCCAAAAGTCAAGCACATTTCAAAAGCGAAGGGCTGCTTTTCCTGGCCTTCCATTTACAGTGGCTGCGTACAGATGTTCTCCTCCAGGCAGTGTTACGAACACCATATGGGTCCTGACAAAGGCTATTTAAAAACATTGTGTATTTTTGATAAAGAATATACAGTACTGGTGAAATGGGTGTGAATGGAATAAAGGTATATGCTTTTGGTATTCATTTGTCTATCATTGCCCCAAACATACCATCATGTTAAAAATTAGCAGTCAGTACTGCTAAAATGAACAATTATAATGATCACAGAAATGTCAATTTATTATACCTTTAAATGTATTTGTTAGCAAAGAATATTGAGTTTATGTTTTTGTAAATATTGAGTTGAAATCTGTGGTAATAATAAATGTTGTAAACGTTTAATACAGTAAATGCATGTAGTATCCGAACATATACGTTACTTTAAATGGTCCGATTTGTTGTCAATGTATAATAAATATATTCTGTAGTAACACTGTGGGGCTATTGTACTGAAATACAGTACAGAAATATTTTATATATTTGGCAAGCTTAGTACAATAAAATACAGGCCAGTGGATAGCCGAGTAAAAAGAAACTAGAAATGAAGTTTGATCCGTCCTTGTGATCACTAACGTGATAAATTTACTCTAATATGTTGTAGGCGTGCTAACATGAAATGATTTCCCACTGCAAACAACGCCATGCCTCCAACATTGTGGACACAGTTTGGGAAAGAACCTTTTGTATTCCAGCATGACTGTGCCCCAGTTCACAAAGTGTGCTCCATCAACACATGACTGGATGAGTTCAGTGTGGAAGAACTTGACTGGCCGCACAGAGCCCTGACCTCAACCCCATCCCACACCTTTGGTATGAACTGAAACACAGATTGCGAGCCAGACCTTCTCGTCCACCATCAGGTCTGACCTCATAAATGCTCTACAGAATGAATGGGCACAAATTCCCACAGAAACTCCAAAATCTTGTGGAAAGCCTTCCAAGAAGAGTAGAAGCTGTTATACCTGCAAAAGGGGGACCGACGCCATATTAAAGTCTATGTATTTGAATGCAATGTCATTAAAGTTTTTTTAGGTGTAATGGCCCCAATACTTTTGTCCATAAAATTGATCTTTTTTGCATTCCCTGCAATTTTGTTGGTAACAGACAGAATTATGAATCTGTATTCTGACACAACCCCGTTCAAAATGCAGTTTGATTTTAATTTGATTTTAATATACCAGAAATACTTTTCCCTCAGATGATTTATTCATCTAGCTGGAAATATGTGAAAGATTAACCCTTAAAAGTGGCAGATAGTTTCACATATAAATGATGTGTCTCTGAATGATGTGAGTTATTTCTCACCCATAGCTCAGCTGTGAAATTCTGTGGGAAGTGTGGATTCTAAACTTCTAACAAATGTTCTGTTTCTTTTTATAGGTAAAAGAGGAGATGTTTTACTATGATTTGAATTTATGAGAAGTAATTGTTGTGCCTACAGTATCAAACCTGAATGTCCAATGAACGTGTAACTCATTATTCCATTATGTAATTGCTTTTTAATAATACAGCAAAACAACAGTAACAACCGTACACACTGCAGTGCATTGTAATGGCCCATGTTTGAAAGTTTCCAAAATAATTATTAATTCTAATTTGTTATATTATGGATTTATACAGAGGAGTGTGGGCCACATCTTTGTATAGTTCAGTACAAACATGACTCTGTTCACTGACATCAGCAGTTTACAGCATCTGTCACTGCATATTCACTGACATCAGCGATTGACATCAGCTGATTTAACACAGTATCTGTCTTCATGGCAGTTCTCTTGCATTAATGGGGTGGTGAGATCACACTGTGTACTGGTGGATCTCAAGCTCTGTGGTTAGTACGGTGCTTCTATCATGACATTTTGCCTCAACTTGCCTTTCTTTAACGTATCATACTGGAAATAGTGTTATAGCTCTTATAAGTCACTACTATTGCTATCTCTGTTTTAGCTGTTTGAAATAAGACAAAACATTATATTGGGTTAAACTTTCAGTCAGTATCACAATTTCACAATATCACAATATCACAGTCAAAGTCTAAGAGGAGATACTGAAGTTACCGATGTACATTATAGGGGTTGGACAATACCTGACATTTACTGGTTGACTAGGTGTTTAAAGAGTTACCAAAATAAGGTTTCTTGTGTTCTGGGTGAGTGAGAGGCTAAAAGACTGTATTGACAGATACTGACGGTGAGTCAGTTTGGGTGACTTGGAGCGCTATGCTGACAACAAGATGTATCTGGAGCAATGACATTAGCCTACGCGTTACAGACTGGTTGTTTTCCAGTTTTGCATAGAGTGTTGTGCACACAGTGTTGTTTGTGGAAAAAGGCACAATCCTTGACATTGTCATGTTTTGTCATTATTTAACAAAAATAGCGCGCGCGTCTGTGTGTGTGTGTGTGTATGTGTGTGTGTGTGTGTGTGTGTGTGTCTGTGTGTGTGTTATTCCACTTTCTATGAAATTAAATATGTAAGTATGGCATTACGTTTAACTTATATAGCGAATGAAACTATTAAGTCTGAACTTCTAAGGGTTAACGACTAAAGACTAATGACTTAAGCAGTCCAGTCTAGCGTGTATCTCAGAATACAGCATGTAACCCTTGGAAATGTTTTGGATGCTTCACATTTCTGTTCTCATGTTCTTGGTTGATATTGGGTGTCTATATGGTGGAGATCTACAGCATGTGGACCTAGAGTGATATTTGCCATGCTTGTCCAGATGCCCTCGCAGCCCTCAGCCCTAATAAGCATGCCACTGTGGCCGACGCTGACTGTGTGGGCGGCTGTAAAAATAGCTTGTAGAGCAAGAGGGGTGTTGTGCTGCAGACTGCACACTGTGGTCCTGGAGACACTCCCTCTGATACAGTTATCAGGATCTTCATTCACTGAGGAGACTTTTTTGAGTGAGCACAGTGAAACCCGTGTGAAAAATGGTGGTGGAAAATAGTGGTGGTGGCCTAGTGGGTAGGACACTTGCCTCTGGACCAAGAGGTCATGGGTTCGAATCCTAATTTCAGCATCACACCACTGGGTTCCTGAGCAAGACCCTTAACCCCAAATTGCTCCAGGGAGCCTGTCCCCTGTGGTTAGGGAATGGAAGTCACTTTGGATAAAAGCGACTGCTAAATGCTGTAAAGGTAAATGAAATGCATGCCTTCAACAGAATATTTACCATAAAAACTTCAAACTTATACATTTTACAAATACTTTTCTATCACATTTTTTGAATGCACAGCTAGCTGATGATCCGTAACGTGTAAGACTCATGCTGAGTGTTCGCACATATTCAGGTCCAATATAAAGTATTGAAAGCACCTAATCTGTTTTACATGCGGTCCGGTTCATGAACTACAGTACAACTCAACATATGGTGACAGAAAATTAAGAATACCAACACATTTTATATTCATCACTAATTTGTTGCTGATGCACTACAAAGCAGAGGATGGCAAGACAATGTATAAAGAGTTATATCCTCTATCCGGGCTGAAACAGCGTCCTGGTATATGATGTACTTGCTGTAGATGATTCTATTCTATTATTTATCTTTTACTTCTTGACGTTTTCCAGAGCCTTGAAATGTTGAATAAAACATTTTAAATGACTTTTTGCTTGTAGGTTATATCTAATTTTAAAACTGCATGTGTTCCGGAGAGGAATCCTCAGGGCATTCTAGGACACTGAAAGAAATACGGTGTCCAAACTTCAGAAAATACATGTGTCCGATTTTACTTATTATTATTATTTTTTATTAGAATTTCATTTAAGCTCTCAGGTACTGCAGTACTACTCTTATATCATTAAGTTTTGGTGATTCATTTTTTGACTTTATTTTGGTATTTATGGCCCGAGCTGAAGGCCTAGCTTTAATAGTCATGGTTTGGCACTGATGTGTCAAATCTTTTATTGATTGTCTTGAAAATGTATACAAAACACTAAAAACAAACTTAGACCAGTCAATTAAAAATAAGATCAAAACTATACTATAGCAACAATCAAGTCATACTTGTAATCTACCGTATTTGTTTGTGTGTAACAGTTAGAATGTGGACTGTAGATCGTATGTTACAATGTGGACTGTGACACTCAGTGGTAAATGATTGTAGCAGCTGTCTTCCTCTTGCTCTGTCTCTATCTCTTTCTCTGTGTGTCTCTCTCCCTCCCTTCTGTAAACCATCCTCTCTGGGCTCTGAGAGCATGCACACACACACACACACACACACACACACACACACACACACACACACACACACACACACACACACAAGAGTAAAGAGGGCGTTGGGGTCCGTTCTGTCTTACTGTCTCACAGACCGGATGTCGTGTGTGTGGTTGTTTGTGTGAACGCACACACGAGGTGCCGCGGCCCCGTGGGGCATGAAAGGAAGTGGAATATCGGGCAAGTGGAAGTGGAAGAGCGGGAGCTGCAGCAGGGTGATGGTACAGGCCGGGCAGAGTCGAGACTGCCCTGTGCGCCGGCGCTTCGGGCTTATCCTGTCTGCATTGGGATGCTGCCGTCGGCACTTTTTTTTCGCCCAATCTCTCATTGGGCGCTATCAGCATGTGCATGGGTGAGCAGCCCAGGGCGAGGCTTCTACCACACCTCCGCTGAGGAGCAGCCTGGGAATGCTATTCTCTCTATACTCGCACGGGTGACTTTTTGATGGAAGTTGATGTTGTACAGCGCGTGGCAATTGTTCTGGACCAGTCATTTGTTTTAAGAGGAACAATGAATCTGATTCCAGGTAAGCCCATATGCAGTGGGTTAGCATGTTGTTGCTGTCATATTCAAACTTTTAAAAAATAAAGACAATTGAAGAACCACTTGTGGTTCCCTAAGGAAAACACAGTTCTAACCACTCAATCAACAGGGATTCTTAAACGGCATCTCCAAAAAGCCATTTTACCACCTTTTTTTTTCTTGACATATATAGTGTTCTAATTTTATGTTAATAAAGATTTTTCTATTTTTATATTAATGAAAGGTAAGACATGGAATGCTGGCAACACCTAAAAAATGACACGTTTATAGTACTTTGATGCCATGCTGCTGTTTAGATGACCACCTGATTGGGCCAGACTCTCCACTCTGGTCCTTTTTCACTGTCAGAAAAAAAAAGAATATCTTTTAGGGTACAAACACTTTCAGTGGATGGTACCCTCAAAGGTGCACCCTCAGTACCTGTACTCAGGGAACTTAATCGTATCATATTTTGTAACCGGTTAAATTTAGTTATGGTCCACGAGTAGACTTTATGGACCATACTGTGAATTTGCACCTTGTGGGAATAAAAATTAGGACAGTTCCTGTTTTCTGGCAGTGAGCTGGCTGGTGTGTCAGTAATCACACTGGTAAAATACTCCAGTGATTTGGGGATGTCATGTGACAACTGATTAGTGTTGTCGTGGTGCTGTGGACTAAGGGAGGATTGAGGAATACATTTTTTCTCATGTCTCATAGACTATGTTCACATTACGAGTCTTTGCAATCTTTCTGAGTTTAAGGATCATTTGAGTGTTTGTAAATTACCCATATCTGTCATTAGTGTGAAAAGAACAATGGCCTGAATGCACACATTGTCTTCCTCTTGTGGATAATGAGAACAGTGAGAAGTGCATGCACAGTGATGAGCGATGTAAAAAAGCCCTTGAGTTCAAACTGGACCTTTTACATTATGGTTGCATTGCCAATTAGCAGATATGAGAGTAAGAGAATAGTTTAATTCTGTTAACTGCTGCAAAGTGCAGCCTGCAGGTGCTGCGTGCTTGTCATAAGTCAGTTAAGAGTGCTATGTGTACCAACTGCCCCACTAAGCCCTGTGCTGTAGAGGATGAACAGGGAGTGGAATGGCCTTGCGTAGTGTAGCCTAGAAGCCTGTGAGTTATCAGCACATGTGTACAGGGGCCTGATATAGCGACAGGGCCTAAAATAGCCTGTGCTGGTAGCAGGGCTGCTGGGGAAGGGCCAGGCCCGCTCTGGCCCACACTGCCACTGCCCTGTTCTGAGCGGGAAACGCCTGCCGTCTCTCAGATGGCGACAGATGGTTCTGGGACAAACAGAACTTAAGGTTTTGTGCATGGCTTCTGTTTTCAGTGCCATAACCCAGACCACATGAGTGCTGGCAGTTGCTGATACTGGACATGGGCATTAACCCTTTCACACTTCAAAGGCCTCTTTGTCAGTCCACTCATGTATTCCTTATTTTCAGTACATCCTATTGATAACAGCGGTAATGATTCAGCATCACAAAACGTTTTCAAATATAGTATATGGGTGCCAATTTGAATTTGGTTTTCCACCACGTCTTTGTGTCCCTAATCACACAAAATGAGAAAAACAGTGAGTATACAGTCAGTAGCTTTCGACTGGACTATTTGTGTTTTCATCTCTGGAAATAACACCACGGGTTACCTTACACACTGTATTTTTACTGTTGAGGCAAAAGGGACCTTGCTGTTTCATGATGGGATATAGAATGTTACCAATGGTGTAATGGTTTTCCATCATGTCTTATGTCTCTAATCCCACAAGATGAGAAATACGGTGAGTGTACACTCAGCATCTTTCATGTTCCTTTAGCAAACCACATCCACTTTTATTATGTTCAAGATGGTCAAGCATGCTTACAAGGATGCTTGCAGATGACCTGGAATACTGAAAGGCATTGCCAGCTTTTTAACTACCGCAGGCTGTAATCAGGGCCTGGGTTAAAAGCAGTAATGTTGTGGCCTAGTTTGTTAGCAATAGCAAGTTAAATTAGAAGATCAAGCAAATGTATTTACATTGTGAGCCTAGATATAAAGCTTCTTATGTGACTAGGGCTGCCAGATGTCTGGGGTTTGACCAAAGAGTCCACTTTTCAGCCCTGTTGTCCGGTGCCCAATTGGCACTGCCAAACAGATGTTAGAATGTCTATTTGAGTCTCACTCTAATAGCATTCAGTTTGTTAAAGGCGTGTTAGATAAAGTGGAGCTCTAGTCCTGTCAGTATGATTTTCTTTCTCAGCTCCATGTATAATGCTACACTGATCTGTTAGATCAAAGATATGTGCGACAAAGAAAGGGAACCTACATTTTAGAGCTTTTTTGAGCATCAGTGGCAATGTGTGAGTGCAAGATGTTTTAACACATATTAAAGTTTTCTTGGATAACCAGCTGTTTTGAATATACATGCAGCTCACATTGCACTTAACAGCAAGTTTGCATTTAATAAATATGTTTAAGGTGAGATACATATAATGATACCCAGGTTTCTAGGTCAGATACAGCACTGTTATGTGTTATGAATTGTTTTGATGAGACTGAGAGTTCGGCATGTTTATTTAAATATAATTATAATAATTATAGTTTTGAAGGTCAGAATGCTTTGCAGTTGTTTAATGGCAGACTCCTATCGTAGCATATTTTTGATGATAATTACTACTATAAAACACTTAATGGGATAAAACATGATAGGTGGTATGAACAGAATGTTCTATGTCACTGTTACAGTATCACGGCATCAGATTATCTTTACGTTTGCATTAATACATTCATGAACTCACACTGCACTGTTACTTGATCCTAAAAGAATGTCTCTTAAGTGTAAAGCCAGTAATGCAGCACCCAGGGAGCAGTGTGTGGGGACAGTGCTTTGCTCAAGGGTACCTCAGTGGTGCCACTGGCAGTCCTGGAGTTTCTGATTGTAGGGGCAGGTCCCTTACCAAGAGGCCACCAACTGCCCCAAACAGCAACTAGCCAGGAGTCGAGCCTATAATCTTAGGAGTCGGACGTAGTCAGACGTGTTATCCATTGGGCCACTGGCCCGCCTGTAGAAACGTGACGTGACCTAATTCAATTGAACTGTTTTGTGTTTTCATCTCTTAAAATAACACCAGGTGTTACGTTACATAGTGTGTTTCTATCATTGTGGCAAAAGGGATACTGTTTCATGATGGGATATAAAATTGTACCACTGATATATCATCTTTATCATTAAAACAAACAAAAAATATATTGCTAGATTATACCAATACTAATAATGCTGGTTAGTATTGATACAGTTCAACGTCAAAATATTTTCCAAATATATCACCGTATTAAATAATAGTTTGCAATAATAAGACCCATGGCTGATGAACCCATGTCTGAGCAGAGTGCCTGTTGATGGACAGGGTAGAGTAGCGTTTTTCAAACCTGAATGGCCCCCTGCTCTTTGCGTTTTAGTGATTTCCTAATGCACCAGACCCGTAACCAATCCAGTTACAAGCCCTTGTTAAGATGAAGGGTTTGTGTTAAAGTAGTGTTAAAGCCTTATGATTGCTTGATTAAAATCAATAAAGTTCCCACTGAATTCTCTTAGTAAGTGCTTTGCAATTTAAATGGTAAACAGGGGATCCATAGGTAATTATAAGGATGTATTTTTTCTGCACATTCTCTACAAGGGGATGCTATTAGCATTCAGATCACTTTTGGAAGAATCACTGAAAGAGAGGAAACCCACACCAGCAGAATCCCACATATGTTTATAATTGCAGATTTCATATATATAACAGACAATTAAATGACAAAAGTGACAATCGTAGGAAGCACTAACTTGTAAAGGGGAATGGGTCTCCAGAATCAGGTTTGAGAAACACTTCCTTTATTTTTTAACCATTTGCTGTCCTGACCTAACGATTACCGGGACAAAATCTTTTGTTATTACATTTTTTTTCTGATCTGTTGATGTATTACAACTTTTGGACTTTTCAGTGCACCAGCTTAGAAAAAAAACAACCACTTGCAATAAGTACTTCCATGTTCTCATAAGATAAGATAAGATAAACCTTTATTAGTCCCACAAGTGGGAAATTTGCATTGCTATGGCAGAAAGTGGACAGAAACAAAGAGCAGCAAAAACAATAGAATGAAAACTATACGACAGTACAGTATAAAAAGTACACAATACAATACAAATTGCATTGTATTGTTTACAATACAATGTGTTTATATTATGTGTTTCAGCTGACCGGAGTACTCAGGGTAAATGATGTTTTTCTATTGGTTTGGGGAGTTCAGTGTGGAGTATTTAGTGCTCCTTTGTGTAGACCTTAGTTGTCGGTCCACAGTCAGTCATGTTCTGAGTTTACAGTCCATAACCCTGGCTTTGTGTGTTCGCCAATCTCCTTTTGTTCTAGTTCTGAGTTTGGTTTCAGGCCCTTGTTACGGTTTTGCTTTGTTTAAATAAAGAATAACAAACATGGAAATCTGCCTATGCGCC
Organism: Hydrocynus forskahlii; assembly: GCA_037974365.1. Classification (NCBI taxonomy): domain Eukaryota; kingdom Metazoa; phylum Chordata; class Actinopteri; order Characiformes; family Alestidae; genus Hydrocynus; species Hydrocynus forskahlii. Next base: position 7,332,140 of record JBBPCX010000160.1, read on the forward strand.
TGCCCTCATTTGGGAGAGAAGGGGAACCGTGGGGGACATGTGGATATACATACACGTACATATTGGAGTGTACATTTGGTAGCAGCGGGTATTGACAAAAACAGTAATAGTGCACCAGAAACAGTAATACAGTAATAGACAAAAACAGTAACAATGCACCAAGAATTATTACGATACAATCTAGGAATATAAAAATAGGATAAATAAAATATATATATATAAACTACATGTAAACTTAGATAAGTATGTATGTATGCAGTGAGCATATGCATGGATACAGAGAGGATATATAAATAAATATTTGAACACTGTGAATACACACACACAAAGAATTGCACATTTAAATTGCACAATTTGCCGAGTAGTAATGGTACCCAAAAAATTTCACATGGTTCATCAGAAAATTCATTTGATGAGGGAATCCTCCAGGGCCTTCTGGCTTAACTACATTTCACTTAAAAAACTAGTCCTCACTTAAAAGCATGACAGTTCAAGTGGTTGTGTACCTAAAAGCCTGAAAATGGGAGTGATGTCTGCAGTTAGATTCAGAGGGGTGTGTTTGTGTGTGTGTATGCATGTGGTGCACTTTTTAATGGCGGCACAGAAAAAGGTCAAGGCTGCACTCTCTCTGTGCACCCACATTTTCTTCCTTCTTAACTGTTGGCCCGGGATGCCTTAAGCCCCCTCTAGTCTGTGTAATCCCATTTCCAAGACGTCCCCGCTCATCTAGGTCATAGGTTTCATTTGGAGTATGACTGCAGACAGCCCCTTCACTCTCATCCTTCTGCACATAATCCCACCCAATCCCTTAAGCGTGGCGCGTTTGCGAAGCTGCAGTACAAACGCCAGCACGTTAAGCGCATGTCTAAAATGGACATACATTGTCAGAGTTCAGTAACGCATCACTGTCAAATTGCTGCGTTTGTCTTTGTTGAGACGCCATGTCACGATCTGGCTCTGATGTCATAAATTATGTCCTAAAGCCTGTCTTTAAGAAGTGTTTGTCTGGATAGTGGCTTTAGGTATCAGGGCTCTGAAACAGACCCAAAAGATGAAACATTTGTACATAT
>JBBPCX010000160.1:7336148-7363648 GCA_037974365.1 Hydrocynus forskahlii
AATAATAATAATAATAATAATAATAACAACAACAACAACAACAACAACAACAACAACAACAATAATAATAATAATAAAAATTATTATTATTATTATTATTATTGTTATTATTGCAAATAATAAAAGCAAAAGGACACAAAAAGTAATGACACGTGAGCTGGAGGTTCTTCATTGCCAAATAAAAGATGAAAAAAAGTGATGCTAAAGGTGTTAAATAAAAATATTAATTGTATTATTTACTATCACACATTGACCAATTAGGTCACTAAACATTTACACAATACCCTCCCCACCCCTCACCACCCACATATATATATCAACCAAGACATGTTTGACATTTGGTAGAGCCTAATAGCTCAGGTGGAAGACTAAAGAAAGAAACTTTGGACAACTTGTTGAACAACAAATATGTTTTTGGGAGGAATATTGTGTACATTTGAGTTTCTGGTGAACCATTGCTTTAATGCATGCCACTATTTTAATTATACATATAGATATAGGACTAACACCTATTGTTGATCCTAATGTTCCAACAGGTCAGGTGATCTTCTCTCAGGGTCCAGTCACTCCTTCATCTGCCCATTACCTAAGTGGCACAGTTGGAGGGAGAGTCTTACCTAATAATCTGCTCTGTAACATTGGATTAAAGACACTTTAAGGTCTCTGTGTAGTATATTGTGTTTACGAAGTCAGTCATTGTTACTCAAGGAAGCATTTATTCTTTCTATTTTGTTCTTGGTTTTCTTCAGATTTCGTATCGTAGCATTTGTTGGCTACAGTCCCTGTTTCAAGAGGGCATTTTTGGTGGCCAGATATTGAAGCAGCAACAGGCCACGTTGGCAGCACATTTAGCCATGGACAGGAGAGTGGGCATAAGGCCAAAAGTAGAAAGGGCTGTTGGCATGCCCACATTGCGTAGGAGATGAGGTGAGGTGATTGACAAGTCAGCAGAAAACAGATAAGGGGGCTTATATAGGTGTGGGGAATGCAACGTTGTGCTGGATCCGCTGTTATTTTGAGTCGACACTACATGTGTAAGGCATGAAAGGAATGTATGTGCTTGCATTAAAGAAGGATCTCCATAGCCAAGTTCCATGCTGGGGTTCACATGGTGAATACATGAACATTTCAGCTATTGCCTTATTTCTTAACCCATGCATGCCTGCAGTTGTTACTGTCATACCCTTGTACTGTTTAAATGTAGTTATAACTGATTACATGGTGTGTTATGTAATTAAATCCTTACCTTTAAGGTCCTTTCTGTGGTAATATCTTTCTTTTTTTCCAAGAAAGGGCAAAAGTATGTAGAAAACACAAATTCACAGCAAAACTGCACACAAGCAAAAACTTTTCTTATTATATAATAAAATATCTCCTCTTCTACTTGCCAACACAAATGTGGTGCCCATTGGAAGTTTAGAATCTTCAGTTTTAGCAACATTTTTCATCTTGTTTCAGTGAGCCACAACTGCACAATAATTTATATCAGATTGCACCATGCCTTCATTGTTTCTGGCGATATTGGAGGTTTTTAATCGGAGAGGCTTGAAACCGCTATGTGTATATACTATGTATGAAGTCTTTTTCAATACAGTCTTGCTGTAATGAAGATAGGAGAGAGACAAAAAAAAGATAGGAGACAGGACTCAGTTGCAGTGAAGTATTTAATAAAAGATGAAGACTTCGAAGTGACATACAATGCAAGGTCGATGGTTGGCAAACCATGATAAAAGATGATCCAATCTCATAATCCTTAACACATTCCTAGTCAGGCAGGGGCAAACAGTATCAGAGGGCCAAGACAAAACATGTGATCCAAAAAGAGCAAGCACAAAGTCAAAAACCAAAAACATGAGTATCATAGCCAAGGCTAAGGGCAAAACAGTCAAAGTAGTCAAAGAACGGCACCCGGACCACTTGGTAAACACCACTAGGCAAAGGCAATTCTTTACAATTATACTTTGCTGCAACAGGAAGTCCTATCTTTATGCTCAGTGAAATGTCCATTGCCTCCCCAGTGGTGAGGAGGGTGAACTGCGGCTTAGGTCGTCACAGTGGCCAAACATGAGATCTGATTGCTGTATTTCTGTTTCAGTGCAAATATGGGCTGGTGGCGCATTCGGATTTGAACATGTGTCCCTGCTGTCCTGCTCACTTTTAGCCCTATCGATTATGTGAACTGAGCATGAATTTTCTTATTTTTTTCATTGCTGTAAGTAACACAGCACTGTTCTGCCTTTTTTTGTTTGGTCATTCATATACTCATGGTATAGTTTTCTTGGCTGCAAATAAATATGAGTCGAGACTTGTACAGTACATCCAGAGTATGTATTATTTGTCATTTGTTGAATGTAGCAATGCAAATATTGCAGAAGGCAGCAGTATTCAAACAAGCCCATTAGTAAAAGCTTTTATACCACATAAGGAACAGTTTTGTTGGTATTTTTATGAATCATGCTGTGTGATCCAGCAAATGTAATTACACACATAGTCGCATCAAGGATTTAACAGCAGCTTCTTACGTATTGCATGGCACACCACAATCGCTATATGATATATCGCAATATGATGCTTTATCCATATTGTGCAGCCCTAGTGCAAGCCCCTAACAGGGAATCCTCTGCTTGCCCAGTCCATTTCCCACCCTTGCTAAAGACTGTATATTTGGCCTGAGGCTTGTTCCTCATAGCAACCCTATGCTCTCAACTCCCCTGGAGCTAGAGTGAGCAAATTGAATGAGAAAGACTCCATTAATCAGCTGTATGAGCCCCTATGTTATTACTCACTTTCTCTCTTGCTGGGAGCCATTCACTCCATCAGCCCTCTCAGGTGTTGCTTGGAGACAGAGCACTCCATTCATGCAAAACATGCCACGCTTATCAATGCACAGGTTTGGTCTCACATGTGCCTGAGGGCCTGGACTCCTCATTTGATGTCCACTTCAAGCTGGAGAGTGGACAGAGGCTTTTCAGATTTCATTGAATCAAAAGATTCCACCATTCTTTGACTCACAAGTGTAGTTGAGAAACTGAATGATGTTGTGCTATACACTTTTCTTGAACACATGTCAGTTCTGTTAAAACACTGGTCAGTTGCAAACTTTATGAATAGTGATTAATACTGTCGCTATCATAACAAAGTCATGTTTCCAAAACGGTAACTTCACAGGGGAAAGAATAAACATTCTTAACTTTTAATAGATTTTTTGCTATTACAAGCAGCTTGGACCTTTTGCACTGGTCCATTCAACAAGAAATGTTTACATAATGTAGATGACATACTGTTTTCAGGTTATGACTGTCATCAATAGGGACGGAAAATACTGAAAGTACTGAACGCTTCTAGTAATAGTGATAATTTACTTTAGAATAAAAAATACTCAAATATTGAATTACTGAGGGCTCCTGAATCCTTAATTAATGGTCTAAGCACTGGCCATATCATCGAGTGGTGGTGATGCTTCAGCCATCTGTGGCCAGGAGTCCAAGAGAGCAAAACTGGCTTTGGCCTGTTACTGTAGATTTTACTGTGGGTCTTGTTAGTAATAAAGTTGACTGTGATGAGGTAGGGCTATTCAGCAACATGGAAGCAGTAGTTTTGTTACATATGAAAATGACACATATGAGACTGTTGGTTCAATTTTTTTAGAAGAACCAATGCAGAAGAATCATTTGTACAAGAGCAGGACTTTGCTAGGGTCTGCCTTCACACCTATAGTGAAAAAAACACAATTGTAGTTTTTTCCAGAGCTTACTGTCTCTCTCATACACACACACACACACACACATACAAGAGTTGTCTCTTTGTCTGTGTGTGTGTGTGATGGCAGCACAGCTGGCAGTGTGTAGGTCAGCCTGGCACGGTGTAAGGCCCGGCGTGTCCGAGCTGAAGGACGGCATTGTTTTCTTGAATGACAGTGACAAACAAACAGTAGGGGATGATCCCAACACACTGAAATCTATTCAGTGATGAAAACACAAAGGGGTTGAGGAGTGGTCAGTTGCTGTGCACTTCATTTCCAAAGGCCTCTGATCTGTATCAGGACTGGCAAATCTATTCTTACAGTAACAAATGGATTCACACTTCAACTGACAATAAAGTTCTGTTCCTGTGAAACTGGCGAGATTCAACTCTAATACATTTTTCATTGTTCTCTCAGATAATACACATAGCAGGCAAGCATGAAATCCTCACAATGTTTATTAATAATGGTGTTTAGCAAACAATGAGCTCTTTCCTTTCGGATCATTTGTTGTGATTTTTACAATTTTGAGATGCTGAGATTCAAAGATTTCACATTCAAATTAGCAAAACTCTTAAGGGGTAGAATTAACTGTCATATCCCAACAAAGTCTTTGCCTTGAGATACTTTTGATCAATGAATATTACAAACCAAGGATATATGGAAATGGACCAAATTGGAATGGACCAAATGAAGATAGATCCTTTGAATTCTTAAAGTTGTCATTCTCTTTGAAATTCTAAGGTTGTACCTACAATAATAAGTTTGTATCTGCGGCTTCAGTCTCTCGCTGATTTTTTTCTGTGTGCCGAACGAATAATTTTTCACGGAATGAGAGGGTGTGGCGGCGAGTGTCAGACGTCACAGTCACCTGTACTCAGCGGGCAATTTGAAAGTAGCCAATGCGAGAACGTTATTTATTTCCCCTTGCTGCTGATTGGCTGTTGCCCTGTGACGCATCTCTGGCAGGCAGTCCAGAATTTCCATTGTGTTCTCGTGTTTTTTGTTTTGTTCTTCGGAAAGCCCTGTATTTAAGGGTAAAGTTTTAAGATGAGTTTAAAATTTAAAGTGTTTTGGGAGCATATTTGGGGCCATATTTAGGGTTTACACCAGGGGTGTCCAAACATTTTTGCAAAGAGGGCCAAATTTGATAAAGTGAAGATGCCACAAAAGTTACATGAAAATACACACTGTTACAAAACAATTTTCATTGTCACAGTTACCTTTATTTTTCAAATGGCAATGTAACAAAATATAAGCCACTCGGGCAGACGTGAACAACTTTAAAAACACAATTCTGCCTTGCATTCTTATCTAGTCAGATAACACTGAACAAACTGTATAGAATACCTTAAATTTCATCAATATCTGATCATATTTGATCAATATCTTTGCCTCATGAACATTTTAAACAGGAGTTATAAGTAATGCACAGTGGTGTGTTATCATTAAAGTTTAAAACAAGTGAATTTTGCGCTTGTCTTTTACAAGATCTTTCAGAAATCAATAGTTTGTGTCACATCTACGGGTACATAACATCAACAGTTATAACCAAATCTTATTCAAGAGTTTGATAAAATAAGTGCCAATAAGTCCAAATTCATCAGTGTGCTTTTCACAGTTAATAGTGACAGATGTTACCGTTCAAAACACTCAATTTCAGATTGATCAAGGAACAGATAACTTGCTGACACTAATGAGAATGGTGATACTGAGATCTGGATTTCACGGATGCAGGGCCAGATAGCATTAAGAAATTAAAGGAGGTAGAATTAAAGGAGGAATTACATTTTAAAAGTTTTATTGTTTATTCATTCTAACAGAGCTAGCGAGCCATAAATAACACATGATAAGGTCGAAGTTGCGGGCCGTATGAAATCTGACAGTGGGCCGTGATCGGCCCATGGGCCGAACTTTGGACATGCTGGATTTACACTATAAAAATAGGCATTTTTAGACATCACATATTTGCGTTTTTTCACTATACGCGAGTGCTCTTGGAACGTAACCCCAGTGATAAGTGGGGGTTTACTGTACAGCTAAAGAAGGGTCAAAATGTCCTGATTTTATTTTTTTGAGCAAATTACATCTACTTCCTTTCCCCTACACAACAGTAACAGAACATGCTACTCTTTGCAATATTACATGCTACTATACTATATACACTGTATATTTACAAATGAAGGACTGCAATGTCACATGACAAATTACATTTGCCTCCCTAGGACATCAGGCTACATTAAAACAGCACTTTAGTTATTACGTGTATTAACATGCTTTGGAGTAGTGATGTTTCTGAAAATTGTAATTGCAATTGTTATTCTAAAAATGAACTTTAATTAAAGAGAAGCAAAGCGAATGAAAAAGAACGAGAATAAAAATGAACATTATGTTGGAAAATATGTCAGTGGCACGTGTCGCCATGGTTACCACTATCAAATCGCAGTGAAAAGATGCTGGGTTCTCTTCATAAACAGTGCATTAGGTCTGCAATACTTACAGCTGCATTTTTGTGTTTACTTTCTCTCTGTGTGGTTTCAGGTTTGTCCAGCTTTTCCAACATGTTTGGAAAGAAGAAGAAGAGGCTGGAGATCTCGGCCCCCTCGAACTTCGAGCATCGCGTACACACAGGGTTTGACCCGCACGAACAGAAGTTCACCGGACTGCCCCAGCAATGGCAGAGCCTGCTGGCAGATACAGCCAACAGGCCCAAACCCATGGTGGACCCCTCCTACATCACCCCCATCCAGCTGGCACCCATGAAGGTACAGAACAGTCACACTTATCTGTGTTTCACTCTGTATTACTCCTTTGTTGTGATCCTCTTTTCTCCTAAACTACTTGTTCCATTCATTAATCTGAGGATGTTTTATGTTAAATGGATGCAGAAATGTGAAAAAAAAAACAAAACATTTTACAGTTTGCAATTCCGTCGTGTATTCATCTGTTTTTCATACATTTTAATACTCTCAAACTAATTTTTATGAGCTTAATTAAATTTTTCTACACATTTCCATTCAGACAGCAGAGTCAGCCTGTTTGGACTGATCAAATTTTCCACTTAGCCAGATGTGGCTGATAGATGTAGCCAACCAAGACATCCAAATGTAGTTTTGCTTCTTTACTTCAACATTGGAACTCTGAAGCTAACATTGTTTACAAATTGACTTCAACTTTTCACTTCACAGCTCCAGTTCTAAACTAAAGACATTATTTTGGACATGATATATATGTTGGATGATTGTTATGATTGTTGACTTTCTTTCAGTGAGGAAGTACACATAAAAACATAAATACAAAGCTAGTGTTGAATTCACACCTGTAGTGGTCATTGAAATCCAGATGGATTCAGTTGTTAAGTTAGACTGCTCAACTGTTCAAAGATTTAATTGAGATTAAGGATTATAATTTTGGTTCCCATTTCTGCTTCCATTTTATTTTACAAGCTTACCTTGTAAGAGATTTTGACTGTTGCACTTTAGTATTGAATGTATCTTGCTGTAAATGTTTAATTAAGATACAGGGTATGTTAGTAGTTTCTCATCCCTAAGAGTATCCATATATTATACTGTGTTATCTTAACATATGTAGTGTGTCAGTGTACTTAGTATATTTATGGATAGGGGAAATCCTCTTGTCCACTGTGTTCCCACCAATAGCCAGTGCCAGTGTAGCCTCCCTGTCCTGCCTTGTTCTGCTGTCCGTGTTGCCCTGTCTCTGCATCTGTTTTGTAGCTTTGCTCTTTGTCCTGTGCCTGTACACCTTGTGTGTGTTACTGTCACTTTTCAAACGGCAACTCTACAGACGCACCGACTCTGGGATGGATTGCTGTATTTCAGCGTTTGAATGAATTTCCCACAATTATTTTATCACACCGTTTAATGTTTCTCTTTATTGCTTTTGGCTAATAGAGGAATGGAAGGGAAACATTATTAAACATGGCATGCAAGATCCGTAAGCTATCCTCAGGGACTATAGTCGAAAACAGCTCAAAATATTCCAGTTTTTTTTTTTCATAAAAGAAACGGAAAAAAGAGATGTGTTTAGTTTCTGGCTGCTAGTCCTGAATTATTAACTTTGCGGTTGCCACAAACAAACAAACAGCACTTTCTGCCTGAGGTTTGAGGAGTATTAAAAGGAAGGCATAGCGACTGCTAACCAAGAAGACCCCACACAGCTTCATTTCTATTTGTCACGTCTATATTGTACCATAGATTATCATAGACATACTTTGGAGAGGTTCCCTGTTGAAAAGAACAGAAAAACGCTCAAAACACACCTATACTGAAAGCAACTGAGCTGTTCTGTAAATAAAGGCTAGAAATGCATAACTACTTTAAAACTACAGCCATTACACTCTAACATTACAGGTCTCAGGATGACCAACATGACAGAATGTCTCACCAAAGCTGTTGTGTGTTTGCAGTCAAAGAGTCTTCTGTTCTTTCCTAAGTACAAACAAAAAGGCAATTAAAATACAGTCTATGAGAAATAACCATGTGCGTCAGATGCAACAGATTTGGTAGAAAAACATTTGAGTCTCCCTTAACAGCTTCCTGATGAAAGCTTGTGCTAGAAACACGTCATACACAGTAATGTAGGACAGTCAGTGAACTGGATTTTGGAGATTGGGATGTAATGTCAGTCTAAAGCTAAAATGCATGACTTAGTGGAGCTGAGTCAAGTGAGCTTTTACCAAAACTGACTAGTTGTAAGGATTTTAGGGTATATAAATCTGTGGAAATTAGGAAAGGTGGTCCGTGAGGCGCAGGATGTGAGGAAAAGGGTAAGGACTGAGGACGGCTACAACACTGGCTTTGCGGTTCTCGGGCAATGTAAGATTACAGTTTTATGAAAATGCATTGACAGCTGTAGCCTAGTGCTGGGTCATAGGAGATATCTCTGAAGAGGGATCAACAAGATATTAATTCTCTTGCTCTCTTCACAGATATCTCCCAAGAAAGTCCGGTCAGCTGAATCGCCGTTGCGAAAAGTATGCCCTTTTTCCTACCCTATTTTACCTTCTTTTCCTTCTTCGATCCCTCCTTTTGTTTACTTTATTATTTTTCACTGCTTGACTACATGCATTTTGAGTAGGGGTGTCTGTGCTAGTTTCTAAATTATTTTGATGAAGTGCTCAAAAACATGACACCAGAGAGCAACTGACAAATAAATGCATACATTTCCGCTGAAAGCAGAAATGCATGCTCTTCTCTTTCATAATCACATACTTTTAGTCATAATGTCAAATTCTGAATGTATTTTATTGTACTACGTAGCGATACTGAACTCATACGAATGCTTCATGATGTCATATGGCTTGCTATAAGCATGTCACATAATGAAACATTGTCATTTGATAATATTAAATACCATGACATGTCAAAGTTCATCTTCTGGCATGGACCATTACTTTTTACTCTGGATCTTATAAGCTTGTTTTATAGTGCATGCTTTGCTATAGCAAGCCGTAATACACAAAAACAATGAATTTTTGATAATGTGATGATTGATTGACAATAAGATGTGTTACGTGTTAACAAATTAATGCTGATTTCTATCAAAGTACTAAGTACGGGTCCCCTAGGGCCCTCTGACGTACTGTCCAATGATGTCTGGGAACTGTTCAGGTGTAAATTGCTTTGTCACATTTCCTTTCCTGAAGGTTTTGCTCCAAAACGACAAGCAGCGTGATTTCTGAAACTGTAATCATGGCTGAATCTGATCCAGCGTTTGAATTCAGAGTCATTCAGAGACTTTGGTGAACTTATCCAGCTCTGACACCAGAGAAGTTGTGATGGGTGCCTGTCCATGCTGGCCACAGTGAAATGGATTCTTATGTAACGTATTGTTGTGGGCATGGAGCAGGATGTAAGCGTGAACAATCATTTATTTACAGAAAATGGGATGCCAGACGCTAAACAAGAATTGAATGAACACTGAATGAACTCTGGGAATAACAAAGAGATAGGAAACCAAAAATGAAACCAAAAATGCAGAATGAAAACAGATCAGAGATTAAAACGAGTGGATCAGGGCTGAACAGAGGTACACAGAGAATGAAAATCAAGCCAAGAAACAAAACAAGGCAAAACACAGGTAACCGACAAACACTGATACACAGATGCCCAGTTATATACTAACTAGACAATGGGAAACGCCTGCAGAGGGGAGGAGACAAGACACAGGTGAGCAGGGTCCTGTTCCATGAAACAAGTCAGACTTTCCCTTAATCCTTTTTCATGGAACAGGACCCAGGATAACAAAGGTGAGGCTAAGATCAAAATAACAAAAAGCTCACATAGAAAACACAGACACATGGCAGGGCTAAACAAAGATGTAGACATGGAAATGGGAAAAGACAGAACATTACAAAACCCAGGAAAGACTGGAAAATACAGAATGTTGCATTGTATATGACAATGATATTCTGGATGTGTGTCAGTTTGACTGACAAAAATAACTTCATGAGGTAACAAGTAGTTTAACAAGTAGTTAAACTAACTAAATCGAAAAATGATACTTCAGATGAATGAAAGGTCAAATTTGTTTTTATTTTCAAATATCTTGAAGATAATAATTCTCAAGACATAAAGAAAAAATGGCTATTTCATTAAAAATTATTATTATTACTATTTTATATTATTATTATATTATTATTATTATTGTTGTTGTTGTTGTTGTTATTATTATTATTGTTATTATTATTTTTAAGGTTAACATAGTTTTTTATTATTGCATACATGATGTTCATTTATAAAATGACAGTTAAAGCAATCCAGAGGACTAGGAAACTTACTTGAAGTACGTCTGGAGTTAAAACTGATAAGATAGTCAGGAGTGGAGGCTCAACTGTCCAAAGGGCCTGGAGTGCTTGTGGTTACAAAATAGCACTTAGCTTGATGATCAAACATTTGTTTCCCCACAGAAGTGTAAAAGGTTTATGTTATTCAAATGTCTTTTCTGTTTTGAATGTTTTAATTAAGTGTTATTGACTTTTTGCTGCAGCCGTATATCCACATTCACTTGTTTGCTTGCTCAAAATAGCAAGTTTGTGACATAAATGAAAATAAATATATAAGAATGAATGTGTTCAATCAAAAAATGATGTTGATGTGTTAGTAGATCAGTTGGGTAGATCAGTTGGGTGTTCTACAATCCAGTTACCTTGCTGATAAAGAGGGGCCAATGTTATGTTTATATTATGATCAATGTTGTTGCAGTATGCTTTTCTGAGGACATTGAATAGTGTCAGTACCTAAAGGCCACTGAACTACTGCATATTTCTTTACAAAGAGAGCATATTTTTTTAACAGTGACATGCTAAAAAATAACTGAACTGTATTTATATAATGGGACACTGTTGCTGCATGTTCGCAACTACAGAAAATATTGCAATACATAGGGGTGGCCAATATGACATTAATAGCACTACCATGATAAATGATGTCACATTAAGTCACAATATGTTTTGCTGAGCATATTGTGCATATTGTCAGCACCTAAAATACTCCAATGAAGTGCATGTATCATTTTGAATTATGCATAATTGGTCACATTATGAGAAACACGGAACACAAATGAAAGTGTTTATTTATGTGGCACCACTGGTTCCTTTTGGTTAGTTCCAACTTGTGAAAATAGCATAAATCATGGTGATCAGATGGTTAGGGAGTTATGGGTTCAAAAACCAGGACTCCTTGTGGCACCACTGGGGTAACCTCAAGCAAGGTCGCTGTGTTTCTGGCTGCCTGCTGTTTCACTTAGTGAATGGGTTTCAATTCAGAGGAAAGAATTTCACACAGTTCACACTGTGTGCTGTGCGGGTGTGTGTTCATGCGTGACTATAAGGACAACTTTACGTTACAATCATGAAAAAGTATCACATTGTTAGATTTTTTCTGTAACGTCTGGCCCTACTGTTGATTCATTCCATCCGGTCAGGTGTGCTGCTCTGCCTTTTTGTTAATATGCAATATTTTTAATGCAGCGAGGCTGATTGGAGCACTTATTAGGAGCGTGTTGTGAGTCACTGGGTCTAAGCTGTGTATAATTTTAGAAAGCGCTCAGCTAGCCCTCTCGTCTTTTTTCCGCTCGCGGAGGTGACACATGAATGATGTGCTCGCTGCCCCGGCTGCCAGACTGTCTGTGTGGTGTTCCTGGCCCGTTCCCACAGATGGACGAATCCTCCCCACTTTCCGCTGCTGGCTTAAACGATACTCACTTTTATCCGCTTTATTTAAAGGACAGCAGTGTCAGACCCATTGACGCGGTCTCCGTGTTTTCCACGTTTTTCTGATTCCCAGACTTCTGTTGTATAGTCGCGTGCACATGTGTGTGAAGCAGATGACAGTGAGCGAGAGCAAGCTCTGCCTTGATGAGGTTGGTGAGCTGCAGGAGCGTTCACTCCAGTAATTCTCTGGCTGGATAACTCATGGTAAAGCAGAATTTATGTAGCGCATTAAACTACACTCATAGTCAGTGACCTTTACGGTGTTAAACTACTGTTCAACAGTCTGGAATCACTTGTCGTGAGTAATTTTTATTGTTTTAAATAATAGCTTTTACATTGTGCACTGAAATATTATAAATTGTACACCAGATGTTCTGTTTAGTATTTCTATTGGAAACAACAATACACAAAAACGATCTGTTTCTAGTCATTTTCCTGTGTCTTCGTGGCCATGATTACTATTTTTGAAAGACAAACAATTATAGTAATATTAACCCTATATTAATTTAGTGTCATTTCATTATTAATTAATTAGACTGAACTAGACTTAATTGCTATTACAGCCTCCTTGCTTTCTACTAATTATTTGAAACAGATGACATTTGTTAGCAGTAACGGTTATTTTCTACCACACAAATGGTTTTATATGATTAGGCACATTGATTCCAAACTTGTTAGCAGCAGTTCTTGTTCATTCAGATCGGTGCATCAGCACATTAGTCTTTAATGCCATGGTGCTGCTTCTTTGAGGAACAGATGTGCTTACACGTAGTAGGACTGTATTTGGACAATCTACAGTAATAAGGTGATGGTGCTGTTGCAGTGACAGTGACTGTATTTGCTTGTTTGGGCTTGTTTGACTGTAGTACAGTGTTAATAGACCCTGGACCGGGGCCAGGCTCAGCGATAGCCGACTTCAGTAAAGGCAGGGAAACCTGAGAATGAGCCTGAGTTTCTAACCCGGTACAGGCGACAGCTGCACGGGGTGAGTTACGATGTGAACGGATGGAGCTCGTTCAGGCCAGAGAAGGAAGGCCAATGAGAGAGAGAGCGAGGGCGAGCGAGAGAGTGAGAGAGAGGGCAGCAGGTGCAGGGAATCTTGGCCTGGGCCGATCAAACGGAGCACGGCCAGACGCTGTAGCAAGCTGCAGCTGGACCCAGAAGGAGAGAGGATCCAAACCACCACAGGTGTGTCATTCACACAGAACCAGTACAGTTCTCCACACACATGCCACTTGACACTCTGGAACGGAAATATTCACAGGTTAATCAGCACATTGCAGAAAAGAGACAGTTGAGAGAACTCAAAATATCAAGGCAACACTTGAGTTAGTCCGAACATTTGGCTTTTAATCATCCTGACTAGTTCGTTTGTTCTTCCAGTCGTAGGCTGTCCATAAAATATTGCATTTTTAGAAGGGAGAACTTAGCCTACCTTACCTTACAGCCTACATTACTTACAGTCTCTTTATTTTATAGGGGTAACTAATGCAGCATTAGGAATGTTGCCTAAAGAATTTTAGCTCTTTCCCCAGCCAGGAATCAGTCTGCTGGGAAAATCTCGTCAGTGTTACCCACTACATAGCGGCTGTATAGACAAGGAGGATGGTGTTACCATCATCGTCTCCACTGAGCATCTCGTTGTCTCAGCAAGTATAAAATATACTTGGAAAATTCAAATAACTCCAAAAACTGCTTGTGTGTGCTATTTATCAGACCTGCTGGCAGTGAAATGTATTAATAACTGACCTGTCGGGACGTGTTGTGTGTTCAGTAGAAAGAACAATGGTAACATTATCATTCTGCTCCTTAGTTTCTGGTTTGCATAGAATAGCATGTAACACCTCTACCCACCACCCAGCAGACTGGAGTTTGATTCTCTGCCCAGGCAAGAACATCTAGTTCCCAAGAGTCTCTGGGAAAGACCCCTAATGTTAATAATGCAATGTAGGTTAAGTTTCCCCTTTTACAAAAAGCCTTTATGACAGCCGACTTAAGCTGATAAAAACATATAAAGGCCTTTTTCAACAAGTGTCGGTCATTATAAAGGTTTCAGTCAGTCCTAATGTCATTTCACCTCAGGAAAGGTCATCATGAGGGACACTTTATGTTTAGGTAGGTTTATGCCAGTTAGTTGTTATGAAAGGTATGTGTTTGTGTCACAACCTTATGAATTCCGGCCTTAAGTGAAGTGTTACTAAACCCTTTTTGGCATATTATGCGTAGTACAAGTGGTTTTAGATGAACGGATTTTATATTATACACATGGTGATTTGGCATGGGCTTCATCTTCTGAAGTGCTATACATTGAAATATCAGCACATATTATTGTGATTGTACCCCATTTCACTGTTGACATATAATAGTTTTTGAGACAATGCTGAGACAAAAATTGAATAACAGCAGTTCTTTTTTATATTCCATGATCTTCCGGCCTGCTGTTGCTAGGCTACATGCGTGAATAATGTGGACTGAGATTGCTCAAAGAGATTTAAAAATATATATATATATATTATAGTCTAATATTCCTTGCTACCTCTCAGCCAGTCACAATGCAAGGCTGGAACTAGCTATTTTATAATATGAATTATTCAGTAGCCACTGAGTAACTGACTTGTTACGGAATTATGTGTAAGCTGTGCAGTTATGTGCAGAGTGAGAAAGTCCTGAGTAAAAGGTTTAAAGTTTCATAGTCTCTTGGTGTTTGGCATGCTTTCAGTCAGTCTTGCTGGAATGCAGTCTCTCAGCTGTTCATCCTGACTTTATGTTAGGGAGGTTGTTGTTGGTGAACACTCACGGTGCAGTGGTTGTATTGGTCACAGTGCTAAGGACAAAACTAGGGAATGTAAAAACTGTGCTTTGAGTACATAAATGCACATGTGGATCATAAATTGGAACAATAAAGCACAAGAAAGTATAGTATATAGTAGAGCTTTCCGGTCACTGAGTTAGGTTTAGATTTAGACTGTGCATGTATAATACTGTACATGTGTGAAGCCATGTGCTGACAAGATTTGAGAGTGTTTATAAGGTTGTAGGTGATAAATGTTCAGGTTGTAAAGATTGTTCATGAGAGATGGGTATTTCTGTGTGCGTGCATGCATGTGAGGACAAGAGACAGCTCATAACTGTGTAGTCCTGGTCTGAGATGGTGTTTGTGGTCAGTGGGTCAGTGTTTGCTAGGAGCACTTCACAGTCATGCTGTTATCTCACTGACTGTTCAGTTATTTATAGCTCTTGGCGAACAGGGCTCTCATTTACATGTTTTTGTTGTAGAAAACAAAAGCATTCATTTGAAAGTGTGCGGTCATGTCGCTGCTGATTTCCATCTTTCTCTCTATCCTCTCTCTCATTCCATTCTCTCTCTCTCTCTGCCTCTCTACCTCTCTCTCTTCTCTCTCTCTTCCTCTCTGTCTCTATGTCTCTATCAGGCCTGCAAGCATATAAACGAGGTCTCAGACTGACAAACACTTGAAACATTTGTTGCTGCGTCAGTGCCTTTGAGGAATTAAAGCAGCAGCAAAGTCAGAGAAACTGATTTAACCCTTCTCTCTATATATCCTCTCTCTCTCTCTCTCTCTCTCTCTCTTTCTCTCTCTGTCTTCTTTCTCTATCCTCTGTCTCTCTCTCCTCTATTTTATTCTCGCTCACACTCACTTTTTCGCTTTCTTTTTGTGTATTTCTCATTCTCTTCTCTCTGTTCTGCTCTCTCTCTCTGCCTGTCTCTCTGTCTCTCTGTTTCTCTCTCACATAATTTCTGTTGCTCACTTTCTCTCTTCATTTTTGTGTCTCTCCTCTCTCACTTTTTGCATGTAGTTTTCCATCTCATCTTTCTCTCTGTCCTTCTCTCTCTCTCTCTCTATCTCTCTCTCTCACGTGCTTTCGCCTTCTGCTTCTGTTCTCTCTCTCTCTGTCTCTCTCTCTCCCTGTCTGTTTTTAATGTCTGTCTCTCTGCCTTTATCTCTCTCTCACTCTCTGCCTATTACGTGTTTCAGAGTCACGCTAATGAAGGCCACCTTCATTCAAATCAAATCAGTAATGTCATTGCTTTCCTTGGCTCAGGGACAAGGATATAATTAAGATCACTTATATTCAAGCTGAAGCTCTGAGCATCTCATGATGATATTTATGAATGTGTTGAACCACTCATAGTACTTTGTGCTGTAGGGCTTTTTTCTAAAGGCTGTGGTTGATGTTTGTGCGGGCTGCAGTATGTGCGGAGTGTGGAGGATAAACAGAGCAGACAGGCCACAGTGACTCAGTAGAAACCGCCTGCTCTCCTCTTCAGACCGCTGAGGATTTCATTAATGACACTGCAGCCTCCCCTAGTGCTGAAGAAGAGGATTATCAACCAGCTACCCCATGCAACAACCTCCTTTGTTATGATGGAGGTGCTGAGGCATGATATATAGAGTTTAAACGATTTAAATAAAATGAATCACTGTGTATATGTACAAAAAATAAATATGGATGAGTTGACATTTAAGACCAGATAGAGAATAAAGAAAAACAAGGCTAGAACTACACAAAGGCAGGACTAGAAACCCTAACAATTGCCCAATAATTATTCAACAGACAGGATAGGCAGGGGCAGAGATAAGACAAGAGACGAGACCTTTTAGCCAAACCAGATAAATCTGAGCATAATTAGAGCCACCATTATCCATTATATTAGTAATGAAGTAGTCATCTTATTATCAGCATTGTATAATTCTGTGTTACAAAAATGCACATACATTATTTGTGTGCATCAGTCTCAGTGGGAGGGGTTTACTATTTACTTATATATACACATTTATAACCTCATATATTCTGCACAGTTGTAATACAGTTTCACAATTTCATGTTTCGTGAGAGTTAAATACATAAGGTGATTCAATACTGCATCAAAAAAAAAACAAAAAAAACAGTGTTTAATACACGGAATCAAAATGTAAATCTGCACTGTCAGTATGCTGATTTGTCTTTTCCAATGGTCTCTCATTTTCTGTTGTTCATGGAAAGCATCAGAGTAAAATGAGAGACAAGGGTGGAAGGGTGGGGAAGCATACCCCCTCTGTATGCTCCCACACTCAAATGACTAAACCTTTTTGCCTTTTTTATAATTAAAGCTCTGCAGAATGGGTATTGTTACAAATCCAGAGCTAAGGACTAATTATTTGTTTTAAAAACCATGCCATGTTGTCATAAATTGTCTGCCAAGTATATATTGTCCATTTTTCAGAGATTTATAAAACATATTTAAAGTTTTTGTGAGATCCAGTTTTCTAAACGATGCAATAGCAAAAAGGAACTGTCTCCCACTATATATTATATCAATGGAAAGAAGAGAATACATATACCTCTGCTTTTGAGTAACGATACATGTCACTGCTTTCCTTGTACAACTAGAATGATGTTTTAAATATTTTTCCAAATTCAGCAGGACCTACAGGGGTTCCTCAGGATACGACAGCCTTGACATACATCCTCCGGTGCGCTTACTTACGCCATTTTGGACTGTTAAAAGCACACGTGTTTTTACACTAATTTTTGGCATTTTTTCTGTTAGTACAGTACAGTGTACAAAGACTGTATATTTATGTCCTTTTACTTTTTCTGTAGCTTAGTTGTGTTTTTTAAGTTCTAGATTATGCTTTTACAACTTAGGACAGTTAAATGACTTAGACTAGGGTGTGCTCCACCAAAATTCGGGTTACATCACTGTCGCAAGAACAGATCGTAACTCGAGGACCCCCTTTACTCATGTTGGCTTCATCTGCTGTTCAGACACCTTTTCTCTGATATTTACTGGGCTAAGGTTTTTGATTTTACTTTCAGGTATCTCATAGCCCATTTCCCTTAACTGATTTAGCCTGCATTTACCTCATTCATTTTTCCCTTACTGTTAATTTTCCCCATACCTTGTTCTTTAGCCATACATTTATAGCCTTAAACAGTTTTAATCTGCCATGCTGGAGTCACTCATGATCAGTGGAGGCTTCTGTAAGACTACAGGTGAAACAATGTTTCACCAAGAAAAATAATACAAAAACTCTTCATAACTATCACTTTTTTACTGGTGTGAAACAAAAAAAATGCTCATAAAAACAAGGATGCTCTCCTAATTTCAGCTCCTCGATAGCGTTACAGTTGTATACGGCTCTGGTCAAAAACGTGAAACAGCGCCACCCCCCAACCGCGGTGAAACAGAGAATTTCAGTAAAACCTGTTTCACTAGCGTCCCCATTCATTTCAATGTAAATCTCCTCAGGCCCCGGCGGCTCGTGGATTTTCGAGGTTTCAATGGACTCTAATAGTAAATAAGTTCCACAAGTGACTGCCTACTGTGATAGGGTAGTTCTCCACTTCAAAATGACTGCCATAACACTGTGGCCAATCACCTTTGAAATAATTTTTCACTTCGTTCTATTTTATGTACTGAGCACTGACTTTAAGTGTGAGACTGAAGCTTCACACATAACAAAACACATAACATATTATTATTACATTATTATTTGTCTACGAGTGCACAGAAGGAAGGGCATTAGCTTGTTTGCTTGACTGCTTGCTAGCGATCCCCACCACCACCCAGCCAAGCTGGGCACAGGAAGCTAGTTAGCTACTTTTTGCCTGTTACTCCCATAATCACTTGCTAACTCCTGTGCGAGATGGATCCAGTCACCAATTTTGTGGCTGACAGGTTAAAGGCAGAGTTGCAGGTTCTGTACTCGGGTAAGGATTTTCATAGTGGAACAGAAAAACTTTGTGACCTCATTGCATTTTTCAAGACTGGTGGTCTTGAAAAAGTTATGTCAGAGGCTTACAAGTTGATGTGCTTGATTGCAACAATTGGAGTGGCCTTAGCTGGTGTGGAAAGAAGCTTGATGCAAGCTTTTCATGTCTGAAACATCTGAAAAGTTACACTCGCAATACCTTGGGGCAGTAGCAACAGCGAAACCTGGCTTTTCTTTCAATTGAAAAGAAACTGGTGAAATCCTTGAAAAAAATCCCTGCTGATATGACAGATTGATTAACAACTTCACCAAGAAGACCAGGAGGGTAGAATTAATTTATGGTGAGAAAGAGGTTAGATACGTTTTCTTGGGATTTAGAAATATTGTTAATTATGTACTGTTGAAATAAACATTACTATGACGTGTTTGTAAAATATGTACAATAAAATACTTTTTATATTTTGTAGTGATTTAACACAAACTATCAGGAGATTGAGAGAAGAGCAGGAGAGAGAAGATACATCAAAATGTGAGGCAGCAAAAGCAGAACATGGGGGTGAAGTACTTAGGGCAAGAAAATCAAGCTGCCCAGGGTGCATGGCGAGGTACTGAGTTTGTTTCGCGGCACGCGCCGGGGATGAAGGGTGGTTTGTTTCACCAAAAATATTGACCAGGAGCCGCCACTGCTCGTGATATTGTTAGCCACAGATGGCCAATCTGTACATATGTTCATTCATGTCATGTGTACAGATAAATTTTCAGCCATCTCCCATAGAGACTCTCTTTTCCTTTCCCTCTGGGTCGATCAGTCTTGGTCCCTCCCGAGGTTTCTTCCTCCAGCTTTAGGGAGTTTTTCCTCACGTCTGTTGCCTGTGGCTTACTCACTAGGGGCTTGGACCTGGACTCTGTAAAGCTGCTTTGTGACAACTTGGTTGTAATATATTTGAATAAATAAAATTGAATTGAATTGCATTGCAGCAAGGTCCACTTAGGACCAGAAGGCCAACATGATAACACTTTAAAATGTATTCTTTTTATGCATAGATGGTCTGCTGATCAATATCGTAAATAAATACTCATTATTTATTTATAAAGTAATTCACAGATGTGATCTTGTTGAAATGTTTTGATGCCTATATTACACAAAAACCTTTTAAACCTATGCATGGATATGGTCCTATGACCTGAAGCTACTTTTGAGGGATAATATTTGTGCAAAACTATTAACCTTGTGCTTATTTAACTACCAGCTGCTCAAATTGTAGCCTACTAGCCAAAACACGCCCATGCTTGACAAATTTGATGACACTCAGCCGGTAACTACTAATATTGTGTTAATTTGGACAAATCTATGTATGGAAACAAACATGCTGTCCCACAAGAAAGTAAAACTGCACAGCTTTGTTTTATGTTCAACTCCTAATTTTATTTTACTGCTTCTAATAATACCTCCGGGGTTGGGGGTTCAAATCTAGGTCCTGGCCTTGTGTGTGTGCATGTGTTGCATGTTCTCCTTATGGTGACATGGGTTTCCTCCGGGGCCTCCGGTTTCTCCCACAGTGCAAAGACATGAGCATCAGGTGAACTGGGGATTATAAATTGACTGTAGGTGTGAGTGTGTGAGTGAATAGTGTGTGCGAGTCCCTGCCTTGCGCCTGTTGACCCTGGGATAGGCTCCGGGTACCCATGACCCTAGTAAGGATTAAGCGGTTACAGAAAATGGATGAATGAATGAATGAATGAATGCTTCTAAAAATGTTTCCTTGTATAACACCTCAGCTAACAGGGCCATTTACTGCTGCATCTGTAAGTGAAGTAACATCTTGACTGGAGTTTCGTATCACAGAATGTAGTGGAGCCCAGCAAAACAATACATAGTACTGGCAGTTGTAGATTATCAACCAATAAATCAGTAAGTTGTCTCAGACCTAATTCTAGATCTTTGTATTTTATTTAAAGTGTATCAAGAAGAAATCTTTAATCATTTGTGTAATGCCATTTAAGCACCAACAGAGTAATTAATGTCTGACTGAATGACTAAATGTCTAGATTAATAGATAGATTCTGTGTAATTGCACTAAATACTGTTTAACCCTCTGGACAGTGCACTGGAGATCCTGTAAATTGGTAGGGCTATCTTTAACAGCACTCTCACTCTTAATGACAGGCCGCTGTTTTAGGTTAGGCTTTAACTGTGTATCCCATTTGCTGTCAGTGTTCGAAGGGTAATGAGCTTAAGAGCTTTTAATGGGTTCAAGTGTTTTTGTACTTAATTATTTTACATCCCTGAGTCCACTGGGTTGTACTATTACAACTGTTTAGGAGGCACTTTGTCCTCTCAGTGCTTGCAGGTGAGTCTACTGAGTAACATAATTATGCCAGCAGTGTAAAGTCTCCACAGCTATCATTAGATATGCAGTATTTTGTAACAGCCCCCAGTTCTTCATATCAATAGTATCACTTTGTAAGCTTTGTGGTAGAATGTTAATCCTCATAGGAGGTCATGAGGTTCTAAATATCACACTTCAGGAGGTTTTACTGCCTGTTGAGAATGACCTTTAAAAGTTAATGACCTTTAAAGAGTGATGCTTCAATTTAACCCTTGTCAGCTTGAGTGGAATATTAAAGTTTTTGACATCAGTATGCGTTTACACAGAAAACCCTTGTGTGATAACAAGACATAGCAAATACTGTATATGCACATCAT
The DNA here is from genome assembly GCA_037974365.1 of Hydrocynus forskahlii. Classification (NCBI taxonomy): domain Eukaryota; kingdom Metazoa; phylum Chordata; class Actinopteri; order Characiformes; family Alestidae; genus Hydrocynus; species Hydrocynus forskahlii. The sequence continues at coordinate 7,357,547 of JBBPCX010000160.1, forward strand.
TTTAGTCAGGAGAATCGGTTCTTCAGAATTATGTAACAACTGATATGTTTAGTGTGTTTAATCAATATGTCAAATTTGTGAACCCTATATTACTGCATAAATATGACCTAAAACATCATCAGATTTTCCTAAAGTAGATATTAGTAGATATAAATATTATAATTGGTCATTTATTCATGGATCCCATTTTGAATATTTGTGAGTAGCAAAAGCATATTAACTTTTCCTTTCAGTATCTGATTTGACCTCGTGCATTAATAGATACATCTCGTCGATGTTCACTGTTCTCCTTATTTGCTTAGAAGTTACCCTAGGTCTCTTTGTGACCGTTACACATGTCAAAGTAATACAAAGAAGTTACCCTAGGTCTCGTTGTGACCTTTACACATGTCAAAGTAATACAAATAATAATAAATTTGGTGGTTGTAAGCGATGTAATTATTTAATAAATTACACACCTGTAGTATTCGGTCATATACAGAACTCTAAATCCTATTTTACTATAAATGTAGTCACACATGAAAAGATTCTGACTGATGCTGTGGGGCTCCTCTTTTGAAGTGCAGCAGAGAGAATGAGAAATCTGACAAACTTTGCACAATAAAATGACAAAATGGCTAGAAGACATACCAGAGTAAAAAGGAATTATAAATGGCCAAATGAAGTTTAGTCCATCCTTGTGCTAACTAGTGACTGATCATTTTACTCTATTTCTGTTTTAGGTGACTTTAACCAGAGTGAACTTGAGATAATCTGAGAGATCATTTTGTTAGCTAATATTATTTGTGTAAAACATACGTACTTACAGAAGATGTCTGAAAGGACAAAATAACTGATTATTTGATTCGCAGATTCAGTAACAGGCTACAGTGAGACTAAACTGGAAATGCACTTATCACTCGAAAAAATTGAAATAATTTCCCACCTTTTAAAAATGAAGTTGACCTCTTTAGTCAGCATGTACTGTATGTTCCTTACCAGAAGGTGGAGCCAGAGCACTCTTTTCTGGACACTTTTCTGGTCAATGAAGTTTTAGTGGTGAAGGATGGCATGGCTATTAGTTTGAATAAGAGCCACAGTTGCTGATAGGATATGGAAAAGTATATAATTGGCAGTATAAATCACCAGTTTCTATTATATGGTTATAGAATGTGTGGGCTACTGCATGACAAACCATTTCTCAGTGAAACTTATAATAGCGCTGCACACATTTGGAGTCATCATTGTGAATCATTCTGACTTATATTAGTGTTTTGAAACTCTGCAGGTGGACCAAAAACAAAACGCCTTATGCACATGTATTTTACTGGCCACTGAAAACTGAACTATCTGACTGAAAATTCAACCTCAGATTTGGACCTTGTTGTGTGTGCTGAGTCAAAGGATTTAGCAAAGTGTTAAAAAAAAAATGCTCTCTGAGCTCTTTGTTGTTGTGCAACGCTCCTCAGATCCCTATTTCTCTTTTAGGAAGCATGCAGTTGGCCAGTGTTCTTGAAAAACTGATGATATCTGTTATGTGTTCAGGAAAGTCTATCATGATGTGACATAAAAATGTGACTTCCCCTAGTGAATGTGCACACAGGAGTGCATAATATGGCCAATGTATTAGTATTGCGATTCGATTCCTATAAATTGCAATTGCAATTACTTTCTATATGTTAAATGGCGCAATATGTCAATATATTAAAAAGGTTTGAAACATGCAAATATCATTAAAGTTTATGTATATTTAGTCCCTCATCGATAGAGTCCATATGTGGAAACTAAGCTGCAAAATCAGCCTACTTTCAGATCATACTTTTAGTGACATCACAACACTAGCACATTTGCATATATCTTCTTATTCAGCATACAGCAGTTTAGTGCTGCCCATCCACGCTGAAGTTTTAAGAAGTGCCTCAGCCCTGCACTGTCTTTTGAATGAGCTGAAATACAGGATAGCCATTCAGAAAAGAGTGTATTATAATGTATGTATAATAATGTATATTATAATTAAAGGCACAATGACAAAAACAGCCTGTTTAATTCTAAGGGATGTACAGAGTTTGGAAAATGGGCACACAAATGTCAAGTAATAAAAAAAAATGTAGAATATGAGCCCTCTAAAAACAACTTGGCGAAATCTGTGTCTTTAATGGTTAAAGGTTGGCCAAAATAATTTCTCAGTTTATCAAAACACCCAGTACAGCTCACCTGGAGCTGTGAATGGTCATGATGTCAAGTGTTCAGATCAGACACTCTTTTGCATGTTGCAGCCTTCAGCGATATGAGCACTGCACAAACCAAAATCACAGCTACGATTAACAGGCAATATATTGTGCAGCACTGGTGCACAAGCATTTTCCAGGTATTTCCTTAAAAATTTCCCAAAGACTAAAACAAAGACTTAGATTTTTTTTATCCACATTTACAGTATCTCATTTTTGTGCACAAGAGGACTTTTAAGAGCATCAGCACTGGTACCTGTATTTTGCAGTACTCAATATTGAAGCGAAATAAAATGTTCATAAAATCAGTAGTATGATGCTCGTACACCTCTCAGTTCTTCCTTGAGAGCAGCAGGAAAGGTGGCGGTGTGGAAGTCTGCTGGAGGCAATGTAATTAATTATACCCCACACACACACACACACACACACACATATACTTCATTACGTTCAAGGTTAATCCCCCGCTTATCTTCTGGCTCCTCCCATCAACCCCCCTTTGCTCCCTCATTCCCTCGCTCCCTCGCTCCCTTCCCTCGCGTTACCTTGAGCCGACAGCAGCATTGGGGCGGGAGCGGATCTATTACGTCTTATCACGGCGGGACAGGCCGAAGACGCACCCCTGTGAAATATGGCTCCTGTCACAGCAGCCAGAGGAGAACGCGCTGCCCTGAACTCACAGAGAGAGAGAGAAAGAGAGAGAGATAGTGAGAAGGAGAGAGACAGAGAGAGAGAGGGAGAGAGAGCGAGAGAGAGAGAGAGAGAGAGAGAAAGAGAGACAAAGAGAGAGAGAGAGAGATAGTGAGAAGGAGAGACAGAGAGAGAGAGAGAGAGCGAGAGAGAGAGAGAGAGAGAGAAAGTGAGACAGAGAGAGAGAGAGAGATAGTGAGAAGGAGAGACATCAAGGCCTTCTTCCTTTGTTTCCTTTATTTTGGATTTCTCAGTCACACCAGTTATCCTTTAATAAAAAAAAGTATGTCCTCATCTTAATGGTAATTATTCACTAATTTTCTTAATCTCATTATGCACTTTTTATAGTTTTACCTACAACAGACAGCCTAAATACTTGTGCGTTTGTGCACCCAGAGAGAGGCAATAATTTCAGAAAAGGTCATTATTAACAGAATTAATGGAGTGTTTGTATTTTAAATCAACATGTACTGCAGTTCTGCTCTCACTTCATTAGTAGGATTTGGTTGAATTGTGTTAAACTGTTGAAATAGTGGAAAATTATCCAATGATTTTGTTCTTTGTGGTCTGGATAGATCTCCAGCTCAGAGCAGGTCTGGCAGTGGTGACGCCACCGGACTGAAGGTCTGACATCAAACACCAAAATAATCCGGAACTGAAAGTGGAATAGACAAACCGGGTGAGATTATTTTCATGAGGAAAACGTCCCTCTCACTACAGTTGAGGTACATGAATCACTGCCCATGAGTTTGGGAGGCACCTGGAATGTTTAATCTAGAATTTGTGAGAAAATGTTCTTGTTTTGTCGCTAACGTGGGTGTAAGAGCGTGCTGGAGTCCCAGAGGGGGGCGCTGAGGAGGTCCGCCTCTGGTGCCCCTGTGTCCTACTGCAGCAAAGGAATTGCAGGTATATTGACTTTGTATATTTATGAGCAACAAACTGTGTCTAAATCTAATAACTGCCTGTTGAGGACTGACTCAAGGACACGGTCACATTAAGCATAAAACCCCTCTTAGGGGACAAATATACAAAGGCATATTAAATATGAAATTTTCCTGCAAACTTTTGTGCACTCTATTTTTAAAATATTTAACGTATTAAAAAAACTTAACTTTGGCATAGGCTATATTTTTTATTTGTTCAACACTAATATATAAGAGTTATTGAAATGCCATCTCTGGAACCACAACAACAATACTAATAACATGATAATTATTATTAATAATAATAATAATAATAATAATGATAATAATAATAATAATAATAATAATAATAATAATAATAATAATAATTTAATGCCTATCAAAATTCTGTTTTATATTTTTTATATAGATAAATGAATACATGCATGTTACTATTTTAAATATGCATATATTTGTTTTTATATATTGTCACTGTTTATTTCATCCATGACCCCCATTTATGACCAGAGCCCGCTCTCGCTCTCTTTAGACCCACAGCAGCTCGGACTGTCACTTCAAACCCACACCTTCAGTCTGTCCAGGCTTTCAGCAGAAACAGTCTGTCTCTGTTTTTCTCTCTGTCTTTCTCTCTCTCTCTGTCTCTCTCTCTCTGTATCTCTCTCTCTCTCTCTCTCTCTCTGTCTCTCTCTCTGTATCTCTCTCTCTGTCTCTCTCTGGCTGTCTCTCTCTCTCTGTCTCCCTCTCTGTATCGCTGTCTCTCTCTCTCTCTCTCTCTCTCTGTATCTCTCTCTCTGTGTCTCTCTCTCTCTTTCTCTCGCTGTCTGTCTGTCTCTCTCTGTCTGTCTCTCTCTCTCTCTCTGTATCTCTCTCTCTGTCTCTCTCTCTGTCTCTCCCTCTGTATCTCTCTCTCTCACTCTCTCTCTCTCTCTCTGTATCTCTCTCTCTCTCTCTCTGTCTCTCTCTCTCTCTCTCTCTCTCTCTCTCTCTGTATTTCTCTCTCTGTCTCTCTCTCTATTTATGAGCTACTTCATAAAGGAAAATATTCTCCTGAATAGAGCCTAAGCTCTTCTCTTGTGACTAATAACTGTGTGTGTATGTGTGTATAAGTGTGTGTGTGTGTGTGAGAGAGAGAAAGACACTAATTCGGGACTGCTGCTGGAGCTCACCACGCCATTAGGAGTTTGCATTATTATTTTCAGTTGCTGCGAGCGTGTCCGTTTCCCTGTCGTCCATTAAGGCCGGGGTCCTCGTCCTCCTTGGTTTCCAGAGGTAATTTCGCTCCTCCAGGCCGTCTGTTGACTTTGACTCCGCAGTCAGAATGTGCTGGTACAAGTCGTCATTTATGAGTTTCCAGGGGAACGCTGGCTGTTTGTTCGCTCCCTCGTCGGAGTGAGTTAACCACCGTTATTGTATTTTGCCCAACAGCGCACTTACAGTGTTATTAAATCTGGCATGCCTTTATCTGACTAACGCGCTGCGGCGACTCGGCCAAGTAATTTCCATCACCTGCATCTTTTTTTTCAAATCTCATTTCATTTCTGATCGTTTACTCACGTCTTAATGATTCAGACAGTTAATATGCTTAACACACATCATGGTAGAATGATATGTAAACACAAAAAAGTTTGGAAAATACATGGAAATTGGAACACACGTTGGAAAAACACATTGGATCAATTCTGTAAATGAAAAGAAAGCCATCTGTAAATTAAAAACTGTAAAAATTTCTAACTTTAAATTCTTACTTCTTTGTCATAAACTACGTGTTTGCTTATCCCCTGTTCAGCCTCTTTAACCCCTCACAGTTAAATTATAAGGAGTGTTTCTGACAGGGGCACCCTCTGAGCCTTAATCTGTACAGTGAAATAAAAAATACTTCATTTCATTTTGATGTAATCGTTATATTTTTTGTATTTAAATCTTGTAGCACTATTTTTATTTCTTTGTTAAAATTTGATAGAAAACAAAAGGGTTGAATTCTTGAAATGTCCAGTGAGTAGCTTGCACTTTTTTTCTAGGTTGACACAACCAAGCGAGCTCTCCCATTGGACAGACCTTCAGACGTAGGACAGAAGGACTAATACGTCAGATTAACCTTCAACAAGTGACAGAGCAACCGTATGATCTTGATTTCCAGTTGGTGGACCAGTTTTGAAGGATAAATATCACTCTTGGTGTTCTGGAAGTCCTAGATATGTCACTGACTGTGAAAAGTCTGATCAGATTTTAGTCAGTTGGAACCTGAGAAACTGCTGCTTTTGAGATCAATAATGAAATGTTTCAGA
>JBBPCX010000160.1:7365066-7425631 GCA_037974365.1 Hydrocynus forskahlii
GATAGGGAGAAGGAGAGATAGAGAGAGAGAGAGAGAGAGAGAGAGAGAGAGAGAGAGAGAAAGGGAGACAGAGAGAGAGAGAGAGATAGTGAGAAGGAGAGACAGAGAGAGATAGAGAGAGAGAGAAAGAGAGAGAGCGATAGTGAGAAGAAGAGAGACAGAGAGAGAGGGAGAGAGAGAGAGATAGTGAGAAGGAGAGAGAGAGAGAGAGATAGTGAGAAGGAGAGCGACAGAGAGAGAGATAGTGAGAAGGAGAGGGAGAGAGAGTGAGAGAGAGAGAGATAGTGAGAAGGAGAGAGAGTGAGAGAGAGAAAGAGAGAGAGATAGTGAGAAGGAGAGAGACAGAGAGAGGGAGAGCACAGGGGAAGAAGTACAGGCACTCCACAACTATCACCCGATTCAAACTAATGGGCAGATTTCCAAGGCCGAGTTTGATTCCGGTGCCTGACATTGATTTGGCACACAATTAACCTCACCTCGCGTCCTCCCCCTACCTTCCTCTCTCCACCACTCTCTGACTTCTCCTCTTTCTTTCCCTTTGTGCTCCTCCGTGCTTATTGATTTTCACTCCAGGCCGAGTTTCTTTTCTCCTCAGTAATAAACACTCCATCTCCACTTGCTCAGACTCAACTGAATTAAGCAGAAGATGTACAATTATGTTTACATTTGTTTGACATAATGTTTAATGGCTTTGGTAGAAACGAACTTGATTCGAAGGAAAGATCATTACTTTGCGGTTCCATTTTTTACAACGGCTGGTTAATGGCTTGCTTTTGTGAATTACACTTGCAAATATGCTTTTAAATGTGTACTTTAAAAACATATTACATCAGCACTTTTCACCCCGCAAATGATGTGATCAAAGCTGTTAGTGCTAAACGTGATCTTTGGTTCACAAACTAAGGCAATAATGGTGATACAGCAAATCTCATACAAGCAGTGACAGTAGCAATTAATATGAAATCGCATTTACAACAGCAGTGACTGAGGAGAGGTGAGGAATAGGTCGAGCAGCAAATATGTACTGTACATTTGCATGTATCTTTGAGACTCCTGACAATGCCTTTATTAGTATTAGATGATGAATTACTACATTGCTGTAAGTATTAGTTTATAGACAGGGGTTGACTTATTTTTTTTGCTCTAGTACTCTAATGAGTACTTAATGTATTGGTATGCACCAAAATAAAAAAAATTCTTTGTGTCCCGGCCATGGTTCTGGGTGGGTTTTGCGCGCAGAGGTCTGTGTCTCGTACCGGGGCAGGCCGTGAAGTCCAGGGGTGGGGCGGGGCATGTACCACTTATGTCGACCCCTGTTTATAGATATTAATATCCAATGTAAGACATGCATCTTCAAAAATTCTATTTTTGAGGAACATTAACTATGCCCTTGTTTGTGAGTTCACCATGGTTTTAAAATGAGGTTTTCAGGTTAAGTTGTAAGACCATTAGTAGCTGTTTTTTTTATTGACATTATATAATATATTATCCATTTCTGCTGTTATTAGAGAGCTAGCAATCCTTTTTGATGACTGACACTTATATCAGTCAGTAAAGCATTGCTTTTAAAGCTCTGTAGCAATTAACTGTTGGAGTTCATTTAATATTTGTATCAGCTTGTCATGTTTTGCATGCTGAAATCACTTTCAGTAAGACAATATCTGGTTTTCATACTAGTTTGGTGTCCACCTGAAGTGTCAGACTTACACTGTGAGTTTTGTTCCAGGAATGACCCCAGCAGTCAGTGACAGTGATATTATAAAGATGGATAGGGCTCGGCTTAATGGCCCTCCTGTGAGGTGACTGGCCTGTCCTGGAGATTTATAAACTCCTGTATTAAAAATACAACTCAGAGCACATCAACCATGCTGGCTGAATTACAGCAGTCAATACATGTTTAATGGGTCCTCTGTTTCAATTAAATAGCCGCATCCTTTTCATCACTTTCGCGATTTGTTCACTCCTCAAAGACAGAATGATGTTAATGTGCGTTATACTAGTCAGATGACCATGCTCTGTAGCGTGCATATGTAGTATTAGTTGTGTTTTCTTAAATGAGGTACGTAGAGACCTGCATGTTGGCCTGATGTAAATATACTGGATATAAACAAAAAGAGAAAAGTTAAAACTCACCCTCTACCTTTCGCTGATCATGCACTTTTTTATTGTTGGGTAAGATTCAGAAGGGCAATTTCACTCTTCTAGTATCAATGACTTTTCCTGGAACTTAAATTATGTGTGCTCAATGGACTGTTCCACCATCAGTTCCACTTGACCAACATCTCACACCAGTGTTCTAAAACCTCGGCCTACAAGGTCACTACAGGCATGCTGTGTTTGGTCTTTTAGTGTATTGTCTTTATATTACCAGCTCTGGATCAAGTATCAGACTGAGGAAGTTGGTGTTGCAGAAGTAGAAGATTCATATTAAGGGAATTGCTTGAAGGGGTAGCTCAAACCTTTTTTTGATTTAAGATACAATAATGGTAGCTTTCTGTTACTTGCAAAAAATATTGTGATGTAAGAAAGAAAAGAAATATTATGTTTTAAAAAATAAATCATTGAGTTATATTGAATGACCATTGATATATGTGTTTATTGTCTGTCTTATTTGCCATTAAATATTCCTTCATGTTAGAATAAAAAAGTTTTTTTTTTTTATGACTCTTATCAAGAACTTTAATTATCATATAATTTCTTCCCCAAAATGTCAGGTAATCCTCTTTAGTTTAAATTTTTCAATACATAGAATTAGTATTGTTTTATATATTATGTAGTATGTAATAATGTGATGCATATGTATGGATGTGTATATATGGACTAAACACTGGTATGTACAGTGCTGTGAAAAAGCCACCCAAGCAAATCATATAAACGATTTAAGAGTATTTATGTGCTGGGCACATTAACGCATTATCATCGCGTTAACGCATTATTTAATTAACGCCGATAATTATTTTATCGTGCGTTAACGCAGTTTTTTTTTTATTACTCTTATTTTGAAAGTTTGCTTTTCTGTGCTCGACCGCTTCGCCTCACTTTAACAGAGACACTCACTTCTGAACATACTGACTGCTTCTGCTGCTCCCTGATAAAGGAAAAATGTTTCCTTGTTTTTCTATTACAAACTAGATTAAACTTGAATGTGCTGCTGTGGCAAGTAGCTTTGGTTTTATATTTTATTTGAATACATTAATGTTTAGGTTGAGATTTAATATTTGAACTGCAGCTGTGTAACTGTGTTAAAGAGAACACTGGTGTTAAAAAGCTCCTTATTAGTTTAAAGTGTTTGCAAGCCAAATGTTATTGCACTTTTGTTCATATAGCAGTACTTTAAAAATAATAGTGCTCAGTACAGTACTTTTGCATTAATGATTTATTTTTGTGCATAGCAATGCCAAATAATCACGATTAATTGCATAAAATAATCATGTGATTAATTGTGATTAAAATGTTTAACTGTTGCACAGCATATATATATATATATATATATATATATATACCTACCCAGTGTCATCTACAAATGTCACCAGGTAGGTACTAATCTGCATGTTAAACATCAGTCAGTCTTTTATTTTCAAGAGTTGGAGGACAGTAGAAGCAAAAGTGCATATTCTTTCCTACTCCTACTATATATTCCAGTGGTGTACTGCAATGGAAGGCTAAGCTATGGGACCAGACTAACATGATATGACTCCACTTTGAGCTACAGAGAGTGCTTATGTAATGTGTAGTGTTACTGCATTTTAAACAAAATGAAAGTGAACAAAGCAGGACAATTCACTTCACCCTTCTAGCTTTTTGATGCAGCACATTTTGCTCCAAAGAAGATAAAAAAAATTTCAGCATTTTATTTTCCTGTGCTGAGAGCGAAAACCAAGTATGAGTCATGGCACAGCTGTGAAATGCTCTTCGGCAGGGGTGGGATGAGATGAGCAGAGCCTCCATTTGTTTAGGCTATTCAAAGAAATCTGTTCTGCTCTGGGCTGCAGCGTGCCAAATGTTAGATTACTATAGCATGTTCTTGTCAGAATCCCACTGATATTTATGGTAATCTTTTTTTTTGGGTCAAAACGTAACAAGCGCCCTGTAGCGCTGTTGCAGTAGAATTCTTGCCCTGCATTCTAAAGAAGCTCCTTTAAGCATGACCATTTTTCATGGCTGATCATGACCATGCACAGCAACCCGCTAGCGAGGGAGTCTGTCGTTGTCACAGTCCACAGGGCTTGCAAAGTTGCCATATTCCTTCTGTTATAATCCTAGTGTTCTGGGGTCAAGCTGAGGTGTCACTCATCCTTTCCACTTTTCCTCTTCTAGACCATCGTACGAGGGAGCAGGCCACCCAAGGATGCTTCCATCAATGGCCTGCTGGAGGAGTTTGACAGCATTTCCGTGACCCGCTCCAACTCCCTGCGAAAGGAGAGCCCACCAGGAGTGCACCAGGCTGGATCCAGCAAGCAGCCCTCTGTAGCCTCAGCTAATGCAAGCAGCAGTGGAGGCCCAGAGGAGAACGGCTTCAGCCATTACTATGCCCGCTATTCCTGTGACCTGGACAGCAGCAGGGACTTCTCATTGGACCCATACCGGGATAAAGGAGGCTACGATGGAGAATGGGCAGTGGGACGCCACTACAGATTCTCTGTCAAGCAGAATGGCCATCCCGTCCGTAGCCCCTTCTACCCGGACGCCATGCCCCAGAAGGCCTCGGACTATGCCAAATTGCCGCCAGACTATCATGCCTACCTGGAGAGCAAGGTGCGCTTGTCTGCTGATGAGATGGGTGCCAGAGGCAGCAGGGACTACTACAGGGCCTCTCTTGGAGGGTCCAGTCAAGACTACCTTGGCACGCCGTCCCGGGCTTCTCTGCACAGCGAGCAGATGAGCTACCCGGACGCAGACTGGAGCGGCGGGGCCTATGGCCCGGGCCTGAGGGACGAATATGAGAAACGGCCGAAATCATCTTACATCTCCCAGACCAGCCCCCAGCCAGCAATCCGCCAGCGCTCCAGATCAGGCTCGGGCCTACAGGAGCCCAGCCTCCCCTATGGCATCAGTGCCTTCAAGGCTGCACCACAGGGCCCCTATAGCTCCTACACCTATCCTCGACTCTCTGAAAACACCTCTGCCTCCCAGATCATCAGCAAGGTAATCTGCTCATCCATCTCTTTCTCTTACCTCTTATCTTTAAATGTCAGATATGGTTTGGAATCCCACTCACCTTCTTTACTCACCGTTTGAGCTAACAGGACCAAGGAAACATATTGGGTCGGTTTCCCGGACAGGGATTAAGCCTAGTCCTGGATTACGTAGTGCTGTGAATAGGGATTTTCCATTGAAAAGGAAAGGGTAGTCCGAGACTAGGCTTAATCCCTGTCTGGGAAACTGACCCATAATGTCCCAAAGCTATTGAAGGATTAGACAGATTTAATTCTTGATGCTTAGTTTAGGCTTTAATTGTTTTTTACTTTCACCTAGATATAGTACTATTAATGGTTTTTTAAGGTTTTGCATTTATTTGTTTTGTATGTTTACGTACACTGTTCTGTATGGTGTTGCTGTTGAAACAAAACCTTGCATCTCCGTTTTTTTTTTTTACGTAATATGAAAGTAAAATGTGCAGTTTCATGATTGCACATTCATTATGAATTAATAAAAAATCGAGTCCCATTTACTTACATTGAAAGTTAAGAATATTTTTTGCTTCTCCTGTAAAGTACCTTTTTGGAGAAACAAGGTTTTGTTCCTGCTGCAACAGTATGAGTACAAAAAGATAAATTGGCAGTTCGGCAGCCTAGGGTATTGTTTGTGGGCCCTTTTTCTACTGATTTTGGTAGATGTTTTTTTCTGTGTCCTATCAGCATCCTGACTAAGCACAATTCCACACGCCCCAAATGTATTTTGATTCATTTAAGGCATTGATAATGCAGGCCTGTATATGGTCATGTCACATTAATTCTCTATGTATGTTGTAAATTGCAGTTGCAATACTTTGACCGGATCATGTCATCATCATTTGTAATGAAGCTAACAATGTAATCTAACCTAATGTAATCTAGTCTGATCTAATCTAATGTAATTGAATCTAACTGAATTGTGCAAAATTTATATCACATCATTACATCAAAGTTACATAACATTGAAGAACATTTACAAATAGATAAAGCCCTGCTGAATAGGCTAATGAAATAAATGACAATATTACATTACAGTAAATTATAATGTAGTAGTCAATGCCCTGGAGAAGCCCATTAACTTTACCCTGCCCCCACCCTGACCCTCCCTCCCTGACCCAGACGACGCTTAGATAGGGTTTTATCTCCTGAGTCGCATCTCGCCGCAGGCCAGAATGCTCTTGTGCTCTGCAGCACTGGCTCTGTGATGGATCTCATGTCACCGCTTAATCTACTCGCCCTGAACGGGAGCTGGGCTGCCAAAGACACAAAATTACTTTTACGAGAGTGGTGCAGAAATCAATTAACGGAACACTGGCAATCTCACCGATAACACCGGTTCATCCGAGACTGGGAGGTGAGGCCCTGTGCAAAGCGCACAGAGCTTTAGCGTATTAAACAGCCCAGCTGAGAACTGCTTTATGGATGCAGAGCTGCAGTTTTACTGGGGAAATTAAGAAGGAACCAGAAAACTATCATAATAATAAACTGCATACTTACAATTATTGTACAGATATCCCACACAACACTTAAAAACACATTTGATGTGATGTCTAGCATTACGAGAGGCTTCATTACAGTCATGTGCAAAAGTTGGGTGCCCTGGTCGAATTAGATTTTGTTGATTTTCTAAGTGAAAATGTACAGAGGTATTACAGACAATACATTTACATTTTAGTGCACTATTTATTTCATATTTTTTTATGAGTGTAACCAATTGAAAAAAATATAAAATGCACAATTACATTTTGCATAGGCCGCAAGTTGTTTAAATTTTTCAATATGTTGAATAAATCAAACAAACAGTAATTGTGCATTAAAATGTGCAAAGACATTTGCGTATGGCCAAATCACTACACTATTGCAAGAACAGCATTTTTAAACATTTTTATATCTGTCTGTAGTTTTACTACTTTACAAGTAAACATTACCACCTGATATTCTGCTCTCCACTGAGCACTAAAGAAAACAGGAGGAATTGGCAAAAAATGTAACGAATTATACACATGAAGGGAACCTGACTTGATATCTAACGTGATTTTTGATATTATGTCAAAGTGAGCATTTTAAATGATCTCTACTTACAGCTTTTCTAAGAACAGGCAAGACAGTACAGGAGTCATGCAGACAACTTTCTGCTACCCCATTCTGCTTTTGCTGTAAAAGCTTTTGGGTCATCTGGCAAGAATTGAATAGAATAGAATAGTCTTTATTGTCACTGTTACAGGAACAATGAAAAACAGTTTGGTAGCTCTTCGTGGCAGAATAATAATTAAGAAAATAAATAAATAGAAAACTTTAAATATAAGTTAAACTAAACCGTAAAATGTGAACAGTATACAGAGGAAGGGAAAAGAAAATAAAAAAACCCTATATACAGTACAAAATGCAGCAGTAGTCCACAGTTATATTGCACAGTCATGTAAGTGAATATCGCACAATGTCATGAATTGGGGGGGGGGCTACTAGCTAAGACTGTATGACTTGTTTAAATGAAATATTTTAAAATTACATATGTATATATATATATATATATACACATGCACAGACATATTCTTATTTCTATGAGCTAAATTGAAAATTTGTCTTTCCATGGTATCTATTTTATCTTTCATCATCCACATGAGCTAGCCAAGTGTCTTCAGGTTTTTTATTGAACAGCTGTATGACTTGACACAAATATGAAAAGGATTCACTACAACTCTTTATGTAGCAATGGGACCATTTCCCATTCATCTTGATTCTCAGCATGTGATAAACTCACCTCTTTCCGCAGCTCAGGTCTTCTAACGAACCAAACCTTTTTTCTGCTGCTGTGGGCCACTATGTATAAAGGTGGACAGCTTGGAGACTTGGAAACACACACACACACACACACACACACACACACCCCTATACACGTGGCAAGTAAGAGCCGCAGCTCATTGTGACAAATTGATGTTGCGGCACTTTCCTTTTCTGCAGCCTTTGCATAAAAGCGGCCGCACGATGTTCCACCGCGGAATTCAATTTCACAGTTCAGTTGGGTTGTTGATTACACTGCCAAATTCAGATTAATGTGCGTTTAACGAACATGGATCAGGAGACCCCTGGCTGACAGCCAGCCAGTGGTGCCGGAGAACGATAGCTGCGCCCACGCAGAGGGGTCCCGGGATCCTCCGTCCCGCGAGCGCTTCAGCAGAAGATGATTGATTAAAGGAGTCCGCGGGCGTAATTACACGCCCCTGCCGTAACAACCGGCTCCACTGCACCAGCCTCCTTGCACCGGGCTGCTCATCATAAGGCTTTTAAAAGGACTATCCGTGTCCTGTCATCTTGAATTTGTGTTGGGTGGGCGTGGCAGGGGTAATTTAATTTACTGCCCATCCCGACCCCACTGAGGCAGGGAAAGTATCGCATGGGATTTGTTCAAAAGCAGAACAACTGGGAAGATTCCTGCCTATTCCAGTTCTGTAGAGATACAGCAAGAAAAGGCAAAAGTATTTGGCAAAGTCATACAATAGCGTTTGCTTGTCCTGTGAAGTTTCCAGACATTTTTTTCTAATTAATGAACTTATTTAAGTTACATCTGTAGTTGACAACGGTGTTCATGTGTACACATACGCTCTGGAGCATGCTCAGTTCTAAACACTGGCTAGATGGGTACAAAGCCCCTTGCTTTGGGCTGGGAGCGTGGAGCTACATCTATCTCTCTATCTATTAATCTATCTGTCTATCTGTCTATCGGTCTATCTATCTATCTCTCCATATATCTATCTATCTATCTATCTGTCTATGTCTGTCTGTCTATCTATCTATGTATCTATCTATCTATGTATCTATCTGTTTATGTATCTATCTGTCTATCTATCTGTCTATCTATCTATCTATCTGTCTATCTGTCTATCAGTCTGTCTGTTGTCTACACAGTAAATTAGACAGACACAAGCAGTAACATGGATTTGCCAGTTTATCTGGACTGTATGCATGAAATATGAAACATTTTAAATATCATATTGTTTATTTTGCAGCTCTTTCAGAGCTCTTGCTTGTGCCTTATGGAGGTCACTGTTTCCTCAGTAGTAGTAGTAGTCATTTGCCAGCTTGGCATTCAGTGTGCTGAGTCATCAGAGTCTGTGAGTCTCTATTTCAGTGCCTCAAGTCACTTTATCACTGAATACAAAGTGAAACAGGTTCAGTATGCTAGTGTGTCACTCTAAGATTTGTACTGTGTCATTATTGCAGTAATTAGGTACACTGATGTTGTGAGAAGATTCCTAATATCTGACAGGTGCCATTTTTATGCACTTCACCTGTCAGTGGTTTTATAATATATACATATACATCTATATAATACATCTCTGGACTAGGGATGTCACAATAACCGGTTTCACAATTAACCGCAATCAAAATGGCATGGTTAATTAATTGTAAAGGCTCCTCAACACCATGTTTCTGTTGGTAAGCTTGTATTTAATTCTAAAGAAGTGGACTTTTTATTTTTGTTTTCACTACGATGCGTCACTGTTTACATTATTATTTGTTTCAAACGGCAGTATCCATTTGTTTATATTCCATTCAAGCATTCTATTACTTTTTTATAGTAAATAAAAGGTAAAAACATCTAAAGAATGTGATTGTCTACATTGTGAAATAAATACATGCGAAATGATTGTGATAATCGTGAAACCGTGATTATTTCCCAGATGACAATTGTGCCATCAAAATTTATAATCGTGACATCCCTACTGGGTAAGAGACAGATTACATTTTGTGTATCTGTGTATCTGTGTATATAATCACCTATACAGTCTTTCTACCGGGTTTAGGGCTTAACTGAAGCTTTACTTGATGAATTGCATTGGCAAGAGTGCTGCGCATTAACTTTGTGGAAAGTGTTCCCTTGGAAAGCGTTAGCTCCTTGATAAATTAGGCTTTGAGAGATGTTGCAGGCTAGTAATTAGAAAGTATTTTTGCTGTCGTGGGAACTTAATACGTTTGATTGATCTGTCATTTGGGAGTTCTCCACAGCAAAATCCACTATGTGGAATTAACACCTTCAGTGTGGAACTAACAGCTTTAGTGTTGAAGTAACTCCTACAGTACCTATGTCCTGCTGGATTTATATACACACTGTGGGTGTTAATTCACCATGAAAGATTTAAATATGCATCAATTTTCTTTTTAATAATCATACATAAATGTGAAAACCAGGGGCATTTGCTACTTACTTTTATTGAAAATTTAGCTTTCTAATGACAGCAACATTATCTTGGTATTCTAGATTATTAAATGAAATAGGCTAGTTAAATGTTAACTTGTTTTGGAGAAAAGAGGCTATTGCCTTTGAAATAAATTCTCAAATAAATCATCTGAGATGAAATTTAACCTTTTTTTTTCACCCATGAGTGCTAATACACATCCATACACAATTAAGTGCCAAGTGTACACTCGCATTCACTTGGACAATCTGTCAGTGACATCTTGACATCATGAAAGAAACACTATTATTAAGCAGACAGACCTGAACCACTGATATTATACTGTACCTTTCAGTACATTGCTTTCTAAAACCAATTAGAAAGGTACAAAGAAAAATCTTGTAATCATATAGTACTTTATGTAGAAAGAATTAACCAATCACAGGAAACATAATGCCACTGTTAGTGTCTGCTCTGAACAAGTCATACTTGATTAAAACGTTTCATTTGGCTGATACTATTTGAAAACCGAGAAACTAGCCAGCAGAAACAGCTCAAAAACGGCTGCGGCTGAATAGGTGAGGTTGTTTCTGTCTTTAGTGCTCACATTCACAATCAAAGTCATGCATGTAGCAGAGGCAGCACATGTGTGCATAAAAGGATGACCTGTATCAGTGTTTTTCTACAGATCTTTTTAAGGTCTGCTGGTAGACCAGACCAACTGTGTTTCAGCGAACCCCTCCAAACCAAAAAAAAAGATCAGTTTCTTTAATGACCAAGAATTTCTGTGATCCAAGCCCTCTGTGACTAGATGTTAGAGGACTATAGCAAACTGCTGTTCTTCTGGCAACACCAAACTTGTGTGCTCAGCCCTGTATCACACAGTTCTATCAAAGACTGGATGTGCTCCAGACTCAGGATCTGAATTAAGTAGTTCTTCATAATTGAAAATAGGTTTTCTTGGCCAGAAATGAGCGTGGATCACATAAAAACTGGAGGCTCATAAACAAATGTTTGTCTGCCCTATAAACCCTAATGCCTGTATCTCATCCAAGCCAGGTGGCCCCTAAGTGTAACCAGGCAGGTAGCCCAGCCTGTTTAATGTTAGGAGAAACACTGTATTTACAGGAGTTAAATGTTTTAAAGGCATTATGTTCTTATTCAGTAAGTGTCAGCATTAAGTCAGTAAAAGTAATGTGATTACAAGAGCTTTAACTGTACATTATGACAGGAAAACAATTTCATTACTGTAACACTGGTCACATTACACTCTTGTGTGTGTCAATCAGGGAGAATATGACAGGATGTCGCGGGACGGGAGTCCGCAGGTGCCAGGGGCTGAGACGTATCCCCGAGGCCCCCTCAAACTACCTCAGAGCCACGGCAAGCTCGGCTACCCGCCCAGTTTTCAGTACCCACCTGCCTTCCACTACAAGCCTTCACCATACCACCACCCCCCCTCACAACCAAGCCCACCATATACCCCGCAGGGGGCACACTCCCAGCCCTCTTCTCCTTACATCCCCCCTGGAGCCTACCCCCCGCCCAGCTGGGGCTCGTCCTCCGAGCAGCCGCCCTCTCGGGTGTCTCATGAGCAGTTCCGGGCGGCGCTGCAGCTGGTGGTCAACCCTGGTGACCCGCGGGAGTACTTGGACAACTTCCTGAAGATTGGCGAGGGCTCCACTGGCATAGTTTGCATCGCTACAGAGAAGCATAGTGGCAAACAGGTGGCTGTAAAAAAGATGGACCTGCGGAAGCAACAGAGACGTGAGCTGCTTTTTAATGAGGTGAGTCAGAGAGTAAATTGTCTTCTAGTCATAATGGCTTTTAAACAATCAGAAAATACTGCCAGACATGAAAGCATGTCTGAATTTTGTATGTTGACATTAATTAAAGCAAAAAACAAGGATAAGCCATGTGTTACGGTGATTTTACCATAGTCAGGTGCTGGTAGTCACTATGTGAAGTGAAATGGAAACAAAACGTAACCTCGTGATTATAAAGCACATGCATAATAATAATAATAAAGTAGGAAAAATGATCAATAAGGTGAGGGAGTGTGAAGCCGGTAAAAGGTAACATGGATGTAATTCAGCATATTTAAGCAGAATGTGCTTTCAGTCATCCTTTTGCATTCCCAAAGCTTTGTTAGATACAAATTTTCACAGCAGTCTGACCGATATGTTTCAAACTGCCATTAAGAACATTTTTGTACCATGAAAGTAAGGTTTCATCGGATGTGTGTATTCATTATTGTTATGTTTCACAGAATTCACAGCTATTTTATTTGAATCAATGTTCTAGTACCTTTAATTATTTTAAAGCATATATAAAACATTTCACAGCAAGAGCTAACCAGCCTATAGCACAGCCTCCATGTGGTGGTGTTAGTTTTATCATGCTGTTACAGCAAAGAAAACAAAGTCCAGTATTTACTCTTTCACATAAATCCAGAGCAGTTACTTTTGGAAACGGCTTAATACGAATTTGCCGAAACAACCCGAAGAAACCAATTGAACATGCCTAAGTAAATTTTGTTTATTGATAATTGTTGCTGTGTCTCTTTCACTAATTTTATTTATTTTGGTGCATATATGTTTTTTTGTGTTTAGTTTGGAAAGTCCGTCTGGTTCAAACGAAATATAATTGTATGTATTTAATATGCCTAGCAGACTTTTCTAATGTTGCCAGCTCCCCTGTTACAATGACTGTGCCTTTGGTGTAAGTTGTAACTTTTACACCCACTCTTTTTTCAGCGGATGCTTAAAACAAAGTTTGTTCTAAATTGTAGCAGAAATGTGTAGATTGCTCGTATAAAAATGATTTATTTTGCACTAGCTATTTAAAAATGAATTATCCAAAAATGCATCTCACTAAATTAGTACTTACTTATGCAGTGTTCAGTTTGTTGTTGTCATGTTGGTTATAATATCTGGGTGATCTGAGTGAGTAAAATTCCCATTGATGTTACTTGATCCATTTAGTTCAAAACAAATCATCTAAAGGCATGAAGTTTCAATTGCATGAGAAAATTTGAAGTTATGAGAAATGTGTATTGCTAAAAATATTTACTGAATGCAACAAATAAAATGCATCACCGCAGATCCTCCCCCCGCATTTAATATTAGCATATTAGGTCCAAGCAAATGAAATCTCATATCAGTTAACATTTAATATTTTACACTTTAAATGTCATGAAACGCAATCAAATGTCAGGCAGTTAAGGTTAAAACGTATCCCCATGGGCTTTACTGTGATGTTCAAGTTGTTGTTTATGATAAAAAAAAGCCCTAAAACCCTGGAAGCGGCATCAAGATGCGGAACGAGATCAGAAATTCGTAGGGTTAGCTTTGTTCATTTGTGAAGATTAATAGCAATTATTTTTTTAAACTTTTCTCAACCGAGAGTATTTTTCAGAATCATGAGCTTTCACCATTTCATCATTTGTATTAATGCACATAGCAATGTAATGGTATATATCTGGAGATATCAGCTTTGTTAAAAAAAAATGCTGTATACAGTACTATGCAAAAGTATTAGACACCTGCGAAAATAATATTTAAAACTGTTTAGATGAGCAATGAGTAGTTTTTTCACATTATTATTTCTAAATATACTAAATAAAGCCAGAATTAACATATACAGATAGCATTATACAGTAAATAGTGATTTCATATTCAGTATATCAGTGTGTTCCTTACTGAAGTCCAGTATTACGTTGCAGTTTGCATAAGAAACCTGGTTTGACTTCATTAAATTAAATCAGGACCTGATGGTGGAAAGTCACATATCCGAGCAATGGCTTTAGGCATCAAGGGGAAATCTGGAACCAAACCTGTGTTCTCTTTACCAGTTAACACAATATCAACCATTTTTTTTAGAAACAAAACAAATCTTGATACGTTTGACTGCTTTCTTGTTTGTTTGCATTTATGCTCATCATCACATGCAGAGAAATATGGCTTGAAACATACGTGTGCTTCCCATCTATACATATGTCTTTACATATGCAGATTTTTTCTTATAAAGAATGATTTTTCAAGACATTTCCGAAAAGGGGTCTCTACATACTGCAGAGTGTGTAGGCTTCTTGTAGACTGGCTTTTCTTCGTGCAGTGTGTGTGTGTGTGTTAGGGGGGTTCTTGGAGATTTATCTGTGCCGTGTCCTTGTTTGCTGCAGGTGGTGATTATGAGGGACTACCATCATGAGAACGTGGTAGACATGTATAACAGCTATCTGGTGGGAGATGAACTCTGGGTGGTGATGGAATTCCTGGAAGGTGGAGCACTGACAGACATTGTCACGCACACAAGGTAATGATGGATGGTAGGACACATTTCAGACCACAGACCAACATTAGCCGCCTAAACTCCAGGGACCCTCAGGAGGTTCCACACTACAATTCCTCACTGTCACAGTTCCTCAACGTACATATTAGTTTCGTAGTGGGCTCTGAAAAATAAACATAATGATTGATATAAGGGGTTTAAGAGAGTAAAGTGCTAGATAAATCATTCCGTATAACATGCCGGCAACAGGAACTGCGATTAGAATTTATGTTAAAAGTTACAACTTCACAAAAAGTGAATTTTCTTTTACATGTGAGCTGGCAGGTAGGTAGAGCAAACTTGTCCTCTGTCATTTCTGAAGTCTGCTGTTGCTGAGTTTGGGGTTTAAACAACAGCCTACGAGTCTATGCACATTTTTAAGCGTATGCATAATTACAGTCATTGGCATTGTACATGAGCTTCGCGTGGCACGGTGTTGGGTCCTAATTGCATGCTTTCAAGAGGATGGGCGCCCCCGTGCGCGTGGAAGTCGTGAGATCACTAGCAGAGTCTTCATTAGACTTTGAGGAGGTGTGAGCTCAGCTGCTTTCACTTTTCCATTCCTTTTATTTCAGTGCATCATGAGCTGTTTGACTTGCTAATAGAGAGCTGTGCAAAACGCCTGTTGTCTCTGTGAGTGCAATGCTAATATGTTCTCTTTCACGCTTAGGAAAGGGAGCGAGGGAGAGGGAGAGACAGAGAGAGAGTGAAATAGAGAGAGAGAGAGAGAGAGAGGAGCTCTAGCTGGAGGAAAGCGGAGTTCTTTGTGTCGTAATGAATTATGAACTGATCAAAAGGTGCTAACAAAGCCCCTTCAGAGAGACGTGATCGCTCACAGTAAGCGAACAATACGCAAAGATTAGATCACAATTATAGTTGCATAGAGAAATATATCAGGTTACACTGGATGTGCACCTCCATGGTACAGTAGTCATTCCCATTTCAAGAGATGAAAATGAGCTCTTTAAGGGTGTGGTGATTTCATGCAGTGTTCACTGCACCACTGCCTTATATTATGGTTCTATTGGAAGAGGTTGATGTTTTAAACAGAACAGAATTGGCAGTAAATTTAGGACGCTGTCGTGATCACAGAGAAGCGTGCTGTGTTTTTTTTGCTCCTGGTTGATGATGTGCTCCCCACAGCTGTTTACTGGGCTGCTGCCAAAGCTGCCAAATGCGCTACCGTGTGTAGGATGTTCAAACAACACACAGATAACAATTAAAAACCAGGCTGAAATGAAACTCGTGACAATGGTACATTTATTTTGCACAGGTGGGTGATAAATTATAATAGGTTCGTGTGTATTCTTTTTACTTCACATGCAGCATATTTTTTTAAACCAGAAAAGGCTAAAGACAAATGATTGTGGTGTTCGGATAGGTGGGTACATTGTGTGATTTCAGTCTCTATACATGTACAATGCCTCCATGCATCCAGAACACCATGTTTTTTGCCACATACAGGTAATCTGCTCTATGAGAGCTGGTATAAAAAGTGTAAATATCAATATAAACATAAAAAATGTCATGCTAATTTAACACTGTGAGTATAACGTGGTTGTTTTGTTTTAATGTATTAATTCATGCATTGAGTGTAAAAGTTTTAAACGTGTTAAAAGAATGAAGGGTTGAGAGAATATAATCCCATAACAGATCTCAAAACCAGAATGTGGCTGTTGGTGTTATTACCAGCCACCCTACGCCATCATATCTCACATCCGTGCTCACTGTAAACAGTGAAAACTGTCAAACTAGTTCCAGTGACTGGATTACTCCGTCAGGTTCCTGGAGCTTTGAGTGCATTGGAGAAATCTGCTTTTAGTTCCTGTGCACCAGTGAGTTAGAATTTATCACAGGACACTATAAAGTTCTGCGCTCTTGTTTCACTTGACATTTTTTTTCTTTGTTAATCTCTGACTTCCTTCACTCTTCTTGTAGGTAAATATCACCCACTAGGAAGGACAGCCACATGTAAAGTGCCTTTTGTTTTGTTTTGTTTTGATTTAATATTGGGGTAACAGCTGGGAAGAAAAGAACGATGTCTGCAGTTCTACTGAAAATAAAATAGCCGTTTTGGTGAATAGTTTGACTGTTATACTGTATTTTCTCCAGTTTCTATAACAATTTGCCATACATTGATATCAGTGATTTCGAAAACACTGGCATCTCAAAAGGTTAACCAGTTACTTGAGTACTTATTCACATCCCTTGCATTTATTACTACACTAGTGGGTTACACTTAGGTTCAGTTGTAGCACTTTGGCTACACCCACATACAGGAGTGGAAAACCGAGAGATAGAAAAGGTTTATGTGAAACACTCTTTATGACCAGACTTTTTCTTTCTGCACATTTTTGGACATGATGAACAGGGATTGCCCTTGACACAATAGGTTCATCTACAGATCCGTGCAGCCTCTGTCCATGTAGAATGTATAATCATGGGCACATGCAGGGACTATGCGGCCATTAAAGCGCTCATCAGCAAGGGCAGCGGGTTTCTCTGGAGTGTGGGGGGCGTCAGCAAACAAATGGTACAACAATGAGTTCCTCTCGAGTGCAGCGGCAGGCCCGCAGGCCAAGCACAGAGAGTAAGAGGGAGAAAGAGAGAGAACGACTAGCAGATAGCTGCCTCGACAGCTGGCCATCATGTTCACGCTCTACACACACAGTCTGCTCATTCAGACGTGCTGCATCTTCTGCTGCCTGAACAAACACGGCCAGCCATTGTTCCTCTCTGCTATTGTTCTGGTGCTGTACAATTAATGATAATGATAAGGTTGGTGTTATGCATTGATTAGCGTAGGAGTGGGAGGAATGATTTAATCCCTTAATCTCCAAGAACCCATCGTTTTATAACAGTCACAGAACAATTCATACCAGTCAATGGATCATAAACCTTAAAGGAATGGTTTTGCAAAAAAGAAAAAAGAATTTCAATTTAGGCCAGATGTAGTTGATGAACCCAGACATCTTTGGGGTCCAGATTTAGCTTCTTCAGTTAAATATTTGACCCATGAAGCTAACACATTACAAGTCAATACTCAACCAAATCATTTGCTGAAATGCTACCGTTGTGCAGAGCTGGGTGTGATTTGAGTTGCTTAGGAGAAATACTGTAATGTATTTTTGTAGAAGATAATTCTAGAGTTTGTTATCTTGATTCTGGAGACTGCTAAACTAAAGGACCAAAATGTGGACGTCAAATAGGGCTTGGCTGATAGACTTCATCTGGGAAAACTGATTTTTTGCTGAACTATTGCTTTAAGAGTAACAGTCGAACAATGATCATGGTTTTCAGGACTTGAAGAAGCTGGTTTGAAATGACAGAACTCCAAACAAGTTGTTACTGCCTCTTGTGAAGCTGATGTCCACACTGTATTTGCCATATGGTGTCTCATCATGTTTGTTTTTGTTTTCTGGCAGGATGAACGAAGAGCAGATTGCCACAGTGTGTCTGTCTGTGTTAAAAGCCCTTTCGTACCTCCACACTCAAGGCGTCATCCACAGAGACATAAAGAGTGACTCTATCCTTCTTACTAGTGATGGCAGGGTGAGTTTATAGGACATTTGCTGCTTCAGTGTTTTAAACAAAGCAGATCTTCAGTCTCAAAGTGGCACAAGCAAGGGGAGGCCAATACGATATCATGATTTGAATTAGATCACAATAAATTTTTGTGAGTATATTGTTGTATTGCCGGTACTAGCAACTTGTGTATAGTAATACCATAAATTGCTCAGTACGTAGCTGGCATTTCAGTCTATTATGCTGTTATTTTATTCATTTATTCATTTATTTATGTGTAGATAAAACAAGTCCTTCATTGTTATACCTTAATTTACAATAATATCCAATGAAATAGTTCATTAATGTAAATAAACGCAAAAATAAATCATTGCTGTTTTTCATAGCCTGTTTGAAACTATGGTGCTACGGGTGCATTTTGTCCATCCTAACTTGTTTGCAAATCTTAAAAAGTAAGAAAAGCCAACAAAAAATCAAAACCCTAACTGTAAAAAATATCTTGAGTATAGTGGCTATTTTCCCCATATCACCCACCCTTAGCACCAAACCAGTCCAAGTGTATGGCTTCCGTTTTCTTTTTTTAGGTCAGATTAATGGCTACATTCACATTAAGCAATTTCCTCCGTTTTCTGATTCTAATTTTGATTACAAGACATGTTTCACAAGTACAATTTTGTATTTATAGTTCACACTGGTTTCTACTTCTGTTTTTGAAAGGCCTGGCATGCTCATTTTTTCAAAATCTATGTGCTTTAAAAACAACAAAAACATTTAGATTTTCATTAACAATAAAATGAACAAACTAACAGCACAAGGTTTTAAAGACTATCAGCTCAGGAGACTGACTGACAGTTCATCATCTGCTTGCAGACCCTCTGTGGGTTTTTTTTTTCCAACAGGA
This sequence comes from Hydrocynus forskahlii, assembly GCA_037974365.1. NCBI lineage: Eukaryota > Metazoa > Chordata > Actinopteri > Characiformes > Alestidae > Hydrocynus > Hydrocynus forskahlii. Next base: position 7,384,173 of record JBBPCX010000160.1, read on the forward strand.
GAGGATAAGTAATCAAGGCTAATTACCAAGTTGGAGAATTACAAGTAATTAAATCTTGTCACCAACCTCCTAATTAGGCGAAAGGACGTAATGAATTAAAGAGTGATTATGTGCTAATAAGCCGAGAATTTTGCCCTACACGTGACCCCCATTAGTGAGAAGTATCCCATAATTGTCCCCTGACAGATTTTGGCCATATGCTAAAGTTTTTAAGTTTTTAAATAGTCTGGTATTTCACTCTTTATTACTTTTTAACTTGTTCTTAAGCTGCTATTTGTAACATTTCTTTAGATAAAGCTGTCTGACTTTGGCTTCTGTGCCCAAGTCTCAAAAGAAGTTCCAAAGAGAAAGTCCTTGGTTGGCACACCGTACTGGATGGCACCCGAGGTCATCTCCAGATTGCCCTATGGCACTGAGGTGAGTAGAGCAGGACTACTGAAAAGGTAGATTTTGAATTAGTCTCACATTCCACCCAAGTTTTTATGCACTGTGGTTTATGTAGTGCTTGTTAGAATGGCCACACAAGGAACGTCCAGATACATATAATGAACAGATGTCCAATGCTTTTTTAGGTGGATATTTGGTCTTTGGGGATCATGGTGATTGAAATGGTGGACGGGGAGCCACCCTACTTCAATGAGCCTCCACTGCAGGCCATGAGGAGAATACGGGACAACCTTCCCCCTCGACTAAAAGAATCGCACAAGGTGAGGGCTTAGCGACCTTAACCCTTAGGACTCAGAGTGTATTAGTAAAATCTGATTTCAGCAAATAAAAATGGCTTAAAACCGGCATTTGCTGTGCTTTTGCTTTAGCTGCTGTTCTCTGCAAATTTGGCCAGTTTGGTTTTGCCCTTTATGGGGATTTGTATGTGATGCCATTTTTAAAACCCCAGTAGCTCATCATGACGTCTGACACCTTGAGCATCAGCACAATCCGAAGGAACGTCCATATAAGGAGTTCTTCTGCCCTGTGATGATGATTTACCATTCGTTGCGCGTCCACTCGTATCGCTCCTGTTGTAAGGGTTAAGTGGCGTAGACACTCAATATCTGGTGCCTTAGGCTTGCTTCTTGAGTTTTGCCCTGGAGCTAATGTAGATTACATTTTTTCTCTGTAAGGGAAATTACTTTTGCTTTGTTGAGGTCCTATAATGTGTTAAAATGTTTCATATAAAAATTCTGCAGAAACCTTGAGATTTAAGCTCCCAGTTTGCATGTTTCTAGCTGAATAGCTGAATAAGGAGAAACTTGAGTAAATTTTCCACCAAACTAGTCCTTGAACACCACATTACACCTCAGATCGTCAGTGTTGCCACATCTGTTCTCCTCCTTCCTCAGGTATCGTCAGTCCTCCGAGCCTTTTTGGACCTGATGTTGGTGAGGGAACCTTCACAACGCGCTACAGCACAAGAACTCCTCCAGCACCCATTCCTCAAGCTCTCAGGACCTCCCTCCTGCATAGTGCCTCTGATGAGGCACTACCGACACCGCTGAGCTCCGGCCAGCAGGGCGGCGACAAACCTCACCTAGTGCAACATGCTGAGATTCCTGATTATATGTAACTTGTGGATAAAAGACACTGACACCTGTAACCGTAGTTTAGATGAAACAAAAGCAAACAAGAGAGCATCTATTAATACAAAACAATACATGAATAAAGAATACCACAGTGAGGTGGATATATTATGGCCTCTAGTAGCGCTGCTGGCTGCAGCCATGGGTGTTCGACTCTTTATTAGACACCTAGCGAAAACTCTGTGGGGGTGATGTGTCTGGTGCAGTTTTTTCTCTTTCTAAGCTGTGCGTCCTGACTCCCTGTCTAGAGTCGTGCTGTAGTAGCCACAGACTAGAGTTTAGGGCAGTGAGGAGCAGCGGTCAGCGGGCTGGGCTGATGAGCTGACGGGCTGCAGGTGAACGATGGCCACTGAGGAACACTAAAGAGGGTGTATTCAGGAAAGATAAGAGGCTGGAGGAGGAGGGACGGGCCAAGCGCCAGATTTGACTTTTGATAGAGGACGTGAGGCTGTTACACTTCGGAGGGACAGACGGCTTTTGTTTTTGGTTTTTTATTTTTTGTTTTTCACGTTTCTCTTCTTCTCACACTAACAATGAAAATGTATTTGAGAGGAATTGTAAGTTTTTCTGTACAGTTTTGATAATCGGCAGTATTTTGTTGTGATGTAACCATTGTGATATGGGCAGTATTAAATAGAATCAAAGAGTTTCTGCGAGAGATCTTTCCTACTGTTTATAATCCATTTTTGACTAAGAAATGAAAATATCCTCACTAAACACACCCTTAACTGTTGGAGAATACCTGAATATATTTATTTATCTGACATTTGTAGACAGAACTTCCAAGTCAGTGTGGTGAGAGAGGTGTTGCCAGAATTTTGTATGCTGTTTTAAAGTATTATTTATTTTTGAACTGAAGGTTTATTTTTCAGTAGTGTGGCCTTTTTTCATTTTGGTTCTCGTTTTGAATACCTACAAAAAAGAGCGATGTTGGCTGTATCATCCGTGCAGGCTGTAACAGACAAGCAATAATCCAATAGCTATTTATTATCGTGATATCAAACGCTTGTGCACTGGTGACTGCACAGATTTTTTTTTTTTTTTTTTTGTGAATGGAGGGGAGATGTAAAATGTCTTTTACTTTTAAACCACTGACACATGGCTACTACCTTTAAGAATTCATACTCATTCAAGAAGCACTCACCTAAAAACCTAGCAATATTGATGTTCGACGTGATACGTTTTTCATTTCGGTACTGATCTCCCTGTAAAAGAGGCACCTCTGGTCCTGTTTTTCTCCCATTAGTCACTGTGATCTGTAAATACCAACATCACCGTGTCTGCTTCTGGCAAAACCTGAAGAACGGTCGGGCTCGAATGAGTATACCTAACTGTAGTGTCGCTTGTACAGTGATCTTGCATGTGTGTCATCAGTAAAGCTGGTTTCAATAAAAAAAGAGCAAACAGAAATGGCTTCAGAGTTCTTTCGGGCACCATCTGAAGCGTGTAAACCGCTAAAGCAGGCCGAGCTTGCAGGTTAAGAATAGCACCATCATTCGAACCGTGTCGACTGGAAACATAATGAATGTGCGCTTTAAGTAGATGCACAGCACATAATTCACTTTCAAACATTAGCATTTAGAAAAGGGGGAAATGATGGTTAACAACTTGCTACACCAGTCAATTCATTTTCTCATCAAAACTGCAGCGGGATTATACTTTATAAATAGTTTTTTTTAATTGTATTTTATATTGTACTTATTTTTATGCAAGTATTATCATTACTTTTGGCTTGCGATGCAGTTACTCTTTTAAAAACATTGTGTGTACATTGCATTTATTAAGCAAAGGTTTCAGAACCCCAGACCCCAAATGTGCTAACGTTATGGCAGATTTTATACCCCAATATATTAAACTCAACAAATAAATAGAAAAGATGCAGTAAAATTGCCATATTAAAATGTTTTCTCTGTACAGGATGTCTACTTGTTTTAACTTACAAAAACAACAAAATATTGACCATGGATGTTTGAATTTTGCAAAAAATTGCATCAGCCAGTAGAATGTTGACAGTAATACACAGGTGCTTTAGGGACTCAGTATGAATAATACTGGCATAGTTCATGGTGTCAACGCAGGCATAGCTGGTCATCTGTTTTCAGTTGAGCCACTTCTGCTCACATTTCCAATACAAGCTTGGAGTCAGAGACTCAAATCAATACTCCATCTCCCCAGCCACAGAAACACCGTACAGCACACAAGCATTAATCACTCCTCTCATCCTCTTATATTGATTGTCATTTTGTTTTCCCACTGTTTTCTCTGTGTGATGCATTCAGGATATATCTAATAGTGATCTACCTTCGTTGTTTTGCTGATAGTCCACATTGATTTCTCATTTATTCTTTTTCTGTGCGTTTTTTATTACTTAAACCACTGTATGTGCTCATATGAAAGCACAGAACTAACTAAAGGAGGAAAGAAAAAGATTCCACATGATGTAATAAAACATAGGACTTTGATATACCATTACAAATCTGAGGAAAAAGCTCTACAGATTTGTCTTGTAAGTTTTACGTTACATTAAGTAAGCAAACTAAAGTGTGCGTGTGTGTGTGTGTGTGTCAGAGAGAGAGAGACCACCCTTCCAAGGTATGAACTAGGGAAATGGACACACATAAAATAATTTATTCTTGAATAGAATTTCACACACAAAATGTTGCATGGTTTTTCATTGCATCAGCCATGTGGCAGGATAAATCTTAAAATAGCTTCATTGTATAGTCTCTGTATCTCTATAATAGAACTGAAATATCTTTAGTTTGGCACACTTCACACAGACTGACATTGGTATGGCACACAACATGATGATCTATGTGTCAAATATAGCAGGTATTGTTTTTTACATTACACATGTGCAAAACCATAAACAAATCTAGAAACGGAAATAGGCGAACTAACCAAATTTGAGCCGCAGGGATCAAAATGTCGGGCAGCAGACGTAAAAGCTGGGAAGCACATAAGGTCTCGAGACAGGAACTGGCTGTTCCCCTGATGGCGGGCATGGGCCACGGTGCATAGATAGTCTTTACATGTTCTTGTAGAGGGAGCGGTCCCGGGGCAGCTGGGGCTGGTGCGCAGTCAGTTTGAGGTGGAAGTGGTAGACGGTGAGGGTAATGACGATGATGAGGCCCAGGATGAGACCCAGCACAAGCGGCAGAGTCTCCTCCAGTCGCTCCCGCTGGTCCGTGATGCACTTATAAGCTGTATTAGAACAGGACAAAAGTGTTAATGCACCCCATTCATATATTCAGTATATGCCATTCATATAGTCAGTATATGCCATTCATATATTCAGTATATGCCATTCATATAGTCAGTATATGCCATTCGTATATTCAATCTATGACCAATTACAGTATAATAAGCAGTTGAGCTGCTATAACCTGATATTTAATTTTTGGCACCGCTTCAAACCCTTTCTAGACATTGTTTCTAGACTCTTCAAGCATATCCTCAGTGTTCAAACAAAATGTTGTCAACAGAAGTGTTCCAGACTTAAAATGAAGAAGATGACTTTTTAGTTACCGATGGTTTGCTATAATATTGACTGATTACACATCACAAATTAGTGTTTTGAAAATAGCTGATTACATCAATATGTCGCATTAAAAACATGTAGTTTGACTAGAGAATTTCTGCCAAAAGTAATGAATTGGTGTGCAATGATTTACTCTTATTGTAATGCTTTACATGGCAAAAGCTTTACAGACATGTTGAATTACAGCCCCTTACATCTGTGTCTTGAAAACTGCTCCTCAGGGACCCCAACATATTATTCTACGCTATTGCTCCAACACAGCTCACATGGAAAGAGAACAAATGTTGACTGTAAAGGAGTCCCTTAGGTTGGAACGGGCAGATCAATACTAAATATCTACAAAGATCTAAGGATCTAAACACTAACAATCAATACTAAATATCTATCAGCCAGTTTTAGATTCGATCCTTGCACGAAAAGAATCTCTACTAACAATTGCACGGCTCTGCAGAGGGCTTTTATTTTCAAATGATGGCTACAGGAAGTGGACGCCTCCAAACAGCACAATCCCCCTTCTCTGTCAACTGCCCCCCTGGCGAGAAACACTAAACATCATAAAGAAGTCAAATTTCTATGCACACGAGGAGATACTGGAAGGCACTGATATCGTTATCACAACAGTAGTCTTGGTATTACTTGGTGTTGAACTGCATAGAAAATTTGCGGTATCACTCATGCGTACCTTGAGGACTAGTAGAACCACTGCCTTACACACATTTTTTTACATTTATTTTTAAAAACTCTCAATGTAATTCACCTGATTCAGTGAGACCAGCTTCCAGGAGCACAGAATGGCAGAATTAGGTAGATATTTATAATAATAATAATTACTTTGGTAGTATTCTTCAGGCCATTTTACTCAAACGATCACGCTCCTGGTAATCATCCTGAAAAGTTTTATTGCAGCTATAGCCCTAGTTTAGAGTTATAACACAGAAATAATAAAAGAAAATATAATAAAAGGAACATTATAATATAATAACAAAAACTGAGTACAACAAAAACATAGTAATGCCTGTTTTCTCTGGAAAAAATACAAGTTTTCTGTTTATTGCTTCCATGTTACTGTTGCTTCTGGCCTGTAATGTGCAAATGTGCAATCTGTTCTCCAAATGCACAAAAGATTTCACTCCCCAACTTAAACTCTCTTGTCAAGTATACAGCCTCCAAGTGGCTTCCATTGTACTGGTACTTTCTTGTGGCCTTTGTGTCACCTGTCATGTCTTTATCCGCCTGCGGAGTTCGGCAACACACTCCCACACACACTCTACCACTGGCCAGTTCCAGAACGTTCTCCCACTCTTAGACCACTCGTACAGCTGCCGTAAAAGGATTACCTTTACAATAGCTCCACAGGCACATTCAAAGGATTACAGCGCTGCCACTGTAAACAATTAGACGTCTAATTGAAATGGCTCATTGAGCTCTGTAGTAATAATGGATGTATGTGCCTCATGCGTAAGAGATGTCACCCTCACACACCACTGGCCTGGTTCAGAAACAACAACGCAACAACCAGTCCACTTCCAACATGCGTTATCAGCACATTTTACATTCTCACAGAAGAAAAGGGGGCGGGAGACGTGGGTGAAATGTGACGTGTCTTCTCAGTGGGTGTGTCGGAAAGGAGCTTATAAATCACAAAGGTCTAAAGAGGACAAAGCCGGCGGCCTCATTAACTGGAGGAGACGGGCATGGCAGTAAATTCATAATGATCCTACACTGCGGCTCGCGCTCTTCACACACCGCTAATCTCACCCCACCACTACCCTGCAAGGTGAAGAAAGGCAGTTTTATAGGACCACCAAAGGTCATCAGGTCACAGAGACAGAGAGGACACGACGGGATGATGACTTTCCCCTGAACCTAAAAACCCAACTATTTATCAACTGCACCAAAAAAACAAAAAAATTGAAAAAAGTAATGCATTAAATTGACTTGATTCAAAGAAGCACATCATTTCCACATGAATAAAAACAGAAATACAAAGGCCCGTTGATGTTTATTTTTTCCATGTGGAAATGATGTACACATTTAAGTGGTGAGTCTTGCCATCACTGTCATAGGATTAAAAAATGAAACGGTATGATGTATGTCAGGCCAAGGTGGAGTCATTTACATTTACATTTACATTTACGGCATTTAGCTGACGCTCTTATCCCGAGCGACATACGTCAGTGCTCAAGTAGTAGTATCTGTTTCTTAAACCTGTAAAGCAAAACTTAGATCAGCGTCTACTATTCAACCAAGTTACTGCGTGCTCTGTACACCTAAACAACAAGTTTTGATGAAAAACTGCATCGCACTGCTAGAAAAAGCCAAAAATTTTGACTGATATGTCATGTTCTATGCAAACTGTGCTTGTGCATTTAAACTGTGGGCACTTATTTTGCATGAGTACACACCGGCATGCTCAGTCGTTTTTCTATGTACATGCTTGGGGAAAACTGCCGTGGTAGTTGGGGGGTTGGGGAGGGGAGGGTGGTGGGTGCAGATGTCTTTCTTACGTTCACTGAACACGAAGTCGCTTTTGATGTCAAAAGGCTGGATCTGGATGTCGGACATGTAGACTGTGACACCCTTCTGGTGGTCGCTGGAGATCAGTGTAAGGGTCTGCTGAGCTGCACACACATATGAGCGACCAGCCGGAGTCGCCAGCGCCGAGAGACGATGGGTGCTGGCTGTGTGTTTCCCCGCTGCAGAGGTAGATGAGGAGACACACACACAGGTTACCCAAGAGTATTTACATTCATCTGTAGTCTATCTGTATTATTTTTCATTATTTTGCGCATTGTAGAAACAACTGATTGATAATAGATGAAAAGGAGAAACCAAAAGGGATTAAAACACCATGAAAACAAACTATTATGAGCTTCATCTAGATCCCTTACACTCTAACGACCAGCAGCTCTCACACAAATAATACTATTTAATGTAAAACCGCCTAAAACGTGCTGAGATGAAGTGTCGAAATTTGCTGACTTTGCATGACTTATGTGTTTGTGTGTTTGAGAAGACGATGAAGAAACATGGAGAATTAACACTGGATACTAAACCGAAGAACTGCACTGTGCCACTGCAGTGGAAGAGCTGATTCATCCCTACTGGACAAAAAACTGTAAATCAAAATGATATAATTTATCCAAAATGAAAATTTTTGAGAAGCTGAGTAGGAAACATAGAAGTGCGTCATCTCTCTGCAGTGAGATGTTAAGGAAATGGCTTTACACACTGCTGCAGAGGACCACATGCAGCCCCACTAGAACAAAACGTTTCAAATGATAAGACTACTACTACTACTACTGCTACTAATAATAATACCAGCAACAATAATAACTACAACAATAGCAATCTTAGTAGGTATATGTAGATAATTATAATTGTTTAGCAGTGCACTCTAGTTAAACGCATCCTCTGCAGCGCGGTGCAGTCTCTGTCAAAGACCTATCATTAAATCTGCATTTCTGTTCTCAGAAAACAGCACAAAGCATGCAGAGTCAGCAAAAATTTGAACTTATTTTCAGATTTGGATATTTTTTTCAGATATTTTTAAATGAATAGCTTAGTGGATTATAATTTAATTATAATAACAACAACAACACCAACAATAATAATAATAATAATAATCATCATCATCATCATCATCATTGTCAATAATAATAATAATAATAATAATAATAATAATTATTATTATTATTATTATTAGAAGTACTAGTAGTAGTAGTAGTAGTTACTACTACTACTACCACAACTATTACTAATAATAAGCTTATCATCATCATGATTTTTTGTAGTTCATGTTCTTATCGTCTTCATTATTTTAATAAATAATAATAATAGTATTAATAATAATAATCATCATCATCATCACCACCATTATCATCATTAATATTCTTATCACTACTACTACCACTACTACTAATAATACTATGCTACTATTTGGTGTGTGTGAGCAAGTTGGGGTACACACGGTTGTAGGCGCTGATGAAGTGTGACGTGTCCGATGTGTCGTACACCAGCTGCATCTTACTCATCTTCCACACTTCAGTCTCCTTCACCTTTCCATCACTGCCCATAGTGTGTTTCTCCTGAACACACACACAAATACGAGTTAGTGTGGAGTGTGTGTGTGTGTGTGTGATCGGTACTGTCGAGTGTGTTTGTCTCGTCCACCTTGCTGAAGTAGATGCGGAGCGTGAAGGCGCCGTTTACCCAGGAGATGTGGAGCTCGGCCTCAGTGCTGCCACATGAGCCCTCAATGCGCGCACCGCGGGGGACCGCGAGAGAAGCCTGCTCTGTGATCAGCTGCGCACACACACACACACACACACACACACACACACCATATGCTGTCAGTCACAAGACAGGGGTGTGAGGGCCTGAAGAAAAGTATGTGTGCAGGGGGTGGGGTATAAAGAAGAGTGTGTAGGTTTAAGGAAGAGTGTGTGTGGCGTTTATGAAGAGTGTGTGGGGTTGAGAGTATGTGGTGGGTTAAAGAAAAATGTGTGGGGTTAAGAGTGTGTGAGGTTTAAAGAAGAGTGTGTGGGTTTGAGGAAGAGTATGTGGGGGTTGAGGAAGAGTGTGTGGGGTCTGAAGACGAGTGTGCTAAAGTTCTACAACTTGGCTGTGTATTGAGCTTCTTTAACTTGGATGGGTGTTGAGGCTGTGTGTCGAGGTTCTTTAACTCGGCTGTGTATTGAGGTTCTTTAACTGGGCTGTGTATTGAGGTTCTTTAACTCGGCTGTGTATTGAGGTTCTTTAACTCGGCTGTGTATTGAGGTTCTTTAACTGGGCTGTGTATTGAGGTTCCTTTACTCGGCTGTGTATTGAGGTTCCTTTACTCGGCTGTGTATTGAGGTTCTTTAACTCGGCTGTGTATTGAGGTTCCTTTACTCAGCTGTGTATTGAGGTTCTTTAACTTGGCTGTGTATTGAGGTTCTTTTACTCAGCTGTTTCTCGAGGTTCTTTAACTCAGCTGTGTCTCGAGGTTCTTTATCTCGGCTGTGTGTTGAGGTTCTTTAATTCAGCTGTGTGCTGAGGTTGTAGGACTTGGCTGTGTTATTCAGACGGTGGTTAATCTACATGAATGATCTGGATGTTGCAGAGCTGCAGCAGCACAAGAACAGTGAACAGATCAAACTCACGTCTATGCCGTTAAGTGCGAGAACGTCGTATGGAATGAGGAGTCTAACAGCGAACTCAGCCATCAGGCATGTGGTCCCGTTCTCGCGCACCACAAAGATGTCTTTATCCGGATTCGGCGACAGTCCGGAGAGGTTCTCCACCTCCTGCTCTGCCAGCAGAACTGGGGCCAAGAACAGACACCCTGCACACACATGCACACACACACACACACACACACACACATTACTTGAATGCACTCCAGACCAACCAAATCCTTTTCATTTATATATTCTTTCTTTCTGTCCTCCTTTACTTTCATTTGCCCCTTCCTTTCTTCCTTCTTCTTTTCACCATCATTATCATTTACTTTGCTTTACTTTTTCTTTTTCATTCCTTTCTCCTTCGTTCCACCGTCCATTTTTTTCTCTCCATCCTTTTCTTTCTCTTTTGTTCTTCTTTTCTTCCCTTTCTTATTACTCATTTGTCTTTCTTTCTTTCCCTCTTTTTTGCTCTTTTTTTGTCTAACACATTATAACTTTTAGAGCCTACTGAAATTATGTGATATTTCACACTCTGAAGAGTTTAGTGTTTATGATATTTTTCGTGTGTGTGCGTGTGTGTGTGCGTGTGTTTTAATGCACCGGTAAGAGCAGTCACGCTCCTGTCTGTGCTTTCTCGTTCGTTTTCCTTTCATCCTTCCCCCTTTCCTCCTCTGTATATCTTTCTTTCTTTAGAACAGAACAGTAATTCTCTTTCTAAGAACAGTAATTCTCCTGTCTATGCTTTCTCCTTCGTTTATCTTTCTTTGTTTCTCCTCCCTTTCCTCTCTCATAACCCATCTCCGTGACTTTTTTCTTTCTCTCTTTCTTCCGTTCTTTCTTTCTTTTTTCTCTTTCTCTCTCTTTCTTGTCCAACACATGACGTGATGAGTTTCGTGTGTATGCTGTTTGGCATGCCTGTATGTATATATGTGTGTGTGTCTGTGTTTTGGGTTTGGTGTGTATTTTAATACACCGGTAAGAACAGTAACTCTCCTCTGTATGTGTGTGTATATGTGTGTGTGTGCGCGCGCTCGCGCTTTTTACTCACCCAGCACGCAGAGGGCCACCGCGCTGTCCATGGTGCTCTCCCTCTCTCTCCCTTTTTCGAGCATAGACTCTCTCTCACTCACGCACACACAGACGCGCGCGCGCGCGTGAGGTGTGTGGACCGGGTGCGCGCGCTGACGGCGCCGGCGCTCTGCTGCGCTGTGAAACGAGTCACGCGCCGATCATCGCGGGCGCAGTGAGTTGCAGGTGAGACAGCATCCGGGCACTTTAACTCCTCCGCGGGGGGCGCCGCTCCGCCCCCGAGAACCTCTGAAGAGCGCGCGACGGAGAAGTGCAGCTGCGTGCGCGAGACTCCGGCTGAGTGTCCGCGAGGTGCAGTCGCTCCGGAGAGCGCGCGCAGCCACAGCCCCGCACTGCGCTCATTCCAGCACTCTGCACGGGACAGAGAGGGACAAACTGCAACCCCCCCCTAACACACCTCCTCCTCCTCCCGCGAGCCTGCAGCTGCTCTCGCGCGCGCGCGCGTGTGTGAACTCAGCCGTGTGAGGACGAACCTGCGTCCTTAATAACCCTGCACTCACACACACAACTCTATCTCTCTTTCACACACACTCTCTCCCGCTCTCACACACTCGCTCTCTCACACCTCTCAATTTCTAACACACCACACACACACACACACACACACACACACACTAACTACTCTCTCTCTCACACACACAACTCTATCTAGCTATCTCTATCGAGCACACAAATTTCTATCATCCTCTTATATCTCATATCTTTCTCTCTCACACACTATGGTGTATCTTTTTCTCTCTTTTACACATACTACTCTCTTTCTCTCTGTCTCTCTCACACACACTGCTTTTCCGTCTCTCTCTCTCTCTCTCTCACAATCTGTTTTTATTTCTCTAACACAAACGCACGGTCACACGCGCCCGCGCGCGCACACATACTGCTCTCTGAAAAAACACTCCCTTTTCTCTGCTGAAGGTGCTGAAAGGCTAATGGAGTTTAATTTCACATTTCACTGCGTGTGTACAGTGTAAAGAGCAGCTCTGGACTGACCTGAAGTTCAGCCCTGACCCCTAAACAGGTCCAAGTGTGTGGAAAGAGGTGAAACAGACTGGCAGAGGTGTGGAAATTGCTCAGTTACACACACGTTTTGGTTCATTTGGATAAGGATTCTCAAATGGTTTTGCGCTCAAAAATGCACTAAAGGCCTGTATGTCCTAAACTATCAGACTACCTTTCTGACTCACAGCTGACATGGGTGATTAAATGCACACTCAACTTGTGTAATCGCCACAAAAAAGCACTGCTCATAAAACAGGATGATCTGGTGCAGGGGCACATGAGCCTAAGCCCCCCATGCCCAGTGCCAGCTGTCAGCTAGAGGGGTATAAAGCCCCCAGCACTGGGCTGTGGAGCAGTGAACCTCCAATGTCTGGAGTGATGGAACTACATCCAGTACCTCTGGGATGAGTTGGAGTGATGTTTGTGATCCAGAACTAATTATCCGACATCAGTCCCTGACCACATTAATGCTCTTGTGGTTGAATGCAATCAAATCCTCACAGTAAAGTTCTGACATCTGGTGTAAAGTCTTCCCAGAAGAGCAGAGGCAGCAAATAGGATAAACTCCCTTTTAACACCCTTGATTTCAGAAAATATGTATCTACAAACCTTTGGACACATTACAGTGTATTTGGAAGTTTCTGAATTTAATTTGCCTGGGCAAAATATGCAATTTGTGACACTAATGCATGCTGACACAGAAAAAAAATCTTGTGCGATTATGATACACATCAAATAAAACATATGCACATCATGTTCCCAAGGAGAATCAGGAATTTTAAATGAAGTAAAAGTAAGTTTGGTTATATAGGCCTGAGATGATCCAGTCTTTTAAATGTAACCAAGAAATTAATTAAAATCATTTTATTTCTTAAAACCTAACATTGTAAACCTATTTTTGTGCCAGAGTAACTTTTTAGTGTATGAAATATTAATGTTTTTGTAGGCTACTAAGCAAAACAAATCTAAACTGATATCATTTATCACTCAGAAGTTATGGTAAATTTACTGATGAGTGTAATTTGCTGTTATCATACATCTTAGAATCTTAGAAGTCCTATTTTCCATTATTTTCCATTATTTATCCTCAACATCCTAATAAGCTACAGACCCATTAAACTGTGCTTAGGTAACAAAGTAATTCGAAAATGAAAACCATACATTTAACTTTTAATTGTTATTAATGTATTGAATTATTACAGCTATTGCTATTCTAGTCCAACTATCAATCTTCACTCCATGTTTGAGGGTGAAAAAAAAGGCAAAGAAAATCACTGAGATACCGTTTGTGCAAAATGTAGTAATAACTTTATAAATGTAATTTCATTAAGCTATACAGTAGTCAATAAAGTGTTTGTGCCAAAGCAGCTCTTCAACAGGTCACACTCTTCCTCTTCCTCTTCATCCCCATAAAACTATATTCAGTCATATACACTATATGGACAAAAGTACTGGGACACAACTCTTAACTATTGAATTCAGGTGGCTCCTTACTTCCAGAAAAGGAACACATTTTGCACATTACCAAGACATTTTGGACAACACCATCCTTCCAACTTTGTGGACACAGTTTGAGGAAGAACCTTTTCTATTCCAGCATGACTGACCCCAACTCCTTTGGGATGAACTGGAATGGAGAAGGCCTTCTCGTCCAACAGCAGTGCTTAACCTCATATATACTCTACAGAATGAATGGGCACAAATTCCCACAGAAACTCCAAAATCTTGTGGCAAGCCTTCCAAGAAGAGTAGAAGCTGTTGTAGCTTCAAAGGAGGGGACCAACTCCATATCAAAATCTATGTGTTTGAATACAGTGTCATTAAAGTCCCTGTTGGTGTTATTGTCAGGTGCCCCAATACTTTTGACCATATGGTGTATATTACCCTAAGTCCTATTTTACTGTAAATACAGACACAGATATAAATACTACGACGTTGGAGGCATAGCTCCACTTGACTGTAATTTGCTGTAGGTGATTTTAACAAGAACTTGAGAGGATCATTTTTGCAAGCTAATACCATCTGTGTGGAACATACATGAATACTTAGCTAAGACATTTAAACAGGATTAAAAAATGTTATCTGATAAAGTCTAGCTTCGAATATACGTATTTCAGTATACTTTACTATTGAATTAATAGTACTTCTAACTGAAGATCTTCTACTCACCTTTAGGGATGTCATGTTCTTTATTTGTCTCTCACCCAACACATCAACAGGTTGGGACCCTCATCCCAGCATATTACAATCACAAAAGCAAGTCTGAGCACTATATTCACTATATCCTGCTTTACTTGAAGTATTCCTACCATTGTCCCTAAGAGTCCCTAAGAGTTTCATGAAAGTAGAGTTTAATAATCACAAGACATGAGGTAACTAAATATAGAGTGTAGAAAAAAAATATTACAATCATTTTCAATTAGTATTACAATCGTTTCTTTTTGCACAATAGGGTGGATTCAGGTATTATGGAATATCAGGAACAGAGATTGTTAGGTAATATCTTTCCTAAAAAAATACTGTTTTGAAATGACTTTTGCATCAGTTGTGTTTACATCAGTTCTAAATGAATAAAATACATCATATCAGGACAATTACTGCTGAAAGAGAGTAAATGAAAGGCAAAAACAGTGTTGGTGTATGTACTTCATTCATTTAAACCATGTAAATTCAAAGCACTATTTTACAATTTTGTAAAAAAACATGAAAGAAAGAAACTTTATTTTACTGGCAATGGGATGTAAACTATTACCTGATTTAAATGATTACATCTTTTTTAAATGCGAGAAACCATCAATGAAATGAGCAAAAATCAGTTCATCCTTTAAAAAAGCAACAGTAAACCAAATATTACTGAGTAATATTAACATCCAGGACGCCCCATATTTGAAACAAGGTAATCAAATCATGAGACAGGTAACTGTTCTGTATTTAGTGACATTAGTGTAAATAGATCATCTCAAGATATTTTCCTCCAAAACTTGAAATATTGAGGTAAACATCTTGCCAACTGGTGGGTAGTTTACAGTATTTCATTCTACCCTGCTTTGTATTTACTTGATTCAAATGTGCACCTTGGTTTCACATAAATCAATTACATGAATCAACACAATTACTGACTTCCATTTACTCTCTTCTTGCAATAATATTGAGAGTGTAATATTTAATGCATGTGGAAATAATGTACACATTGAATAATTTAAATTTAAAGCATGTTAGTTTCAAATTACTAAACAATTATCAAACAATTACTGAATAAAAAGCAGTTAATAACAATTGACTGCAAACTTTTGAATGGCTTTTAATATATTTTAAAATGTACATTTCAGCATGACACAAATAGGTAAAGTTTAAAGAGATTATTAAAAAGATAAATTGTGCAGACGCATGTAAATGTTTCATTGTAAGTGTCTTTACAGGAGAATGCTGTTTTGCCAGCTCTTTTTGCTAGACTTCACCATAACTTTTTAGATTCTTTTTTCATTCGCTAAAAGTAATGTAATCTAATTAAACTAAATTTCATAATTTAATGAGACTACCTACTTTTAGTTCATTTAAAACATGATATACTAATTAACATCAACTAAAACAAATAAGAGTTTCCTAAAGTGATATCTATTCACTGATATGCCAGAATACCTGTGTCCTGCCTGTTCAGTCCTTCCTCTCTGTCGCTCCTCATCTTCAAATGGTAACCCGCCCTCACTGGCTTGAGGTGGCTGCCACCACTTTGGGCTGAAAGTCAAACTCGCACTTGACAGCACTGATACTGTCCACACTTGGCTTGCTACCCACCTGGGGGTGCTTCTGCCCCAGGGGAAAACTTTGTGACCTGGGCATTCCCATCCCATCCAGCACCCCTATCCCACATTCTTGGTGTCCGTGTGGATCCCGTGCCCCACCGCTCCCACGAAGGACCTCTTTCCCGTTCTTCTTCAGCTCCGGGAATGTGAAGCGCCTCAGCAATTTGCTGCCCAGGACAGAAATTGCAGGGGTGCGTGCCTGTGAGGCCATTGGGATGTCCCGGAGTTCAGTCTCGGTTGACTTCAGACTGGTCTTGCTCTTGTGAAGTGGCTTAGTTGCATGCTCTGGACGTGCTGGACCCAGGGCACTCGTGGGGAGACTGTATCGCTTCCTGTAGTAACTGTCATCAAATCGCCTTACCCCGGCATTGCAGGTTTTTTTCCCATCACATTCCTTCTTGTTAGCCTTGCCAATGGGAGTCATCAGGATACCAAGTGGACCTGATAGGGTACAGGTTGGTGCTGTTGAGGAAGCCAAGCTACTGGACATGTCCTTGGCTCCTCTTGTTGAGCATAACCCTGAAGGGCCCCGTTCCACTCCCCTGGACAGCGGAGGCAGGTGTTCACTTGTGCAAATGTCAACGCCTTGCTTTGGAGTCAGAATGACTCGGGACCTCTGAGGGGGCTTTGGAGTGAGGACACTAGAAAATAAGAGGCCCCGTGGGGAGGGTGGCAAACTGTCGCTTTCCTTCTCCAGCTCCTCAATGGAGTCCATCGAATTCATTTTGCTCCGTAAAATGAGCGACCTCTTTGGGACCGAGCTAATCTGGAGCTTCATCCCGTCCGTGGCCAGGCTTTTGTTGTGTAGGGCTGGTTGGTTCATTTGTTCAGAAGTTTCGCCCTTTCGTGTCTCTTTACATTCCTCCTCTCTGCTGGTACTTTCAGATCTGTCACACAGCATTTTCTTATATTCGTATGCCTTTCTGGAGCTGCACATGAGTGCAGAGAGACATTCTGTGTGGCCGAGGTACTTGGCCACCTCCACTGCAGAGTTGCCCACCTTGTTAGGACGGTCTATTTGAAGGCCTAGCCTCTTGAAAGCCTTGACCAAGAATTCCACGACCAGGCAATGGCCAGCAGCGGCCGCATACATCAGAGCTGTGTTGCCCCAGTTGTCGGTCATCTCAGGGTCAGCATTATTTCTAACCAGCATTTTCACAGCATCCAGGTAGCCCTTCTCACAAGCATAGCTTAGTGCCGTGCGCCCGCTCTCATCCTGTTGGTTTACATTAGCACCCCTTTGCACCAGAAGGTTCATGAACTTGGACCTGGCGTGTGAGTCCGAAAGGAACACTGAAGAGATGAGAGGGGTGTGAGAACCCTCAGTCTTTGAGTCGACAATTTTCCCATCCAGAGCATCAAGGATGAATCTGGCTAGGTGGATCTTGTCCTTGGAGATAGCTTCCAGAAGGATTTTGGTGTCTGTTGCCGAGTCCATCTTCTCTGAAAGCTTCAGCATAGTGCTGCAATGGACTCTCAGCTTGCTGCAAACACTGGGAAGGAGCACACAGAGCTGAGGAGCTGGGCGGGCAGTCCCCTCACCTGACGCTCCGGGCTTTTTATTGCCTCGGCTCTGGAGTTGCCACGACAACCTAAACATGATTAGCAGACTTTGATGTTTGTAAATGGAGTCATTAATGGGGTAATTATCAAAGGTACTTCAGAAACAGCACCGACCGTAGGATGAGAATTGCTGTTTATTAACTGGAAAACATTTATTTCTGCAGGACAAATAGTGTGGATTTAACTCATGCTGAGGTGGACAGGGAAGTTTTATGTAGCTATTTACACTACCATTTGTATTTTACCACAATTACCATTTGTAATTGAAGTAACAATACTTTTTTTCTTGATTGTCACCACTTGACCAAACTCTAATCCCATGCTACATAAATGTATCATTCATCGTTTAAGTTAATGTTTACCACATTACAAGTAAATGCCTTCACAAACCATAATAAGGTTAATATTTCATTCTAACATCTGCCTCTTATAAACCGCATAACTAATTTACTGCAGCAAGGTTGTATAAAATAGAAGACAACAGTGTGTCACAAAAAATGTCTCATTTAACACCTGGATAGTTTATTGGTACACATACTATAAAACGGTATTAAAGTAGCAGGATAACAACAGTATTTTAAGTACTTTTCTTTGCTAGAAGTTTGACAAATACAATATAAATACAAAAACACTCACAGAATGGTCCATTAACTAGCTGCAGATAGCTCAGAAAACGAAAAAACATACAAACAAATGAAATTCAAAGCAACATTGTTCTGCAAAAATAATCTGCTTTTTCTGCAAACTATATAGCAAAAAGTCTACATGAAAGTTGCGCAACATTCAGCTAGTGCAAAAAGCCTCTAACTAACGAAATATAGTCTTAAACTACACACTATATTTAATAATATATGTATATTTATATATTTATATATTTATATATATTTGTATATAAATAAACCCTTATTTTGGCATTTTTCATTTGTAAAATAATTTAAACGTCCTACCAGACATCGAGTGGCACATTTGTAAGCAATGGATTTAAGTTTAAAAGCACTTTGCTTATTATTCCATAGTAGATATGTGGTGAAAGCATAATACAGGTACCAGTCGTTGCAAAGGACTGAAAAAAAGAAGAAAAAAAAAATCAGGAAAGAAAATAACTTAGTGGTTGATAAGTGGCATTCCCATTACAAACACTGTCCCAGAGCCCTTGTAGAATAAGCATACTGTTCAACCTTTTGGTTAAATTAACTACATACATTCCAGTATATACAATATACTCTTTCTTTATTATCTAGTAGGTTTTGACAGGAGACATCATTTAGTAAGAGGAAAACAAAGTGGTACTGTACTTCAGCTTAATGAGCTATCCATAAAAAAAAAGAAATACAAATATTTTTACGTTTCTATAAATGAAGACGGGTGTGTTGACTGTTTTAAAACCCACAAGAGGAGCTGCCTGTTTGTCTTATTCTCTTCAAGCAAAACAAAAAGTCTCTGGGCTAAAACTGAACGCCAAAAACTAAAAGTGTGAGACTAAAGCACCAAGTCCTCTAACGCCCTTAAACCTTCATTGCACTCAGCTCATTTCAATGATTGTTTCATCAAAGCCCCATAGGTTTTGGGGACATTTTTTGATTATTGAGTACGAGGAGCCAATGCATGATTGTGAGAAGTCGTACTAAATTGCTAGCAGCGGCATAAAACCTTAGATTTTGTCTCACACTTGTCTGAGGGCTATTTGGTTTGGGTCAATCAATGTGGAATGTCAACACCATCGCTGTCGTAACATTGAAACAGGTGAACACACAAACAGTGTAACAGCAGGTACAGAACATTGTACAGTAAGTATACGCGAACACAAAAATAATCATAGTGCCATTTTCAAAATAAAAAAACGAAAAAAGAAAAAAAAAAAACGAAATAAAACAACCAACAACACTTGCCAAAGCTCATGACGAATTAAAATGACTATTTTGGGAAAAACAGTTGCTTTATTTTAGCTACGGCTTTAAAAAAAATAAGCGAGCGGACAACACATTTTGTTTGGAAAAAAACAACAGCAGTGTAAGGACTACACTGACGATTATGTTTGATTTCATTCACACCAGACGTTCACCACCCTCGATACAGTGTTTGGACATTCGACTGTACATTCTTACCACAGGGAAAAACCAAGTGCACTGCTACAGATTTCAAAATAATCCTTTGACAGCCTACCATTTTTAAAGTGCTCAGAATATTTTACTCAACTTCTTGTGTAGCGTATCATTCACAAAGTTGTGCTCACTTAAAACAAACTAAAATCTTTTTTTTTTTTCAGTTATTTGCCTGGTGCTGCTACTATAAACTAGTACCACTGAGACAGAAGTTAAAAGGTTTATAAAGAACACTTCGAGTTTCGTCCGTCTCGGGCCACCACGATGGGGGATTGGAGTGGAGCTGATGGCCGACGTGGGCTGCGGTAAGTATAGAGTGTCCGCAGAACGTGATGTTATTACGACAGCGGCAGGAAAACAATGCCAGGTGTGTCTGTCCCACCAAGGGCCTGGTTGCTCCAGAAGGTCGTGGTGACCGTCACCCAGCTCCATCTCAGCAGCGAGGGCGGACTACAGACAGAGGTCGATGTCAAGGATTGGTTGGATGAGGGCAAGGGGAGGGGCTGAGAAAGAGGCGGAGGGCTCAGCAAGCGGTGGGACATCAGAGGATATAAGGGTTGGAGTGGGGAAATAGTTTTGGCTCCATGCTTGATGGAGCTCCTAAGGATTCAGAGAGGTCAAGGAGGAGCAGGGGGGTTGCTTGAGAGTTTCTAGATGGAAAGATCTGAGTGGTGGCGTACAGAAAGGAGTCTCTCTCTCTATTTCTTAGTTGACGGATGGTGTAGTTACACCACTGTGGCTGGTCTGCGGTCCATCTCCGCCTCCAGCTTCACCATCTGCTGCATGTCCTTGGCCTGTAAAGGTCACACAGACACACCCTAAGCTTTTAAGCACAACTTACAGCCTCTACGGTCATTCATGGTGCACACACCTGCAAACACAGCTTATATTTTGCTTAATCATTTCTTACTCAAAACTAATTTAGACACACTTCGGACAAAAAGATTCAAAACTCTTAATCGATGACCCCTCAAACAACAGGAGTAAGCACTTGGTGACACCCCACAAATCTGCATTTCCGACAGTGCAGAAGAGTTTGTTCCCTGATAACATTCGGGTTGGTGAAAAACCTTTCTAGGTTTTTGCTTAGTAATACTGTATGAGTCAGTATAGTGAATGACTCATGCTGGCACTCCAGTGCCTGGCAACGTTGAATCTAGTTCCCTTTCTTCTAACACTGCTGAGCACTTTTACTAAAGCACAGAAGGACCAAAAACTTTGGCTCATCTGGAGATATTTTGCCCAGTGAAATTAAGTTTAAGTCTCTCATGTTTCTAATAGAGTACTGTTAAATGAAGTGTCACAGTCTCTGATTAATGGGCAGAATATGGATTTAGGTAGATGCTACCGATGACTTTGAAGGCAACCCGGCTCTAAACTGACCGAGGCTTTAAAAATATACTACAGACCCGTGGGAATCGTCTAGAGTTGAGTCAGGGTTCCAAGTCCCAGTCCTGCATTGTACACTCTACCCTACTTCAACATGCCTGTTTCAGCACATGAGCTATTCAGAGATTTCGGTGTGTCTGAATAGAGAAAACACAATAAAGTGCCATGTGGTGTCCCTCATAAATATTACTATACAGATTTAGATAAGTCCTTGTTGCATAAGGTATACAGACTGAGAGGACAGAGAAAGACGAGAGTAGCAGAATGGGGGAATGAGTAAGCCTACCTTGACATTGAGAGTTTGCATGATGTGATTTCAAAAGCTGTGCAAAAAAAGCAAATCATATGTAAACAGATGGGTTCAGTGAATACATGTATAACGTGTGAGTAATGGAAGACAAACATAAATCAAAAGAAAACAAACAATGAGAGGGGTTAAATTCTACACCCTGCAGTCCACCCTCCCCCTAAATTGATCTAGGTGGACCCACTGTAGTGAACACCTAATATACAGGGATCTGGGTTAGATCTGCCTGAGCACTTACCTGCTCATTGAATTTCTCCAGTTTTTCCAACTGCTCACGCTGGGATTTCTGTAACTGCTCCATCTCTTTCGAGTGCTTCATAGCCAACTGTGAGGTCAGAAGCAAATTCACAGTCCACTTAAAGGCAATTGTTTTCAGTGTTGTTTCAGTGTCATTCTTAATTATAACATTGCTACTTTGCCAAGACTTTATTCACACATAGCTCTTTAAATGTTTTGTACGATAAAATATTCCAGAAGTAACAAGAGATTACTGACCCTTTTTCGCTCCTCAAGGAACTTTTTTGTGTTACTGCTGTTCAACTCCCGTACCCTCCTGTAAAACAAACAAACGGCTAATATATGGCCTTTTCGGCAATTGAATGAACTACTGTCATAAATGCCATATACAGCAGTAGACGCTAGAAAAGGTCGATGTACCTCTCTCTTTCGGCCTTGTTTTTGATGCTCTTGTCCTGACTGATGGCCTTACTGTTCTCCATGGACGTCTTGGCCTGGTTTGCTTTCATTTCTTTGCTCTGTCTGTGTGAATGAGTTCAAACAAAGCAAAGCATTCACTTCCAAATGTGGTTAGATTTTTCGGTGTTTGCAAAAAAAAAAAAAAGATGTATGATAAATGTCATGACTGAGTTTAAAACTTAATTCAAAGTCATGTTATGTAATTTGCTACTTGAGCATGTTGTTTAGTTTCCAAATCATGCTAATTTCATCAAGGGTCATTATACTCTTTGAAATGCTCCAAAACAGCCACTCATATGTAGCGCTGCTGGCAGGGTGACTAGAGATATGACTAGAGCTTACTGTGAATCGGGAGTATAATTAAAAATGACACGGGGGTTTGAAACAGATTTCAGTAAGGGCTTCAGCATGAGCTCTTTCTCTGGAGGCATCCTCCCACAGTTCATGCAATGTTAATGTTCAACAAGAAACGGTACAGAAGCTGCCAGGCAGTTCACAGTGTCACCAGCGAGAATGATAATATTCTGTAAGAGGAGGTAAGGAGATTATAAAACTACTGATGGTAATTCAAAGGAGAACCATATTAAGCCAACACAACCTCATTTCTAATACCACTGTAAAATGGCAAAGCTGACAATCACACATGCACATTCACCTACCGTTCATGGACGAGTTTGAGCTGCAGGGTCTGTTGCTCCTGGACACTATTCAGCAGTTTCTTTAGATGATCACACTGCTGCATCACATGGGCATCCTTCATCTCCTGCTCTTCCGTGCTGTGAGAGTTAATCATCTCAGACCACTCCTTAGTGTGCTGAGCTACTATATCCTTTACCTGCAGGAAAACACGCCAGATCAAGATCTGGTTTTATAAAGAATTTAAATGCTATCAAAGATGCTTGCTTCTATTGCATTTAACAGTAGCACTTTTAAGGAATTTTATAGATAACAAAATACCTCACTGTGTCATAAACCACAATAACAAGTATTTTTCAAATAAGAAACATTCTCTATAATTTAAACATAGCTATAATTTAAACATGCAATCTGGATGATGCTACTTAGTACAAGCGTTATAATGACTCATTTAGAACACTGTAGCTTTAGTGCAAAACTCTAAACTGTAAAGAATTTTAGACCAAACATTTCAACCGTGTAACTTTTCGTCAAACTACAATTTAGATGTAGTAGTACTATTATTATTTTTATAAATAATTGAGTAATCTCAGAATACTGAGGTCATCTATATATTTGATGTCCAGTTCAACATGTTAACACTAAGATGACGTTGCCCTGGTTCAGTCACACAGTTTCCCATCCTCGTTTCTGGACAGCACATGTGGGTAAGTTTGGGACAGCACACCTTTGCTTTGTGGTCTGATGTGAGGTTCTCCACCTTTACTGCAGTCTCTTTCTTTAATTCTGAACAGTTGTTTTCTCTGAAATGAAGAATAAGTATAACTGAATGCAAAATTTTTTACACTTTAGTCTACTGTATTATAACTCTACTGTATACTGTATACAACATTGTATTGTGGCTATAATTACATCCTCTTAAATTGTGGCTATAAATAAATGTATATTTTTTAATTACTGCAAAATTGTATGTCAGCATATATATACATTCTGTACACAATACTGTATTGTTATAGTCTGTTGTGTCCCCAGCATAGTATTTTATTTTTTAGGTAAAGTGTTTGTACATTCAGAGATATTCATCTCCCCTTTTTACCCTCACTGGTGATCCGTCTGTTGTGTTTTGTTGTATGTTGCACCTATGGTCCACAAAGACGATATGTCCTCTCTTTGTGTACTTAATGTTTATGACTGGGATGACAATTGAGCTCGACTTGGTTTGACTTGAGCAAGACCTCTTACCCCCTCTTCTTGATTGCTTTCTCTAGTAGTTTCTCCAGTGTAAATTTCTCTTTATCATGCTGTGCCACCATCTTGTCCACTTGGGTACAATGGGACTTCTGCATAGCATTGTGATCCTGAAAACGGATATTCAGCACAATCAGCATGCACACACACTGTAACTACTCTGGAGGCATATTTAAATTAGTTAAAGGGGGTGTTTTCAGAATGTATAGCCAGTGAGATGGTTAGGATGATGGATTTTAGATTGTAATTTTCTGTTTTCTTGATTAAGCGCAAAAAAGATACATTCATTCACAAGCAGTGTAGAGCATCTTCAGAACAAATAAGACAATGCACAAATAGTGACAGTTTCCTTTTTATCAGAGAGCGTGTTCTACTACCATAAAGAAGGTGAACTTCACTGAGGGGACCAGTCATTTTAGCAATTCTAATAAGCGTCTGCCACTGTGCTCAGGATCAAAGACAGGCAAAATGGGCTTTGATAACATCAGCTGATACGATGCACTCACTAAAAATCAGACTTTATGCAGAGAGAGAAAATAAAAAAAGAATAAAGGAGTACACTTAGTCACAGACTGCATCTTAAAGAATACAAACCTTTGCATGCCTTTTCTTCAATGAATTCAGTTCTTTCTGCTGCTTCTTGATCAGTTTAATGTATGACTAAGTAGAGAAAATGAGAGTTAGGAACTTTCTTTAAGTTAGAAGTGATTCATTCAGACTGACATCATGGATTCTAACAGTAATGATAGAATCATATCCCCTATTCGCATGTAGAACAATGAGCACAAGAAGAGCCTTACTTTCATCTGTTTTAAGTCTTCAATTGTCACCTGGTTGACCAGTGCAGAATCTGAGGATGGGACACACGAAACAACATGTCAGTATAAGATTTAATATTGTGTGCCCAAAGTTTGCAGCCACCTGATCATCCAGTGTTTCTTCTGAAATCAAGAGTAAATACAGAGTTTGTCCCTCTTTTGCTGCAGTAACAGTCTGTACTCATCTTGGCTTTACACCAAATCTTGGAGCATTGCTGTGAGGACTTGATGGTATAGGACATAGCTCCTTCTCTCCAGAGAAGAAACTGCTCCACAACTGGGGCGGGGGCGGGGGGTTTGTAGTCAACACCTGGGATTGGTCTTAATGTCATGTACCACTGCTTCAAAATGTCTCATTTAACAGTTTTGCTTTCCTATGGAAATTATATAAGCTGTGTCCACTGATTAGAAGGTGTCTACAAACTTTTAGTGCACAACCATGGTCCAGTGTACTACGGGGGCTGTTATTTAGCTCACTAGGTAAGCTCTACTGATTTGACTCACCTTTCTTGGTTTCACTACTGTTGTTCTGGGTGGCTGTAGAGCTCTGGGCCATCTCTGAACTGGTCTGAGGAGTCACACTGGCCTTCACCTGATTCACCTTGCCCTTCTTATCATTCTTGGAGCTTTCGTTTGGCACATCTGCAATGTCACTCTATAAAAAGAGAACACATTTGCTTAGAATAGATCAGCTATCTCCATATTCTATAGATCAGCTATCTCCACAAATTTATATTTACAGCATTTATCAGACTCTTTTATCCAAAGCGACTTCCATTCTCTAACTACAGGGGACAGTCTCCCTGGAGCAACCTGGGGTTAAGGGTGGTATGCTGAAGGTAGGATTCAAACCCATGACCTCTTGGTCCAGAGGCAAGTATCCTACCCACTAGGCCAGCACCACCCTAAAGTAAAGAGCCATTTGGCAGACACCCTTATCCAGGGCGACTTAACAAACATTAGTTACAGGGACAGTCCCCCTGGAGCAACTGAGGGTTAAGTGTCTTGCTCAAGGACACAATGGTAGAAAGTAGGGGTTTGAACCTGCAACTCTGTGTTCTTTCGGGGTCACAAGCAAGTGTTTCACCCTCTAGGCTACTACTGCCCTGTAATAAAGGCAAGGCAAAGTTTGATAAAATGTGCCTACCGTTTCAATACCAAGCGCTCTCATTTGGTCTGCTCTCTTCTCAGCAATGGAGAGAAACTTCTTTGGGTCAGAGAGAGCGTCCACAATTGCTGGAAAACAGACAGTCGCAGAAAACACACTAAAGATGAGTATGGGCACCAGTGGAGGACAAGAATTGTGTGCAGGTGAAATTGAACTAAATCTGTTGGGATAATATACTGGAAGAAAACAACACCAAAAGAATATTTTAAATACAAAATGCAAATGATGAAAAACTACATGAATTCATGAGATAAGAAAAAATCAAACACGGGCCATTTGAGACTGCTCTCCTTTGGTTCATGTTTATTGTTGTGTCCACTTCTCTCCTGAGACAGCACCTTCATGAATAAACCGTGGTCTTCATTAGGGTGTGTGTGCTGGATGCGGACCAGCACTATGGACCGAGCAGCAATACAAAGGGGGCAGCTGAGAGAGAGACAATGGCTATGGCAATAGACACTCTACGCACCCACTCTAAACAGCTCCTTCACACTACACAGAAGCAAGAGGCCTCACTTACCATTCAGTCCATGCTAATCAAACACACATATTCATGCATGTTATTATAACCTCTGAAAAGTGAGATTATGAACCACCAGGACCGAACCTACTGCCAGCTCTGCTGGCCAAAAGAACAAAGCGTAAACTGGGCACGGTCTCCGCACAGTACAGGTCTGGCCCATCTCTGAACTGGCCTGAGGAGCAGCACTGGCCTTCACCTGATTTACCGTGCCTTTCTTATAATCTTCTGTGTGTTGTAGTGTTGTAGTTTTAGCCCAGTGACTGTTTTTGCAGCTTCCAAGCGGTTTACTCTGTTCTTGAGAGTGTATGTGCTTCACTCCTTGTTTTTTGTAGTTATGCTTTTGGATAGATCTGTTTATCCCTTTTTGGGATCAAACCGCATGGATTAAACATTACCTATTTGTCCATTGGTTTGCTGCATCTGCGTCTCAATGTTTCCCGCATCAGTCTCACGTGCAGACATGACAGTACACAACTAAACTTCTGATAGATCTGTACTCTCTTGAGCATTACACTTTTACTTATAAGTCCCTTTGTGAGGAAAGGAATCTCATTTTTACGCAGTTACATTTTTGTCACTCATTCTCGCTTGTGTCCTTCATTTCAATTTGTTACATTCATCATCATATATTGACTGCTGCGCTGCAATTGGTCACAACAAGACTCCTGTTTTGTCATCAATTTTCAAAATTAAATACACCAAAAAGAGAAGTAAGGCACTTAATTTTATCTCCTAATAGTTATTGGATGCACTAAGATGTTTTACTGCAATAGAACAAGTTGCTTAGGTACTTTTACCTGATAGTTTGGCACTTCGTTTTATCATTATTAAACTGCACACAAGTTGTATAGCACATTTAACAATGATCAACATCACAGTAGATTTACAGAAGGTTTATCTGTAGTAGAGCGTTTAAGTTAACACAGCACAGTCAACATAGACTCTAAAAACTACTGCAAACTTTTTCAACTTTATTTCAGCTATCCGACTATCATTACCACTATCAGCTTCATCATCAACATATTATCACTATTATCTACATCCACTAAAATTCAGAAGACACTTGTAGGTGTGCTGAACAACCATTTAATATAAAACCACACAAAATAACTCAATTTACATCTCAACTTTGTGTTTGTGATAACTGTAGAAACTGAAGAAATTATGCAACTCTAACTCTAACAATGCTGGACTATATAGCTTGAGGCTCATGTTCCACTGTGAAGGTGTTACGGACTGGTCTCACCACCTATACATCCATTTTATTTGTCCCGTTATAAGGACACATCTCACTGTTGATACTTTAAGAACAAAAGGGCACTGGATGGTCAGAAGGATTCTGTAGAGGCCACTGGCATACACACATATATACACATCATCTGGACAAATCTGGGCCATAGCTGTAGGGCAGAGATGTGCTCTGAATACAGTGGATGATTGGGGACATGGGACGCTTCAGAACGAGAGGTGGTCTTTGGCTACTAAAGCAGAATCTTAACTTGCACCTTGAGAGAGACTAGTATGCAACATAAGGAATTACATAATAAAGTTAAACCTAGTGGTCAAACGGTGAGATTCAGTGCTTGCTGTAGGCCAAGAAATTGTTACCTACGCCAAAATCCAAATGCTGGCATATAAAAGAAAATAGTGTCAAAAACTCTGACTCAGACCCGTGTAGCCTGCTGTGCTGGTGAGTACTGTAGTGTGTGGATAGTTGCTGGAGGTGGAGAGTGGGTGGAAAAAGTCACTTCTAGGTTTTATTCAGCTCTCCAGCAGCACCTTTAACGAAAGCCCACACAACCTGCCACATAATGTTAGGACTAAAAAGCCCATGAAAGCAGGGGCACAGGCATGAGGCAGTGTAGGAGTGATTTAAGTGTAAGTGTGCAGTATCAAGTGTCTGAGTGAGGGGTCTGTGGGCATCCACCGTGTACTAAAAGGATTTTTAATGCCACTTCAAATGTAATTTAAGACCAAATTTGCAGTGATGATATACCATATATAACAATTTAACACATTCACATGTCCAAGTGTCACTGCTAAACAGAAGCGTAATGTTAGTTTAATACACGGTCTGTGACACGATGTCAAATGAAATGATGTTTTCAAAATCTAAACCCAGGAAAATCTGAATATGAGATGACAATGTTTACTGTCTTCAAATACATTTTCAGAAAAATTAAGGGCCTGCAGACAGTGTGTGTATGCGTGTTTGTTTGTCCACTCTCACTCACCTCCGAAGCCATCAGGTACGTAGGTCTTGAGGACAATGTTGCAGAACACAGTGGGGAGAGAGAGGGGATTGTTGCCCTCGTTCCTCAGAGAGATGTGTCTGTAGCCAGCCTGCAGGCCGTCCAGCGGCAGGATCCTCTGACCGATTAGCTTATTATTGTCATCATATACAGCAATCCTCAGCACAGCCAGGTCTGGCAGGATGACCTGTGTTCAGACAGATGAAGAAGAGCTGTAACTCACACAACTGGAAAGTAAATTCTCAGCCAGAACAAACAAATTCAGGACATACTACATCATAAAAGCAAAAGAGATTTCTTTTTGTTTGTCCAGTTTTGTAACCTCTGCGTAAATTCAATTTAACACCCCTAAACCATTATTTTTTCAACACAAAAACAAAAAGTATGATGTTTTGGCATTTTGTTGCATGTCTGTTCGCCCTTAAAAAAGAAACAGCAGAGTCTTAAGTGGTGCAACTGTCTGAGTGTCAGAAGCTCTTGGTTTTGTTCTCTTGGGGTCCTCTCCCACCATCACTCAGCACAGTATTAGCCAGTGTCAGGGTCTGTTAGTGGTTGTAACAGAATTGGCAGTTGATGTTCTCCTCCAAGTGTGTTGGAGGAGTGCAATAACTTTGCACAAGCAGTTGAAAAAAAGGTGTCAGTTCAGATCTTGAAGGAAGCACATGCTAGAACTCACCCTCCCAGTATTGGCAGCACTGTGCAATTGTAAAAGTCCTAGTTAGAAGGTGGTATTAGACATAGATGAATTATAGGGAACATTACCGACTGTTAACATCACTAGAATGTACCCACTAAACCTGAAGAAAATGCTTGTCTCAATACAAGACTGCCACATCTATGCTTATGTCACTGTGCATTCTTACACTTGAGAACTACAGACCTACAGAAACCCTGAGTCTCCATCATTGGAGTGAAGGGTTATGACATGTGTCAGTCATTTTAAAAGCCACTAAAGACACAAAAGCTTAGCTTAGCACTGCACTGCTCAAGTCATGTGGCACCCTCAGCAAATTTAGATAGCAAATGTCTGATGGTTTATTTTGCCTTTGAGTAGTGTTGTAAGTATTGTATTTATGATAAATGCACATGAATGTCAGCACAATGATGTAATTTTTCAGTGGGAAACTCTGAAAGTCAGGGGCGTGTCAGGAAAAATGCAATGGTAGCTCCTTACAGTTGTATTGCAAATTGGTTTTATTTTAGTTCAGCAGTCACACATCCAAAATGCAGGCAAAATCGGACTAAACGCACTGATAGGAGCACCTGCTTCTGACAGGATTAAAACATCACTCATCTAATCTCCATGCTCTTTTTATTTCAGAAATGCAAAAACACACTGTGATGCCAGAAAAACAAACTTAAACAAAAGAGGCAAAAGAAAAAACACTCAAACTTACACCACATTGTAATTGGGACCTTTGATGTCACAAGCAGGAACTTGTGGACTTAAAGGCAAAAAATGTGCTATAATATTTCAAGTAATAATTCAAATTTAAAATACTATTACTCTTGTTATGAACATTTGCCCGGCAGTTGCAGTGCAAAACTGAAGACACAATCACTGGACACCAAAAATATATTGGCCAATTAATTACATTTAGGGTGAGGAGAAAATACTGTAATTTGATTTGTCATATATTTGTTAACTATTCCATTAATTTAGACAATTGCTCATCATGCAGCCCTATCTGATTAATAACCTTTAACCTGGCAGCCAAGGACATATGCAGTGAAGCTGGCTCTGCAGATACCACACTACAACTGACGAGCAGAATATGAACAGTAATGAGCAGGAAAGATGAAGAGCGGCAGAAAGATAGAAAACAACAGAGAAACACGCAGTCTGAATCAATCAGGAAATTGTGGGTGTCAAAAGGTATATAAAATATATCAAATCACACTGCAGTGAACCTGATGAGTGAATGTAAGCTATACATGTGGAAGAGGAGAGAACAAGTAAGAGAGAAGACATTATGCCCTGCAAAGTATGTAGCACCTATCTCTGTGTAGTTTGTGGCATCGATCTCCTTGTAGTATGTAGCCCCTGACAAATATATTTTCAAATAAAAAGGCTTTTTTATTATTCTCTATTTCGATTCTATTTTAACCATATCACTGCTAACCGAATGAACTGGTTATAGCGGTGGTGAGCTTAAGTCTTCACAGTGTGTGTGTGTGTGTGTGTGTATAAAAGAGGACACAAAGGACTGTGAAAATGGTAGCTGAGGTATGGTTCTGGGTTGTCCCCTAGAGGTCTAATATTACAATTGCTTTCACGTCCTATATAAATATAATCATAACTTTACACAGACATTTATGTAATGTATTATATTCACATTTAATTTAAATTTTGTATCTACATGTTTGACTTTATGAATTTCTGTATGTTGGCAAAAATGACAAAATCATCAAATTGTTTTTCCTGCAACTAAACAAGAAGGTTCATTCAACTAATTACTCTTCAGTTTAAAAAATCCTTAGAAAATGTGTCCTCTCTAACTTACAAACACAAATGTAGTATCCCTGGCCTGTTTAAAATGTATATCTGTCTTAATATAAATATTTATAGTATCTTGAGTGTTTTCAGGGCTTTGACTATTTTATCTGAGGCTCGGTATATGTTTAACATCTTTTTGTGACTCAGTAACAATAGTGTACGCTTTGCAAGTGTGTGTAATGGGGGAAACAATGGAAGTGATAACGGCTGTGCTCCTGTGAGTGTGCGTGTGTAAGCGATGCAGTTACAGCAGTTTTGTCAGCTGTGTGCATGCGTATATGCTGATGGCTATGTGCTATGTGTGTGTGTGTGTGTGTGTGTGTATGTGTGTGTGTGGAGGGGGGTTAACAGCAGTTAATGTGTGTGTGAGTGTGTGTGTGCACGCACAGCAGGCAGCACTGCGGCAGCTGTGATTTATGGCCTATGCCGGAGTCTCAGTGTCATGGCTGAGAGACTCTACGCTTCTGCTGGCCTCAGCATAATAGCCCGGCGCTCTCTCCCTCTGTCCCTTTCTCGGCCAGTGAAAAAGCTTAAAATACAGTCACTGAGCTAAATGCCACATTAACATGAGAAGCCATTCTAAATGGCTCAGGTTCTAAAAAACTACACTGGAAAAATGATATCTTAGCAAGTGAACTCATCCTAAATATAGCCCATATATCTGCTACCTTTTCAAGAGAAAGCTAAAATATTTTGTAAGATTATTCAACCTACTGAGTGGCTTGCTGCAGGTAATTTTTACAGAACAATTGTTTATTACACTGACTGTTAATGCTGCTGATTTCAAGCAATATTTCTCAAAACAAGCAAAAGTGTCTGCCATTAAGGCAATCAGACAATTTAGAATCACTCAAAACAACTAAAGATATTGTTAATATTAATATTACTAAATATATTAACCCTCATTAATAGAAGTATTCGATACACTGAGTACTGAAGATGCTTCCATTTGCCAGGACAATTTGTGGAAGTGAAAATAAATAAAAAATAAATAGAGAAGTCCTGCAACATGTATGGAGTGGTGGTGCGTGTTACAATACCAAACACACTCTCTCTGCGTCATCCTGCTGCTGTTACACAGCCTTCCTTTGCTCCGTTTCCTCTCCAGCCTGTTCTCCTTTGTTCTCCCTTGCTCTCTCTTACAGCGCTCTGGCTCTGTTCCTCTTATAATAAATGGCAGCATCACATTCATCTGCTTCATCTTGCTCATTGGCACCAAGTCCATGGACTTCACTTTCATTTCCTCTCGTCTTCTATTATCACTCCTTAAAAAGGTCTTGCTACCTTCCTCTAGTGCGCGCGCACACACACACACGCTGGTTTTCTTACAGCACGCTCTCTTCTCTCCAGAGTGTCACTTGCTTTCATTCTCTCTGTCGTTGTTCTCTTTGCTCTCATTTGGAGCTCCTTTTCTCATTCGGCACTCTTGCTTTCCTCAAAGCTGTAGGCGTGTGTGATTCCAGACAGCTTGAGCAGTGCTCACAACCTCAGTCAGACAAAAGTGCTTAAAACTAGGGAAAATTCATTTAGTGCAAGGGGCACAATCATAGCCCAAATCAAAGCAATTAAACAGCCACTGATGATTCCATTCTCAATTGAAAGGTCAAGCAACTCGATACCCTGTTAACACAGTACTGTATTGGTCTGATGATGACATCTGCAAAAACTGTGCTTACACAGCATAATGGTTTGAAACGAAGTAAAACAAAATGTCATTGTTTAATTATTTTTGTCATAGAAAAAAAATGGAAAGCTAAAAGACTAGAGCTTGTTGATCCAGTACCTAAATCTGACCTAATTGTAATTGATTATGTAATTCACTACTGGGTAATTACATGAATACATTTAAAATTTATAGCAAAACAACTATGGGTTCTATGGGTTAATTTCATATACTGGTGTATTGTGATTAAACTGCTACAAATTCTAATTGCGAAGCCTTTAGTTTTCACAATTAGAACTTTGTCTATTCATGCCGAAGTTCTAAGGAAGGTTTCAGCCCGATGTTGCCTTTTACATGAGACGCAATACAGGGCGGCCAATCAGAAAAGAGGTCACTCTGTAACTGATTAGAGGCTCATTTGCATATTGCAGTGTTCTGCAATATCAGTATTGCAGAGACTGAATATTACGGTAACAATTAACAAACAATATCTTGAGGAGCCCTAAGTCACAACAGTAAGAAGTTTATTCTGTCACGCATCCTTCTACAGATGCTGAAGGATGATATTTTGCAGAAGGGACACAGTGGTGAAGAGGGACTTTGTGAGATCACTCTCCAGCTCATTTATACAGATAAAAGAGCAGCCTAATAAGATTATCTAGCGCTTATTGCATTATTATTTCTGTATTATTTCTAATGACTGTGCCTGTTTCCTGTTTCATTGTAGCAAGTGTAAAGCCCACTCACCTTTCTGAAGACAAATGGCTCTTCGTTGTAGGCTGGGTTCAGGCCGTTGTTCATCACCATGCGGGTGCGGAACTCTTTGCGGATGGTGTCAGTGGGAAGGCCGTACATGTCCACCTCCACATAAGTGCCAATCTTCTTATCTGATAAAAACTGACCTGAGAACACCTGAGGATGGCATATATATATATATATATATATATATATATACACGATAGTTAGTAAGCCAGCTCCTTACAAAGAAGAAACTAATCCAGGAACAACTGGATTATAGACATACACAGTCCTTTAAAATAACACCAAGGCAAAGGTTTTCATTATAAATCATTATATCATCAGCATAAAAATGTGAATATTTTAATTATTTACATGAATGTTACCAATTCGTTTACCCTCCCAGTCACCCTACCCTGTCACAAATCTGATCAGTGAATCAGTGAAAAAACTACAAATTTTCTTTTATACCTCATGTATATTTAAATACTATATACATGCACATATATATTCACAAAAAAGCAATTCTTCAGACTCTTCAAAGTCACCTTGATTTGCAGTCTGAAATGACTGTTTTGGAACTAAATTCACATGTTGGTCTTTGTATCATTGTGTGAAGAATTTCAGTCCCTGACCATAAGGCCTGGCTCACAATCTCCGTTCCAGTTTTTCAAACCCTTAAACACAGGTGTGTCCCAATACTTTTGCCCTTATAATGTATATAACTTTATAACAAAAACATGCAGTAATTCGGGTGTGTCTAGATGTTACCTGGTATTCCAGGTGTACTTGTATGTACAGGCACTGTCTTAATTTAGGATGTGGATGCAGGTGTGACTGGTACTGTCCATCAGGCTATAGACAGCAGATGTGAAGTGTGTCTATAAACCAAATGATCTAACCTGAACGCTGCAAGTGGCAGCAATGACACCATCCACTGGCGTCTCAGAGAATGGGTCAAACATCCTGTCAGAGCGTCGCATGAAGTCTGGCTTCAGGAGGTACCTGCAGGGGACACAAGGATTCTCACTCTTCTATAGTGGCTATGTCTCTCACACACACACACACAGTCCGGGATACATCAGACCCAGTAGTATAAAGAGCTATCTAGATTTTATTATAACACTTTATTTCAGACTATTGACATCTTCTACAATCACCTCACATTAGAGCTTTAAAGACTTGCCTGGACTTGAAGGGAACGCTCATGTGCTGAAAGGCCCCCTCCCGCTTTTTACTTTTAGATTTTTGCCTAGTGTTTTTACCTGATTTAGTTCACTCTTAGTTTCTTTGTTCACACTAACATTTTCTTTAACCATTTTTTAAATCTGGCACACTAGTGTCACACACTTCTGCACCAAGGTCCAGAAGGTCCAACACATAAACAGTGAACAGATTCTGGAAGGTACAGAGCTGAGCAGCCTAAAGAACACTGTATGGTTATAATTCTTTTGTTGCAAACATATTTTATGTCACATGTACCATGTTCTACATAAAGAAACAGCTTTAGGAGTAAACAGATGAAGGTTAACATCTTGTTACAAGGCAATCAGAGATGAAAGTACTTTTTGATTTTGAAATTTGTTAAAAAGGCACATAAACATAATCTGAACACCTGATTCTCTTCTTTTATATTGATTCACATTTTATTACATGTGATTTGATTACATGTGTAATGTTGGCTGTTCTTGCCCTTGTACTGTAACCAGAGCTATCCTGTCAGTTTTTTTTTTGGCAGGTTGGGGGTGACAATGGGCTGACTTGTTTTTGATTGGTTTGGAACAGATTTAGACGATGCTGTGTATTGTGTTGGGCTCACAACAATTAATTCTTAGGCTGCATTTGGCTTCAATCCAAAATGAAAGACATATTACTAATGATCAACTGCAAAATGACCCTGATTCTACTTCTCTCATTGAAAACGACAGGCTATTTTCTTGCTTGAGAAACGACCTTTACCAAAGCCAATGTCGAGTACTAATTTTAGGAGCACTCAGGATAACAACATTAATACAAGATTTGATACTGCTTTTAAGGACTTTCCTGAAAGCTACTCAGAGTGGAAATCAAACTGAATGTGTTTACAGTGGCATCAGGCAGCGCTGTGCCTTTAAGGCAGGTGTTAATTATTTTTCTGATTAATTGTTTGGAAGAAGATTAATGACCTGAGATTTTCCCATTACAAAAACCCACAAATTGTCAAACATGAGAACACTCACGCACACTCACACAAAGCAATCAAGATGACAATGTCTGCTTTCTAATGATGAGCCTCCACTCCTCCATTTCTCCAGTGCAGAGTGAAGTCAGAGCCAGTGGAACAGTAGTGAGTATAACTCACGCACACAGGGGGCTGTAATCCTCAGAGAGTTTATTCCCCCAGGCAGAGCCTTTAGATGGGTGATCTCCACACAGCGGACAGCCGCGCGTGTGAGGGCCGATATTTAGCGAGTGCTCATTTGTGCTAATGCAGATTGTGGATATGGGCCGCCCCTGGCTATGTCTAATGAGATGTGACACACTTTAATTGATGAGTTTTGCCATGACGAGGCTCCCGCACTCACCCACAAGCGCCATTATACTCAAACTTCCCCTGGTTCAGCTGCATAGCCAAGTCTGCAGAAACAGAGAGATGAGAGGGTCTTAATAGGCTTTCTTTTACTTTTTTAAGCACTATTTGGGCTGGATTAGTTTTACCTGAGGCGGCACTGCAACTTAAGTCATTACTGACGAGATCTAAGATTATAATCCAGTGTCACTCCGCTGTGACTTTACAAGTCTGACAAATGACCTCCCATGGACATTTTATTTCTGTTCCAACTGACATCCTGTATTAATCTGCAATGTCTTTCTTTACAAGTCTAGCAAGTAATCATTCTTCTGCAGAGCTCCCTCAGAAGTTCTGTTCAAACTAGCATTCGTGGTGATGTACAGAATACCCTGAATTAGCCATGCACAATGCTTTTGTGAACATATGGGCTACTGTTCTTTATTACACAGATGCGTTTTTCTGTACAAACAGAAAATCTCTTAAAAATTACATTACAAAAGGCTAATCCAGCACAAACAGGACTTCAGATTAGTTTAGATGTTGATGGCTAATTTTACTGTCAAATCAATAGAAGTGATCACAGTAGCCTGGCATAGTAATGAGACCTCACTGGGGTCATTCTACACTTGTGCCAATTGTCTCTCACTGATCTTACATTCACAAATACGTGAACACACTTTACCTTGAGCTATTGTCATTAAAATAAGTCACGAATCTTACAATATTTGCATTAATGTGTCATTCCATTAAACGTCTTTTTGTGAGCCATCCATTCTCGTTTCTCATTTAAAGGAACGTGCATTTTACTGCCCTCAATTTTCAGTCATCCCTCTAACCCAACAGAGAGAGCTGTGGATAATTATACTTAAATGATAAAAGTTAAATTATGAGAAAGGCTAAACGGCACTTCAATAGTGGAATCACCCATCAGTTGCTGTCTTTATGCAATGCTTAACACAATACTGCCCATATTATGTGTGGACACTACTAACGGAGTGTGCTGTGTTAGAATGTATATTTCACAACCCAACTGAGTAATGCAGAGATCAAGTATTACTGTGATCACGTGAAAGGGTCTGCTTGATAATCAGTGGTTAAAGAGGATGGTGCTTGTCTTTGCAGGCATAAAAAGCCCACATTTCTCCTGTTTCTCATGTTCACCCTTTCTTTCCCTGACTATCCTGCCAGTTCACTGTTGAGCAACTTCACAGGAGTCATATGTTCTGAGCTTAGCGCCGGGAGCAACAGAGCAGCATCTGTTAAACAACATGCTCCTTTGTGGATGAGTGTGTGCGTGTGTATGTATGTTGCCTTTTGACATGCAGTGGATTGTGTATTTAGCCTTGTAGTCAAAGGACAGTCTTGGCTTATTTGTATTGCTATCTTCACAGTTGCAGGAGTGTGATTTTAGGTTGTTAACCAGTTACTAGGATGTTACTAAACAGTTGCTACAGTGTCTGTAGTGGTTGTTACGGTCTTGCTATATGGACGATATGCTCATTAATGAGATGTTGGTGATGATTTTGTATCATTCTTATACCCAGAGTGTGAAACAGTGTTAATATCTCAAAAAATGCCCTCCTGGATGTAAACAAGAAAGTACAAATTAAGAGTGTGTTATACTGGGCCGTGTTTCACTGAAACGCACACTGTACACATATATGTGTGTGGAATCATGAACAGTCATTGTACATACAGTCCTCACATCTTAAATATATCTGTGCATGATGTGCTTAATCCTGTGTCAGACACATGTACGTGTTCATGTTGTGCTTATTCAGTGGCCGGGTTGCCGTGGCTCCGGCAGTGCCCCGGGGCAGAGCTGTACCTGGGGTTTGGAAGTTCAGAGACACCATCTGGCAGCCAGCGTTCCAGAAGATCTGAGGCATGTAATTACTGGAGTCCACGCGGCCTCCTTTGGGGTAGATCCGGCTCATCTGCCGCTTGTTGTAGCTGCGCGTTGGCCGATGAGGAAAAGGCACACAGGGAGGGGCATGCAAATGGGCAACATAGTTATTTATAACTTGCAACAGCAGGGGTCCAAGCTGCATTCTCAAGAGAGGGACGTGGCAGCTCTGGCAGAGCTACAGGAGTCAGTTTAAAAAAGAGCAAAGTCACTTGTGGGTTTTAAAAGTAGGGATGAAATAGCTTATTTGACTTTCCTCAAAGGGAAAAGGACTCGCAGGCTCTAATGATGAAGAACTGATCGTATAAATGGGCGCAATGGATCTCATCACTTTGTTGTCCACTCCCTCTCCCTGTTCTTTACTTGCAGTTAATTCAATTAAGAAACGTGTCCTCCATTACTGAACAATAGTGCCACCACCTGGCCAAATTCTGCAGCCTAATTACAAGTCTTAAAATGCCTCCAGTTTCTCCAAAAATAATCCAAACACAGTGTGGTTTACTGCATATCAATTTCAGAAGTGACCTGATATGTAGTCTTAATAATCAGTTCCAGCCATGCAAAAGGATACTTTACAAACTCAATGGCATTGGTTTTTAGGTAACCTAAGCCAACAGACTCATTGAAGGATGACATGTTGTGATGGATATTTTTCTCTGAAAAGAAAAAAAAAAACAGCAAAGAAAATGTGTTATCATAAACAAGCTCTGTGACAGTCACTATGTTTATAATATTACCAGACTGTTCAAATTCACAGTATTTTACTGTATTATACTGTACCCTCTGCAATGTCAAAGCTCTGGAACTTGACTGGCTGGGCATAGTTGACCATGGCAGAAAGGTAAGGGTGGATGTTAGTGGTGGCTCCTTCATACTTATATGAGGCAATCAGCTGTTGCTCTGCATCGGCATCTTCAGAAGAATCCACAGCCTAAAGAAGAACACAAGCATTACAGTTCCACTATTTCACCACACAGCAGCCAAACAGGTTTACCCACACTTGAATGTTTTACCAAAACAATTGTTTTCCATTCTTCAGTAATGTAAAGGCTGAAAATACTGAACCTTCTTTTTGTTATCGAGATCTGAAGCCTCTGACACGTCAGTCGCATCTGCTTCTGTTGCCTCGGAAATCTCTGTGATCTCGTCGTCAGGAATCTGAAATGAAGACGTCAAACAGAATTCAAATGAGTTAATAATAATGAAAATAATAATAATACATTTCAAGGCACACAAGAACACCTTACAAAATCAAAGAAGCAAACCAAAACAAGAATAAACAAAAAAAATTTATGAGTAATCATAAAAGCACAAAACCAGAAGTGATACAGTTCTAGAACAAAATCAAAGGGAATGGTCAAAGCTTGAAAAGATGAGTTTTAAGTCTGGATTTGAATGTGGGAAGTGAATCAGTGCTGCAAATATCCAGAGGGAGGGAGTTCCAAAGACGGGGAGCAACAAAGCTAAAGGACATAAGAGTACAAATGGGTGTATAGACATGCAGCAGATCAGACAGGTGTGAAGGTGCCAGGTCATAAAGAGCTTTATATGTTAATAGCAATATTTTTAAACAACACAGTATTTAAAAGTGAGCCAGTGAAGTTCACAGAGAACATGTGTTCTATTACCCCTTGTACATTAGTACAAGGCTCTTACTGTGCTGTTGTGTGGGGAAGATATTGAAAGACATGCCCACCTTCTCCTTCTTGACGCTGTTTTCCAGTGTGTCTTGTTCACTGGGCTCCTCTGACGTGTTGCGGGTTTTTGTCTCTGAGTTGACTTCCTTGCCATCAGCTGTTAAAAAAGATGTGGTTCAGACTGAACATAACAGTAATCATCAATAATCATTTTAATCACGGAATCAGTAGACAAAATTAACCAAGCAGAACAGCTGTCCCAGAAGCAGGACACTTCTACAACACAGTTTCTGTTCTGAGAGAGTAAGTGATGTGTTTTTCAGAAATATTGGCCTAACTAGCAAGCTGTACTTTGTCAGTAAATATTGTTGCTGTCAGAAAAAAACCCTTGTGTTAGCTTCAATTTGCCCTGAATCCACATTTCATGACAAATCGATACAAATGACCTAAAAATCAAATCTTGAAAAGAAAAATCAAACACTGAAAGTCAAGAACACGTAATTTTATGGATAGAGTTACACTTAAATATGGAGATACTGGACAACAAGCGTATCTAAACATGTTCAGTGCTGTCACATCACAACCATGATGAATCCAAAAGTACTGTTACTGCAGATTTGTTTCGGTATATGGACTGCATTTCCTTTTCCTGAATTTTTTTTAGCGACACACCAGGTTTTGTTTCTGACAGCGACCATTTTTAAACATGTTCAATGTTGTGACATCACAATCATGATAAATCCAAAGGGATTGTTTCTGCAGATTTGTTGCAGTGTATTGATTGCACGTCCTTGTCTTGGAAAAAAAAATATGGAGAAAGCAGGTTTCTGACAGAGACCATATTTACAACCAAAAGGACTGTCTCTGCAGGTTTGTGTCTGCATTATGGACCGTATGGGCTAGTGAGCAAACATTTCTTTTTAAACCTCAAATTCTTAGTTCCGAAAAAGGTAGACAATTTCAGTATTCCATGATATGAAAAGTTCAATATTTGTGTTTCCACTCAACTAATATTTGCTACAATGTATAGCAGCTTAATATATTGCATGAACCATAAATGCACTAAATAGGTATTTACTCATTGATGCCATTCCCCAAAAAATGATTGTGCAAGAAACGATGGTCTGCAAAAGCAGAAAGGTTTTAACCTATGTTTAAAAGGTTAAAGGGATTTTGTTTCCATCCTAAGAAGTCTACATTCCTACACATGTTTATTGATTACTGAGATCATACCAAGATTTCAGAGATCATGTCTGGCCCCTGAGACTACAAAGGGTGCAATCAAACTCATTTACACAGTTAAAATAATGATATATTTATAAAATGACAAAGCATGAAGCACAGAAGATAATCTGTTAAAATAACTATATACAGTAGCATCCTATAATGTGTTCTGGTGGACAGAATGGAGTCTAGCTGTGTGATGCACAGAGTGATAGACAGCTGAATTAAAGACCATTGTCCATGTCTTCTTCATTCTCATCTTCTCCTGCTTGCACACTCATCTCTCCTGCCTCCATGTGCCTCTTAAATGACTCCAGTTGCTCTGCACACACACAAACACAAACACACACACACACACACACACACA
>JBBPCX010000160.1:7444642-7466393 GCA_037974365.1 Hydrocynus forskahlii
CTTTAGGCTTGTACTGTAACTGCAACATAGAAAGAACAGAAGGATGATTAATTGAAAATTGAAATTATTTACACGGCATTAACTAAAATGAAATGTAATCATTAACTAAAATGTCACGATCATGACTGGATTAAACACGACTGAAAAATTTAGCAGTTCACAGGGGCATGCATTTTAAATCCTACAAAAAGCCAAGGGAATTTAGCCAAGGGAAATCTGGTCACTGCATTTGAGTAATGGAGGTTGCTTTGAACAAGCTAATGAGCTAAGGCTAAAACAGACCTCACTAGTATAGTGGAAGATGGTGATGATTCACTGTATTCTACAGTTTTTTTTCTCCTCAGTGGATGATACCTGTCAACATGTTATTTTGTTAAGGTAACAGTGGGC
This sequence comes from Hydrocynus forskahlii, assembly GCA_037974365.1. NCBI lineage: Eukaryota > Metazoa > Chordata > Actinopteri > Characiformes > Alestidae > Hydrocynus > Hydrocynus forskahlii. Next base: position 7,445,033 of record JBBPCX010000160.1, read on the forward strand.
CTAGAGAAATACAGTCAACTTCACAAGTAATACTAACTTTTTTTTCCAAATACTGACATGCTAAAAATATTCATATTTTGTATAGTTTGGAGAACACTTGTTGAAGGTATCCTTCATTTGCGAACTGCCCTCTTCAATACAGAGTTTAAACTGGCTTGGCTTCAAATCTTAAGACTGAGAGGACCATTGCAAAACTTGTGTGTTTATGGTCATGTACAAACTTGCATCTTGCAATGGATTTTCAAAGGAACCACAGGTTGACTAGTAGCCAAACAATCTAAAGCACCAATGATCCAGCAGTAGGTATCAGGTATTTTCATTTGTATGCCATCCCCTTTTTCACTCAGTGTGTTGTGTGCATGACTGAAAAAAATATTTTGTAGTTCAAATGACATTTTGAAAAGTTGAAATACTTGCACTTAGGAATGAACTCTTCTAAAAAAAAAAAAAAAACCCTCTGGTCATGAAGGTGACATCTGACAGTGGATTTTAAAATTTGAACAAAAAAAAAGAAAAAGAAAAAACAAAACCAAAGAATTTTACAGCTTCTTGGTTTTTCCTATGCTGATAGACGACAAAGGATTTGACGGGTGTCTAACCTAGAAAACAAAAGATTATCATAAATGATTTTTTCCACCAAAATGCGTATTTCTTTGATTTGACTGCCAATAATATTGCCCCATATGTTTTAAAACAAAATCCTTTCATTAAACTAAAATAACTCTTGTAGAAATGATTCTATTAGACAAAACATTGTGGAACATCCCAACTTGTTATTTGCCCAGTTCCTCAAGAGTGGGGTGATTATTCTGCAGTTCACTGTAATTTCCGTTACAGTAGATCCACAGCTACACTACCTCTCCCTTCTCAATCACACGTTTAACAGAAACCAATCATCACTCAGAATGAGTGAAAAAAGCCGGTCTGTGATTCTGTAAAAAGACGTTCCATACATTTTCAATAGTAAACAAAGACATGTTTAAAAAGCCCTGAAGGGTGTATAGAGAAGCTCTACAATGAAACAAGGACTTACCTTTGGCACTGTTCCAACACGGACACTGTTTATCAGGGAACATTCAAGAACCTGGCCCTCCTGCAAAAAAAAAACCAAATGAACAGAGCAACATCCACATCACATTTCACAATTCTGTGGAACAGCTACGACAGAAGAAGCAATCTGATTAGTGGGGACCTATATCCTGTTACACATTAGATAAATTACTGAGATTGTAAATGATGGAGCCAGTTGTGAACATGGACATTTCTCTTAAGCCTCACATACTGTTCTGTTTACAATGTAATGTTATATTCTTAAACAATATGTGCCTGAATATGTCACACTTACTAGCAATAACAAAAAATAGTGACATTTTACAGAAATTATTTATCAGATCTCAAAAAAGCAAAGAAATGCTAACAAAATATGACACATTAATTGTCCCTAAATCTGTACAACCCCCCATTACATTTGTATTCTTTCGTGTGTTGATACATATATTTTAATAAAGAGGGCATACAAGTTTAAACGTGCAGCAATAGAGCTCCTGAAATAAAAACAAATGCGTGCAAGTGAAAAATGTCATCTGTGTACCTTTCCATCGCTTTTCCATGTGAGAAAGAAGCCAAACTCGTCGACTTTGAAAAGGCAGCTGGATTCAAAGACGAATGGATCCTGTGGAACAGCAGAGTTGTTGTTAATGGCTGGACGCCCATCAGTTTCAGTTCACTGGCACAGCACTGAAGCACAGTGCAGAGGTTGCACACAAAAATTTCAACAGTAGTAGCTTTTCTACGATCACACTTGTGCACCCCTAACACAGCCAAGGAGTTAAACACACAAATGGGCCATGAGGAACAGAAGGCAACAGTAGAAAAAACACAAATTCAAAGATAAATCTACACACCGTCAGCTTCGGGATGCATACAACGGTTCCTTAGTGTCTACCGTCAAGCATCCCATCACTTCATATCTGAGCACACATCTGAGCAAGTGCTGGCCTCGAATTTAATAATAATAATTAAATAATAATTCAGTTAGAGTGGTTTAGCCAATCTATTGCTTTCTGCAAGAAGTCTTAATATTATTTGTTCAAGTACAGAAACTCTGGATACAGAAGCAGGGCCAGCACCAGTTGATTAGAGTTAATTAGAGATACAGGATGGCGGCAGGATGGATTGTACATGTGGGTCAGATCAATGAGGAAATGAGAAATGCACAGACATTATGGCCCACTTAAAGTGTTGGGCCAAAAAGGCCAAGAGTGACACTTCGGATTTTTGATTTAAAGAGTAAAAATGACCAGCAAAGTGTCAGAATATAACAGTTTACAAATCATGGTAATTTAGGAAGAGTGGCTATGAAATGCTATGCAATTCTGGTACTGGTCATTGCTGACATACTGAAACAGTGCCAGCAACCCACTCTAGGCACAAAACCTATAAATTGTATTGTCATATGATGTCATATTAATTTTATATACTAATTTTTGTTTAGCTCCTTAACATGTAGGCTTATCATCCAGTTATTAATCACAGTACTCACTAACTTACACAACTACGAAACTAAAGTGTAGGTTATGCAGTTATGAAAGTGAGGGACTGACATGAGGGCCCACGTCCAAAATGTCATTTAAAAGCAAGCCAAATAAATTTTGCGAAGATGCCATCCTTTTCAGCTCACTTTGCATCACTGGAGGAACTATCTTGGCTCAAGGCAGGTGACGTGGCCTTTACAAGCTCACACTCTCCACTGTGCCTGTGGATTGATTCCTACAGAGCAGGCTGTCTCTCGTAGAGCCTTTGGCTCATGGCAAGCCCACGAACAGCCGAATGAGTGAACGTGTGTGATCAGGGCAACTGAACAGAGCCCAGGCTGTGTTGGCCCGGCAGGTGTCCCCTGCCTCCTAACAACTTCCAGCAGAGACTGACGCCACACTCCTGACCTATAAAAGCAGGGCTCAAGTGCTTAGACTACTAGGGTGGTGGTGTTCATCACTGTGTGTATTTGCACGTAACGCCACTGTGACCCACTGTAGGCTGCCACTTATCCCAGTGGCACCGTACACATTTGGTTTTTCGGGGCTGCAGAACTGGGCCACCTTTGATTTCAGCTCAGCTTAAGTTGATGAATGCATTACTATTTAAAAGCAGCGCTACAGTGGACAGGCACAGATCTAAATGTAGCACTCGTTTCCCAGATTCATGCTAGGAGTACAGAACGTATTAGCAGAACATTCCCTCCTTCTCATTACTGCATTTAACCGACCTCCCAACTTGTATCATGACCTCACAGGATGACATTGAAGAGCAGATATTTTTATAGACAACAAGTTTGTCTTTGGCTAACCTAGCCTGAATAAGCTAATAAGCTAACTAAGCAATGTTTGTTTTGGCAAAATTACCTGTGAAAATATCTTCTTTGTCTGGCTTACATTTCATGTTTAAAATTAAAACCACTGTGCATGTTGCCCCTAGTGCTGTGGTCATCAACCCTCCTTCTGGAGACCAACTTTACAACTGTTTTAGTTCCAACCTGCATCTGACATGCTGCCCACCTCATTTAACAGAGCAACGAGAAAGCTATATATAAATATAATAAAGTAATACATTTAAAACACCAGTCCACATGGAGTGGGTCGCTTGAATATAGCAAGCCAAATATGACAAAATGTATTTTATTGCTATTTCTCCAAAATAGCTTTGTTGGCAGTTTTTTTGGATTTGAAAAGGGAGCTGCATGAAATTACAATGAAAGTTCTGCAGTGGAAGTCTACGTTTATGCTCTCTCAATCTCTTGTCCCTCCAAGGGGTCATCTTACAAACTTCACTCAAGCTATTACAGTAATGGAACAGCCCTGAAGGTGAGCACAAAGGAATGTTAAAAAACGTCTTAAAACTGATAGACTGGTTCTATCCTTTATTGAAGCATGGCACTCACTCTAATCCTCCTAACACCGACCACAAAGTTAGATAATGACTACATTTTCCACTTGGTTTAGACTGAAAGGGAACACTGATGCAATTGCTTAAAAAATCTTGTTCAGAGGTGGTTATGGGAAACTAGTCTGTGGGGTTTCACGATGAAAACGACTGGCTTAATTAAATTAAATGCTGAATGCTGAAAAGGTCTTGACTTTCAAAAGCCATTATCAAAATGAGTACATTACAAGGAATGTAAATGCTTGCTTATGTAATGTTTCAATACTCTACAATCTATGTAAAAAAGTCCAGAGTGTTATGAGTTTCAGACTAAGGTGATGTAGGAACATAAAATGTCACGTCAGGTGAACTCTCTGCAGATGACCACCCAAGGCTTTAAGACATGAATTAGACGAGAAAGGAAAATGTAGTCCTGGATTTGCCAGAGGGAACATTGCCCAGTGAGACACTTTCTACAACCTTATACAGCAAATTTAGCTCTGTCTGATCTAAAACTGCCATTTGGAGGATGATAAGGATTTTCTAGCAAATGAACATGACCCCCAAGAGCGGCATCATAGGAACGCAATTAAAATCAGCTACTTTGCAGATGAGGGTTCTGCTAGGATAAGGACAGAGTCGTAATAGACAAAACACAGGAATAAAAACTGCTTAGTTAGCTGCTAAAGTGAATAATATACATTGCTATAAAACACTATAAATGTTTTAAGTAGGATTACCTTAAAATATACTACAGATTACTCCAGCGTAAACAACAATACAACAAATAAAACAGGACTGTGAGGTTCATTCACATAATGTGGGCATGTTGAAGACCCTTACCACTGATGTTTGAACATTACTGTGTTCAAAAAATAAGGTTGGGAAGCATTAGAAATAACAAAATTCAGGCCCCATAAAAGCCAAGTGTATCTCTCTCACTCATTCATCTCTCTTACACACACACACACATACACACACACACACACACAGAAAATTATTTAATATTTAACACTAACCCCAACTCTAACTGGAGGAAATTTTGCCTTAGAAAGATCCAAACTTTCTTGTATTTTTAACGTAGTCTGGAGGAAGAGTTCTGAGGGATTTTAAAGGCTCTCATTTTCAGTCCTGTCCCTGAACCTGACCAGTTTTGTTTTTGTTAAGCCATTCACTGACCCACGTATGAATCATTAAAGCATAACAAAGTCATTTAACTTAAGGCCTGAACCGGAGAAAAAACAGGTGCAGATGATCAGTATACTGGTAGTGCTGAACGCTGAGGCTGGAACATCTTTATCTAGGCACCTTGTACCCTTAGGCATTTTGCAGCATGCAACAGTAAAATGTGTTCCCAAGTTAATGCCAAAGATACGACAATGTGACAGGCGCGCGCGCACACACACACGCACATGTATATTATATATGTCATATATTTATGACAGAACTAACTGCTGTCTTTTTACCAAGCTATATCAATAATGTTAATGGTTATTTACACTTATTCTACTATTATATATGGTTTTTACAGGCTAAAACACACTCTGGACAGGATTAAATTTACATTTAATCCAGGAGTACTTTGCTCTTTTACAACTGCTAAATTTATTTTACTGGTGCTTTTTCACACATTTCCATATTAAACACTTTCTGAATCATGAAACAATAAATGCTTTGGAAGTCCCTGTTATCAATTAATTTGGTCTGGGTGTCAGACCTTTTTAATCCTCTCTAGACTGGGGAAGCATTAGCTGGAGGACAGACAAGTCAGTCAGAAAAACAAGATCTTGAGGGCTGATGAAAGGGGAGATTACGGCGGCAGTTACTGGTATTAATCATTACGACAACTGAGGAGAGGTGTAAATATTTGACTACAGATGTCCGCCAACTAACTAATCCAATGCAAATGGGGCTTTATTGACAAATATGTATACAGTAAACGCATTCCAAGAGCATCCGCGTATAGTGAAAAACCGCGTTGTTGTGATGTTATAAAAAAAATGACCTAAAATGTCTTATTTTTATGGTGAAACCCTAAATATACCCCTAAATATACTCACAAAACACTTTAATTTCATTTTAAACTCAGTTTAATACATTATCCTGAAAGAAAATGTAAAGGTAAACCCTTATCCGTACTGTACAGTTTAAACTGAACTCCCGCAGTGCTAGAATGTAAATACCCCTGTATAGACTGTACTGTAAGTCATGCACGTGCGTTTTCTTTGGTATGCGCTGACGTTTTCTTTGGTATAGGCAGGTTAAATGCAGTAATAAATTCATTTAATTTACAGTAATAAAAATACAGGGCTTTAAGAAGAACAAAATGAAAAACACGAGAACACTCGAGATGCTCCACGGGAAAAATTCTGGACTGCCGCTGAATCAAAGGGCTGCAGCCAATCAGCAGCAAAGAGAAATAAATAAAGTTCTCGGATTGGCTACTTTCAAACCTCCCGCCTCTGAGTACAGCGAAGGATGTGTCAAAGGGCAACAGCCAATCAGCAGCAAGGAGAAATAAACAGCGCTCTTGGATTGGATACTTTTAAACCTGGGTCCAGCGGAATTTCACCATCCCAAACGCGCTTTCTTTGTGTTTATCTCCCCAGTACCAAAACATTTATAGTTAGTTAAAAAAAAAAATGCAGAGGATATCTGCAGTTTCCGCGTTAGTGCGGGGGTTTCAGCGAACAATTATTAGTCCGGTTCTCAGAAAAAAATCTGCGTTGGACTGACGCGGGGTTTTACTGTATATATATAAACAGTAAGGGGTGTCTGAAAAAAATCTCTGGAATTCGAGAGAGATGAGACCTAAACTGAGCGGTGCATAACTGCAATGAACACCTCACACTGGTGGTCTTGTGTCAGAACCTCTGAGGGTGCGTGAGGGATGAATGTGAACGCAAGGCTCTTTGTCTTGCCAATAGCACATGGCGCCAGTGAGGAAGGATGGATTGTACCTCTGACAGATATTACCCTTTTAATTACTTCAGTAAAAGAAAAGAGAGAGGGAAGGGGGAGGATGGGGATGTTTCCTTTTTTTTCCCTCTCTGAGGTATACGGCAAGTGAGTCAGGAAAAAAAAAAAAAGATGGCCCCTGTGCCCACACTCCGGAATATTCCTCCAGAAGTAAAGCCAATTAGATGAGCCTGTGCCAGCAGTGGTCTGCTTGGGCTGGAGTGAGCCGGAAAGAAAATGAATCCAGCACTCTGCTCACCTCCTCTTCCCTCAGTGCTCAGCCACTTCACAGGCTCTGAGCCTCTTTGTAATTCCTCTCCTGCTAATGCTCACGGTGCTCTGAGGATGCCAGGCAGTCCTCTGTGTCACGGCTCTAGGTGAACCCATTTGCTTTGCAGATAAAAAAGGCAGCGTGTATAACGCACAAGGATTACTTGGAAATGTTAATGGCTGAAGTGCTAATGAACTTGAGTGTCATTAATGCGAATGGCCACCCATGAGCATGGATAATGAGCACACTGTGAATGGCCTTTAAGGCAGTGGCTGGAGCCAAGATGGAGCCCGGCTCTGTGGCTTCACCGTCTGCTGCTCTGTGGGCACAGGATGAGCCGTAACTGTTCTCCACAAGGTCCTCCTCTTATTTACATCCTCATTCCTGGGCTCAGCATCTGCGGCATTAATCAAGAGACTCGTACCCTGCAGGGCAATCCAGCTAATGAGATTGCACAATGTTCATTATTCTCCCACAATTCACTAACATTTCATTCACAAGATATCGTTACTATCATAAGAAAACCCATTTGAGAGCACACCCGGGCTTATCTATTGGTACCTGTTGTTATTAAACCAGACAAACGTTCACTGTTACGCTCATGACAAATTGTGTTTAAACTTAAAAAAACATTTGAGACATCAACAGGATAAATCTATGCTACACGCACAGTCATCTGTATTGCCGTGTGCACATAAATGTGCAGTGGCTAAATTGCATATTTTAATTTCCATTTCATCACATTCAGGGGATAAAGTACATACATAGCATCAGTAAGAACATAATCCAAAAATGTCTAATGGCAAAGTTGGGAAAATGGTGACAGACCTGGTAACAGACTGTGTGTGTGTGTGTGTGTGTGTGTGTGTACACAGTACTGTGCAAAGGCCTTTAGCCACCCCATATTTCTATTTTTTGAATCACCTTGTTGGTACAAAAATAGTATTTTATGTCCATCATAATTATCTTTGACATATTGAGATGATTAACGTAGAGAAATGGGAACAAATGTTTTACTGTGACAGGCTGCGAAGTGCCTAAAGATACAAGGAGCCTAAATAAAGGAGTTCCAATCACTACGCATTCAGCACCACCAGTATACTGATCACCGCCTGATCATCTGGAATCATCTGCACCTGTTTCTTCACTGCCTTATGATAGATGGCTTTGTTCTGCTTGAATGATTCATAAGTAGGTCACTGTGTGGCTTAACAAATGAAAGATGTGTGAATTGCTATTAAGGTCGGGCAATGTATTGAATGTTTATGCTGGATTTTTGGAGAGAAAATCAGGCAAACTCATGAATATTGTGATGATCCTAATATGCATTTAACATGCAGACAGTTAAGCTTCCTGAAGCCTGTGGAGATCAAGTGGTCCCTCCTTATCACATGAGTATGTGTGTGTGTTAAACCTCATTGACTAGATGAAAGCCCCAAGCAATACCTAAATTTGGTTAGTACACGTGATAATGGTAATGCTCTACAAACATTCCCCATTCAAGTAGGAATATTAAGCTTAGAATGTTTGCTAAAAATATGCATGTACTGATAGTAAACATCACTGCTGTACAAAAGATTTATAAATGTATATAATTCTTCCTTCTCTTCATTTAGTAACAACAGCACGAAGAAATCCTGTTATTAAAAGACAGGAGTAGATTTAGGTGAGAAAAGGTTGCTTTGGCGTTAAGGAGATGAGAATTTTTTGCTCTTATAAGCATGCTGTTTGGTTGATGAAGGTTTTCTGTACAGCAGGGTTACCATTTGACTGCCTGATCACACAGCGATTGAACTGCACACTCTCCAATGTGCAGGTGAGCTCTGCACAAGGTGCCACTTAAATCAGCAAGTAATTATGCACCTGTAAATGACGGGTGTCGAAGCTTATATGCCAGCATGGAGCAAGTGTGGTTGGTCTCCTGGGTGTGGAAAGTGTCACATGTTATAATGATGGCTGGAACAACAAAAAAGGAACGCTCTTAAAGCTAAGTAAAAACACCACTTTGAAAAAAGGTCTGCCTGGTTGAAGCTCATTATCTGGAAGAGGCCTCCTCGGCTATAATGCGAACATGAAAAGGTTGAGCTAGAACCTCTTGCTCATCAGTTGAGTGCCTATCTCTGGATGTTTACACCGCTCTTGTCCTTCGGGTAGCAGAAAGCACCGCCCATTCCCATTTCTGCCCATTTAAGTGGACTGATTACGTGAGGCAGGGAAATGAAGAAAGGCCTTAGGATGGGAGGGGACGAGCGACACGAACGTCACTCGTCTCCGGGGACGCTCACCTCTGGATGCTTCGGAGAGTGATGGAAACATTCGCTGCCACTGAGGCTATTAATGCGCCAGAGTGCAATGATCGATGCAGAGCCTTTCGCTCCACAATAACTAAGAGAGTGGCTTTGTCTTGTGCTACAGAGTCAGAAGATTCTAAATAAGATTTGCAGGATGTGTGGCAAAGGCAGCGGACTGCTTTATTCAATCCACTGTTTGGTTCTCTCATCGCTGCTGTGAGCCATGCACCTTGCTGTGCAAGAACCTTTTTTTGAATGTGGATGTGTAAATGAGAGCTTGAGCCCTGTGCTTTGTGCATTGGTAGTGTCTGGTGGGCAAATGACTGCAGATTTACCTCATCAAACCTGTCGAAGACAGCGCCTTCCTGCAAAAACCTGGGGACATGCTTCTGCCAGTTGAATTCATAGGACTTCGTCATGGCTGCTCACAGACCTGTGGCACAGAAAGACAGTCAGCACAAGAGACCTGAACATATATCCAACATATCCTGAAAGGGCACAGATTAGTAAAGCACAATAATCAAACCAAACCTCTTAACTGCTTAACCGGCAAAAATTAATATACGTAAATGAAAAGTGAATATAGTTTTCTATCACCATCTTGTACATCTTGCCGTACAAAGACTCTGCACTTATTTAACACAGACAGATATTTCTGGTGTTCTTGCTTCAAGGTTTCTGTTCATAGGCCCTGTTCATTAGGTGCTCAGCAGAATTTATCAGTATCTAGGACATAATACAATACATCATGTTGTACTGAATTGCATCACAGTGTAACATGTTGTTTTGCATCCTATTATTGTAACTAGCATTTTAGTTTAAGACTTGTCTCAACATCAGAAGCTCCAAGCACATACGGTCTGATATTTATACTATTTTAAGCTGGCCACAACCGTCATGATTTCGCCAGATGCGTTCTAAATGCATATCATTACACCATTACTACTTTTTATGTGTATTTCAACATATCAAATAACAGAGACTGGAATGTAATAAAGTTTTAACATTCACGTCTTTTGCACATTTAAACAAAAGATGTCCTGCTAATGGCTGGTCTTGAGTGGTCTAAATGAATTACAACTGATCTTTTGAAATCTCACCAATAACACTGAAACAACACCACACTTTCTCAATATTCACCACACAAACACCATTATCAGGCTTTACGCAGCATTCAAGTCTGTTTATGATTCAGAGCAGTGAAAAAATAAACAGGGCTCTTAAACTGTAGATTTAAATCAAAGGGCTTTTTAAGACTTTCGTCATTATAAAAACAATTTTGCAGATTCAGGCACTGAAACAGTACAACCACATCCATTCAAACGAGACTTACCAGATATATAAAAGCCCAAATTCAAAACAGAAAAGTTGAGTAATCTCCGTTATTAGGCATATTTTTTCCATGATTTTTCCACTGTTTTTTACCACCTTTAGCAACCCTTTCAAGCAGTTCAGCATTAACCATCACACAGAATAAACAGCTTTTCAACACTATAGCGAGAAGTGAGGTTGTTTCCATTCCGTCACTGTGCCCATTGTATTGCAGCACCTTGAAATTTGGGCCTGTGTGGAACTCGAAACTAAACACATCCTTATAAGTACTTTGCCAGAAAGCTCTGCCACAAAAAACGTCACTAAGTCACAGACAAAAGCACATGTCAGACTTAAACGCTCTACTTTGTGGAAGCAGATGTTTTTCTTTGTGTTTTAAATTCCCAACTGAAAAATCTTGACTTGCTTCCTTGAGTTTTATAATCATCACCGATGGTACAAAATGGACACCTCAACAGTGTGCCTTTGGAAATTACACAGCAATGGAGCCTTTCCTTTAATGGATGGCAAAGCAGCACAGGTAGAAGTGACACACTGTGACAAAGGTGATGCATCTTTCATCTGATTCAGAGCTTAGCAGTAGGGAGACTGCTCTGGATCAATAATTTCTCATTGATGAGCACAATAAAACAGCAGACTGAAGAGAATCCCCACAGATTTCACCCACACACTACCCAGCACCAGCGGCTGACCAGCGGGGACTGAGTAAGACAGAGAGCGAGAGAGAGAGAGAGAGACAGAAAGAGAAAGAGAGAGCAAAAGAAAGGAAAGAAGAGATAGAATGTAAGGGAGAAAAATGAAACAAGAGAGAGAGAGAGAGAGAGAAGAGAAAAGAAGAGAAAGGAAGGAGAGAACGTGAGAGAGAAAACAAAAGAGAGAACTAGAGCAAGAAAAGCATAGAGACATTAGGGAGAAATAGAATGAAAATGAGGGAGAGAGCAAGAGACAGAGATAGAGTGACAGAGCGAGAGAGAGAGAGAGAGAGAGAAAGAGAGAGTGTAGGTGTGTGTGACAGAAAGCGAGAGAGAGTAAGAGTGAGAGTGTAAGAGTGAAAGACAGTTGGGGAGAAGGGAGAGAAAGTGACAGAGAGCGGGAGAGCTAGAGAAAGCCAGAGAATGGCCTTTACCACACATTGCCATTAGTATGTGCAGCACCCACGGGGGAACACTGGGAAAAGCTTCTTGTGGCTCTCAGCGAGACAGGCATGCAGTATTCCCCACAGCTGATAGTATTCAGTCAAAGACACTTATTGTTATGAGGAAGATGAGATTTTCTGATGAGAAGTTCAATAAATCCTGTTCAATATTAAACAGTAAAGGTCTCGAGGGAAACGCCCACTATGAGAGTTGAGGAATCTAATTCCTCGGCCTACAACGATACGATCAAATAACACAAGGCAGTACAGATTGGGATGAAATCTAAGTGGGTTTTTTGAGCACAGAATACTAGAATTTTCTACGTTCCTCAACGCAACTTGGTGAAAGCAAGCAGTGTGGTCTCCTGGTACTTGCCATTTAATAACAGCCACTAGGGTAATAGACATTCCTTCCTGACTTCATCATGTTGCTCAGACAAAAGAGTGAAAGGCTCAGCTGCAAAGGGGATACACTGGGACTTCAGACCAGATCCTACAGGCAAAAACGCAGCTCCACTCCATAACAAGCCTGTTCTAAACACTCGAGGATTATATCCTCATATCCTGGAGGAAATTAAGTGGGTTTCTGGTTCCTAGCGTGGCTCAGAAGTCACATGAAATATAAATAGATAGATGGCAAAAAAGCATGCTGTAAAAAATGCTACAAACTGAAATTAATGGCATGTTGAAAATGCTCTAGATTTTAAAGGCTATGAAAGATGTACTATAGACCTGGGTTCTTCAATTCTGGTTCTGGAACACAGTTAAGGTGTTTTTTTTTATTCACTATTTTCTTTATTTTCACAGTGCCCACACATTACACAATGTCAAATAGTTTTGTCATAAAATTCTGCAATAATAGCATTCAGCACTTTTGTTGTCATATGGTATTCATCAAGTTAAGGATAAATACTACATGATTTATCAATTATCACAATCTGTCACAATACACTTTTCTAATCATTGATATTGGTATTACAATAGAACAACTGCATGTTTGGAAACAAAAAGATCATTACTTGTCTTAGTTAATTTAATTTAGTGCTGTACTGACTATGAAATTAAAAGGGATTATTATTGCTGTATTTTTAAACATGGCACTACAACTGATCTTTCATTTCAAACACTCCAAATCCAAAGGTTTTCTCCAAACAATCAAGAATTTTCCAGATTTTTTATCCTTATTTTTGCGTTATATTGTAACATATTTACTAAGAAAACATGAGGCAGGTAAATTCACCCATGCTGTATCATTCCTTTACCAAACTATGCCAATTTTGGCAGCATAATTATGCTTGACTAATTGTGCTAAACAGCCTCCTTATTTTGAAGCAGCAGTTTTTTTGATTCATGTCACTTAAAGCGCCAGTCTGGCTTGTTAATAAGCAAATAATATTTACATTGTTTATATTTAATATATTATTTATATTTTGGCTAACAGAAAGTACTGGCAATGCATTAATTAAGACCACATGGTGTGACCTTTGTTTGTTTTTGTTTTTTATTTTATATTTTGGAAAGAATCTATAATAAAAATTCATTAGTAGTCTATAAAAATTGTAATAAATTATGTCACGTTTTTTTAAAGCGTATACATGTTTTCCACAATAAGGGCCCTTTCACAGTATTATCCAATGTGCCCAAACTTTAAACACAAATTCTGTCCACGAATCTTTGCTTGATATCTTGACTGCCACCAAAAACTCATGACACTGATATTTTTTCATGTCGGTGCAGCCATGCATAGACATGATGGAGGCATCTGAAGCTTAGATGTCATCACTGTAAACTGTCCTTATGTTTCCTTCTAATGAAAAAGCTTACTCAACAGATTTGCGCTACTAAAAGACATCCAGCACCACCATAAAAGCACTTTTATCTTGCTGTGGAGTGTCTCCAGGCTGAGGCATGTAGTGATTGAGTCGGCAGTATTTATTTGGGCTGCAGAACACAAGTCAACAGTGCTAGTGCTCCTTTAGCGCCCCGCTCATGAGAGGTCAGTTAGGCACACCGAGAGCTAGTAGTGTTGTATAGACCTCTGAACACGGCAAACAAAAACACACCTTTAGCTTCCTTGTCTGCAAGGTTAAACATCCTTGCTTTTACAGCTTTAACCTGTTCTAAAACATACAAACACCTACATCCACACACACATGCCTTAAACTCAGATTAGGTAGAGAAGTTTACAGGTGTTAAAAAGCTTATATATGATGATGTAATCGTATAAGAGCTTACCCCACTGGTAAAACAAGCAAGTCTCATCCACTTGTGTTCTAAACACTAGCTCGAAAGCTCTGTTATAGCAAAAATAAACCAACATTCAAATAGCAGTATCACTGAGACCGTGTGCTTTTTCCTTTGTAGGACGTACCTGCGCACACAAAGCCCAGGCAAACACAAACCCGCTGTGTTTGAAGTGAAACAAAGCAGTAATGAGTCATGCAGCAAGATGCACAGTATGATTAATTAATTCAGTTAGGCCACTGTTTGAAATGACATTGTTAAATGACATTAGAGCTAAATCGCATTAGCTTCAACCACATTAACTTAAGGTTAATGTTTTCCTACAATATCACAGTGGTGACCCTGGAGGGGGAAAAACACTTCATGACATGTAACCTGTGACCAGTGGCAAAGTACATGGCCACTGAAGTAAAGTGCAGCAGGACACCAGGACACATGCTTTACACTTTAAACTCATTTTGGAAAAGCACAAAAGGGCCTTTACCATCGCCTGCATAAATGTCTCTCTAATCAATGCCCCAATTACTGGCTTCTGCTCGATAAAAGAGAGAGAGAGAGAGAGAGAGAGAGAGAGAGAGAGAGAGAGAGAGAGAGAGAGAGAGAGAGACAGACAGACAGACAGACAGACAGACAGACAGACAGACAGACAGACAGACATAAACAGAGAAAGAAACAGATAAGGAAAGATGGCTTCTCCAGTGTAAATACTGTTTTGCATGGACGGAGATCCAGGCTCTACTGTATTAGGTTCAGAGCTTCCACAAACCATGTGTGTAGCAGCCATCAGCACTGGCATCATGGGGGCGAGCTAAGCCAGTTTTACAGCCGCCCAAAGCATGTGAGGAAAGCCAGGAGCCGGCAAGTACACAAAACGCTTCTGCAAATCAAACAGAAGGGAAGGGTGCGGTCAAAATCCCCTCTTCATCCATTAGTCCCCATTCCAGCTGTCCACTGTTTAACTTTGTCATGTGAGGCTTCACTTGTCCCTGGGGCTTACAGATTCCCTCATTACCTAGAGGGGGTGTCTTCAGACGGAACAAACTGAACAGACGAATGAAGCAATAGAGATAATAAACAAGACAGAGATGTGTAAACAGCGCTAATGTACATTAAACACACAGTGCTTCATGTGCTACATGCCTTCTCATTCCAGTGCTCAGTGATAAAGTATCAAGATGTTTTCTGACATGCTGAAGTCTCTCAAGGGCTGGGCTCATTAACGCATTATTATCTTAACACATTATTTACTTAACGCAGACAATTATTTTATCGCGCATTAAAAAGTTTGTTGTTTTTTTACAGCAGCACTTTAAAAACAAAAGTGTGTCATAAACTGCTTTTGACTAAATTATTTAATTTTGAGTAAAACAATGCAATTAATAGCAATTAATCGCAGCAAACAATGCGATTATTTGATTAAAAATGTTAAACGTTGCTCAGCATTAATACACACACACACACACGCACGTTCATACATGCATGCCAAGCAGTCAGTTCTTAAAGCTGATGTGTTGAATGCAGAAAAATGAACAATTTTGAAATGTAAAATTGTGATGAATAGACGACCGAGTAAGAACATCTCCAAAACTGGAGGTTGTTTAAGGCGTTCCCTGTATGCAGTGTTTAGAGGTACAAGGACGGGGTAATTTCTTAAAGGATCTGTTGCTGATCTATTGGAGCCAGATATCACAGCACACCTTCAGGACTTGTGGGGTTCTGATATACTGTTTTGAACATGCAACATGTATTTTGATATTGTATTAATGCTCTAAAATGCATGAATAACACACATGTGTTTGTCTGTGTCAGTAGCTATGAATTTATATCAAATCACAAGGATATGATCTCCTTGATGTGATTCCAGCATTCATTAGTACCCAAACCATATAGGTGTTCATATCACCTTTGGTGCCAAAGATTTTCATTACATGTTTTTAAATATAGCTAAAAAAGAAAAAAAACATGTCAAAGGTTTATTTTTGGGAAATGCTCTCTTCATATCAAGGAAGACCTTTGATGTAAAGTTGCAAATTCTATTCAGTATTCAGAAAATATGTATTTTATGGCAGAAAAAGTCACAAAAGTAACATTAAATCAAACTTTACTTGAAAAAGGCAAGATGGCTTCAATCTTTTTTGTTTTTCAAAGGCTAAATGTCTGCAAACTTTTGATGAGCAGTGTGACTCCAGATGAAATGCACACACACATGGTATGCAGCTGAGAATCTCATTTCGCCGTGACCCCTGGGTCATTTCATCTCAAAACAATATTTGTTTTCATTCAAAGCTTTTGATCACAAACTCAAGCTTCCATCTTTGTGTATGTGTTTGCACTCGCCTGTTTGTGTGAGTGTGTGCATGAGGAAGTATGACTGAGGATTATCCAGTGGGGTTCAAGCTTCGCCTTTCACACCGGCCAACAGGCCTGCAAGCCAACTGGTTTTCTGGCTTTTCTGCCTTTAGTCTACAATCAAGCAGAGAGACTGAGAGAAAGCAGCGCGAATGGGTGGTGGGTAGAGCCCTATCAGCCCAAATAATCTGTAGTAATCAGAATGCACACTGGCGAGCAGGCAGCAGGGGAGACTCCTGCTTCAGATGTCATGGAGGCCTTGAGGATTACTTTTGCATAACCTTTAGTAACCTTGTTATGTAATGGTAGCCACAGGTGGGGAAGGTTTTAAAGGACGAGTGACTCTTTTGGTGTGTCATTTGCCAAAGGAGATTGCTACAGGTGGGGTAAAAACAAATACATTCCAGAAACTGGTTATGAAACAACGGAAAAAGTTATGTCATAGCTTTTGCAGCAAAACTTTGAAATGCTTGTAACTTCTGATAGAATTTAACGTAATGGCATTTACTACCAATCATTTTGAAATGTTCACACAGTAACTTGTTACACAGCAGCTGTTGTGTTCACATGTTTTAAGAAATGGTGCTAAAAGAAGTAAAACACAAGGTTTACAAGGCGATTACAAGCCGAGACATCCAACACATTCTAATAATGCTTTCCACTGCTCTGGAAAGGGTTCGAGTAGGGCCTGTGAGTGAGACTGAACTAAAGCGCAAGGTTTATTTGCTGAACCAGTTGGCAGAACTATGTTTTGCTGTAGATTAGCGGGGCAAAGGATCTCTTCGGCCCACTTCACACTCACAGCCTTGGGTACTACCAGTCCAGGTTTGCCCAAACATGGTCAAAACTTGAAAGCGAGAGCAGGGACAACTGTCAAATCTCCCAACTCACCCCAAAACTGTACAGAAACAGCCCAGCAAAAATGAGAATTCCAGCTGAGGGGATTAATTATGGGAGAAATGGTCTGTGGACCAACTGCCCTTTGGCTACAACATTAGAAAAGGACGATATTGGGAATGAATATTATTGTGGCAGCTAATAATAGCATGGAATGTAGCAGCCTGTGGAAGGTTGATCCATTTCTTTTCTTCGTTTCCGGGTTGAATGTGAGCTCTCATAAGAACAGGAGTTAGATAGATAAGAGTGATAGATGGAAAGGGGGCAAGAGAGAGAGAGAGAGAGAGTGAGAGAAGGAGAGAGAGAGTGAGAGAAGGAGAGAGAGAGTGAGAGAAGGAGAGAGAGAGTGAGAGAGTGAGAGTATGGGAGCCCAAGTGAGACCGGGGCTGAGGAAAATCTCCACAATCCCCTGAATTATCTCTGCCCAAATATGTACCTATAAGGATCGCTTCATCAAATTATAGCTTCTGCCCCTCTGACCTCTTCTACAGATAAGGCAACAGGAGAATAAGGGAGCACATTTTCCAAATTCACCGAAATAGAACACTGCCTTATACAGAGGCAGGCAGGCAGGGGAGGGCAGCAGGGGTTAAACAATTCCCCAAACTGTCCGGAGAGCAAGCTCGCAGTACACCGACATGACGCACAATCACATTCTTGGCCAAAACACAGCTTGAATAAAGATTACATAATGCTCTCTGAAAGGTGCCAGCCATAGGTAGCTGGGGATACGACTGCTCTGAGTGAGTCCTCAGATAAGATGTGACTTTTTTTTGGCATCTCAGGGGTAGAGCTTGCCTTGCAGGGAAAAGAAAAGCATAATTAGTCAAGGTCATTGCAGGTGAACTACATAAGAGGGAACTCCAATTAAAACGATATATAGCTGCAGAAATTTAGCAAAGCTGTATACAGAGGAACAGGCACAAGCAGCAGGTTTCACAAAATATGCAGTTGTTCCACCCCTTTCAAGCTAAGAAAAAGGTGGATTCTACACCAGGGATGAGCTGTGATCCCTTCCATTCGACTGACTGGCCCCCCTCCACCTCCCTTTTATCTTACTAGAGGGAGAAAACCTTTCTTGACAAACAAACACCACACAGATGTTGCTCCGCTCTGACACCATACATCTCCATGGCAACCCTATTCCAGGGGACTGCCGGGCCGTAATGGCCAGTGCTCTGTTGCGCTGAGGCAGAATGACTTACTGTGCATGTCTCCTGGTAGCACTTTACACTCCAAATGGGATCCCAGTGTATATAGAGGCCTATTCACTTGAGGGTTTTTTTTTCTTCCCAGAAGAAAAACCATATGAAAACAATGAACATCTCCCAGGAGCTACAATTCATCCTTGTCATTTACCAGCGTGAAATACAGAATACAGTAAGCACAGGCAGAAAGGTGCTTCATAGCTGTGCAAATGTATGTGTACAACATCCCACTCAACAACATTGATAACCACTTCAGCATGTTGACATGTCAAACAGACAATCATGACCGCAAACCATTCAGCAACTTTGCATATGGGTGAATACATGCTTGTTCTTGTGTTTAGTGCATTTCTTCACACGAACAGTTCCCTACTGGGTAATCCCAGGAGCACTAAACAGTTCTAACGGCTTATACCATGCCTATAAAGCATTATGTATACCATTTAAGGTTGATATACAGGTATTGTGAATACAGATTATAAACTACCAGAAGGGGTTTTGCCTATTTTACCCAGCATGCAGCCCTTCACTATGATTTAGAAAACATGTTTTAGGCAATGACCTTATATGAAAACTTTGGTACAACAATGTTTCAGCCATCAGGCAGCATTTTCAAAACCATCTCATCGAATAACTTTCTGTGCGCTTTTAGAGACATTAAATGCTTCCGATGTCCGATTCCTATCACCACCGCTGGGAACCACTCTCTAGAAAAGGTACATTTCACATCAAACCACTTTGAATGACTTTGTGTACATCTTAATGATTGAATTATGAAGAATTATTTTTAAATGTTGAATAATATACTGAAATGTTCATTTTG
This sequence comes from Hydrocynus forskahlii, assembly GCA_037974365.1. NCBI lineage: Eukaryota > Metazoa > Chordata > Actinopteri > Characiformes > Alestidae > Hydrocynus > Hydrocynus forskahlii. Next base: position 7,464,459 of record JBBPCX010000160.1, read on the forward strand.
TTGGCCAGCCTGTGGCAGTGTATGGTGAGGACTGACAGGAGGTAATGCCATAGCATTGCTCTCCGCAGTAATCTAAGTATATATAAACATAATTGGAAGCTACTGGAGGAAAAATAGAGTTGTGGAGTGGTTCCATTTAAAGTTAATGTGGATTAACAGCTACTTACAAACACTGGAAAATTCAAATGAGTACTTAATTTTCACAGTAAACCATATATCAGAACAAACAGTCTTTCAGTGACTTACTTTTGACAATAATCATGTTAAGATAAAGTATTTATTCATATGAAGATGATGCACACACAAATCAAATGAATGAATCACTGACCATCTGTTATTTTCCAATAGTTATTTTCTTTTTTGTAGTTTGCTATCATGAACATCAGTGGGCTCAACTTTAACCAGTTGGTTATATCTTCTATTTTGTGTGTGCTGACAAAATGTAAGGTGAAACCAGCGCATATTCATTGATTTATGCTCAGGACCACAGACTTCCCCCAAAATCTCAATCAAGTTGAGTAGTTTGTGCAAGACTGTCTGCGGCTGTGGGTTCAAATATTGTAGTAATTTAAAAATCAGTCTTACCAGACAGATGTTAGAGTTGCGTCAGGGACGGCTAGAGAGCTGAGGACAGCAGCGGATGATTTTCTGAAATTAACACACAGAAACAATAATTTAATAAATTATATGTAGGAGGTGAGGAAAGTGGAATTAATATTTCTTTTTAGATCTGTTTTTGTTTTATGTCACTGTTTAGTTTTAGATACATTTAGATACTATTCTCTTTTTTTGTTAACTTCCCCACTCACATGCTACCACCAGTGCTGGGAGGGTGAAGACTAGCACATGCTTACTATGAGTCACGTGATGCACCATCACATTTCAAAATGCTAACATCATTGGACAGCTGAACATGCTTGGAGAAGCACGTTAACCACCAATTTTGCTACATCGGCAAATAGATGCCAGTGCTGACGATAATCATGGTGAGTGATGGGGGGAGAGGGAGGGCCATCCTGCTCACTCACAGAGAGCAATCAAACTTGCAATCTCCCTGTAATACGGCAAACACCTAGACAGTTGTGCAACTCTAACCCTAACCCAAACCCTAACTGTAATCCTGACATGACCTTTTTCCTAACTCTACATTTAACACTAACCCTAACCTCAACTTACACCAATCAAACTCCAACACTAAAGTTCTGGAGTCTTACCAAATAGCTTGTTATCCATGTTGGCATTTGTAGACATAGGAGAGAATCAAAATGAAATATTTTCACACACAGGAGGAAGATTTAACTGAGCTATTGAGCATCCAAGAGGAATCTCCTCATATGACTAGAATTCTGAATACACTGACTTTATTCAAGTGTCCTCATAAATAAATATAAAAAATCTGCAACACAATTTTGCCTTATTTTGACAATAATTGCATTTGCATAATATAAACAATTTATATGGAAAAATCGGCCAAGTAAATGAGTGCCAGGTTTGTAGCAGGAACAAATCATCATACGTTTCAATGTATTCAGTTTCAGCATACCAGAACAATCCAAAGCTGGTATCAGTTTCATCTCATTTTACCATAATAAAAACAATATGTAGGAAAAGCGTAGTGTCAATGGCTTACTCGCTCTCATCAACCTGCTCTTCACCTCTTATCCCCTTCCTACTTAATGGCCGACAGAAGAGTGGGGCAGAGCGGCAGAAACACTACTGCTTTTTAATTTGCTAACTTCATCACATCAAGTGGTTTCACCGGGTGAAGTAGTCCTCTGAAAGCTCTCCAAAAATCTGAGATCTGAGCAACATAAGGCAGCAGTACCGTATTGGAGTGGACTTGGTGGGAATATACCATTATATTCCTCTCCTCAGTGTCACAGGAGGGCCTGTTTGTGTCGGTCTTTTCTAGGAAATGCTCTTCTTTAAGGATTA
>JBBPCX010000160.1:7469404-7485153 GCA_037974365.1 Hydrocynus forskahlii
TATATTCCTCTCCTCAGTGTCACAGGAGGGCCTGTTTGTGTCGGTCTTTTCTAGGAAATGCTCTTCTTTAAGGATTACTTTTTTCAGGGCCTCAATCGAATGCAGCACCGAAAATGATTTATACTATAAATATAATCTAAATGTCCCAAGCAGTAAATAGCCACAGCCAGCCTTCCAATTTGTCACTGCAATCAAAAAAGACCCCAAACTGATCCCACTCAAAAGCCTAGACTCTCCTTATAGCAAGTACATCCCTGTAATGACAGGTGTTTATTTTTAGACGTGAACGCTGTTATGTCAGGTAAGTGTGGCTACAAATATTCTCCTGATTAGATCAGCCGATAAAATGACTATAATCCCGAAACCGGCGGAAAATCTCGACTGTTTACAGCATCGGCAGGCTCTGTTATGGAAAAATACAACACCTTTAGCTCCTCAAACTGCTACACTGGCACATCAGTTCACTGAAACGGCACTATACATTTCTCCGATCGAGCTCGGGCATTACCACGGCTATAAAAATGTCTACTGTGAGAAGATGTATTGCACACAAATATCAAACGCCACTCTTAAAATAGCGTGGGATGCAGGAATCAGCAGGAACAAAGCAGCTTTAAGATGCTGTAATTACAGAAGGATTGGTGGGAGTAATTAGAGAGTGAATGGCGTTTCCTGAACACAGCAGAGGTGTTGACATAACACAGACAGCCTGCCTTCATATTCCCCACAACAGCCTCACAGTGCTTCTGGAGAGATTACAGAGAGGGTCTCATACAGCCCCTTTCAGCATTCATTAGTGAGATGGGTGGGGAGTGACATAATTCACTGGAAAATTGCAAAACTTGTCCAGAGAACATTCTGAGTTTTACTCACGTAATTTACCTCTGGAGGGTTTGACACACTTAGCAAGAGCATGCCAAACTCTGGAGCACCCACAGCCATATAGCGCTGTAAGTGTGTGTACGCTACTGTTCAAAAGTCTGGAATCACTCATCATATTAATACTTGCTTTTGTTTTATATATATATGTGTGTATATAAACAATAGACAACATAAAACAATATAAAACAAAAGCAAGTGTTAATATGATGAGTGATTCTAGACTTTATATATATATATATACACACACACACACACACACACACACACACATATATATATATATACCTTTTTAGCTTAACTTAATTCTTGGGGCTATACAGCTTCCCCAGCCATTATGAAATCATGTATTACAAGTAAAGGTTTAACAGCTTCCTATTCATTATTTGAAAACTAGGATGTTATGAAGTATTACCATTATCAAAGAATAATTTTATACATGTACCTGCAACAAAATCTGGTAGTAAAGACAGTGATTCCACATTTCTGAATGAAGGTGTTCGACATGCTTTTATGCCTGCAAATTGTAGTCAAAAGTGAATGCATCCATTTGTATGTAAAATACCCAATGAATAGTTGCTGCATTTTTATTTAATTGATTTATAATGAATTTATTCATTTATTCAAATGACTTGTCTTTTTAGTCTTTTTAATATATCTTGTCATTGAGAGTTCTGAGGCTCAGGTACTAGATAGAAAACAGTTGCTACGTTAGCTTCGTTCACAGCGGCAGCCTTAACTGATGGTTAACAGTGCTAACCGACAGCAACATGCTCTCACATCAGCCACGATGGAAAGTTTTAGTTATTTAGTTTCCTATATTATAAGCAACAGCAATGTGGGCTCATAAAAATGCTCAATGAAAATGCCTTGGAGATACTCTTGGCAGAACACTACAAATATTTAAAATGCGGCTTCAGATAAAACAATATCAATTAAAGGATAAAAAGCCCTTTGCCTATGAGGCCAGGATGAAACTGAGTTTGATTACAAAAGAGAGTATGAGAACTCTAGCAGTGGTCTCCAGTGTGCCTTGAGGGTCTACGGAGATCTCCAGGGACTCGCGGCTCGCGTCACACTGTCCATTCCATGAGCACACTGTTCTTCAGCTGAGCAGCAGAAATGAGGCCTGTCACTCACTGTCTAATTTCATATCAATGCCAGTCTCCAGTCCCACCACACCACAGACCCCCACCTCCTCCCCCACTGTCTAATTAGCAAATTCCATTAACCAGGTGGGAGCTGGGTGTCCAGGGCTGCCTTCAGAGGCACCTGTTCCTTCCTGGCACTCACACACACCACTGCCTGCTCAAACGTGACAGAGCTCAGCCATGACTTCCATCAATTATGCTTTGCGCGTGCATGTGTGTGTGTGTGTGTGTGTGTGTGTGTGATGGGGGGTGGGGGTTAGGAGCTAGTGATGAAGTGTGCACGTGTCTAATCATTTGCTCAGTCCCAAATGTCTTTTAAATAATAATTTAAATATTGTTTAGAAAATATTCAAGTGATAACATGAAAATAACTCTAGCACTATACTGTTCTAGGAAAACTATGCTGAGCACAGGGATGCACTGAATGTACTGGAATCAAATCAAAAATCATGAAAATGATTGGTGATACATAAATCGAATCAGTCAAGACGGGAATAAACCAATTTATTCTTTTTATTCTTTTTTTTAATTATTATGCTTGGAAAATCCATGTTGCAATTGTATTACGTAAATATGTGACCCAGGTGACTGCGCTGGCACTGTATTAAAATGATGCAGTTACACCTATACCAAAACGGAGAATAATTATGCATGACTCACGGTGTTAAATAGCCAGTTGCCTCTTACTTTCAAAGCAGCGCTTTGTTTGATTCATGTTATTGAAATGGGAAATGGCCAATCTGGCTGTGATTGGAATCTGCTGCAGAGAGGTATGATCTGTGCACCACTATATAGTATATATTACATCATCACAATTTTTACCAAGACTAAGCAAACTGAAAGACAAAATTGTGTCAATGCAATATATGCCACTAATGTGGAAACGGGGTACATTTTAAATTAATTCATCGCTTTTCCCCCACCGTGCACTGAAAAAGCTCAGAATTATTCCAAAACTTAATGACTGGCACATCTGATTGATCCTGTGGAGAGTCTCTTTTCATGCCTCTTAGCCAATCAAGCTGATAGAGTTGAGAAAGAGCCTATTAGCAACTACCATGCACGGATGCTATGGCAACTGTTTTCGCAGAAGTTGTAGGATTATTTCAACGTCCCCTGGGTTGCAGAGGTTACTGTTTGAAACGAGGCGTGTGTGTGGTGAATTTTTATTAAATGTTTTAAAGCTTAACCCTTAAATGTCACATTTCTCATAAAAGTCAATAAGATTTGAGCAATTTTACATTACACATTTCTAGCTTACTCAAACTGGCTTGTATTTTGTAAAAGGGTTTATAGTAACAGAGAAGAATACTGCACATCTTGTTTTTCGATAACCCTCATTCTAAACATTTTTGACATGTTTTGTCTTGATATTGAACTAAAGGCCAACGGCATTGCTGCAAAATACAAATTGTGATATACAACAAATTTCATCACTTATGTACTGTCTAGTTTAAATAGTAGAGGAAAATGACAGTAGTAACTCTAGATATGTCTCTATGTTAACTCTTTGTGGGCTACAGTTGGGATGGGTGTCGAACACCACACCCACAGTCTAAGAGTGTACTCACACTAGGCATTCTGTACCGTGTCTGAGCACATTTGACCCCCAAATTCCAGTTTGGGAAGAAGTGTAAAGTGGTCATTTTTGCCACATGTGAAAACACCACAGCACAGTGGGAAACTGTTTTTGGCATTTAACCAGTTCATCCAAGTGAAGCAGTGGGCAGCCCGCGATGCAGCACCCGGGGAGCCTTGTGTGGGGATGGTACCTTGCTTAAGGGTACCCTAGTGGTGCCACCGGCAGTCCTGGGATTCCCACAGCATTCTAATAGCAGAGGCAACTCCCACCACCTGCACCCGGGGTAGTGTGATTGCTCCATAGTGTGCCCGATCATGCTTGGGGAGGTGGGCCCAGACACTGTTCTGTTGGACACAGGCATGGTACGCATGGAACTCGAATGTAACTGTCAGGGAAACGGATGACTTTTGTGTGAGGCAGAGGACTTGTTTGGTGGAAATATGACAGACGAGAATACAGGAGCAACTGGATATAACACCTACCAACTCCTGAGATGCTGGTCTCTTTGAGTGCACAGTTGGAAACAAAGTGATGAATAAAATCACATTATATATGTATATTTGTGGATACAGAGGAACTGCTGAAAAATGTCATGACAAGCTTCAAAAACAGCGAGTTCAGTATCTAAAGGTATGGTATGCACTACCTAAATCTAACAGCTCACTGGACGACAAGGACAAAGCAGTGTAATGTGATGACGTAAGGTTTATTGCATGTCCGGAACATTAAGCGCAATGTGAGCACAGCCCAGCCGGGGAGTGGGGAGAGGGCGCAAGTCAACCAGGCCTTGTGTGAGTACAACTGAAAAGTCAATGCTTCACCTAAAATGTAAGTTGAATGCGAATACCTGGATTCTGGCCCTTCAAACTGCTTCATGAGTGTTAATTGTAACTGCACGCTTAATCCTCATACTGCCACATTAATTCTAACTGTAACACATGAAAAAACATAATGCTAATTTGAAACAGTGGAGCTGTTACAACAAACCATCACTGATTTGCAACTGAGCCATACCTTTCCCAGTGCCCTGCAGAATAAATATGTTCAGAGGGAGTTGTTTGATGTACAGATGTGAACACATGCTCAGTTAAATATTTAACCAAACAGTACTGGATTAATGTGCATAAAAAACTAGAAAAAATAAGGTCCACATGCAAGTTCAAAAAGAGAGCATTTTTTCTAGCCAGTGGTGAAGCTGACAAAGGCTAAGCCAAAGTTTATAAAAGTTTCTATTTCACACATCGCTGTTTGACAAGTTCACACTATAACACAGCGTGTCTCGCTCTATATTAAATAGTGTGATAGCAAACTACCAAAATAGTCTTGTCTTTGAAGTGAGCCATGATGTTTCCATCATTAAGCAACATTTTGAATGAGCAGTGTGATTGGCCTTCAGCTGACATGTCACTATCAGCCGGTCCTCAGAAGGTCACTTGTGCTCTTCTTGTCTACCAGTATTACACTCCACACGTTTCAATCTGTAATATCAACCACAATTATCAAAATTCACTGTTGTGCTAATGACATCAACTGCCAGAGGTTCGTGATTTCTTTTAATCAAAAAGTGAACCAGCACTTACACACAACTGATTGCACTTTACAATCATCTCGACTTCTCTGCAACTAGTGTAATACCTTCAGCATGATTGTTCTGGTTTATTCATTGCTATCTGTTCACATTTTTGGCATTTTTGCTTTGAAGTCCAGCAGTACTTTGCTGGCGCTTGTGTTTTTTAGGGAACCAAATGTAATTCTCCCATGGCATCCCTCCAAAGAACCCTTTTGGTACCTTTATTTAAAGTGTGTACTGTGGTTGAAGCCAACTAAATGCCCATTTTTGCACTTTTACTTTGGTACTAAATTTGCCCTAGATCAATTCTAGGCTGTGCACCTGAGTGGAGCTTGTAAAAGCAAAGACACAGATAGAACAAAAAAATCTGAACAAGTTTCTAATCCTTTGGCTGAAAATGGTGACTACAGACAGGGCTAGGCGATAATGGGAAGCAGTACATTAACAGGTGATATTTAACTTTACATTATTAAAGACAGATGGATAAATATACAGATAGACACCTATGGATTTTAATGATATAGTAAAAGTAGTCTTTTACTATATTATATTTATAGAGGCTAATTTTTTTTCACTAATATGTTTTTACCACAGTAGAATTCAGTGGAAGTTACCTTTTTTATTTATTGCAGTAGACACCAATGCAGTCACTGCTGTCACTTATGGGAAACTGCTTTTTGAAACAGGTCAGACAGCACTGGAGAACAGACTACATCCTTAAAACCAGTATTAATAATACAAGGTAGTCAAGTCAACAAGTCAAGTCAACTCAGGTCAAATCAAACGCATGTTTACTGTCATCTCAACCATCTACACAGTACACGAAGCAAAGGTCTATGGAGCAACAAAAAAACAATACAAGACCATATAATGCAGGGATATACCATATAATGTATATGCCTTGTTGCAGCACACCAGAACATTGACTCGTGCAGGGCTGGAAAATCAGATAAACAGATAAATGGAATTAACTATGTTAAGGCATAGAAATCACTTAACAACACTGTGGTCATGCAGGATTTAAGTTATGTACCTACAGTTATAGTGAAGCATGTCACTAAAATAAAAACTACATCAGAATCAGATGTCATTTCCCTTTAGAAGAATATATTACACTGTACGGAAAATTAAAGATTAAAGGGAGCATTTCCTGTCAAACTGAATTGTTCCGCAGTTAATAAAAGAGATGCAGAATGTAAACATTGTTAAAAGCTTGAAAACATAACATTCATCCCATATGGTCCATATATATATATTTACAAAGATGTGAATACAGCTCATTTTGAATGAACTGTTTCTGGGGTGTAATGAAAACCAGTTACTTTACGTATCAAAATGTTGAGCCCATTCACACTGAAATTATAGGGAGCGTTTCAGCCTTTACTTGCTTTTGAAGAAGCACAATTCAGGACAGCCAATAGGAACAGAGGCTATTTGCATATTTCAGTCTTAAAGTCACAGCAAGTAAAACAGTCTGACTACAGAAGAAACAACAAAGAATAAGAAAAATGCAGGATATTGACTCTTTAATATAACAGCTGAACTAGGTCTGTAGGCACCTGTGCTGGGACACACCACTTTGTATACTGAACACCTACAGTCACATGCTTAGCAAAGCTTTTCTCAGTACAATCCTTCTTTTACCTCAGGACCATCTTAGTATCATCAGCACTATAAGATCTCAGCATTTCGCAAAAATCTGTCTCCAACAGGATGTGTAATAATAGATCCTAGAGTGAGGCTGTTCAGAGTCACGCTCTGCGTTATGGAACAAAGGTCGGCAGTTTAATTGGAAGTGCAAATTACGTTCACATGTCGCACTCCCACCAGTGGTTTGAGGCACGGGTTGAGTGAATGTGAACAGAGGGATGTGTTTCCAATGGGGGGATGGAATTAGAAAGTGCAGATAATAGCTTTTGGTTTGAACTGTTCCTAAGTAATTTTAGACTCACACATGCAGTCGAGGAACGGGATTCGTTTAGCCGATTTCTAGGTTCCCAGCAAGAGGCGCCTCATGGACAGCACGTGACTGTACAACAGAGAGGATATTCCAGGTCATGGTGATGTAAGAAAACATGCTCTCAACTAAACTATCTGATCAGGTAATGGTAAAGAATTGTTTATCCTTACAGGGCCCATATCATGAAAAAAACAAACTTTGAATGTAACGTGGCATGTAAACACTGAAAGTTTCAAAACAGACGGATCACTCCCCAATCAGACGGATCACTCCCCGATTTAAATATGTCAACTTAAAAGGCACAGCAGAGTCTCCGAAAAGTGGGGTAGGGAGTTCGGTTTGTCAACCAGGGGAATGGGAGGGTGGTCTTGGGCCATTCCATTGATTTTTTTTGTAAGATTTTGGCATGGCGGGTCACTACAAAATAAATGTTACCAGCGGAAACACTGCTCGGTAACACCTGCCTGTTTAAAATTTGTCACATATAAATGACTGTTTTTGGTGAATAAAACCTTACAAATGTTAAAAGGTGACCTCAGGAAAACAAGGGACATTTTGGGGGGGATCACGTTTGTGTGAATAATTCATCCTTACATGACCAGTTTCCAACCTCTATTCTATTCTATTAGAATGAATCTGTTTTTTGGTACAGTGCCTTTAAGATTGATATATGTAAATCTCTTCTTTCCGGATTGGCTGCCCTTTATAACAGCTCATTCAGAAGGCAGCACAGGGGTGAAACACTCCTTAGAACATAGTCATGAATTTAATTTATTTATTTTAATTTATTAATACCACAGCACAATGTGATATTTTTCTCTGCATTTTAACCCATTTACCAAGTGAAGCAGTGGGCTGCCGCCAACGAGGGGCGCCCGGGGAGCAGTGTGTGAGGACAGTACCTTGCTCAAGGGTACCTCAGTGGTGACACTTGGGATTCAAACCCCCAACCTTCTGATTGCAGGGCCAACGCCCTAACCAGCCCCATCCAGCTACCCCATATAATTGTGGGAAATGTACATTTCGAAATATATTTGCAGTATTCCATGTACTGTATGGATGGGGAAATTACAATAACTTTTTAATTCCAGAAACATGATAGTATGGGCCCTTTAAAATATTCAAATTTCAATATGTAGCAGTATAATCTCACTACTAATATATTGTTCTCAAACTACTAATTAGTGCAGTATGCTGTTTTCTTAAAAGTTTTACTCAAGCAATAACTAGTCTTAAGGGGTCTTTGTGGTATTCAAAGGGGAAAAAAGTACACCAAAACATAAAGTGGTCCACTTGATGTGAATCTGTTATGAGTATTAGTTCAATGAGTTTCTATAGTAACTTCAAATGATGAGTAAAAACGGGCAGTATGGCTGTGATGTGCTACATCATATTAGAAGAGGAACCAGACTGGCCTTCAACATAGCCTTGCATGACTGTAAATCTCAGGCAGTAAAACGTGAGCCGATTTGTCTTAGTGACTAACAAGGCCTTATATGACATGAAAACTCATACATCACAGTCAGCATCACCTCAGCTGACAAATTTTACAGCAGCGTTTTAAAATCAGAGAACCCACAAACGACAGAGACCTCGCCATTGGTATGCAACACCAAGCCTTCGATGGACATTTGGAACGGAGTTTCCGTTCAGTCCTACAGAGATGCAGCAGAACAGGAGACATCTGCACACAATCTACCGCCAGCTTTTTAGTGCCACGGTCTTAACCAAATCCCAAAAAGGCTATAAATAAAACCAACAATGAGCTGCTGTGCAAGTAGTAAAACAGATAAAAAGAGTGTTGGACAGATTAAAAGCTGTGTCACCTTGCATAACACAGTGGATTAAAACCCTCACGCTGCTTTGACAACCACCTATGTGGGCTCTATTTTTAGTCACTCCATATGCAACAGAGACAGTGTTCCACGCCCCTACGGATCACAAAGTCCTCAGCCTCCAAGAGCATATAGGTGCAGATGTTGGTCCTCTAATATATCTTTAATACACATTGGTGAAGGCACCAGCCTGTGTACAGTACAACAGATGCTGATGTTTTTTTCTGACAATTAGAAACAACAGAATGGAGATGCTTTACTTCTTAAAGGGGAATTCCACTTTTTCCCCAAACCTTTGTGTAATTAAATGCTTAAAATGTTCCTAAAGTCATTCAAAAAGGTCTGATGCAATGCAATGCTCAATTCTAAAGAAACTTACCGATTCTCATAATTCTTCACCACCTTGGTGATCAGAAGCAAATAAATGTCTCTAAAAATGCCTCAAGATTTGAGTAAGAAATACAATGCCTGAGACAATGAGACATTGTTCAATGATAACTATGAGATAAAGTGCTGGCCTAAAATGTATTCTTTAAAAGCCACTAATGGTGTGGTGGTACACGCAGGGTGTTGTAAGTGGAGCTGTGCAATATGAGAAATCACTACGTTTCTGTATTAAATTACAGTTTATCTCAATATGCCTTTCTAAGCATTTCTCCACAGTGCACATATATGTACATTTTACATCAAAGCACTGTGAATGGCTTTGTTTACATCTCAATGCTTAAAATTTTGAAAAAGTGGTTGAATTGCCCTTTAATAACTACAATTTAATAAGAAGCACCAAACCACACCACCTGATGATCACAAATTTGCTTAATCATCCTTGCTTTGCATGTGTTCATTACCAAGATAAGAAGATAAGAACAAGAACCTGTTACCCTTCAGCTTACACTGTAAAAGATAGAAGGACACAGAAATTATATACACGCACTATCCTTTGCTCCCAAAAATCAAGTGCAATTCAGCTTCGACTGACACATAATCTTAAGTGTTATCTAAAACATTCACTGATTGCAAATGACTTAAATCACCTCAGCGCCTCGCCTTACTCATTTTAAAACCTTTCTGTCTTTTGAAGAACACAAAAAGGCATGAGACCTTAAGGACTTCAATAGACAAGAGACCCTGAAAAGAAGTAAAAACAAAAAACAGAGTAGCTCACCCACTCAGCAGTGCTGCATTGAGGGTTTCAGTAAGAGACCTGCATCTCTTTTTCTGTGAACAAAAAAAGAACAGCATGAATCAAGCAAGAATTCATTTGTAACTTAATACTTAGCAAAGTTGAAGGTCTTTTCTTTTAGACCAATCAGTTTCAGACTACAGCAGGTTGCTTCACAGCCAAGGACAACAAGCATGAAATTACAGTATAGACAGCCTTTTTTCATAAAAGGCAAAACGAGTCTGTCGGCCCCAACAATGTGAGTCACTGTGTTTTCATCTCTCTGATAAAAAAATAATATGCTTTTCCTTACAGCGTGCATCAGGCTACCAATTTAAGGAATCAGCTCTTATACTTGTCAGTGTTATCGGAAACTTCGATACACCTCCCTCCCCTGAAAATTACTTAATTCATAAAATTAAAACAGTAAAAAAAAATTGTCATGTCAAAATATAACCCTCCTGAACACTGTTAATAAAAGTAAAGTGGCCCCTTATAGTCACGCATGAACACACCACACATTATGAACAATGTGAAATTCTTTCTCTGCATTTAACCCATTCGCCAAGTGAAGCAGTGGGCTGCCCAGGGAGCAGTGTGTGGGGGTGGTACCTTGCTCTAAGGGCCACTTTACTTTTATTAACAGTGTTCAGGAGGGTTATATATTGACATGGTGTCACTAGCAGTCCAGAGATTCAAACCCACAACCTTCTGGTTGCAGGGGCAACTCCCTAACCACTAGGCCGTCAGCTGCCCCATTCTAGAATACCACAGAATCCACATTGCAGCCCTGTTAAAATGATCTGTAAGGAATCATGTGTCATTAATGAATCTTGTGCAAATCTGCAGGGTTTTTGGCCCCAGTAGGACTTACACTTCACTACCACATGATAGAAATACACTCCTCTCAGCTGTTCTTTTATGCTGGAAGTGCCCTTTGTTTCAGTTGCAGGTGTCAAACTTGTGGCAGAACTATTCGGTCATTTTGAGACGTGATAAATTAAGTCAAATGAACAACAAAAATCAAAATGCCTGAACAAACCACAGGGCAGCTACTTAACATAACAGCCTTGTATTGTAACAATAAAACGTCAAGGATTTTAAAACGTTCAGCCGTTATAAATCTAACCACATTCTCTCCAGCTCTTCACTGCCTGTTTAGTGAGACTGTCCAGAGCTGCCATGTAATCCCTAAACCCATATGCTAGCTGAAAATCTGCATTATCTAAATCAGTGGTTCTCCACCCGGTCCAGTGGGAACCCCAGCCGGTTCACATTTTTGCTCTGTCCCTATGTGTTATGTGTAGGGTTGAAGCAAAAATCTGGGTTGTCTGGAAGTCCCTGAGGACTGGTTTGAGAGCCACGGATGTAAATCATAGCTGTCTGGTCCTTAATACACATTAATTTCACTCAGTCCAGGTCAAACTCTTGTTTATAGTTCTCTATTATGAGAATGTATAGGCTACAACAAACAGCATAAACTAAAAGGGTTGTTTACAAGTTTACTCACCTAAAAATACACGCTCACTGATCATTGCTACCTGCAGGGCTAGACACAGCAGGGTGAAAAGAGAGAAACAGCAGCAAACTAGAAGGGCGGTTAACCGAATCAGGTGCCACCTGTTATTTGTACAGCCCTTTAATGTCTCGCAAGCTGCATTCTAGCCTGAAGCTTACAGCTATATGAGATCACTGTAGGGACTGCATACTACTTCTTCTTCTTATTATTATTATTACTGTATATGTTGAGTCAGATTACTGAACATTTCTTAGCATCTTCCTTCTGTCTTGATCAAACAGGTAGCTCATTTGTTTCCTGGAGCACTGTAGTTCTCAGGTTCTGCATTCTTTATAATAATAATAAAAATAAATAATAATATGTAGATGTAAATCAGATTACTGAGCATTTCTTAGCACCCTCCCACGGTCTTTATCAAACAGGTAGCTCATACATGAATGATTCCTGGAGCACTGTTGCTCTCAGGTACGGCATAGTTAACAACAACAACAATAATTATAATCATCTGTAAATGTTAAATCAGATTACTAGCCATTTCTTAGCACCTACCATCAAACAGGTAGCTCATATATGATAGGTCCACAGTAATGTGCAATGACATACTGCATATACAGAAGACACGCTGCTCAGGTGACTTGATTTAGTATACAATTTAGTTACTACCCTTCCTTCAATCACCACATATGTCCACTTGTAGAAATGTGCAATGACATACTGCACACATTTCTCAGCTGACTTATTATGTAATTTATTTACTACTAGTGTCCTACACGCTCACAGTTGCGTTTCATTCATTTAATGCTATGTTTCTTAGGTACAGCAGCTCCAGCATCAGTGCTGGTTCAGACACCGGTAGAGTGAGGCTACAAACAACAGGGCTGCCGTGACATACTTAATATTTAACAACACATTTAGTACATATGTCTGTATATATACATACATACATACATACATATGTAAACAGTGAACAGTTGTAAACAGAAACATAATAACACACCAGCCGGGCCTACAGTCAGATGTTTGTGGACGTTGTTCTAGCTAAACTGTAACCTTTAATGTTTTGCCTGCCGTTGTTTTTTCTTGCTGGGGCTCTTGTTTACAGTGGCAGTGTGGCAGGAGCTAGCCGGTTAGCTTAGAGCCTAGCAGCCAGTGCATTTCTACCATAATAAACAGACAAGAGGGCTACAGGGTGCAAAACCAGCTTAAACATTTTGATTTGACGGGAGCATGCAACATGAAAACGGCACGCGCGCGCCTCGTTTCTTCTCCCCCCTGTGTGTGTGTGTGTGTGTGCCCGGCTATCAGCTCCAGCTGCTGCTAGCTGACCATACCCCTGCAAAACAAGAGAAGTAAAGAGCTTTCAGCCTGACCTCTGCTGAGGTTGATGGTGATGATGGTGATGATGAAGATGATGTATCCTCCTCGTCCGATCCTCTCTCTCCCTCTCTCTCTCTCCAGCCGGTTTTGTCTCTCTGTCCCCCTCTCCCTCTCACTCTTCGGACCTCCCGAGTGAAGGGCGACACACAGATACACACAGACACACACCCCTCCTCCGTCTCCTCCTCCTCCTCCTCCTCTCCTCCTCTTCTCCTCCAAAACGGCAGTGCGTCCGAGCCGAGAAGCAAAAATCACGCGCAGCGACGCATCACCCTGGTGTTTTTATTTATTTTTTCTTCTCTCCGGTCGTTGCAGAGCAATGTGTGTGTGTGTGTGTGTGTGCATGCGTTTGGGGGCTGGGGGTGGGGTTGATGCCGGGATTTTCCCTCTTTCTCTCTCTCTCTCTCTGTCGTCTGTTTCCCAGCTGCTGCTGCTGCTGCTGCTCCTCTCTTCTCCTCTCCTCTCCAGTCTGTCCCTCTCCTGTTTGCCTCGCCCTCCAGTGGTGCGCACGCGGAAAGGCCCGAGGCCGGCTGGCGCGCGCGCGCACCCGCGTGTGTGTGTGTATGTGTGTGCTGCAGACGCACGCTGAGTGGCTGTCGGGGGTGGGGTGGAGGGCTGAGGGGGGCAGTGAGTCATCCAGAAGTCCCTAACCACCTCCAGGAGCTGCAAGAGCTGAATGATCTTGGAGCAGTGTGTATGGAGGAAGGCGTGTGTGTGTGTGTGTGTGTGTGTGTGTGTGTGTGTGATGTGGTTAGGCCTTGCCAAATCAACAGTCCACAGTAATCTATGCAAAGTTTGACCTATGCAGAGCTTCCAGCTACTCTTAATGTCACACTGGTCTGTGCACCTGGACATTCTTTCTTTAATGGTCAAAGCAACAGCAAGTGAAGTCTCCAGAATAGGGATAATGCAGCAGGCACATGTGTGCATGTGAGTGTCTGGGCATGCAATGTAGAAACAGACTGGAATCATTTAATTTGGAAGTACATGGGTAAACTAAGCACAGTTGATCACTGTGTCATTCAAAAGATAATAATTCTGTTGACTGCACTAATTGTGGTCTGGTCCTGTTGTTTTGTTGCTGTTTTGTGGTTTTTTTTGTCCTTTTTCCTGTCTGCACTTGTGTAGTCTTGTGTTTCTGTTTCTGTTCTTGTGTTACACCATGGTACTGGAGGAATGTTTTGTTTCACTGTGTGTGTATGGTTGAAATGACAATAAACCCACTTGACTTGACTTGACAGTGCTTGTTTTGCTGTAATTCATCACCGCTTCTGAGCTTTGTTTACTTCTCCAGAAGGTGGAGAGAGTATTATAAACCTTTAATATGTTTGACCTACCTCTCCCAACCTGTTTCACCACCACGCCTATCATCAAGGGAACCTGTCAGCTGCCCGAGAGACTCTCCCTAGAATAGCATTTTGCTCAGAAATATCTCACTGTACAGAAGAAAAATGCAATAAGATTTCTGATTCACTTTGTCACATTACTGCATTTGGTTATGTTTTGCTGTGGAACAAACTACTCCTTTTGGTCAGATCAGGATAGACCCAAAATTTTATGTTTAGCCACATCTGCACTTCTGGGCTTATTCTGGGGATCAAATGTGCTCTCCAGAATAGGCCAAAAGTGCAGATTCTGTTCTCCAGAGAAAATTGCTTTAACAATTGCATCTTCCCCGACACATGCCGATATTATATTTATGTTACAGTCTGGTCATTTTCTGAGCCTGAACACAATCCTATTAATACTCGTTCTGGTCAAATCTGTGTAAAAAGAATAGGGGCAAAAGTCTTTATAAGTGTATTTGCACGAGTACAGGGTCTAAGCGTGAGATTGTTGCTTTAGCAGTTTTATTTTTCCCTGCGCATGCCATTGTTGCATCTATGTTTCATCTCTAATGCATGCTCTTTTGAGTGAGAGACGGCAGCCAACACAGCAGATGTGATTACAATGTGGTGGGCGTAAAAGTGCCAATATGTAATTAGTTGTAGGCAAACTGAGAAATCAAACGAATGAAAACAAACAGAAATAAAAACTTTTGTGTCACGGTACTGTTATAATCAGGGCAGTGAAATCTCAAGCCTATGCTAGCGGTGACTAAATTTAGACCTGCTGGAGCTTCCACTCTTGAAAATGGTGCTTTCTAATTAATGGCCTTTCAGAACCTTGCTGGGATATCTTCGAATTCAGCTCGCTATTACCCAGAAAAGCGGAAAATGGGACTGTCTGTAGATCCTGTCTTTGCAAATATTAACACAAGCCTCTCCCACCACCAACCCCCTAAAGTGCAGTTATCTGACATCTCCCCTGCTTTCTGAACTGATGGAAATGAGATCATATCGCTGGGAGCTGGGAAGGAACCTGACTGTTTTGCTTCACCATCCTGCAGGATGACATTAAAAGCATTGCTGTCCAGGACCTGAACTAATCTGAGGGTTAATTAGTCGACTTCTTTCTTGCTGGAAAGCAACGGAAGGCTCTTGCTGAGCTCGGACACGGTCAGAGGAGAAGCAGCACTGCTGCTCATTTGCATCTCTTCACAGCTTCATCTGACTATGACAGGGAAAAGCATGGCTCATGTGACCACAGCCTTACCTTTATGTGCAGAGGCAAGACTGATATGCACAAGCAAAGATGTCCACACACACGCTAGAGACACACACATGCACACACACACACAAACACACACACACACACACACACACACACACACA
>JBBPCX010000160.1:7502154-7521761 GCA_037974365.1 Hydrocynus forskahlii
AAAGCCTGGTTGTAGCAAAGCCTGGTTGTATTACATCACTTTCTAGCAATTGAGGATAATAAAAGGACAAATGATGTTAGTTGTCTGAAACGGCTATCAGTGATTAGACATCTACTGTAACTAAACCAGATTCATTTGGCAGCAAGGCGAGGTGCGGAGTCTTATTTTAATGAGGATCACAATGTTCAGCTCGCTGTGATGTGCATTTGTCACATTCTCTTTTTTCCAAAGAGATTCCAAAAGTTGAGGCTCATTAGACTATGTGTCATGCTGCGCGGGTTTGGAGTCCTGGGGGCCGTTTTGATTGGAACGTTAGCAGGACACTGACACCTGTGCGCACACACACTGAGGTGTGACAACAATCATCTTCCATTCCTACCACTCCTCACTCGCTATCACACTGCAAAGCCTGCACGCTATAATTACCTTAGACTTACATTAACTCCTCTTCTCTAGTTTTCTGTTTTTGTGTACAAATGATGTAAAAATGTATCTATACCTCTAAGTGTCCTGTTTGTCACACCTTACCGAAGTATATAGTTCTATAATGAATAATATCTGACATTAAAAATAAAAACTTTGTCATATGGATACTGGATTTACTTATGGCAGCGATGATGATGCTTGTTGTGAGAGTGGAGGAACTAAAGGGTGAACCCATAAAAGCGTCCTAAGGGTTAAAAGGGTAGAGGGTGGTATTTGTTGGGAAGTGCTGTTCCAAGTCTTAATGAAAGGGTTACAATATTTGGGTATTCGATGGGAGTATGCAGTCTCTCTGTCTCTGTCCTTCCTTCCTCTTTCTCTCATTTGCTTTTCTTGGTGAGCTCTAAGCATGTAGAGTCCAGAGACCATTCTCCAGTAGGTCTCCAAAGACCCGGAGATGGTTATAGCTGTCCATTAGAGGCTGCTCCGAGGCGTGAAAATGGGTCAGGACTACTTCTCTCTCTCTGTCTCTCGGATATTAGCTTTGCCCTGGTTACTTCCACTCACTCTTTTTTTTCTCTTCCTGCTAATGTGGGGTGCAAGCACAAATAAACAGCTGAATCTGTCTGACCTGCTTTAGGGTGTATATTTTTTCATTCTAAGATATTTGCAAAAGATATCTGACTGTGTGCGTAAGGAAAGAAGAAACAAATTCTCCTGATTTTAGCCATGAACTCAGCACTGTTCCTGGAGGGAATAAGGACAGGTGTGCAGCTGGACTATTTGGTTGCATAATAAATAGTTCCTAAGAAATAACTGGACAGAACAATGCTTATATCATTGGCTAGAACATCACATCATAAAGGCATGAGCGGCAGGCATCTAATTGGAACAACAGGAAACGCAAGCGGGTGGGTCACAGCTACCTTTCCCATGAACTATCACAAGATGGGAGGTTCAGATTGGCCAAAAGCAGGACACACTAGATCAAAAGTAAAACCGCTAGCCAAATGATGCCCGATAAAGATAGCATCAGCTAAAACTCCAGCTTAGATTTCGCCTACTGAGACAATTTGGTCCTGTGACACCTCTGCTCCATGTATCTGTGTACTCTGTGCTATAGTGCCCTCTTGAGTTCAATAACAGACGCTCCTCATCTTACTGCAATGCATTACTGGTGATGTTCAACAAGGATACATGCATATGTTCAAGCTACAGAAAAGCAGAACCTGCTGGAATGTACTGCAACCCAATTCAAGCTAAAGAGGACATGACTCAGAACTACACTAAAGGGCTCATATTCTACATTTGTCTTGCATTTTCTTATTTTCATTATTTATTTTTTTCATGCACTACAGTTTAGTCGTGAATGGGCAGATTGCCTGAATGGACAGATGCGTGTAAATTAACTGCTTTTTGTTACAACATGTGTCTTTCTTTGCAGCTTAATCTCTGTATATGGACTGTGAAGTAAATGGTAAGTTTTTAGAGTAAATATATTAAAGAATGCTGCATGAACTGACAGCAACAAGTAAGTAAAAAGACTGACTTAACATTTCACAATCCAAACAAAACAAATGATTGACAAGCATACGACCATCAGCCCAAGCATACTACCATACTAACCTTGCTTAGATGAGTCTTTGCATATGCATCTATAGAGTGATCATTTACTACAGTGACTGCAGATGAATAACATGTTACATCAACATAACTGATGTTTATGACAAGTTTTATTCATGTGCAACCATCTGCCACATCTGAATCATATACATTCAAACCACTGGTGTCCAGTGTGGCCCATAGACAAGCTAACATGGCCAATGCAAGAAAAGATCTAAAACAGGACAAAATATATGACAAGCAGAAGAGTGTACAAGCTCTACTAACTACGGTGTTATGGAATATCTTATAATAAATAATAAACAGCATATGTTTAAGTATGATGTGACAAGGTTATTATAGAGCACATGCATGAATCTGGTAATAACATGGTTTTAGTGAGTAAGAACAGAATAATACATGTATTAATATGCTGTATTAGTGGAAATCACCACCTAAATAGTCAAATATTAGATGTACTTGTACATGGTTGGGATTGAATGCAGAACATTACATGTTATTACTCAGGGAGCTAAGGGCGCCATTGCCAAGCATTTAAAAAACGGCACTCTAACAGTGCCGAGCTTATCTTATGCCAGGTTAACATTATGCTGTTTGTAGGTGTTAGGCTGTTGGAGTGGCATTATGATTACTTACAGCAGAAAGAACACATCCACTTATTCAGTTTCAGAGCTTAGGAAGCAGTGTACAGCTCAATAAGACTGCCTTCAGTATTAGAGCTTTGATTTATTCAATGCGAGGATGCAAAACTGCTTACCTTCTCCCTCTTGCGAACAGTCCTCCTAAAATAACAGTGACAATGAAGTGTCACACACACACACAAGGTGTGTGGTTTGGGAGACATGCAAAGTGTTTTCATGCCATGTTTAGTGTGACTTGCCTAAACAATAGTGGAAAAAGTGTCTGAAGAACAGAATTTTCATACCTTGGGTTTCTCATCCAGAATCTGCTGGCGTATGAGCTTGTGCGCCTCCAGCAACTTCTCCTGCCGTTTGCTTTGAGCGTCTTCCAGCTAAAAAGAGACAGAAGAAGCAGGTAAGATACATGGAATCTGTCTTGTAGCTTTATGTGCAGCATGCATATTTCACCATATTTGTTCAATTTCAACCCTTAGAAGTCGCATTTAGTACAGTGAAAAGAAATGCATGACGTCGTCTGATGAGAAATATTTCCTAGTTCTGTTGATTCTACACTTTCAAACAACACTACGTCTGAGCAGTAGAGTATCATTTACTATGATTTGAAATGAGAAGTTATGATTACGATTGTGTACGCTTTTGTTTGCTACGTTTCACACGTTGCTACATTTTTACTATGTTCTGACATAGAGTTAAACCTATCAATAAATGTTGCACACAAAATGTTATCATTCTTTATCTGACTAACACACTTTCTTATTGTAATTATGTAGCTTCAAAATGTCATTAAAAAGCAAAATGATAATAAATCCAACAGTGTTTTCAGATGTGCTTGTTTTTTTTACTTACCCTTTTAATGTACTGTACAACTTCATTCACATGTGATCGGTTGATCTCCAACTTCTCTCTGTAGGATGCACATTGCATTAAATACAGGCTTGCTTTTCTCAACAAACAACACATGCACACACTCATTAGCAGAAATAGCAATAAAGTGCAGAAAAATATACAGTTAGGGTGAACAAGTGTTCATGTTTGTTTTTTTTATATTAATATACTCCCAGTGCATATACACACTTCATTTATGCGCATTTTGTAATTTGACCTCTGTTAACTTTTGAAATATGAACTTGAATATGACCCACAAAGTGGATATTCATAAGCACGAACAAATATATGTTTGAAAAATTAAGCATAAAGTCAAAACACATCACCAGTGTAACTTTGAAATGGATAAATATGCAATGGTAAATTAAACAAGTACATTCAACAATTAAAACGTTTGGGCCCATTCTCAGACATTATTTAGCCACAAAGGCTTAAACTTAAAGGCTTAAAATTTCATTCTTCACCAGGATAATGACCCCAAGCACCTTCAAAGTTGTGCCAAAATTATGTCCGGTCCAAGATAAGCAAAAAGTTTTGAGAATTATGTCTTGGCCTCCCCAGCCTCCAGATTTTTCTCCCATTGAGCTGCATGGGATAAGCTGGCCCGGCTAGTTTGAAATGAGTGTTCAGAGAATGCAACAGAACTGTTTGCTGCTTGAAAAGGTGCTGGGAGGGTTTGGACACAAATTATTTCCAAAAATTGCTGAAATGGATGCTGTGATAAAAAAGAAGGGAGTTACTTCGACCAAACTCATACATAACCAGTAAGTTATAGTACTTTTAACTATTTCAAAAGTTTTTTTTGTAATATTCTTTCAAAAAGCAGTGGTGGCCCAAACTTTTGGCCAGTGTGTATGAATACTTGTTTCCCCTCACTGTAAGTTTGCTTTAACCCATCATTTTTTAGAGCAATTTATGAATGTCTACCTGAACACCAACAAGATTTACTGTTCAGTAACAACTTATTCGTTCAAAACATCAACTAAATATAAACAAATATAAACCAATGTTTGTATTATTTACTTACATTGCAGTAAAATGAAGAGATGAATAAATAGTGAATAAATCGTGTATGTGACTGACTCATTCCAGATATAAATGGTCTTGAATTAAAGCTGACATTCTGCACTTGTCACTTTCTCACAGTCTGATTATTACAGACTTTATCTGAAAGGATTTACAGTCATTGCAGTGGTGAACAATGTGTCAAATGCTGTGTGCAGATAACACTTACTCTTCTGTTAGATTCTTCTCAATTGACTTTGCCTCATTTATCCTCTCTTGTCTTTTCTTATCCATCCGCTTTTTCAGGTCTTTCTTTTCTCTGCAGAACAAAAACGTAAAGCTGTTGTACTCCACAAGACCTCATGAAGTGAACTGAATTGCTTTGCAGGTTTAAATGAATCTTGCATTAGATACAGTTCTCACTTGTCACAAAGCTCCTTCAGCTTCTTCAGCTGGTTACTCTGACACTCCTCAGCAACTGTGGTCAGCTTCTCCACCAGCTGGAACAGTGGACAGTTCAGATAAGACACCAAAAAACACATGCACACATAAACAGAGAGAGAGAGAGGGGGAGAGAGAGAGAGAGAGAGAGAGAGAGAGAGATTTTTAAAATACAATGTTTATAATGTTATAAATATAATGTTTTCTGAGATGATGCTAAGGCAATTTTAAGTCAGCTTCTCAATTTTTAAGTGTACATTTCTAGGCCTATTCTAAAGAGCATCACAGAATGCTTTTTTAAAATATTGCTATGTATTAACAGCAAGATTTCTGCTATATTTTAATCAGACAGCTGAACGGAATGAGCCTCCGCTTCTCAGCGCCCAAACATAAACAACTCAGCACGAGGACGAGGGGGACGAGACCCAGACATCACAGTCAGCTGTACTCAGACACGGGAGGTTTGAAAGTAGCAAATCCAAGAACGTTATTTCTCCTTGCTACTGATTGGCTGCTGCCCCATGACACATTTCTGGCAGACAGAAGTTCAGTGTAAACTGTGCAGTACGGATATGGGTTTACCTTTACATTTTCTTTAAGGATAAAGTATAAAGCTGAGTGTAATATTAAATTGAAGTGTTTTGGAACATATTTGGGGGCATATTTAGGGTTTTTTTAACCACATCACATATTCGCGTTTTATCACTATATATACAGTAACCCCTCAATTTCACGTGGATCAGCAGTCACAGCTTCAGTCCATTGCGGATTTTCGAACCTCCCTCCTCTGAGTACAGCTGACTGTGACGTCCTGGCCTCGTGAGCCACGCGGTGGTTACCAAGGCAATCAGACACCTGAACAGAATGAAACTCCGCTGCTCAAACATAAACAAGCAGCACGAGGCCCGGGCGTCACAGTCAGCTTTACTCAGAGACAGGAGGTTTGAAAGTAGCCAATCCGAGAACGTTATTTATTTCTCCTTGCTACTGATTTGCTGCTGCCCTGTGATGCTGCAGTCCAGAATTTCCCCTGTGGAGCGTCTCGAGTGTTCTCGTGTTTTTCATTTTGTTCTTCTTAAAGCCCTGTATTTTTATTACTGTAAATGAAATTAATTTATTATGTATTTACCTGCTTATACCAAAGAAAATGCCTGTGCATGAATTACAGTACAGTCTATACAGGGGTAACATCAATATTTTACATTCTACCACTGCAGGAGTTCAGTGTAAACTGAAAATAAATGAAATTAAACTGTAAAAATAGGTATTTTTAGGCATTTTTTTATAACCACATCACAACAACGCGGTTTTTCACTATACGTGGGTGCTCTTGAAACGTAACCTCTTGGAACGTAACCCCTTGGAACGTATATATATATATATATTTTAATTAATTAATTTTTTCCCCTATTAAGAACATCAGTAATCAACTTGCAATGAATGGTGCCATTGCTTAAAAAATAATAGTTCTCTCCAGTGGTGCCTTGCCTTGAAGTCATGTGACACTAAAAAATACATTATGTTCTGCTGAGTGTGCTTCATTTCCTCGAGGACACTCACTGAACTGGAAATCTGTCAGCTCTTTATAACTAAACTAATTGGGCTTTCTGCTCGAGTAAATCTCAGCACAATTTCCAGGGCGGATTATGTTGTCTGTGGCAACAGGTAATCAACACGCAGATCATGGTGGGAGATCTGGGCAGCATACTAAGGTGCTCCCTGCTTGAGGCAGAGCAACTGATACTTTTTGTTTTGGTCATATTTGGGGAAAATGGACAACATGATCTGGATCAGCCTTTATGTGTTTAGGAGAGTTTGTATTCAAACTTGATGGAGATTTTATCTGTGGATTATAGGCAGATAAAGGCCTCTCCACTCTCTTCAGGTTTTCTCTGTGTTAGTCTATCCTTTGCTTAATATGTGTGTAGGTGCAATCAGACTGGTGACTATAGCACATAATGAACAGTAAACAGTTATAGACACCAGTCTTCCATCCTGCAAACTACTCGCATCAATCATCACATACTCACCTCAACTGTGTTGTGTCTGAAGCAAGTGTGTGACAATTAAGTGGTGTGGGTTGCGCAAAGTTAATTTGTGAGTAGATGCTTCCACTACTTACAGCTAAACAAGCAAGAAAGGAGGAGGCCTCAGACACACTATATGGACAAAAGTATTGGGACACGCCTATAATTATTAAAATCGGGTGTTTCAATCATACCCATTGCCACAGTTGTATAAAATCAAGCATACTAAGACATTTTGGACAACGCCATGCTTTGGG
The DNA here is from genome assembly GCA_037974365.1 of Hydrocynus forskahlii. NCBI lineage: Eukaryota > Metazoa > Chordata > Actinopteri > Characiformes > Alestidae > Hydrocynus > Hydrocynus forskahlii. Next base: position 7,509,457 of record JBBPCX010000160.1, read on the forward strand.
GACACAGTTTGAGGAAGAACCCTTTTCTATTCCAGCATGACTGTGCCCCAGCGCACAAAGCAAGGTCCATAAAGACATGGCTGGATGAGTTTGGTGTGGAACAACTTGACTAGCCTGCACAGAGCCTTGACCACACTAACGAAGATTGCAAGCCAGGTCTTCTCGTCCAACATCAATGCCTGACCTTATAAATGCTCTACAGCACGAATGGGGAAAAATTCCCACAGAAAAAGCCTTCCAAGATGAGTGGAAGCCATTATAGCTGCAAAGTGGGGCCCAACTCCATATTAAAGTCTATGTGTTTGAATGCAATGTCATTAAATGGTGCAATTGGTGTAATGGTCAGGCATTCCATTACTTTTGTCCGTATAGTGTACCTAAGTGTCTTAGCTGATCGACTACATTTGGGACAAGAAGAAAACATGTGAATTAGATTTTTGGACAGAGTTGCTGGAGGCAATGTGTACCTGTTTGATGTGTTTGCCTTTGAGGTACTGCTCACTGTAGTATTGATCCTGCCTGAGGATGAGGAGCTGCTGCTGCTGCTGTTCCTTCAGTTCCAACAGTCTCTGAGCGCTCTCTTGCTCCAGAGTAGCCAACTCCTGATCCACAGTACACAGAGCATGATCTGAACCTGATCTACCACACACACACACACACACACAAACAGAGACATGTTACATTTATTTGACCTCTCACTTGTAGTTAATTGACATTTCTGCCTAAAGCACATTCTAAAGTGCTATCCTGTACATTTTTTGCCATGTTTTGTCATTGTTTGACATCAAATTAAACAGAAATGCCCATGCATGTAGACTCAAACGCATTAATACAAAACATAAACCAATAATGAATGCAATTATTATGTGGTAGCTACATTATTAAATACGTAATAACATTAAACGAGTTTGAAAAGTAAACTGAGCAACAGCAAAACAACAAGAATGATCCTAGACATCTACAGGAGATGACCTGCCTGTGAGGAGATATTGAACGAGATTTAAAGAGCCAAAGTCTAATAAAAAAATCAGCAAAACCCTCAAACAATAAACAATAATAAGGCTGGTGATGGAGCCTGGTAGAAGAAAGTATGTGTTAGGGAACCTACCTTTTCTTACCGTCTCGTTTGGCGGTCTTGTGTAGGGCGGAGCGGCGGCGGAGCTGTTCACTGAGCAGCTCGCTCTGCCGGGCCGTGTGTTCTTTTATCATGTCTGTGGTTTTCTTATGGTGCTTCTTCACCAGCTCCTTCAGCTCTTTGTACTGCTTCCTCTGCTCCCGCACAAAAGCCTTCTGCTGCTTCAGCTCCTCCAGCGTCTGACCCTCCACCTCTGTCACACACCAAACATGTGAGGCTGCTGCATTATTCACACAACTGGAATGTTTTGTTTTGGGTGCTGAATGTCAGTAAGACGTTAGTTTCAGTCAAAACCCAATCTTCCACTCCGGGTGTGACTGGTCACCCCAAGTTGAGTTTGCATTGTGGCTAACATTGTGCAAAACTAAATAAGCACATTATTAATCTCAAGTACATCAATCAGACCTATCATTAAGTCCACCTCCCTATTATTGTGTAGGTCCATTCATGCTGCCAAAACAGCTCTGACTTGTTGAGGCATGATCTCGACTGACCTTCAGTGAATGATGGTTTAGGTATGACGTGCAAAACCAACAAACAGACCCTAAACATTGGCTAATCTTGGCTGATCAGCTACTTTGTTGTGAGGAGAACAATGTGTGAATTTAATCGCTGGCCACACCACTGTATTTAATTATGTGATTCACCGCACTAAAATTACTGCACCTGCCAAGACGCTTTGAATCACATCTTCAGTCCTGCTAACTGGCTTCACGGACCCTGAAACCAATTTCATCAAAAAGGAAAACATAAACATCACCACACACAACATCACGCGCGCACACACACACACACACACACACACACACATATGTATTACATAAAAAAACTCCAGAACATCATCCTAAACAAACAAAAGTCTTAAATGATTTTAAGACATATAACCCAATCTACAAAGTAAGTCTAGCCTGCTCAAGGCAGAATTAAATGCACTGATTCTAAATGACCACGTTACTGGACGTTTACCTAAAAATAGGTTTATGTAAAAACAATTTCTTTAATTACTTTTCAAAACAGGGAGCTTCTTGAAGGAAGGACATACTCATGATGCTTTTTTTACACAATAAATGAGAATTCACAACAAATTTTAGGGTTGTTTAGTCCAGTATGTTTAGTCCAGCATGACTGGAATGATTTGGATATGAAAAATAGCCAAACTTTGCTGTATTTCACTATTCACTTCTGTTTAAACATGTCATCAGAGGCCCTGAAATGGGATCCAGGATGGTGTACCTGAGGAGTGCGTGTGGTCTTTGCCCACTGAGGGAGGTTTGGCAGAGATGATGGGAGCAGTGCTCATTCCGTTCTCTGACGAAGGACGGTTGGCTTCATTCTTCTGCTCTGAAACCAGTTCCCCATCCGCATCTACCTGAATGTTCAGTCATACTCACAGGCATGAATAACACTGACCAAATATCAGCTCAAATATCTGATATAAGAGTTTGAAAACTCTGAGCAGATGAAACATACTACTACTACTACTACTACTAATAATAATAATAACAATAATAATTATGAGGTTGTCCACATTTAGGGCTTGTGATGTCTACAGCACAAATACAGCCATTTTATATGCTATCCAGAATATCCAATGAACCTACACATGCCTTCTGAGTTCTTGTATGTCATACAGATATTAGAATAATTAAAGTCAAAGTCAAAGTCAAAGTCAAAGTGAACGTTATTATCATCTCATCCATATACCAGTATACACAGAGACGAAATGACGAAGCTCAGGTTCCATAGTGTACATATATTGTAACAGACATAAGATATAAAAATAAGGTAAGGATGAGATTTAACCTGTCCCAAGTGCGTGGGTAGCTCATTGTGGAGTGTATATAAATATAAATAAGAGAAAAATGTGCAACGGTTGAAGATTTGTGCAAAAAGTATGACCAGAATAGCCAGTATAAACAGTGTAACAGTATAAAACAGCGTGAGACAAGTGAAAACAGCAGCCTGATTATACATTCTTAAAGGTTTGTGCAGTCTTCAAGAGTTGTGGAAACAGTATAAAGTCTTTTTTGTTTTGGAATTGGAATTTTCCAGACCTTGCCCTGACTTGACATTTGGTAAGTGGACCTTTCAGCTTTATATTTGAGTACCGCTGATAAAGACAATATAACAAGTATACACAGTATAACAGTATAACAGTATGAATGAGTAAATCATCAAAAAAAGACAGAAAAGTTTTCTTTGGATATTGTTTATCATATCTCTGCTATGAATGTTTTTAAAATATAGACATTAATTTGTCTAAAACTTAAGCAATACAATTTCTCAGTGAAGCATTAAACTCTTTGGACGTCTGGTTCCCTATCACCACCACTATGAACAATTCTGGCTTATTCCATTTCTTTAGAACAGAGCATTTCTCATAAAACTACTCTGAACAACATCATTCATTATGCAATGTGAAATTTTAAAAGGTGGAATTCCTATTTAACAATTTAAACTAAAGGTTTATTATTAAGCTTAAGGGTCATTATCCCAAAACTACAATGAATAGATTAGTAACCATTATTAAACTAATACGGACGTTTTCTACATATTGGAGTTGTAGCGTCAAGGCCCACATTTAGGCATTTAAGTGCTTAAAAATCAATTATTGATAAAATACTTGTGAAATTGACCTCAAAACACCTGTATGTACATCTTCTCTAAAACACTGCCCATAAATTTCTATAAATCCTGAAATAGTAAAGAAACTGCTAAAAACTGTACTTTAACCACTCTATATGATTTGGTTCTAATCATAATTACAACATCAACATCACAGCTTCCAAGTTTCAGAGACTAAACCCATCAAAGTACCTCTACTCCAGCGCGGACTCTGTAGATGTAGCGCTGGTATCCCACTCTTATCATGGCTAATGCTAAGCCTGGAGAACTTTCTCCTTCCTTCAATGCTTCTTTCTTTCTCAAAGCTCTCCCTATCAGTGCTTGTCCACCCTGTATCCTGTACGCTTCAAAAGACAGTTAAGACTACAACTTCCTTAAAGCTGTTGCCATAACATCTGTATGAGGTAAGTGTTAATTGGATCTCGTCCAGCTGCATCAGCTTGATTGGTCATAAGTGAAGGACAAAGTAAAGTCCCTAAGGACAAGCCAATTACATTGTGCATCAGTGTGCAGCTGCTGAAGGGTTCGGAAGCAATTTTCTAACTAATATGAGTAATGTGGCAGGTCAAACACAGAAACAAGTATCATATATACAGAAACACAAACAAATATGCAAACGCAAGTACTTGTACACTCAATCACAATCACACATTACAGACCTCCTTATTGCTGTCTTCCCGGTCTTCCTCCTCCTGGGTGAGAGCCGCAAGCTGATTGGCCCTCTGCTCCATCAGGTTGATGTAGCGAATAGGGTTGGACAGCGCCTCAATCACGTCTGCTCACAGCATGGTGTAAAGACAAAGAAATCAGGGGTTGTGCATTCCGGTTAGAATCTGAACACATCTTTGAATATATTATGATGGTCTGTAATGTGTCAATCAGCTGCACCTGAATACGATTTCTGAGTTACACTTTATCCTGAGGTCTGCTTCGTACCAATTTATTAATTGCAAGTGATTATTAATGCCATATTCAATAGAATTATTTTTCGATTTCAGTACATTTTGAGCAATCTAAGAAATATGGTATGGATGTGTTAATATTGCACGTAAATAAGGTCTTTTGTAAATTTTGTATTAATCTATTCATTAATTTGATGATGATGATGATGATGATAAGCCTTTATTTCTCACTACACTGTTACATGCAGTGAAATTGGACCTCCCCGACCTTTTACGTGACCATCATATTATTATTCTATTTAATCTTTAAACACATTTGGCCTTAAAAAACATAATTTTAAAGAAGTAAGTCACACAATGTTTTATTTTGATTTTCGTAGCTGTATATCAAGGAAGATCTTACCCTATTAAGGTATTTAAGCATTTTTTTATTTTCATTTGTTTTATTTCAAAACAAGTGCGTAACCAATCAAATGGAAAAAAATAGCAAAATAAATACATAAAAATGTAAAAATACATCAATTCACTGTTATCAATTATATTCATGGCCTTGAATAATCCCCAGTATCTAGACCAGCCTGCAGAAATCAACCTGGTTTGAAATAATGCTCTTAATATTTAATTTAAAAAATGTAACAATTTTCTTGTTAACGTGGAAATACAAAAAAATACCAAACTATACTTCAATAACATTACAAAAATTCCAAATAATAAGAGATAACTGCTTTCTTTGGTTCAGGATAATCAGTTCAGTATCCCAGTATTTTGAAATCACAAACATACACAGTCAAATATGCTTAAAAACATTGAAAAAAATTGACCAGTCTACTTTGTATGTGTAGTAAACATGTAAGATTAACCACTACTGTGAGTTTTCTAGACTACTATGATAACAGAAATCCTCTTCCTGAGAGGAATTATGATACTAATGCATATACTCATCTGTAGCACCTAACTGCTTTCCCTGATTGAGAATTTCTTCTTCATCTTCAGCATCCAGTAAAATGTATGGTTGGTGATGCCATAGTGGGTGATGCCCTGGAGGTAAACTCTACATGGTCCAAAGTATGTGGGCACCCAAGCATCACATTCATATAATATGAAGTTTAACAAGCACTCCATACTATAGAGAAGCTGTTATAGGCATTGCAGACTATCCCAAAGGTGTTGGACGCGGTTGGGGTCAGGGCTCTGTGCAAGTTCTTCCACACCAAACTCCATGTCTTTATGGATCTTGCTTTGTGCATGGAGGCAAAATCATGCTGAAACAGGAAAGATCTTCTTCAAACTGCTGCCACAAAGCCGGGAGCAAACACTTCTCTAGAATGTGACCATACACTGTAGTGTTAAGATTCTTCATCACTGGAACTAAAGGGCCAACCCATTAACATGCTTGTAAATATAATTTTGGTCATGTAATGAATGTATGGTATATGTCAAAGATACTAAAATATAGTTTGGTTACATAAGAATGTTGTACATGTGCTTATTATGACATTTTGTGTTGAAAGAGTCTCCACTGATATATTGACTGGTAACCATCCCTAAATGGGTAGAGTCTCTTAGATGATAGAGGTTTATTATATAACTTCAGGAATATCTACATTATTTTCCTTTATGAACCTGTAAATACACTGATTTCTACACAACGGTGTAGAAAATTAATAATGAAAGCAGAACTCTTTAGGATTTGCTTATACTTTTTGGCAGGCCTGCCTACCAATCACTGATGACTTTAACTAAGTAATCTGATACAGTTCTTGAAACAGTTGAAACAGTACATCACGACTGTGTGAAAACCCTTGCATACAGCCCAAAAAGTGAGCGTATTCTATGGTACACTGTACGCAATTTGCAGGAAAATCTTATTAACATGTGTACATAAATTATACCATTTCAAAGACTGCTTCGCTTCTATGTACTATAGCATTATAATTGTTTGCTAACAGTTAACTAAGCGGTAAGAAGCAGACCTTAAAATCCAGTGTTATCAGTGTTTCAAGTTCCCTGTTTTAGCAAGAAACGCTTCGGAATAATGTAAAGTCCTGCATATTTTTTGTGCAAAGCCCAACAGTGTTATAGTTTAGCCCCAACTCTTGCTTTGTACCTGCAAAAGTGTCAGGGACGTAGTCTTTGACTTCGATGTAGACGAAAATGGCAGGCAGTGTTAGTGTCTGGTTCTTCTCATTCCTCAATCCTATGTAATGGTAACCTGAAGCAGAACGTGTGAGGAGAGAGAAGACACACTGTTTATCATTGCTGCTCACTATTAATAACAATACTTAGCAGGCTTAACTTGCAAAACAGTGACATCCTGAGATCAAAGCTGAGATCAGACGTGTAAGCAATATACAGCAGATACAAAAAAGCCATTGTGTGTACAGTATAGATGTGGTGTGGTAGGATGTAGAGGAGAGTACGGAGATGAAACAGCCACTTGCCGGGTCGGATGGCATACACTGGAATGATGCGATGACCAATAATCTTCCCATTGTCCTCATAAACGGCTATTCTCAAAGAAGCAAGAGTGGGAAGAACCACCTATGAGAAACATCCATGCACAGAATGCTCAGAGCAGCAAGAGGTCACTTATTCAGGGCAGTGTGGACGTTGTTCATTGTTCAAATCTGAAATCAGTCTTGGCGCCAATCCCCCAAGTGTCATGAACAAACATTAAAACCATGGTTTACCTTCTTAAAGACTATGGGCTCCTCATCCCACACAGGGTTGACAGCATTGCCAGGAGACGTCTTGGTCCGAAACGCTTTTCTCTTTGTGTCTACCGGAAGCCCGTACATTTCCACCTCCACATACGTGCCAACCTTCTTATCGGACAGGAACTGACCTGATATAATCTGACGTATCATAAATGTATCACAAAGAACACTTTTAAAAAGGCTGTAAAATGGCACTTTATAAAGTATCCATCATCTGTGTCTATACTGCTATCTCTTCTTGCTAAGAGGAAATAGTGCAACCAGAGGCAGAGAAAATTATAAATAACAATGACATATTAAATCTTATTTAAAAGGCAAATTTGAGGAAAAACAAATATGAGGAAATGCTCTGTGTGTTTCAAGTAATTAGGGGTAGCTTCATGATGTTATGCTAAACTAGAAATAATGTTATCAGGAAACTCGCTGACAGCTTTGAGAAGCACTTTTTCAATGAATGAGACAAAAGAGCATGAGTAAACTCGTCTGAAATCCCAGACAGAAACAGCATGTCTTATCACAGGAACTGGCGCCCTTACCTTCACTGACAGTGTATGAGCTACGATCCCATCCACTGTGCTCTCAGTAAAGGGGTCAAAGTTTTTATCAGGCCTCCTCATAAACTCAGGCTTCAGCCTGTAGCCACATTTCCCATTGTACTCATACATCCCCAGATTCAGCTGCATGGGAAGATCTGTTGGTCAGACAAGACAGAGGAAAACAGACTCACAGTGATTTTCACACAAACACACTTCTCAGAGATGATTTTCAGTTTACATTTGGAAAATGATCAAATTGTTTATCAAAGTTTAGTCAAGGCCTTGGGGCAAATCTCTTGGCTAAAGAATCTGGAAGCCATAAATCTAAGAGGAGCTCTTAATCAGCAATTACAGATAAAAAGCTTTAGTTTTTGTTCTTTTCAGATGTTGAAATGTGCTCATATAAATGTTAACAGTATTGCATTTTTGTCCATAAAAACATGCACGTGTAATAATGTGCTAAAATAAAGTGCAGCTGCATCGTTTTCTTTCCTTAAAAATTGTAGCTTTTCACTGTCACCAATAATGTACTGCATCCTGTCTTAAACAACTACTTAAATAAAAAGGACACATTCAAATCAAGCTGTGGTATTGCACTTTTTGCCATTAGTTTAAGCTGCCATTTATTTCGAATTTAAAATGTAACTTCTCAAATAGCAGTTAGAGTCCAATTTTACTGATTTCTCACAATGTATAATAACTTACTTTAACAAATACATCACTTAAATATTTGTTTTATAGCTCAGTATAGCACTTACTGAACAATACATCTTAAGATAATATTATGAAGGGAAACAAATGTTTCAAACAAAGTACATATACCCACTTCCAATTTATACATATAGAATTGTTTGACTTTTTACTTTAGCATAAATGTAAGCATTTATTTATTTAACAGGTACAAAAATATTTAGACACCACACATCAAAAACATTAGTGTCATGTTACAAAGTCACTGTAGGCAAATACAGTTTCTAGATTTCTACAGTAAGAAGTCATTTTCTTTTTGCAGCTTTGCGGTCCAGTTTTGGCCCATTTTCCCCAGCCAACCATTATCTGACCAGAGAGCATTGTTCTGATTTGTCTAAACAATAGTGAACATTATGAAATCCCACATGGCACAACTGTTCAATGACAATTAGTTGAAGTTCTGTGAACATTCTGCTTGCATATTATCAAACCAACTGTACTGACAGGGATGTTTAAGGTCTTTGCTATTTTATACTGATACCAGATGCAGTTTGCAGAAGAATTTGTAATGCAGCATTCATATCTTGCTGCATATATTCACTCTTTATCTAACCTATGTTACATAAACATACATGCAATATCACATGTAGCCTACATGTAATTATGTATTATCACTGTCCAAAAAATGCACTGTTTTCTTTTCTTTTAATGGAGCTTCATCACAAGCACTGTAAAGTGTAAAGTGACCGTTTTTATCCTGTGTGAACACACCACAGCAGTGTGTGGGGAAGGGCCCTTGCTCAGGGGTACCTCAGTGGTGCCACTGGCAGTCCTAGGATTGAAACCCACAGCCTTCCAATTGCAAGGGCACCTCCCTAACCACCACGCCACCAGCTGCACCAGCTGTCAGCATAGATATACTGACAGGAATGTTTAAAATATACATATAATAATAAATATATGTAAGCTCTGAATATTTGGAATAGCTTGTTTATTTAAGTCCAACCTCTGCAGAAGTCAAGCCACTATCCAAATAAGAAAGACCACGCAGAGCCCCCTGAGAGGGAATGAACAAATGTTAGCAGGATGTGGTAAAGTCTGAGACAAGGGCCGCGCAGCCACTGCTTATGTACCTATCGTCTGGAAGTTCAGTGCAACGAGCTGACATCCAGCATTCCAGAAGACCTGAGGCATGTAGTTGGAGGAGTCCACCCTGGTGCCTTTGGGGTAGATTCGGCTGAGCTGGAGTTTGTTGTACCTGAGAAAATTTGGTTAAGGAACACCTCCCATGGAGTGTTTGGGGCAAAAGCCTGACTGTAACCAAACTGTATGAAATGGATACTCCACAAATTCCACTGGGGCCTTGGTCAGCTGCTCCAGTGCCTTGGTCTCCACAAATGATGACATGTGATAACTTTTATTTGTTTCTGTAAAACAAGGCAAAATACATGTGTCCGTAAAATATGACTTTAGAAAGCACTGCAATACACACACTAAACAATCTGTTACAGTTACCCAATAGTGTTTGATTCATAGTGTTTGATCAGTCTGATTCACAGTGGCTTTTATATAATGGTGACAAAATACAATAAAAAAAAATACATCAATGTACAAAATAAAATCACATTTATCATTCATAATCACGAGAAGGAATTTTTCCCACCAACAAACACCGTTTGAACAGAAGCATCATATTTTAGAATAAGTTCTGTTTCATGACGAGTCAGCTGCATTAAGCATGAAGACTGTACTATACTGTAAGTATCCAAAGGAAAGTGTGTAATTTACTTTTCGAAGCTTCAAATGAGATGAACTTGACCGGCTGGATGTAGTTGACTAGGTTGGACATCTCCTCAGTGGCAAACGCTTCACTTCCTGCTGTTCCCTACACATGAGGAACAGTGAACACCCACTCAGTTCCTGAGTTTTTACTGAAGTTATGCCAGTAGGACTGGGGCCAAAGTAATCACTGTTACCAGTAGACAGTATGGGAACACTGATATGATGGGCTCTGCTGAGAGCCTTCCTGGACAGAGCATGTGTACTTCAAACAGCCTCTTAATTTCCAGTAAACTACACATACACACAGACTGTCCTACCTCATCCATTGATTTTTTGCCCTCGTCGTCTTCGTCATCCTCATCCTCACTTTCTGCTTCAACCTCGCCTGAAAGATAGATATATATAACGTGAGGTGATGATACTCATCTGTGATCTGAATATCATGGAAATTGTCACAATGTCAAAGCTGCTGACATCAATGTGTGGCATCCTCAGTCAGACGCGACACAATGTTAATAAAAAAATCTAAAAAAAATGAATTTGCATAATTATTATGCTAGTAATTATCTCCAGAAGCATGGTGTGATTTTCTATGAATTATTTGTCAAATTCTGAAAGAAATGAGAATTATAAACATAAGCAGAGGAGATGCTTTATTCACAATTTAATGAAACACTATAGGTGAGTGCATTATCTCGTTTCTCCGTTGAGGCATGTTAAACACTGGGAAGCACAAAACATTAATAGCTACAAAATAGTAACATTTCTTACAACTTCATAGTGCTTGATAAGCAGTGAAAACCATATTTATGAATCAATAGATGTTTATGAACAAGACATTTTTGAAAATAATAGAATAACTAATTACTTACAGCATTTCTTGTGTGTCTAAAAGAAAGTATTTGGGGTTTTTTGTCTCTTGATTAATTTAATACTAATTTAATAAAATATTACTAGATATAGAAACACGCCATGGCAATTTCGATTTCTATTTGATATGTATATGTATTTATCACTTAAGTTCAAGGGTATCAAAACCCACAAAGAACTGATATGGAAGACTCTTGACGAGGCCTCTGGTTTGAACATACTTGGGAATGATCCTTCATAACAGCGTAAGGTTCCTTGTGTAAATACGTTGTCATCTACTTCATATAACATATTATCTAGCTTAAACAGTTCTTAAATATTCATATATTGCTTTATAAATGTGAGTCCTTGCACTTGTAATAAAGTTAATAACGTAAGTCACATTCAAATAAAGTGTTATCAGTCAGCTGAAAATAAAGTAACTGTATGAATTAAACTATAAATACGGCTGAGGAATAAAGTACATACAAACAGTGTATTACAGATGTCTGGAGGGTGTGTACTGGTTTGTATGGGACATCGATATATTCTCACCAATAAACTTTCTTCCCTGAGGCCTGCTGTCATTGGCCTCCGAGCCTGGCTGACTGGAGTCGGGGATCTCCTGGTTCGTGGACCCTGTGAGTACATCCAGATTCTGTCATTCCTAAACACACAAACCAAAACCCTGCCTGCACTTGACACCATCCTTCAATACACAATTCCAAATACCTAGAATGATTTTCCTCTCATCTAATGAATACCAGATCCCTACTAGCAGCATAACACTTCATCCTAGTTTGTCACGCAGATAAAAATGAATTGATCACTGACTAAATGTGGAACATATGAGCTTTTAAAGAGTCCACTGGATGATGTGAAAGCTGGAAGCATTAAGATGACTGGTGCTAAGCTGTCTGGAAAATCTGTGCATGGGATGTTTCCATCTGTGTCCTTAATCTATGGGCGCACAACTGCTGCAGTCATCTGCATATTAGCAACATGAAATTACATTTTTCACAGTGGAAAAGCAGCGGAGTTCAGCCAACGCTGCGAACAACTGATCTCT
>JBBPCX010000160.1:7526750-7536828 GCA_037974365.1 Hydrocynus forskahlii
AGCTTCTTGCTGATGGTCTTGTAACCCATTCCAGCCTCGTGCAGGTCTACAATCTTGTCCCTGATGTCCTTCAACAGTTCTTTGGTCTTACCCATGGTGGTGGAGAGGTTGGAATGGAAGAAACTGATTCTGAGGACTGGTGTGCTTTACACACATAATGAGTTCAGATCAGAAGTATCTGTAATTGATAGATTTGATTGTAATCTGTGTGCAACATGGGCACACAGCCAGTCTGTGGAAGCCAGAAGTCAGCAAAATTCACCACCCAGACATAATAAACAATTTGCATCACGTCTAAATATTCATCCATGTTTTGAGAATACAGGATGAATATACAGTATGAGGAAAATAAAAACAATAATACTGATAAAGCCAGAAACTACTAACGTAAACAGAGAAAAATAAAAGTGCAGGTGTAGAGTGCCCTCCAGAATTACAGAATTTTAATGAGCAAAAAAGCTGATGATCAAATGTTGTCTCAGCAATATAGATATTACAGTTGAGCCCATTACCAAAAGTAAAAATGGTGACAGGTAACCACAAACTTGTGTCTCATAATTACTGGTACCCTTCTCTTAAAATTTTGTGGAACCAGCTATTTATTGTATCCAATTCCTGATTCGTGCACATTAACACACTTTTGCCTTATTGCAGTAGAAAGTTCTTGAGTCTCTCCCATGGTGATGGATGACTAATGAAATTTGTCCCGGTGTCACCTAAATTTACACTCTCGTGAAACAAGAAATCACTAAGTATTGTTTAAAAGTTCCTCAATGCTTATGGCAATTTAAAATTTGTTAAGTATGCATAAAATTCGATGGCATTTACATCAGGTTTCTTAGGGTGCCAATATTTGTGACTTATGTGATTTTGTCTTACATATAATTTTTTTTTTCTATTTTCCATATTATGTTAAAATACCTTATTATCATAAGCCTTTCCAGTAGTCTTTAAGAAGGCAGGCAATAATTTGGGAAGGCACTGTATTTATTTACTCCCAATGTATGCATTACGGATAGCACAAAGGAGGGATTAAAAAAGATAAAAATAAGAAAATGGAAGGAAGAAAGAAAGAAAGATGGAAACAAAGAACAAAAGAAAGACAAAAGAACAAAGAAAGAAAGAAAGATAGAAAGAAAGAAGGAGCACAGAAAGTAAGAAAGAAAGAAAGAAAGTAAGAAAGAAAGAAAGAAAGAAAGAGAGAATGAGAACAAAAGAAAAAATAATAGAATGATTTGTGATCTCTTGCTTTAAATGCAGAAATTGAGGAATTAATAACTTCACAGATGAATACAGAGAGCGGAAGAGGCTGAGAGGTAGAGAAGTGTGCAGTAAAAGTCTCTTTAACAAGCACAACTAATCAGTTTCAAGGACATTAAGACATCATCAGCAAGTTATAGTTCAAACTGTCACACGGATTTCTCCACACAAGTCCAAAAAAATGTTTAAACCTTTCAAATTTTATGAAAATGAAAAACAGACAGCATACATCTTTCTGACGTTATCTGCAAAATAGTGTTTGAGTGGAGTCTTTATGTTGAGATAACACCACTGTGTTTTGTATACGCAGTCAATACTGTAAAAAAGAATGCAGCATTAAAGGGTTTATGCAGAATCTTATCAACTGCAGAAAGCACATTCAGCAGACGTGGCCTTAGACTTACTGGGTTTTTCTCCAATGAGTCTGTGAGCAAAGCGTCTCCGAATATTGATCTGCAGTACTCGGCCATCTTGGCCTGCTGCTTGGGGCTGAGGAAGACAAGACAAAAAGAGAGGCAATCAACCCCGCGGCCATGACCCCACACACATCTACATTAACTCATCGGTGTCTGGAGGAAAGAAAAAACATGCCAATTCAATTTCTTGAGCGTGTCAAGCCACAGTCCATTAGCAAGTCCGCTCCCCCCAACCCTAAAATTACATTCTATGAGTAATGCACCCATTCTGTATGATAATTGAGACATATTTCACATAACCTTTATGTATCGCTGCACTGGTCAGCATGAGCAGCTCATCAAGTGACTCAGACCATTACGGAGGAACAGGACAGTATAATTGCATGGGCAGAGAGCATCTTTCACTTACGAGTCCACGTGGTTCTCGAATGAAAGGATGACAGGGAAAGGGGACGTCTTGAACGCACTTTCAGCAATGGCCTCAATCACTTCCTGAAAAGACAGGCCGCATTGTGTAATCATCCTCAAGAAGCTCCAGAAGGCTTTCAGGCACTATCATTGCCTTCCTGCTGCTGATGTGAATGTTGATGAGAAGACTTGCAGATATTTCTAAAACCACTCAAGATGTAAATGGGGTCTTATTAAAAGTCAATATAAGTCTCTTAACCCATGTCATCAGAGAGTATTACACTAGGTGATTAAACTCATTTTGAAGACAATATGACATAGAGAGGGAGTGCAAATGAACTTCATGCTTTTACTTTCCAGAGCTTTCCTTCTGTTCAGCTGCGCTAAAACAATTTTCCTCTCTGTCGACATTTTCCCTTTTGTCACTCTCGCCTGTTTGATTTAAAGGCATACTTAGGAGAAAATAAAACAATGTATTTAATGTTTGGCATAAATTTTTCTTATTTAGTTTTCCACTGGATGTCTAAAGGAAGTGTATGTACACTCAGTTCACAAACAGCAACAGTAGTCCACCACCCACATTAAACAGGTAAGTAACATCAAACAAATCTGCTAATGTGTCTTCTAACACTGTATGACACATTGTTATCTATAAAATGACCTGAATTTCATCCATACTTCTGTTCTATGCGCGATGAGGTGATGGAACAAATTCAAAACAAGAAGAAAAGTAGGAATGCATTGTATTTGTCACTTAAGGCGATGGGATAATCATATTTACACAGCTTTTCCCTCACACCACAGGTAGCCGACCAGCTATGACAAATCACCATCTGTGTTTTAAGTTCAATTTTGAGCTGGGGCTATGAGACCAGTGTAGTTCAAATACAATGGAAGCTTATAGCCACCAATTACCTTTGTTCAAACTGAATGTCTGAATCACTACATTCGCCTCAGTCCATGTCAGGTTGTTAAGGAATCTCAAATAGCCTTGTTTACATGGTTTCTGACACTGTATGGCCCTGGTTACACGTGATTTGAAAATGCATCTTGGGTGATTGGACCATAAGTGGACAGTTGACACATCGCTGTTTACAACAGGGCCTATCATGCATCTCAAAGATGTCTAGCTGACCACTTCTGTTCAGAGTTACTGTCACTTCCACTAGTTCTGTTTTAATCTCACACCAACAAGGAAAAAATCTCTGCTCATAGCAGCCAAGTTCTCAGGTTTCCAACATACTGTAGGTCAATTAAAACTGTTAAAGCCAATAGAGATCCCTGTCAGCAAAATCCAACACCGCCTCCTTCCACCAAAGTGATGGAAAGTCACTCAACACTTTGTCCAACTGGTTGTAAAATAGGCAAGTTATGCAGCCCCTTCCAGACTTGTTATTGTTGTCTTTGGCTTTGCCTTAGTCTAGCTTCAAAAGTTTTATCTCCATTTTTTGAGCATTGGTGTGATGTCACATAACATATTTTCCCATGAAGTCCTGGTGAGTGTCACATCAGGACACATCAGAGTTTACACTATGCATCTCAGACCATGTTGACAAGTGGTTTGAGTGATCAAATCACAATGCGTCTTAGTAACCGTTTACACTTGTATTTTAGACTCGTCCATTTGTGATTCAGTCACCACAGATGTATTTCAAAAATAAATGTAAATAGGATCTAAGATGAACTTCCATCTATAAAAAAAAGAAAAAAAGTCCTGTAGTTTTAATAAACTTAGCCTTGTACCATCGGTGCAAGGAGCACTTAGCCTTGTACCAAAGGAACAAACTTTGAGCACTAAATGTAACTTGTCTGATTCACTACTTTTGAGTTTAGGGGATAAATGTATAAGTGTTTTGAAACGATTCTAGTGAGAGCCTCCGTCAACTTTACATCTTATCCATATGTTGTTCTATATATTGTTTCATAGCCCTCTTTCTGGACTCCCTTGACCTAATCTTGTTGTATGCAGTTTACCTTAAAGGAGATTTCTGAGGTCATGGTGAATCCGTGGGTAATGATGGGCTCCTCCTCAGCTGTGCGGCCCTTCCAGCAGTCCAGCTCCACACAGCGGCAGCCAGACAGCAGCACCTGCCTGTACATCTCCACTGAGGAGTTTCCTGCCAGCTGCCCCGCTGCAGAAATCATAAAGATGGTCATAAAACATCAGACAACACCACACATCATAACAACAGCCACAGCTTCCCAAACGAATTGGGGTGCAATTGATAACTGCCAATTCAGTTCTCTCTAATTATGACTGCAGTTCATTAGTATTTTATTCCATATATTACCATTTTTACCATATGCAGGATTTGCAGTATATGCAGGACTTGCAGTGTCTGAAAGTATTAAATATTCATCCTCACTTTGTTGGAAAGTGGCCACATCACAATTGAGTTTATGAGTTTATAAAGACCTTAATGTTACCTAATAAGATAATCCTTTATTAGCCAAATGGGAAAGATTCTTGGAAGGAATGGGTGTGACGGAGCTGACCACAACTGTATTATCAACATTAGCAAAACAAAAAAAAAAAAAAAAATGATGTCCCTATTAGCATCATAATACTACAGCTCAGTAAGTAGCCTCTGAGATTTCTAGGGTCATTTTCCTGACAAAAACCATTTAGCTTTTCCAGCAAATACATTGTCATCTTCTTTTGTACCCACAAGTTCCAGAAATGTCTATACTGCATTATCTTCTAATTGTTTGAAGTTGCATTAAACTGGAAATGCATGGTTTTTTAATCTCAGTACAAACCCATTAGAACAATCAGTAAATGATAACAGACTCTGCGTCCGATTCTGTGAATGCAATGTTTGTGGAAACTAGTACATTAGAGCCATTTATAAGATTTTGTTTGACCATGCCTCCATTCAGTTATTCTAGATGCTCTGAAGTAATGACTGTACATCCAAAACTAATTCAAAAGATTTCATGACATGATCTTCACTTCAGAAGATATTAAGCACACTGGAAGGATTTATGTTTCTGGTAAGTCTTTGAATGCACAGATGAGTAAAAGATGAATCAAACAGTGACATTCCCATTGGATTTCTACTCTCATCACTGTCTATACCTCAAGTCTCTGAGAGAGATTAAAGATTGATGCTCTCATTAGATAAATATTAATCGAGTTAGAATTTCAAAAAGGTGGTGGTGAGGCTAATGAATGTTTCATCTGGAACTTCTCAAGGCTCTGAAAATCCTGAATATTTAGTACATCTTCCGAACACATAAACCTTAGGGTTTTGCAATAATTGTGACTGAATTCTGTACATGAGTGAAGGAAACAATGGGGACTGAATTATGCTTGTAAATACATGATATCTATGACCCACACCAAAACGAGTGCAAAGGTTTCAAGGTTCAAATATGTACATCATGTCATTGAATGGGGAGCTTTTCCAGTTAGATTTTTGTGTAATATTGTGCTGTTCAACTAACACAAAATAAAATGTAAAAAATGATCACAGAACATATGTGCGCATATTATATAAACACAACCACTGCCAAAAGCAAGTGAACTGAAAACACAAGTGTGTTCATTTGGAAATTATGGTACACAATGGTAGAGTGTATTGAATGCTGAGCAAGGGTTGGCTCACCTGTGAGGTAGGTGTTGTGTGAAGAGTTAATGAAGTAGTGAGACAGTGGGAGCGTCATGTCTTCATTCTGGTCCAACTTCTCAGGAGGAATGATACTGTTCTCCTCTCCGCTCAGATACCTCGCAAAGCCTTCAACAGAAATCTGGCCTGTGATGAGAAAGAAGACATTTAAGTACTTAAGGCGAATATGCAAAATCTCCACATAATTACAGAACCACAAATTTATGTTGTTTTGGTTCTGTACTCCAGCCCACTTTGATTTAACATGAAATAAGGGGGAGTACGAGGTTAAAGTGCATAATGACAGCTTTACTTTAACACGTTTTAATGCATTGTCTCCATATTTGCTCAGGGGACAAAAATAACTGGAAAAATAAACATAAATAAAAGTGACATTTTTGGCAGTCACTGAAATCTGCGAAAGCTATGACCCTAGACATCACTATGGGACTGTCCAACCTAATGCAGCCCATGGATCAAGAACACAGCATTGCTGAAAAAGTCCAAAGTTGCTTTAGAAGCAATAGAGTGGTTTGGTTGGAACTGAGCACTGAGCAGTTCCGTTCTCCTGAATTCATTCTACGGTTGCAGTCCTTTTGGTCCTTTAATGCACAGGATTGTACAAAGAGCTTTGATTCCCACATTGTTTACCCAAAACAAAAGGAGTGGACAGAACTTTGCTTTACAGTTGCAACTTTATACTTTATAACTAACTTTGCGCTCTAACTTCAGCTGGGAAACTACAGAAAACAAGAATGGTTTTTCCACCTTCCACAACAAACGGGAACCATGAGAAGAGAAAAAACACTTCAACCGCATCCGGGATGAAGCTAGCCCACGCCATCCTCCAATTAGTGTGATGGGCAGTGACGGCCAAAGCTTGCTGAACGTTTAGGTGTCTCATCTCCTGACAGGTGGGTGTTGATGAGGAAGACAGACCCCTCTCAGCACCTCCAGCTCTTCCGGGTAAAGCTCCAGTCTATGGGAGATCCCCTCAGTCCCTCTGGCCACTTTACGCTAATTAATCCCGTCGTGCCCTCGGAAGACTTCCTCAGCCTAATTAACGGCGTTTTTTCCTCTGACATCTGAACACGCTCTCCCTAATGAGGCCACAGCGAGTGACTTTCATCTCAGCGAGACCTCACCTTTCCAGCCTTTTGAGGGAAAGCTGTGGAAGAAGACCATACAGGGAGGACTGCTCTGGGACTGGAGACTAAGAAGCAGCCTGTAGAATTAACTACAGAATCTCTTATAAAGCTCAATTAAGAAGTGTGTCCTAAAGAAGGGAGGGAATCTCCCAGAACTCTTGTTTCCAAAGGTCAGATGATAGGCACACTTTAGTTTGATGGTTCCTTATAGCTTACTCCCTCATGCTTCTTTCTAAGAGTTATGGGGATTATGCTGCTATGCACTGCAAACACAATTTGCCTTGCAATGTACAGTTGTGTGCAAAAAAGTTTGGGTACCTCTGGTCACAAGACATGTTTTATGGACTGCATACAACAAGAGTAGGACAAGGGAGTCCAGAAAAAAATGAAAAGACGTGCAGGGCCTTTAGAAAAGTAATGCCAATTCTTTTATTTTTTATTTTAGTTTTTCCAATATGTTAAACAATATGTAAATAGACGATGGATTGCTATTTGCAGAAAATGTCATATTTACATCTTTTCTGAGTTTGGGCAGTGTGGCTGGTGAACATGGCAAATTCAAAAGTACTGTCCCCAACGTCTCTCTGAAACCATGCTCATTTCTGAAGTGTCAGAACAAGGTGGGAGAAAGCAAACTCGTGGAGGGTCTGCAGGACCTGCAGGAGAGCATGTGGGGCGAACTGTCAAACAGATGGTAGCAGCAACGCCTCCTCAGGCAAAGAAATGCTGCAAACACAAATGACACTCACAGCTTTGCCACAAACTGCACCACAAATGATGAGTGAAGTGTCGTTAGCCATTAGCTCCTATTAAACAAAACCCCATTTTTCTGAATTATTTAACTCAGAAGAGTTTCCACTGGTTCTGTTTTATTGTGCAATATAAGCCCCAGGCTTTAGTGTCTCCTACAAACAAAACATAAATCAGAGAAGGCTCTGCGTCTGCACCATTCAATTAGTTACGATTGCGAGGGAACAAACGTGCACTGCCTCTTCACAGATTCATCGCCATAGTTCTCTAACAGAACAGACGGTGCGTCTGTGTGTATGCACATGTGGGTGTGTGTGTGTCTGGGTTGCTAGCAGAAGGCAGAGTTGGCAGTGTAACAGACAGGGAGTGTGATTCAGAACTGAATCTGCACAGCCTGTGCAGCGGATGTTTTCACAAAAACTGTCCCAGTGGAGACACTACTCTGTACAGCAGAAAGGAGATGAAGTGATTGAGTGAGTGTGCCTGTGTGTGTGTGTTTGTGTGTACTTGTTTTTTTCACATTTTCAGGTCAAAATAGTCCTGGCTACAATGCAAAACCACTACACCTAGCATCATTAATACATAGCACTGCCCTCATGAAGCACCAAAAAGGATTACACTGCTAATGGTGCCCCCTAGTGGAGAACTTTCAGCCTGCTAAACCTGAATGAATGAGTTAAAAAATCAAGTTTTACTACAATTTACATATTTTATTGTTTTTTAACTGAAAGGGCCAAAACATTTTATTTTTGATTACTGAGGTTAATGTTAGGATTTTAGGGTTAGGGTTAGATTCGTAAAATGATTACATACTGGTACTTCAGTATGCAGTCATATGCAAAGTTTTGTCAAATTATATGTGTTGTATATGTCCTTAAGTGAAAATAAGTAAATATCCCCAGAGTGAACATAGAGTGAACATAGAATTATGAAGGCCTGTGCTAAAATCATGTTACATTTCATATTTTATGGGTTTCCCCAATAAATTAAACTCAGCAAACGAATAGAATTGAAGTGAAAATTTTAGTATCAGAAGAGCTATGTGGGCACCCAAACAAAGGTCTTCTGACATTGGACTTCTGTCTGTCCTGAAATGATAAGTCACTGCTGGGGGCATATCTTTCAGTGTCATGGCTTTTAAATTATGGAACACTTTACCACAATCTCATTTACTCTGCTCTTCAGCCTCCTCCAAAGCTCGGCTTTAAATCTGGCTCTTTCCTCAGTACCTTCGTTCTCCTCCTCTCTGCAGTTAATACGGTCTCTCTCCTTTTCCTCACCAGTTTTTATTGTTAATATTGTCCTGCTTTTTCTTTCCATTAAAAAATGATTGTCATTACGACCATATGGGTCATTAGGATCTTGAAACACTGCTTTATAGGTGATCTGGGGGGAGAAAAAGCAAAAACATGTGCTGTAAGGGTGAAAAAATAGCATCCTGTCAAAGTTTGGAACGCGCTGCAGGTGTACATTATGCCACCAATAATATACAGCTGTATGCTGTTCCAAAATGATGCTATTCTTTACTCTTACACTGCTTTTTCTCTCTGTATGTTTTTGCCAACGCAGCACTGTAATTGTTTCCCCATTTAAGGTGGAAAAAGAAATGCAAACTTCATCTTCGTGACTGAAAGTAATAAAAGCAGAAAGTTTACAGGTAAAAAAGTACATTAAACAAGAGCAAAGGGTCTATACGAGTTCTTCTTCTCCTCCTTCTTCTTCTTATTATTGTAAGGGGAGAATTACATATGTTACATATATGTAACACAAATGGGATATATGTATGGCTCATATATGAGTGTGTGTGTGTGTGTGTGTGTGTGTGTGTTTGTGTAGTGAACTGACAGTATGCTGGCAATAACAGTCATGCATTTTGGAGTGACAGCTGTGTGAGGACTATGAATTTGTAAACATGACTTCGGGAAAGAGACTCTTACCCCCTCCTGTGTGTGTGTGTGTGCAAATTATTGTAAGGAACTTTTCTCTATTGCTAACATTCCATTCCAGCATCCCACTGGGCCTCCAAACTCTCTGCGCTCCTGTAGCACAGCTGTTTCTATGGCAACAACCCTGTCAAGTTCCAGGCCCTGCAGAGAGCAGGCGGGTAGCACTTGGGCTCGTCTTTCTTGAACACAGCTGCATTTATTCACTCATGAAAAAGAAGTGCCTTTTTCATGAGTGAAGGGCCACCTTGATTTGACTGGCAAGAGGACTGACTCACCTCGTTGGTAGAGCATGGTGTCGGGCTCGTACTTCTCCACCAACGCCTGCACCTGCTCAGGTTTCAGGGGTGGGTACAGAATCTCGTTCAGGCGTGGGTCTCGCTGCTTATTGTTGAGGAAATCCGTCATCTGCTCTACTGTGAGGTATGGTCTGCTCTTAGCACCACTGAGGGAGAGACAGAGAGAAAAAGAGGGAGAGAGAGAGAGAGAGAGAGAGAGAGAGAGAGAGAGAGAGAGAGAAAGAGAGAGAGAGAGAGAGAGAGAGA
>JBBPCX010000160.1:7538092-7555809 GCA_037974365.1 Hydrocynus forskahlii
AGAGAGAGAGAGAGAGAGAGAGAGAGAGAGAGAAAGAGAGAGAGAGAGAGAGAGAGAGAGAGAGGAACTTCATGCATTCGCTGTTGTGCCTTAAGCTAAAATGTTAAGTGATATAAAATCTTGAACACTGTTGCCCAAGACATGTTTCATGTTATTTTGGCACTTGAGCAACAAGGCTAATCTAGCTAAAACCTATTGGAAGCTTATAACCACCGATCCGGACTGCGCAAAGAGGCATGCTCCCCACACAAGCAATGATTTGTGAGACTGTTTAGTCTCAAAAAGGTTGTGAAGTGAACATGTGTGAAACTTCTCCTCCAGGGAAAATTATGAAAGAAACCCAATCACAAGTGGTCACCGAAGATCACTGCCAGTGAAGGACACTGATGCATTTAATTCCAGGTGTGAACTGGTTTGGCTGTCCAGTTGGATTAGATCACCCAAGGCGCACATTGTGTCCGTAATGCCATTAACAAACCTTACGAATGACCTGGATGCAGTTTGCAAAATTTGGACACTAAGCATGTCTTGACTGCATCGACTACATCTGGGGTAGGTGAGAAACCGCAAAATTTGACTTTTCAACCAACCATTACTTATTCAGCTTATTCAACAATGATGCAGAGACCAATAAATACAGACGCATCCATAAATACATTCACTTCCTAGCAGTACTGTTGGCTAGCTGGCTTCCTTCTGGTTGAGAATGTCAGCAGGGTAGAGAAAATCAAACAGCATTGTAGTTCCAGTTCTAAAGTTCTAGTAGTTGTGGTTTCAAAAGTCCATCTCAACTTAATTCTATGTGTTTTTTATCTTTAAAATAAAAAATCTGCATAACTACAGTAAAAAAAAGAACCGGCAAAAATACAGAAGCCTAAATTGTGTCTATACTTTTGTCCTATGCAGCCTCATAGTTCAAGTGCCAAAAATGTCTCAGATTAGTACAATTGTCTCAGGTTAGTTCTAAGCACAACTGACACTGAGAAAGAGGTCAACTGGACAAAGACTGTGGGGACACCATGTGCAGTGAAGGACCTGATTGCAGAGTAAATGATCATTTAAATTTGGAAGTCAACAATCCAACGATACCATCAGGGCACAGGAACTTGTTAAGGATTCTTTAGGCCTCATTACAACAGCATTATATGCTTGTTTCCTCCCATGCGTCATACACTAACTTTTGACTCACTCTCTTATCACGTCTCTCTTCCAACACTCTATTTGATTTATGGGTTTAATTTGCAGGGATGCAGTGTCCAGAATTACAGGACTGGCTGCATTTCTTTCTCAGACTATCTAGCCTTGCCAGAGGACCAGCTTTACATGCCTGTGGAGAGGGACCACAGCAATTTTCATCATAAAACTACACTCAGCATGAAGCATGAAGGGGCTTACATTTCTGAGAAGATGGTATCGATGTCTTTCCGGGGACAGATGTTATTGAGAAACACTCTGTATATCTCTGGTGTGAACTGTTGCTGAGGGATTAAGTCATTCTGCAGGGAGAAAAAAACAGGTTATAACTATCAAAAAATTTGGTAATTTAGTTACAGTAGCCTCTATAAAGGGCCGACAGTGATTGAACATGAAGGTGTAAATGATTTTTCAATCACCTGCACAGATTCATTTGCACTTAATGTCAATTTCTAGAGCGGGTGTGAGTGAACAGCCAAATAATTAAAGGAGAAAGAATGGGAACGTCAACCCAAAAGAAAGGTAGAAGAGAACTCAACATGGCCAATTACATGGACCAGTGGTCATTAAAGACAAAGGCTCTCCCGAGACAGGGTTCATTAAAGATAACGATCAGTTAAGCATTAAACATTCTAAAGTAAGGGAGAGCAATCATGGACTGTAGCAGTAGAAGAGTGGAGTGGTCAGAAAGATGGGACAACCTGCAGCCTTCAGCTGCCTGGAGTCAGTAAGTGCAATTTATGGATGTGTAGTGGCCTGCTACACATGAAGATAAATTTTACATTTTTGGACTTTTTATTAGAAACCTTCACAAATGTGTTACTTTGTTAATGTTTAAGACATTCTGTATTATAGCCGGCCACCTCTGTAAAACAGAAAAGTGTGGAAATGATGGAAATTCCAATGATTTGGTTTGCTTGTTATTATATTTAGGACATTTTTCAACACTTACAGTATTTATATAAAAAATATAAATATAATTCTAACAAACAATATTATTGATTACATATGCTACACCAGCACTTTCAGTTCAATATTATTTCGGTTAATGTTAATAACTGATGTAGCCACTCATATCAGATATTTCATTCCACTGAGGAGCTTGGCTTTTGTATAAGCTGGGATCACTCAAGTGTGTGACAGTATGTCATTAGTTTTCTACTGTGCTGTGAGGTGTGTCTGATGAGAGTTTTCTACTGTGTCTGAAAGGCTGATCATGGAGTGATGTGCACAGACAGACAGACAAATA
Source organism: Hydrocynus forskahlii (assembly GCA_037974365.1). NCBI lineage: Eukaryota > Metazoa > Chordata > Actinopteri > Characiformes > Alestidae > Hydrocynus > Hydrocynus forskahlii. The sequence continues at coordinate 7,540,536 of JBBPCX010000160.1, forward strand.
CACACACACACACACACACACAGACACACACACACTTCAAGTTCTACTTGTACATTAAACACACTTGTACATTAAACACACTTAGGTTTCCAGTAAGTAATAAATTATATTTCAGATATTACAGCAGAACATGTATTTATTTATTAATTTATTTATTCATTCATTCATTCTTTCATTCATTCATTTATTTATTGCTTGCTTGCTTGCTTGCTGGCAAAATAGATGTTAGCTACATCCAATGGCTACACATTTATAATACAAATATAATAATGATTTATGCTATTATGTATTATGTATCATATAATAATTATTTATGCTATTATTTGATTACATTCAATAAATATCACCAGCTCAATTGTAAAACATCAACACACACTGCCAAACAGAGCAAAACATAACAACAAGGAGAAAGTGTAAGTAAAGCTGGAGAAAGAGGGGCAGTCTAGACATTGCTGTATCTTCTCAGTGAGCACCACTGTCTCTCCCTCATCATTCATGGCGTAACACTTGCAACTGTTTTTTTTTTCAACACTGTGTAGCTTCTGATACTCACAATTTATCAAAACCTACCACCAAATAGAACCTGTAGGGCTGTTCCAACAACAGTGTCACATACAGTCTCACACTGTGATGAATGAAGTCTGTGCAGTAAAGTTAGATATCATACCATGAATTTGGAAAACTGTGAACTTAACAGAAGGCAAAAGGAAGGAAAGTGTAGAGGGAAAAGAGAGAAGAATCTTAAGCAACGGCTAATGAACACATTGAGAAATTCTCAAAACACTTTCCAGGCACAAACAGAAGCAGCCGGCTCTTTAGGAGTCAGTGAGTCAGGGTTAAAGGCAGAGCTGAAAGATTAGCACCGCCAACCTTTAGCTGTAATTAATTACACATCGCAACAACAACAAATCCCAGCCGGCCTCTAATATGGCAATGTGCTACTAGCGCCTGCAGCTAGTTATGTAGTTATAGACAGATAGGCGCTATTTTGTGAATGTGTGTGTGTGTGTGTGTGTGTGTGTGTGTGTGTGTGTGTGTGTATGTGCGTGTGTGTGTGTGTGTGCACGTGCCTGTGTATTTCTCGTATCTCCTTGCTGCAAACCCACCGCTTAGCAGCACACCTGTCAGTAGATGATGTTTATTTCGATGATCATAGCTTTAAATGATCATAGCATTAAGAAGGAGTCAGAATAAAAAACTAAGGGTGTCAAACTAAGGAATTGTTACCACATAACTACACCTGATTAGTTTACAGTGATTTTGTATAGTTCTATATGCATATAACAGACACCACCTGAATATTTTGATTTTTATTTACAATCAGATTGAATAGGTGTTAGGATAAACAGCAGTACGTTGCTCCACAAGGAGTTTTTAATTGATACATTTCTATAAAAAACAGTCTCTACATGATGGTGTGTCTTCTTGGGGAAGGTTTTCCAAGAAAATTCTATTTATTTTTTTGACCCTGTTCCCATAACATCTACTGACAGGAGGTATTTTTGTCCTTGAGAATTATCTTACTACAATTTTAAAGAAAGATCACATTAAGATTCTAAACTGTTTCACAAGATACCCATGAACAGAGAATCTAATAATGAAAAACATGTGTTACGTGTTACGTTTGAGTATATAAGTGTTACGTTTGAGTATATAAGTTCCACCATGTGTTTGTGCTGTTTAGTTCAAATAACCAATGGCAAATTATTCTGTTTTTTCAGAACCTGATGGTGAACTTTCTTTGCAACCACACAGTTACAGAACCTCAGTGGCAGAAAGCAAACTAAATCAAAAACTAGAGTAGCAACAGACATGAGACAGAGCTTACTCTTCCAGATGGAAGGCCACAGATTTCCAACGCGTTCTCAACTCGCTTCCTGTCTGCTGAAAACACCCGGAAGATACTAGAGCAGAGCACACAAGAACTGTTAGGACACAGCAACTGACATTTAATAAGGCGCACTCGTGGTACTCGACTAAAAGGTAGTAACACACTGCATATAAACATAAATAACAAACATAAATAAATTACAATAGTGTAAATACAGAACATGAACATCAGCACCACAGTGTCTTCCAGTTTACGTACTTCCAACAGTTCTGTTGATGAAATATATATATCCATACGAAAACAGTACACTATATGTCCAGATGTATGCAGACACCCTGCTGGTTTGCAAATTCAGATACTTAAGGTGCACCTATTGTTGACACAAGTGTTCAGCTGCAGACACAGCTTGTGTGAGAAGATCTCCATAGAAAAACATTGCTGAAAGTACAGGATACTCTGGAGCAGCAACACATGAGCCTAAGACAACCATACCCAATGCTGAATGTCTTGTGGAGCAATAGAACTGCATTTTCTGGAGGAATGGAACTCCATCCAGCTCGGGTGGCATTCGTGATCCAGTGATAATATCAATCCTCAGAATCTGACCTCATTAATTCTCTTGTGGCAACAGTCAAACCCTCACACCTAGTGTAAAGTCTTTCCTGAAGACTAGAGGATGTTACTGCCGTGATGGAAACTCCCTTGATTTCAGTAGGAATGCTGGATGAGCAGGTGTCTACAAACTTTTGGACATATAGTGCTGGGAACAATGAGCTGCCTGTCAAGCCTGAGAACCCTGAATATGTTCAACGTTACTTATAAGTTACTTTGTTTTATGCCTTACAGAGTTTTCTTTCATTCACTTCCTTTTCACCATTCCTTATTTGTACAGTTTTGGTCTGTAGCAGGAAGGCAACATGGGCCTAATTCATGATCATTAGCTGTAGATGCATTAATGGAAGATAAAGTAAGTGAACACTATTCACAGACAGATGACAGAGCATTTGGTGTGTTACTCACTTTTTCACAGGAATACACCCCTCAGGAGTGAGCTGCAGCAGCAGTCGAGCATATCTGTAATGGAATGAAAACATCCTCTGAGAACCCATCACTTTTTGTGAATTTATTCCACACTGGCCGTCAGAAAAAGGCCTGAACTGTAGATGCATTCATTAGTTTGCCATTATAAATATCAATGACGTTTTGCACATTCATATGCATGAAAATGGGCCAGCCTCATTTGCCTGAAATCAATAAGCCTTCTGTCAAAATTTGTTTGTGTGGGTGGCAGTGCATAACTGTCCCAATGCGTTTCTAATTATAGCCACTGGGCAAATATCTTTGGGCATATGGGATATGTGTTCGTACGTATTTACATTTCATGCGTTGCTCCATGATCCCAGGATGTTTTGCATCGGCAGTGGAGCATGAGTTACACCACTGGGCTAAAAATAGCCTGCATGCAACTTGAGCCATCATTATGCACTCAGTGATAAGTGGCTTTTTCACAAATAATTAATGTCCATTATGCGGTTGCCCTCACAGGTGTTACGTCATCCGAGGGCAAAGTCATCGGTATTAGTTAACCGTCAGGGGTAAGGGTTGTCAATGCCATTGACTCTATCTCCCACATCCACTGATGGCCACCCACTGCGTGACCAGACAAATCTGGTCTGTGGCACAAGGACATCTAAACTGCTGCTGTCGCTATGCAGCTGCTGCCCAGACTTGAGCGAATGCCCAGTCACCCTGTTCCCTTATCTAATAGCATGGGAACCGCTAAATGGATGATTACATGCTTCTGCCGTGGCTCTGTGCATTTTTCTTTGATTAGAGTTGAGGAAAGGACAGTGGGAGAAAGTCAAGCAAATCCGGGCCCCTGATAAAGCCCTTACAGAATATGGTGCAATAAACCTTTGTAACTCCTATGTCACTCACATCTGTGACTAGAGGTTCTTAGATTTTCCCTGAGTACTCCAACAGCAATTTTTCACAAGTTTATTTGCTAATACATCGGAATTAAAGTGGCAAAATGAGGTGCTATAGTGAAAATATAATTTATTAGTGTTTCAGGTAGCCATTAAAGAAGGTAATGAAGCCCACATTACGGAAAACTACATCTTTTTTTAATCTTTTTTACAATATAAAATAGTTCAGTTCAGTTTGTAAACACTATTAGAGTCTCATACTATTTGTTCCTCAGTCCATACAGTTTGTTTATAGGGAAACTCAGCTGCAAAAGCTGTCTGCTCTAAATTCACTGTTTTCGTGGTGTCATAAGAACTGACATGTTTACACATGGTTGCCTGTTACACACAGTTGCCACCACAAATTTGAAATTAATCGATCAAGATGTCACGGAAGTATAGATTTTCAGATTTAATTTGAGGTTTTTGCATTAAGCTGTTGTAAGGTGTTGCATTAGATTACCAGAAATTACCTTCATTTTCAGAGGCACAACAATACTCAGACAAAGTGATAAAATATATATGTATTGTTTTAATACTTTGAAGAAAATTCTTTGTTGTCAGTGACTGTCTGCAGTAACCCATGGACATCACCAAATCCCGAGATTCCTCCCTTGAGATGCTTTTACTGCTGCTGCCTTCAGTTGCTGCTTGTTTGTTGGTCTTTCTGTCTTCAGTTTTGTCTTCAATAACCGAAAAACATGCTCTATTGGGTTGAGCTCTGTTGACTGACTAGGCCATTGAATAATAATTCTATTTCTTCGCCTTAAGAAGAAACTTCTGTCAGCAGTAACATCATCAATAAACACCAGTGACCCAATTCCGCTGGCAGCCACACATGCCCGTGCCATAACACTGCCTCCACCGTGTTTGACAGACAATGTGGTGCTTCGAATCATGAGCTGTACGTTTTTTTCTTCATACTTTTCTCTTCTCATCATTCTGGGGCAAGCTGATCTTTGTTTCATCTGTCCAAAAAAACATTCGAGAACTGGGCAGTCTTTTTCTGGTTAAATCTACTCTGGCCTTCCTGCTTTTCAGTGTTACCACCTACTCCCTCAAGAGCGCTCTTGACCTGGCTGGATGCTGTGAAGGGGTTTTTCTTCACCAAGGAAAGAATACTGTGATCATCCACTTCAGGTCTCTCAGGCCTTTTGGTGTTGCTGAGCTCACCATTGCCTTCTTTCTTATTAAGATTCTACCTTATTAAGATTGTCTCTCTCATTGGTTTATTTCATTTATTTATTTATTTTCAGCTTAATTGTGGCCCCCCTCACTTACATTGATACCTCTTTGAACCTCCTGTTGAGTTCCAGTGAAAAGCTACCAAATGCAATTCAGTGCTTTGAATTATCTCCAGATTTGTCATGGAATAACGTGGGAAGGGAGCACACCTGGCCATGCTTGTTAGTTACATGTCCAATTACTTTTGAGCCTCTGAAAATGGAGGGGTAGCTGTCATTTCTGAAAGCTCAATGCAATAGCTAGTTCTGTTACATCCTAATGGCTTAATTTCAAATCCACTGAGATGATATATATAGAGAAAATTTCAAAATTGCATCCAAGTTCAAACACTTATTGTAAATTAATAAAACATGGGGTAGTGTTAGTGACTTCTTGTTTTAATTTGAAATGTAGTTAGATTATACCAGGATGCCCTCACAAACACATAATTTGACATAATTTTCTCACGATGACAGGAAATGTATACTAATGGTATACTCCCCTAAAATCATTTAATTTTAATGTCAAAAACGCATTTCGATAATAGGCCACAATGTTCAGCAAGAACTTGTACATGTAAAAACATCTGAATTTGGTACACATTCCCAGACACTGGGCATCTTCCATGGTAACATTCTTCTCAACCTCCTATTTATTCTAAGGGCTTTTAGTCTTTGGATTAGACACAAGCACTCGGTCAGGTGAGAATGTTCTAATTTTGGCCCAGAAAACTCCTTCACTGCCAGTACAGTGTGTTTCATATCACTGACCAGCTGCAAGATAATACAACATGCAGACAAGCGCTTCAAGTCAATTAAGTAGTACTCTGTGCTAAGTAGTACTCTGTGCTCAAACATGTACATTCATGGCAACTCTGAAACCACACAGTTACACAAATGGATTAACAAAACGTCAGAACTCGACAGAATCTTTCAGTATTCATTATTCATTTTTTGAGCAAACTGCAACTTTAACTGACCTATTTGTGTAACCTATCATTAGTTTTCCATGTGTAATGTACCCACATGGAATGTACCAAATAGTTTTTTACATAGGTTAGTCCTTGGAAGGATTTCAGGAATATTCAGAAATTGACTTGGTCTTAGTACAATATTGATTGTTGATTGTTATATGCTGATTTATTTAGACAATCTTCATTATGGCCTGCTTAACTTTAATTTACTCTTCTTTGAACAACATGCTGTCAGACACCAACTCTGGGTTTTAAAAGAAAAAAACAACAGACTGGCCATTTTGTGCATGCAATGAAGCTTAGAGAAGCAAATGAATGCAAGGGCATAATTATCCAAGTCATTAAATTAATTTTTGCAACAAAACATTTCCAGAAGACACGTTCATTAACCCAAAAAGAGCTTCAATTGGCCATTTGAAATAGATGAAAATATAACTGAAATCCGAGAGCTGGCACTTTAGCCCCCAGTGTACCATTTCAATTAAAAAGTACTAAAGCACTGGAGTAAAAGCCCAACAGATAAACTAGCAAAATGACAGAACCCAAACATTTCAGGATCCCCTATACAGAACATATCATGCCACAACAATAAAACATTGGTGTGACATTTACACATTGCAGAGGTGATTTCTGTTCGGCATTGACTAAATGCAGCTTCAATTCACAAGTCAAGTCTAAAACACTGCTGGCTTTGGGGCCACTAGTTGAACATATAGTCCTAGCCATCAGCCCCTACTTCAGTGGGTCAAGTATTGAGGGTTTTTTTTTACTGCTCAATATAGGAGCTCCTTCTATATGGCATTTTCATTATTATGAGGGTGTATGGTTCACCAGGGTACACTGAAATAGTGCAGAAGGGACTGGTAGAAGTGGTATCATAGTAGACGTTATTAGATCCATTCGGCTCAAACATTTCAGAGGGACTATTAGAGCAGACAACTATCAAAATGATAAAAGGAATGATGAATAGGAAATACAAAGTGTACTCACACTTTTTCTAAACAGGACTCCCGGGACATGTTTTGGGCCAGGAGGTTTGAGGCCAAGCTGAACAGCTCCTCGGCCCACTCCTACAAATATACAGCTTATGATTCCAGTATTCATAAGAACACACTTGTCTCTAAATTAACAAAGAATTACATACAACTAGCAGTAATTCACAAAAACATTTTTTTAATCTCTGAGGGTGCAAGGATCTCAATACAATATACACTTTTTGGATAAAAGTATTGGGAAATACTTGTTTGGGCTAGGTCTCTTATTTCCAGCGAAGGGTAATAATCTTAATGCTCACCGTACCAAGACATTTAGGACAATGCCGTGCTTCCAACTTTGTGGACACAGTTTGGTGAATAACCTTTTCTATTGCAGCATGACTGCGCCCCAGTGCACAAAGCAAAGCCTATAAAGACACACAGCCCTGACCTCAACCCTGAACAGCACCTTTGGGATGAGGTGGAACGGCGAGCCAGGCCCATCCAACATCAGTGCCTGACCTCATAAACGCTCTACAGAATGAAAGGGCACAAAGTCCCACAGAAACTCCAAATTCTTGTGGAAACCTTTCCAAGGAGAATTGAAGCTGTTATAGATGTAAAGCGAGACCAAGTCCATTTGAAAGTCTATGTATTTAAACACTACGGCATTAAAGTCCATGTTGGCGTAATGGTCAAGCATCCCAATACGTTTGTCCATATAGTGTACGTGAAGAATGAAGATTGGAAACAGTGGAAACGTAAAATTGCACTGGTGATACAGTCCTCTTCCAAGAGTCTCTCATTTATTGTCATTCAGAAATCTTTTAAGTCTCCAAAGGTAAATGATCCTATTTTTTATTCTAGTAATAGCTAACTTATTTAATTACCTTATTCAAACTTTTATTTAATTACTTACCTTGGCCACTTCATCTTGAAAAGCCATGAAGTGTAGGTAGGTGATATTGACCATGTCTGGACCGGTCACCACCGTCACCATCCTGTTCTCCATCTTCCCCACCAAAGTGGCCACACCCAGCTGTTCACGCACTTTAGCATCCTGAAAGAGGAGCATATGCATTAGTTTGTACTCACAACACACCTAAAAGACAACGATGATAGTATTATGAACTCCTGTGCATTCTTTATATATCTAATTTGCCTATAAGAAACTCATGATGAATGACTGAATTTCACGCACCTTTTAGGTCAAGTAAGTGTTCAAGTTAAAATATGCTTGATAATTCTGTATGTCTTAAGAGGTATTTGGACAGATGAGTTTCATAGGGGGAGGTGGGCAAAAAAAAATTTATCACAGGATGCCTGTGATTTATACCAAGACAATAATCCTTGGTATAAATTACAGAAAGTTACTGTCACATCATTTTGTCCTAACATTTAAAAAATGTCCTAATATTTACCAGTCACTTGACTTAATCTAACTATCTACCTAGCTGTCTTAAGTGAACGCAGTGAGTTGATAGAATTGTCATTAGCTCAGGAATTTACAGCCAGTAGTCAGCCCCCACAAAAAAATCACCTTTTTTACATGCTTTAATGTTCGATGTACCACACCTGACATAGGACAATACTGATTTATTTGGGCCACTGAAAATACAAGTAAATACTTCTTCAGATTACTTTATGCTTAAAACCACGAACAATATTTTCCAACCTGGGATTATGAATTCATTTTATAGCAGGGGAGCATGCAGCCATAATTATTACAAACATGACAGATTAAATGAGATTAAAATCACCAAGAAACACCAGTTATAATTAAATGACCCCAACCTCCTCTGTAAAACGAATCCCATCCAAACAGTATTTTTGGTTTTAAGTATTATACTATTCATTATGGAAAGTAATGACTACAGAGAGCTACTGTTCCATCATATGGCCAGCTGATGAATCATTTAAAACCTCTGGATAGATTTCTTCTGCCTTGTCATCTGCGGTCCATCTTTCAGATTCCAGGCCTACTTTATAAATTACTGAACATAATAAATGTGAAAGCTGTTTTCTCAGGATTTTAATAAGCATAATGATGAGTTTGGAATTGGTATATATTAGACCGGTTACTTGTGAAATGAAGCATTCATAAATAGCAGGTCATACTTGATAGCCATAAAAATATTCACACTTTTCCTAGCACAAGTAATGCATAATAATGAAACAGCTCTTTTCCCTTTCACCTTGGACCGACATCCATGTAGCATACCAAAGAGTTCTTCCAGCCTAATTAACACAATAAGAAAAACCCTGCAAAGGATTCTGCAGCAGAGGCAAATTAGCTTCCACTAATTTTCCCAATCAGACAAAGAGAGTCAGTGTGCTGTGTCCCAGTGATAAATGTCCCATCCATGTCCTCAGTCACCCGTTCACATCAGAATGGCTTCAAGGCTTGCTGTTCTATTAGCATGCTGAACTTTCAGGAGGTGGGCTCTTTTGCTTTTCTTCCTTATCACCCTCGGGGTCTCTTAATTTGCTTTCAGTTAATGAGGTTGAACACTTCTTCGTTTGTGGGGAAATGCTACTCCTTAACCCCCAGATAGGTATACTGTGATCTCAGTGTGACTGCTAAGCTGATTTAAACTGTGAAGCACACTTAGGAGGCTAATGTCACCGGGAGCGCTTCAGAGTTCTACGGTGATTCCACCAGTGTTTCACTGCAGGGCGTCTGACGCAGAAGATCCTTTCAGAGCTCCATTTGCATGCTAGGAACATTCCCAGCGGAGCACTGCTGCAAACTCTCAGCCTCTGATCAGGGCTACATGACAGACAATAAAAATGAGCTGGACACATATGCTGTTTCAGGCCTAATCAATAAAGCCAAAACTGCTGATTTAAATGGCAATCAATCACACAAAATGACTGCACTCTAAAAGGCAAGAGTGCCATCCATCTCACACTGAAAAATCACAGGCAATTTGTCAGAGAGTAAGGCAATGAGTGCCCCCCACAAAACTATGTCCCTGGGCAGATAATCGTGCTTATCATGCATAATACTTCGCAAAACCCCAAATAGCCTCAAAAGACATGTCCACAGCTAATGGCTGGATAAAGTGTCCTTCCGTTCTGGTGCCACTCAGAGCACTAGGCCATAAGGGGGGGTCGTTGTCTGACTGCGGAGTAAGATGGATTGAAAGAAACAATCTGCCCATTTAACATTTAACAAATGTTCTGCATCTGACAGATCCTACTCCTCGTTCTACCACTCAGTTAAGGCTACGATTCATTTCTGTGGAATTCTGCAGCTCATTGTTAGACACCAACTAGAACCTGGTTCCAACCTAAGTATAATCTTTAAAAATGGCAATAGCTAGTAACATTTAACACACTGATAGGGGTACTTCAGGTATCTAGTTGGACAGTGACCCAATATTAGTGATCACTATAAATGAAATAGCTTACATATCATTTTAATAGAACTGATAAAGGAGAATAACATGGCAGGTGTGCATCAGTGTTAAGTTCACCAAGACAAGTGAAGTGACCATTTGTCATCCATGAACCAACCGAACGTGAACAGCATGGAATTCTTTCTCTGCATTTAATCCATTGTGCATTTAACCCAAGAGCAGCAGCAGGCAGCCAGGAACACAGCGCCCAGGGAGCAGTGTGTGGGGACAGAACCTTGCTCAAGGGTACCTCAGTGGTGCCACTAGCAGTCCTGGGATTCGAACCTACACCCATCTGGCTGCAGGGGCAGCATCCTAACCACTAGGCCAACAGCTGTGGGTCCTAAGTATGTCCCCAAGTTTTTATCCTGGGTTACATGTCCCCATTGCTCTCTGTACCCTCAGCTCTTTATTTGATCATTTAAAACCTTATCATAGGTTTCTTATGGTTAGGAGCCTAGGGTCACCAATGGCTATGCAAAATAGATGCTGAATCAAATAACTACTGGGCAACTACTGTTCCTGAAGTCTATTTTTATGTTGACTCAGTCTGCCCCATGAGATCAATACAGCAATCTACTAATACAGTAATGGAACTCTCTTTGAAAATTGTACTGAGGATCTCCCCAAGGGGAAATGGGGAGGGCAACTGTATGGTAAAAGCACTGGGTAGCAAACTTCAGTGAGGTGGCTGGAGGCTGACTTTCAGACAGCTGTATTGAGACTGGAGTGAGATTTAAACATTTTCATTCGCAAGTATGTTTCCATTGTCAAATTGCTTAAAACACTAGATTGAACCAAAGCTCCTATTAATTCGCCTGTAGACCCCTAATTCTAAAAGGCATTAAAATAACTGAATACCTAGTATAGATATAGGGGAAGGGTTAAGGCTGGGGTCCGGGCAGCTGTTTATGAATTGGTTCTTGGGACTAGTTTCCAAATACTACTCATAATTTTTACCAAGCATCAACTGAGAGCGTTGTTCGGAACAGAGGAAACCATTAGAGTTTAAGAGGCGTAATTAGTATTTTATACTGAATTAGTCTTTTTTTTTTTAATAACTACCTCAACACTGTTGCAACTGGATAATGAAGCAACAAAGTCCATGCAAGCCTAAAACTAAATCTGAGAAGAACTTTGGAGTTACACCTCTAGGAACAGTGTTAGCAGAGCAATCTTGGTGTGATTGTGAACTCCAACTTTCAGTTGCTCTCGCAAAACATGACTTTATGCTTCACACTGCTCACTTCAGCCACACTAATGACATAAAAAAAGATTCCTGTGGGAAAACAGAGTGCTGTGGGAGATATTACCAGTGTCTTTCCAATATGACCTATATGAACGTCATCAAGCACAAAGATCTAAAATAGTTGTGAAGCAAGTTTGTTTTGGGCATGTAGGTTGGCTGGCTTGAGATTTCTTTGCACAGGCCTGAACTCACAAGTCTCATACCAACCGTGAGAACTGGCAATCCTGAAGGCAGAACTGACAGTTGATGTTATTACTAAGAATGTGCTGAAGGACTCTGTTGTTAGCATGAAGACCAACAGAAGTAATGTTTTGCAATGACTTAAATTTTTCAACTTATTTGATCAAACGCATTAAGTCAAATCACTGAATAGACCATCAGTTGTGTCCATTTAAATGTTCAGAGTGTGAGGAATGTTTTTGAAAACAGAATGTCCAAAACCCTAATTACATGCCTTGTGTGCCTTTATACTTGTCAATATATCAGAAGTGAGGAAGTTAGTCTTATTTTTCATTTATAATTGAGGCAACATGGGGCCATAAGATGTTTCCTAGAAAATTACAATGTGAAAGGGTAGGGCACTGGGAACATAGGGCTGTTTTCAAAATTACGAGATGAAACAAAATGCCTCGGGGACCACAGGGCCCTGGAAACAAAGGGCTGTTTCCAGGAAATGTCAATAAATACCAATTTTGTGTATGTGGTTACTGCACCTAACCCAGGTTTTCTCATTTGAACCCATACACTGAAACTCCACCCCTGCTGCTATAACATGCCCCAGTAGCATGGGTTTCATGATATTTTTAATCAAATATCTGGTGATCATTATGTGAGCATTGACCCAGACTTTAAACTCTGTTTGCAGAGTTGGGGCCCCTCTCCGGCTCTCTATGCTGCTGCTGTAGGGTGAGGCTAAGAAGAACAGAGCAAAGATAGAAAAAAGCCTGCCTCAACTGCGGCAGTGAGATTTAATTAGTGTACTGGTGTGCTGTGAAGGCCTCAAAACCCTGTTGCTGAGGCAATGGAGTTTGCAAGCCAAACAGGACCTCAGTGTCTCAGTGTCAGAGTATTACAGTTAGAATGTGTGCGTGTGCGTGTGTGTGTTTAAATTTGCACGTCCTCTGAAAACATCCAATTACTATTACAAAAATATAAATTACTACAAGAAATGTATTATCTTTCCTGGTAACTGTGCAAATACCTGACGAAGACATTTAAATGCTGTCCTTTTAACAATACAAGTACATGAAAACACATAATTTTTACAAAATGTAACTGTTGTTTTATGTTTTATGCTCCACAATACAGTGCACTTTCTATGCAGTATTACATGTTAGGATGTTGGTAAGTAAAATTGCAAGCACCTGAAAACACAGTTACAGTACTTTGTTCTGAATTTACATGATTCAAATGTGTCAAGCAGTTCGCCTTTCTCTTTTATCTTTTGAGAAGAGTTGTATTAATATAACATAATATTCATGTGCAGCTATTTGACATTTCAATGAAGTAAATGTGAAGGGCCACTTGCAAATGCAAACAATATATGCCACAGTCCACACAAACTAATATGTTTATGTAAACAGGTACTAGTCAAGCACAGGGTTCCGATCTGGTTTCAGGACAACAAATGATCATCGTGAACCATTAAAGTACATTTCTGTCAGTGTTATGATCTTTTTTTCATTAAGGAGACCACTAGCTCATTAATTACTGGATCAGCATCACACCCTGTGTGATTTCATTCAGTGTGTCATTTTACAATGGCATGTATGTGGTACTTTTGTGCTTACAGTATAGTTTCATCTAATTATCTCAACTTATAAGTATATAATAGCCCTAAATATCCTGTTCCTTTCTGTCATCACACATGATTTTGTGCAAAAACTGTTTAGCTAAGTAAGCATGTCTACTAACAGACAGTATTTAGACAAAACCATCTATTTTCCTTTTTTGTTCAAGCTAGGTTAGTATTATTATGCTGAAATTTGAACAAAATAACACAATTTTAAAACACTGCTTTTGCTAAGAGCAAACTGATTCATTTTTAATACAGTTTTTAGGCCTGGTCAATCTTCTGCGAATGGGTACACAGAGGAATGTGTATTATTTGAGCAAAGTCATTCTAGATATACTAGAAAAGACAAAAGCAAAACAATACCAATAACCAATAACAAGTAATGCTTTCTCACAGGACCCTGAATTCATATTATCACTAAACACTGTGTCCCCTTTATTTACCAGCACTGACAGCTACCTGTTTACAGTTCAGTAAAAAGTAGGTGGAAGAGAGCACAATGCAATTCTAAAGGGAAGAGATTTTTTGAACTTTCAATATATGATCCCATTTAGGACACCAGTTCTCCAGTACATTACACTGTATGGCCAGACATGTTTTATATAATAGCATTTGCTGCAAAATAATTTATTAGAACCATAAAGTCCAATCAAATTAAAGCCAGTGAAGTCAGGACTCCCCTCCATTTTCAGCAAATTGCTCTAAAGGTGCCCTAAATGACACGGCAAGACATGCTAGGCCTAATGAAAGCAGACAAGCTGTGGAGGAATCGCCTTGTAGCTTCTTGTAAACAGTCTTCAAAAACCATAATAATGGTTACTGTTTGCACAGACACTTGGAACAAAGTGGTCTGAAACATTTCTCAAAGGAACACTCAGATCTGACAGGAAAAGCTGTAGTCATATAAATCAATCGGCACTTCATTATTTCTCATTTATCTATTTTAATAGTGTAATAATGAAAATGCTGAGCGCCGCCCTCAAATCATGTCAGCAACAGGCGTTTCTAAGAGAATTAGAAATCTGAAAAAGATTGTTTTTCCTATTTGTTTGAATATGTGTTCAGACTTGGCAGGTTTAGCTGTAGTAGAATGATTGCTCTTTTGGGATGGTCCATCCCAATCATAAATGCAGCTGTCTGAACACGCATGTACAGTCCAGTTCTGATTAAACTCTGGCGGAGTTAATTTACAGTAGGACTGCAATCTTACATCTTTTGGTCCGATGTTTAGTCAAACTGCATCATGTATAAAATGCAAGAATGTTTAATTTAGCATTTAGTACTGGTGTTTCTATTATTATTTACTACTAGCACTAGGTATTTGTATTCAGAGCCATGGCAGACAGAGGAAACCTCTCTTTGCTGAAAGCCATTGACAGGCATATTGAGGCATCAAGGCTAACAGTTTGTGCTGGTCTTTGTGCATAAATCAGCTGGGCAGTGTGGAAATAAACACAACGCAGCAAGCATCACAGAGCACACAGGCACAAACGTGCGGCACTGCAGAAAAGGTCAGATCTTTACTGGTCAGGCATCAGCCAATGCGCCACTACGCAAAGAGGTACCATTGAGTCGATGATGGATTAATGATCGCTCATCCTGATCCTTCATTTACAGAGTTTAATTAAGCTGAAAGCAGCATTGTGCAGTCCCAGAGGGAAAACAGCACTGCCTCATGCAACCTCAGAACACATACTTGTGTTTCAGGGGCAAGAAAAAGGTTTTGGCCTTTAGCTTTAGTGATTTTATCAGTTTATTGTGCAAATTAGAATAATTTAAAGCATCCTTTCTCTCTGGGTCGACCTGAGGAGGACGGGTTCCCCTTTTGAGTCTTGGTTCCTCCCGAGGTTTCTTCCTCCA
>JBBPCX010000160.1:7563278-7580545 GCA_037974365.1 Hydrocynus forskahlii
TTAGTTTTTTATCTGCAAAGTGTTGTAAAGCTCAAAGTCAAAGTCAAAGTGAACTGTATTGTCATCTCAACCAAATACAAGTGACAAAATGGTGTACATATAGTGTAACAGACATAGGACATTGTGAAACAAAACAAAACAGTGCAAATAAGAACTATAAAGTCAGGTAAGGGTACAATGCTCACTGTGCAGTGTATATAAATATAAGTAAGACAAAATGTGCAACGGTTGAAGAAATGTGCAAAACGTATGACCAGTATAGGCAGTATAAACAGTGTTACAGTAAATGGTCTAACAGAAAACAGTGTGAGGCGAGTGAAAATAGCAGCCTGAGTATACATTCTTAAAGGTTTGTGCATTCTTACAGAGATGTGGAAACAGTATAGACTATATGACCATTATATAAACAATATAACACGGTATACACAATATAACAGCTTTGGAGCACAGTGACAGAAAACTGCTTTCGCACTTCATATTTTGAAACAGTTAGCTGGTTAGAACTTAGAACATGATTTGGAACATTTTGCAACAGGCATTTTGAGATGTATAAGAATACTAATCCATTGAGAGCTTTAAAAACTAACAGAGGAATCTAAGAAAGTTAATTCATCAGGCAGCTGAAACAGGTGTAACATGTTTTCAGCTTCTTGTATGTCACAACACTGGCTGCAGCATTCTGAACAATTCACTGTTGATCTATTGTGTTTTTTTTTTTTTTTTGATAATCCTATTGTAAGATTCCAAAGAGAGACAGCAATGCCTCTGAAGCTGGAGTCATGAGGAAGTATGAATCCAGATCCTGAAATCCATTCCATGTCACAACACAGCCCCTGATCACTCAGTTCACAATCACCCATGTTCTTGGCTTTTTAAAAGGAGAGGATATTCCACCTCTTTGCCATGTGCTGGCTGCTTTTGCCTAACACACAGACACATACACCTCTAGTGTCAGACTTCTCAGTCTCTGATCTCTGCTTGTTATTCTAGACCTACATTCTGCCTAGTGATTTGGTTGTGATGTTTAATGTGGATCTTCTGGTTTTGACTTTGCTTGTTGATTGGATTATTACTGCTGCCATGCAGATTAAACACAACTTTGCTGCATTTGGGGTTTTGGTACACCTGTAAACAGTAATAATCGTCTTTTAAACCTGAATGTGTGCAAGACATTTACTGATTAGTAATTAGAAACACATATAACAAAAAGCGTAGTTGAAAATATAATATAGATATTATACTGAAGCCATTTGCATCAAGTGAAAGTACAGACAGGCATGTGAGACAAATATTTACTGAAGAACTGCTACATCCTGAGCGTGCTCTGTTACTCATGTGCATGCAGTAGTTAAGTGACCACTTAAACTGGCCCTTTGGAGGCAATGGAGTGTAATATTTTGGAGTTTGAGGGGGAAGTGGAGGAACACTAAGCAGTGTTCTGTGCCCCAGAGACTTTCATGTTTCCACAGAGGCTACTGTCTAGACAAATTTGTGCAGCTTTATGCGGACAGCAGAAATGACAAACCAATGACTCTGTGTTCTGGCCCACAGAGGTGAGAGTGATCAGCCTTTCAGTCAGCAGATTTCCTGTGGAGAAAAAATATCCAATTTGACTGATACGAAGGAACAAAAATGCAGACACAGATGCCACTGCAACTACTGCTCAAGACAAAGATGCCCTTAGGCTATTTTTTTAAAGTCCAAGCGATGAGGGATGTAGCAGAATTCAAAGATGTCCAGGTGCCTGGGAAAATATTCAACATGGCGTTTCAAGTCACCGCATTTGCACATACAGAGCTACAGATGTTCATTAAGATTATTAATTAACAAGGAAATGATGGAGAGCCCTGCAGCTCTACTGTCCACCGCTTCTCAACAAACTTCAAATTAATGCAGGTGCAAAGAACTGCTCTGTAGGCCCCTTTGCTGTTGCCTTATTACAGCACAACAGCTTGGGTCATTTGGTAAATTTAGACCAATTATTATTATCTGCGCGACTGTAAGGACAAACCATATAGTCTTGATCTAAATTCAGTTACAAAGTACCACATGTGAGTATTACAGGGTCTTACCCAACATGCACTTTCCCCGCCAGTAATTTACATAGCATGTAATTACCAACTAGCCTCGCTTCTAATGTCACTTAATAATTTATCATGGTAGCTGTATTCTGCCCAGACTCCATGGGACACTGTCAGCATCCAGAGGCTCTCCTCATTCATTTGCTTGGAGACCAAAATATTGCACTGGCATTCTTCTTCTAGTCATGCCTGTCCATTTTACTTTCTACCAGAGATGTCCTGGAGTTTCTTTGTTTCACTTCCATGTCCCTCTGCATTCTTTGTCAGAATGAAAATCTAGATGATAATATTTCCAAATAGTTTTCAAAGCATTTTTATATGTATGTAGTGAATTATTTGGTGTTATTCTGTTAGGATATAATTACGTGCAATTATTACTATTGAATACATTTTAACTAACCCTAGATAACATTTGTCTTAAAAAGGAAATTGTTAAATACAAACAAGTTAACAAAACAAACTGAGTGGCTTGTTAAAGAGAAACAAGGAATGATCACTTTCACAAAAGTAGCATATATTTAAATTATTGCAGTATCCAACCATCATCCCATAATCAGACCATTTTTAAGCATGTCATGAAAATGGATTGATTTCATTCCATCATCAACATCTAAAGTACTATTTGGACGGGATTTAGAGTCGGAGGTAAGGTAGTTTTACAGCTGGATGTAACGTTTATGGGATAACATGGCAATTTGCATGGAAATACTTTTACCTGTGTATATTCTACTGTTTATTTTATAGTAAAATAATAATCTGTAATAATAAGTATGTAATAAAAATAGTCTGTTAAGAATTGCGGATTCAGACAAGGAAAATGTAGAAACATCAGTAATAATTGCATTATTTTAGCCCACCTTGTAAAAGTGATCCCACCCTCATATTAATAAAGTCATGTACTATGTGGCTACTACAGTTACAAAAAACAGCAAACATATTTAAATAATTGTATGTTGAAATGTAATATCATTCTGACTATGGTATGCGGGAGGTGTAATACATCCTATCCCACAACAAAGAGATTTTTTTGCTTTTAAATAAAAAATGGTGCCTGAAAATGGTGAATGCCTGAAGAAAGCTGGTCTTAAATAAACTGAGATCAGGGAGGCCAGTGAGGGCTGGATTTGGATTTCTAGATGAAATACAGGGCCAGAGACCATCCTTAACAACTTTGTGCCCTTTGATTCATTCTGAATTGCTCCCGGGAGTGTGGCCGTTTCTAAGAGATAGAGCCCAGAGCAGCTATTCTCCTCCTCTCCCTCAGAGATTTATGACTGGAATTCAATCAAGCCATCGACTGGCCTGTTCGCTTCACCGAGCTTGATGGAGGAGTCGAGAAAGGTCAAAGGTTGCACCACTGCCATCATTACACGAATTTATCCCATCAAACACCCCACGGTAAACTGTCTGCGTGCGAAATGAGGTCTGTTGAAAATGGATGGAATAATGGAGAGATGGACTGTCTCTAATAAGCCTGAAAGCTACAGGCAAGGGTAAATGCATTAGAGGCACAGAGAGGGGCATTATAATTCGAGGTGCCGCAATGAAGCCTGTGTTCATGAAAAACCATACAGTAGAACACAGGGTTTCCTTCTTCTTTGCTTTAAACAATGCAATGCAAATAAAGGTGATATTTAAATAGCAAATATAAACATATCACAGGCAAATGTTATTTGAGACAGTTAACCGAATTATCAGAAACAGTGCTTGTTTCACAAGCTCATACCGCCTGGGCATTTTGTTGTCCACAATATACTTTATAGTTCTCAAGTCTCATCACACATAAATCTGAAATAAACACGTTGTGGTAGATGTCACATACTATTAGCATGGTCAGTAAAAATAGTGAAGAATGTACCTTGCTAATATCCAGCATTTTTTTTTTCCAGTTTTATTATTACTCTTTGCATTGTGGGAGCAAGAACCGCCAAAGCAAAAAAGTGCATTAAAATCTTTCTTCAGAGTTGGAGAAACCTTTCTCACACTTCTGCGGTCAAGAATTGCATTTTGATGCACCTACAATGATGTATGTTAAGGAGTCTAAGCTCAGTATTGTTTTAGTTGATCAAAGTTGTTGTTTTGTTAACCAGTGACTACCTTTAGCAGATAAGCTAGGAATCTGCCGCTGGCTCATTCTGAAATAATTTATGTTTTCCTGTTTCTTATACTTTAGAGTTTTCTCAACCACTGGGCTGCGGACGACTGATGGGCCATGAAGGCTTTTGATTGGGCCGCGCATCTAAAATCGAGACAGGCCATTGGTCCGCAATTGGTTATTTAATATCATCTAATGTGGCCAAGTGGGCCTTGGTAACATGCCGTTATAGATAGGTGGGCCTTAATGTTGAAAAGGTTGAGAACCATTGCTTTAGAGTTTAGTGAACATCAGACGGAAGTTGTCCACCTAAGAACCGATAGCTACAAACACAACACAGTCTTCTGTTTTGGGTTGCAAAAGTTGGACCTGCTAGTCAACCAGTTAATGAAATAATGGACTACTATAGAAAGTTCAAGTAAATGGTCACTGCTGTCTCTACAATGTTAACTTTGGCAACACAACGCTTGGTACTGAACTGATGATTTACTAATCTAAGTAACGTTAAGATAGTTGTTATCCAGATTGTTTGGCAAATGTAGTTGATATTCATGGAGGTATGCTGTATGTGATACTGTGCTCGCACACATAGAAGTTCAATACTGGTGTGCATAAGTCAGTTAAATGCCTTCAACAGTCAGGGAATGAAAGTGCTGACATCTTAGTATTCATGTGATGATCTTGACCTGAAACAGCAGAGTCGGATGAGAAGTGTTTTAAAATTGATGCTCAAAACACAATAAAGGAAGCTCTTTGTGTTTTTCAAAAAAAGTCTTCAATATAATGTGTACAAAATAACCAAAATAAACATGTAACCTTTGTGTATATTGTTGTATATTTATTTTATATGTAGCTGTACAGCCTCTTTAAATAGTTTAGAACTATTATCACTTCAGAACATTGTGATGGTCTGGTGTTGCATATCAGTCATTAATGTATTTTAGTGTGGAAGATAATATGTCTACAAATGCCCAAAAAAGTAGGTTACTGGCAGCAATACAGAATTTTACATTCAGCTTTAAAGAAACTGTCCAAATAGTATGAAGCTGATAATTAGAATTTTCAGTGATTAAGAAAATTTGCTGCTAATGCAGAATTCTCCATTTTATGCAAAATTCTCCAAATGTTTGTAAAACTAACAGAACTAGTTATTTTTTGCCAGGATATTTGTTTTCTTACAGATTTCTTACAGTATATATTGTCCTTAGAAATCCGTTGATTTACCAGTGTCACGATAACCCATAATTTTCATGAGAGGTGCTACAACATATTGTAATTTCATGACAGTCACATGTTAATGTAAGGTCAAGACATGAAATAACAGTGTCTGTCATAACAATAACTAGTAATGGTAAGATATAACGTACCCATAATGGAAATAACAGCATATGACATCATCCATAACACGTTTATGGCACGGTAATGTTAATGTATTGCATGTATTGTATTGCAGGGTTCAAATAAACAGTAAGATAAGATAAATCTTTATTGTCATTGTCACTTTTTCAAGGAACAACGAAATTTAAGGTGCAAAAATCATTCTGCTGTACGGGAGAAACAAAAAGCCTTCACTAATAATGAAAGTTAGTGAAAAATGATTTTAAACTTTTCTGGCAGTTCACTCGCATACAATACAGTACAATACATGCAATACATTAAAATTACCGTGCCATAAACGTGTCATGGATGATGTCATATGCTGTTATTTCCATTATGGGTACGTTATATCTTACCATTACTAGTTATTGTTACGGCAGACACTGTTATTTCATGTCTTGACCTTACATTAACATGTGACTGTCATGATATTACAATATGTTGTAGCACCTCTCATGAAAATTATGGGTTATCGTGACACTGGTAAATGTGATGTTTTCAAATCATATAAAAAAGTAAACCAATTACACACAATTTGACATGGTTTTGTTCTGGCAGCAAGTCTATAATTAATGGAGTATAACTAGTTATAATACTGGTCTATGTGCGTGTGTTATGCACAAAACAATGGCCAACCAACCAA
This sequence comes from Hydrocynus forskahlii, assembly GCA_037974365.1. Classification (NCBI taxonomy): domain Eukaryota; kingdom Metazoa; phylum Chordata; class Actinopteri; order Characiformes; family Alestidae; genus Hydrocynus; species Hydrocynus forskahlii. The sequence goes on from JBBPCX010000160.1 coordinate 7,569,475, forward strand.
CCAGCCATGTATTGGGTTTCATTGTGTCATTCTAAACTCACTGACTTTTAGTTAAACAATTTGATCACACAATCTCATATTTCATCCACCCTGAATCAAATGGAGCAGAGAAGGAGCAGACGGGGAGAGGGGAGCTGCTCAGCTTGTTTAGTGAAGACAGCTCTGGTGGAGTGAGCATGTTGTGGGGAGGTGGCTGAAAGGCGTAGAGGGGGATCTGCGATTCGTGAAGGGTTTGAAGTGGAGCAGCCTGGCAGGGCCCGCAACTGTCTCAGTCCACTTCTTTACACTCATTAAACCATTCTCCCCGTATCCATCACTATAGCAACAGTCTAACAAGATGGACCTTTCACCTGCCTGCCCCCTCCTATTCACCTTCCCGCAGTGAGGTGCAGAATAAACCCTCTAACAAACCTTCCAGTGGTGTTAAGGCACTTATTCCTACAGACACTGGGTCAGATTCACTGAAACACTACACTGATTGCTAAGATGCTGACTGGAAGGGCAGCCAGCACAGAACACACAGAGACTGGATGTCCTTGGCAGAAGTGCTTGTCAAATTCATTTTTGAAACACAGAGAGACATCAATATGGATTGTGGGAAAGATTAGCTCGGCTTGGGGCTTATTTTCGAATGGTTATAAGCTACTGATGCTCTGTGATCAAGAGTTAAATGCAGAGAGCCTTCCTGAATACCCTGCAGAGGTCTGCAGGGTCTACTAGGCTTCTGAATGCCTCATTGATTGCTGGGAGTCTGTAAAATCTCAACTCTCCTGCTTCCTTCATTTATGTTTTTTTTAGCATCAGCTATGTTTAACACATGTATATGGTCAGCCAAAAGTGTGGGGCCACGATGCCTATTTCTGGGATATTCAAATAAGTGAGAAAATTACCAAAACTTTTAGTTACTATAAAGCTGCAATTTACTAATAATTTGTAGAGTTCCGTAATGACATTTTCTCGAAAGCACCATTATAGAAGTGGCACTGTAAAGCTTTTTAACTTTATCAGAGACACAAATAGTGTCGCAAACTGAAGCTCAGGCCCCAAACTAACACACTACCCACATCACACACAACTTTCAAACAATATGACACAAGACATTATTTATACAATTTGACAAGATACTTCACAAAATACAAAAAATAAAAATCTTCAAAATGAAATCATGACATGAGTCTTTTGAAGTTTGATTTCATAAGTTTAAAACATAAGCCCCGTTCCACTGCACACTGCGGCTAATGGACAGGTGTAGCAGCCCAAACTATTCCCACTTCCTATTTCGACGGCAGGATCAGGCCTTTCTAAAGTTTCACCATTACTGACAAGCATGCAGAATTCAAAGAGGAGCTTAGAGACTCCAGAGGGCGGTTCTGAACAGGGGTCTACTGTATTATGTGGAATGTGCGGGAGATTTGCATCTAGATAAGCGCAGTTAGAAGCCCTCTCCGGTGTGCCGCGATATCCTCTGACACTGAGCTTCCTGTTACCTTCATGATAAGACATTAGAGAGTGCTCAGCCTGGCACAGATAATGTGCAATTAATCTGAACGACTGCCCATAGAAAATGAGATGTGCACATAAGCGTGCATGTCGATCACAGCACTCCAGCTTTTTCAACGCGGTGTTTTTCCGGCAGTCATAATGTAAACTTTGGCAACTTATTGAATCAGTAATCACTCTCTTTCCCTCTCTTTTTAATTGCTATCTTTTCTCTTTCCTTCCAGTACATTAGTCTAACATAAAGGTTCTCACCCTTTTTTGTGCCCAAGACAGGCTGGAAATCCCTGACAAATCATATATTAGGTTCTGAATTGTGAGTCACAAAAACCAGAAAGAAAAATCCACCATAGAGTCCAGCAGGTCTGGATAAAACTGCTCAGCTATTCATGCATTGTTCTCTTTCTGTCAGATAGTGGGTTGAAAAGAGAACAGGGCTATAGGGGATGATGCTGAGTCTGTTGATTTTTGGACACTACTTATTTCTTACTGTTGGAAGCCATGAGTGGCATCAAATTGCAAAGCTTAATACAGAATACACATTGTGAGTCGGTCCTTTTAAATACATATTATATTTCTCTTAAAACCCTGAAATAACCTTTTATTTAAAATATTGCTGAATAAAAGCTTAACCTTTGCCAAGCTCTAACTTCTACCGTCAAATGCAAAATAGTTAATGTAAGTGCACATACTCGAGAGAGAACACGCTTTTACATAATTTAATGCACAATTACAGCTTATTTGATTAATTAAAAAAGTTAGAAATGACTGCCAGTACAAACATTACAGGACAGATTTATGGTGAACAAAAACATAAAAGCAAAATTGTGCATTCAAATTTGCAGGATTTTACATTTATTTTCACACAGAAAATCAACAAAACATAACTGGACCACCAACACTTTCACAGTTTCTCAGTTTAATATACAAAAACAGTGAGTAAAATATAATAGGCAAGGCAAGGCAAGGCAAGTTAATTTATATAGAACATTATCATACACAGGGGTAATTCAATGTGCTAATATAATTGGAGATTTGTTAAAATCTGTTAAAACTCCATTAAAACAATGTTTACGTGACATGTTAAGGAGTAAGCGACATCTTTTAAGCCTTTAAGCCTTCTGGACCTCCTCTCATTCAGCAATAATACTTTCCAGATAATCTGTTGTTAGCTTTCTGCTGACCTGGTCATCCTTTTTTTGCCAATTTTCTCCCCATTTAGTCCAGTCCCACCCACTATTTAGGACTATCTCAATCCAACACTGGGAGGGTGATGACTAGCACACGTATGTACTGAGTTACATTTCCACGTGACTCAGTGGGGCGTCACTTGACTCAGTGGAAACGTGTGCTAGTCGTCACCCTCCCAGTGTTGGTAGCATCATGTGACTGGGCAGTCCTGGATAGTGGGTGGAAATGGGAAGAATTGGGAAGAAAACTGGGGAAAATGTGACAGGAAAAAAAATACTTAGGCCTACTTCTATTTCATTCATTCATTCATTTTCTATAACCACTTAATCCGTACTAGGGTTGCGGGTACCTGTAGCCTATCCCAGGGTCTAAGGGTGTGAGGCAGTGACTTACCCTGGGCCAATCACTCACACCTACGGTCAATTTAGAATCCTCAATTCACTTGATGCGCATGTCTTTGGACTGTGGGAGAAACCGGAGACCCTAGAGGAAACCTCCACCACAAGGAGAACATGCAAACTCCACACACACAAGGCCAGGACCTGGATTTGAACCCCCAATCCTGGAGCCTTACTTCTATTTGTTTGTTAAATTCTCATCTAGTTACCACGGTCTAGTGAAGGTTTTTGGCAAACTGTGCCCTGCATTCTATCCGAGAAGGACTGGCAATAACTTGCTAGTTAGCACATTGTCCTTCACACTAATTAATTTCTAAGCACAGTACCACCATTGGCTGTCATTATAAAGATACAGGCCCAGTTGGGAGGCCATTATGAGGAGAACCTGAAAAATGGCAAACATGGTGTGAGACTGTGAGATTGTGTGAATCTCACAGATAACATGTAAGAGTTGGCAGGCTTGCTACTAAAAGTTTTAGCATTTATTTACTGTGTATGTCCATTTACTCTACAATTCCTACACATCTTTCTGTGTGATGTCTAAGGTACAAGGCTTAATGTGGCTGTCCATCAGCTTACCTTCAACACTTGCTTGTTTAACTTAAGTAGTTAAATTAGCGAACTATCAGGTACTCACAATCCAAGGCAAAAAGAGCAGTTCTAAGTGTATTAAAGAGTTATTATGCTCGTAAATAAAAGAGCACATTACCCATTTAGCTAAGGTCAGTTTGCCAGGCATCTAATTACTCCTCTGCATGCTTAATTGGGTTGTAAGTGGAACTGTAAAAAGTGGAGGTTTCCACAGATTTTGGGAGCTCATTACAATACTGCTACTCTTGTTGCTTTTGCAAATGAACAGAGATGAGCAAGCTGGTTCTTCATGTGTACTCCCATTGTGTCCGTATGTCTCCATTGTCTCCAACATAATTGCGCACATTTCCAGAACTGGTCATTAGTCTGAACGCAACACATCCAATGCCTGAAATGCAGTATTAGACGACTATGCCATAATTCTGCTTTGACTGCCTTTCAGAATTTAATCTTTCCAGTATTAGCTAGTGTTTTTTCTTATCACCTCAAATGTTTTACTGTATGTTCTACATATTTTATACTTTTAATACTCTTTATAGTTCATATGTAATACACGAGTTGTTGTACTGTGCTCCTTTCCATTACTAAGCACAAAAATAAGACACATTTTCAAAGCGTGTTCCCAATAAAGCAAAGGTTATACTGATCAGCATGAGAAAACGTCACAGTTTGACCACATCTGTAGACACTGCACACTGCAGGGAAAATAATATAACAAACACTAGATATTTACTTAATATTTATTTGATTCACAGAGCTCTAAAGCTGCAGTCTCAAGGCTTTTGAGCAATGATTACTTTTATGGGAGCAGCTAGAGCTGACTAATTCAGCTCGGTTTTTCATGTGATGTATCGTATGAGGCATGCATTTGAATTTAAAACGTACAAATCTTGATACTAGGGTTGGGTAATATGATGATACTTACCATCAATGTGATAATGTCACAAAATTCTGAACATTGTGTAATCAGTATTTACATCAGTACTTACAGAACACTGCCCAACTGTTCCATTACAAACAGAGCTTTAGTCATGTTTAACAGGATGTAGTTTAGTGCAGCATGTGACATGTTGAATAAAAAGCACATGTTCTCAGATTTTTTAAAAATATTTTAACCACTGGTTCTTTTTTGTCATCACTCATCAGCTTCAGTAAAAATAAATATAACATATCGTATCAAAATTGTGACATACCATGTGTGGTTAAACTTTCTACAGGTATATACCACCCACCTTTACTGCATACTTTTATAGGACAGGGAATATCATGACAAATGACAGTGAGAACAGTATTTATTATTAATTTGAACCCACATATGTGAGTCAGAGTCATTCATAATCTGATTGTAACCACAGGCTACAGCAGGGACGACCTAAAGCCAGAACAGGCACTGGCCATTAGGACTATGTTCAATTGATCAAAGAAGATCAATAAGAGCTTTATACTGTGCTTGTTTTGAGATAAAAAAAAACACTTGGTTTTATATCATGTGCTTGTGTGTTTTATAAATTGGCTTTGATTTACTAGGTCGGGCAGGTCTTTCTCCATTAGCTGACTAAACTGCTGCTTCTGCTGGTCTTCATATAACTCTCAGCTGCTTTTGCTTGCAGTAGTGTAGTTCTTATGATAGTTACATACACTTTAAAGCCACAGTACTTATTCATTCATGCTTTCACTTCATAATCTGTTAATTAATTAAAAAAAGTCTTCTAACAGTATTCTAAACATACACTATTATTGTCACATCTGCATTTAGTGCCTTATGTAAACCCTTTTATTCAAGATAACAGCACTGAAAACCTGATGTTCTAGGAGAAAACGAAAGAAAAAAACAAGACCAAAGAGGTGAGAACTGTGTCTGTTTATTGACATTCAGGGAGACTTTGGCAAGCAGGAAATAAGAGCAGCTTCAGAAACATGAGAGCTTTAAGGGGAGTATCCAGCACATTCATAGACAACATGGATGATGTCAGTTTATAACACAACTACACTACCTGTCAAAAGTTTGGTAACACCTTCTCATTCAATGTTTTTTCTTTGCTTTTATTATTGTCTACAGTGTGGATCAATATTGGGAAAAAAACCCCGAAATGATGAAGGAACACATGGAATGATGCAGTAAACAAAAAAAGAGTTAAACAAACCAGAATATGTTTTGTAATAAGGTATTAATGGACTGTTGTTTCTTTTTACTTAGTTAAGTGGTTCTTGCCATAATGTGGAGTAGAATCGTAGTGGAACAGGATCACTAACTGTGGACCAACCCGAGCATCACAACTGATGATCCCAAACACATTAAGAAGGCAAGAAATTCCACTAATGAACTCTTGACGAAGAACACCTGTTAATTAAATACCATTCCAGGTCGATTCCTCATTAATCTGATTGAAAAAATGCCAAGTGTGTGCAAAGCTGTCATCAGAGCACTTGGTGATGTTTTCAATATTAATCTACAATGTATTAATCTACAATAAAAACAAAGGAAAAGGTGTGTCCAAACTTTGACTGGTAGTGTATGTTATAGATATTTAGCTCTATTTCCATTACTAGCATAGCTGTGTGTTTTACAAAACTTACATGAGGCACAGTTTCACAAGATAACAAACAGTCTAAATGTGGGCAGTACATAACTGTTTGAAAGAGGACAATGATCTAATGAGCATCTGCCAGGCCAGGGTTTTAACAGTCTGTGAGCTAGCCAGCTTTCATTGGCCATACTTGGTTAAACTAGACTTACAATAAATGTGGGTGCATAGCCGTTACGTTTTTTACCGCTTTCTACCAGCTGCATGCCACCAGAAGAATGTACATAAAACACTCCTGCTACAATTCTACCCAGTGAATTTGCAACAGGCTTTGCAAAGACATTAGTGTCACAGAAGTGCTCTCACTGGACTTGCCATGTCCCTTCTGGTTTAGGGTCAAATTGAAATCAAAATGACCTTGTTTAGTTTAACCTTGTTAGTTCTCTGACCATATATATCAAACAGGGATGCATTTAAACTCAAAAACATCCTCTGATTTTTGACAACATCAGTGTGCGCCAGGACAAGAAGAAAATAATAACAGTTGGTTTCACTTTCCCCGCCCACCACACCACTGGGTCAAGGACCCTCCCTGATACCTCACTACATTCAGAAATGTATGACTTTACAAAATAGGACCATAAGTCAAATTGGACCATAAGTCAATATTAAGTACAATATCTTGGGGTTAACAAAAACAGCGCATCAGTTCTGTCACTAGCTTTAACTCCTTGAAGGGGATGTGTTATCTATTCTTAGAAATATACTGGACTCAGTATCAGCTAATGCTCAATATTATAGAACGAGGAGCAGAGTGAGGGCACAAAAATTGCATTAGGCCATTCCTAGTTAGCGGTTTACCCAAAGGCTACAACTCTGAAACAGCAAACTGAAGTGCAGTGTTCGATGCAACAACACTTAAATCGAGACATTAATAAACTTGGCCAAGGGCTCTGATCATAGCAAGCACAGCAACTCAAAACAGACAATCACACACATGCACACAGTGTCTCATTCCATTGTGACTGTCATTTTGCTCCTGTTCTGTTTACCTGACACGCACAAGGATGTTAATTTGAGGGCTATGAGGCAGCTTTTGTCAAAAAAAGCTAAATCCAATCAACGTGAAATACGAGTGGGATGACATATGCTAATTAACCTACTTAACCTGGACAACACTCTGCACAGCAAGGACTTGTATTTTTTTGCCTTTTACTTAATTCAGTCAGTCTCTGAATATCCACGCACATCCATCCATTATGTTCCCAGAAAGATTAACTGATATTTAAAAGGAGCAGTCATTTAAAATGAAGCTATTTGGGAAGAAGTACTGTAGTCTTATTTGAATTTTGATGCAGTGCTGCTCCGGTGGTTTGGTTGAGTCATAAAGCACATCTTCAGCACAAAGCAGAATTTGCATAGACAGAACCAAAGGCCTGTTGTGGCAAGCCATGCAAACTCCAACCTGAATTTAATGAGGTCAAACGCAGAAAAAGGGAACTTTAACAGTTCCTAAAGAGATGCTGGGAGATGTATGAGGCAAGGCAGGGAATCATAAGGGAATTGGAGTTAATGTAGACATTGCTGATTGCTGATTTTATATATAAAAGGAAAATGAATATATGACTAATAGTATATAACTGTGTTTTATAGATTAAATGAATGAGTATGATGTACTGTTATCTATTAAAACGGACAAAAGCATAGACAAATTTCAGGCTGCCAGTGGCTGCTATGATTGTTTTTAGCTATGGAGTGTTCTTTTATCCATCCAGTAGTGGACAAGATTCAGTATGGGCTCTTTAACTTGACTGCAGGTACATAGCCCCACATGCAGCAATTTATGATGCATTGTGTGTTTTGACACCTTTCTATCTCAGTCAGTTTGAACTTCTTCAGAAATTTCTTTGGGATCAGAACAGGCAGCCTTCAGTGCACCAGTGAGCCTTCGGTGACAGTGACACTGTTATTAAATCACCACTTGTCTTCCTTGGAACACTTTTGATAGGCACTAACCACTGAGATACTCTGACCCAACTGTCCAGCCATCACAATTTGGCCCTTGTAAAAGTCACTCAGATGCTTACACTTACCCATTTGTCCTGCTCACCTGGTTTTAATGTTGCCAGCGTGCATGGCTGTGACTAAAAAAGTTTAAGGTTCCAGATTAAGTGGCAAAACCGCACTGCTTTGGGAATGTCATAATTCCCCTATGGTATCACCTTAACACCATGCTACCTTGAGCATTGGGCACCATTTGGCAAACAATTGTGTACAACGTATGACCATTTTCTTTTTTTTGCTGGGTCTTCTTCACATAATGATCCTTAGCTCTTGTTTTAAATTAAGATACATATTTACAAAACTGAATACAAACATTCTTTGTTGGGTGGATGATCATCAAACTTGCCACTCATATTCTGTCCGTGACTGACCTCAGTCTGGTAGTGAGAGGAGCACAACATGCTTATCATCTGAAATTGCCCTTGTTTGTTTGTAGCTATATTGCAGAACTGAAAAACTCCAGACAAACTATGTCGTACGGTGTGGGGAAAATTTTGTCATTGCAAATTAGAACTATTCTTTTAGATCACTGCTGCAGCAAAAATGACATTTACACATGGAAGTTTTTTTAAATTTCTATCCAAGTTAGTCATATCGTGAATTCTGTGTCAGCTTTGGACAAGTTTTGGATATGTATTAATGGAAAAGACTGGAGTGACTATTGACTTCCAGTGTTTGGTAGGAATATTAGTCTCCCGGCTCCAGTTCCAAACTAAAGAAGCAAACTTTGGACACCAAACATGTCTTGGCTGATCTACTACATATGGGATAAGTTGAAAACTTTTCCCAAACTACCATTTTAACTAGTGAATTTTAAAACAGAACCCTTCATGTGCTCTTCAGATCACGCGGTCAGTGCCCCTCAGGGCTTCTAAGATACTCATAGTTGAGCTGTGACTCATCTCCTGACACTGTTCAAAACTATGTTTAGCTGAGGTCGCTGATTTTTATAAATGGATTAGGGCGCGTTTATGGATATTGTTAGTCATTTGGCATGTCTGCCTCTCTGGCCATCCGACACTGAATGCCTCTAGCAGTGCTGCCTGCTGTATCCAGTCACGACTCAGCGGAATGTGGCTCTTACTGTTTCAGTAAACTGCCCCTTGGCATAAGTGATACAGGGCAGCTTTTGTCTATCAAAAATGGCCCAACAGAATCACAGAAAGTGATGTGCTTTTTGGCATCCCTCTGTTTGGCTACTGAACTGGGGCTGGAATATTAGCTTCTCATATTCAGTCTTTGACTGCGTTCACTTTATATGTGGCACAGGTCCGTTCTTGCTCTTAATGGGCTTCATCAACATGAAAAGCACATCAACCCTCAGACTATGACACTTACACATAGGAGTGTAATGAGTTCCAAAATCGTTTTAGTTCAGATAAAACAGACTCTGTTTCATCTGTTCTGCTTCCAGCCCCGACTCCTCCAGTGTACCCTGTCACTGGCCAACGAGGAAAAAATAACACATTTAGTTCAGGAAAAATGATCTGTTTTACTCCAGGCTGTTCTAACTGTGGGTGTGCTTTCCCTCTAACAACATTCATCACCTATCAAATGAAAGCAATTGTTTCTTGTTTATTTTTGTAGGATTAATCTAGGCAAGGGGAAAGGATGTAGCTGTGTAAACCACTATGTTGAACATTTTTATCACTGCTGAGGAGAACTTTCGAGAACAAAACTGGGGATGCAGTAAAAATTTCCTGGCAAGCACAGCCGAGGAGAGCTTTGGGTTTTGTCAACACGTTCCGGTCTAAATATTATTTGCATGGATATTTGTTTCAATATTTAGCAAAGAGGTCTGTTACAGCACTCTAGGGAAGTAGCAAAGGATGCTTGCATGGATGTAGAAGTTATATCTTTGACACACTCTCTAAAGGTCACTTTTGAACCGTGAAGCTTTACACCACAGCTTACCTTGGGCGTTTTGGAGTATTTCCCTGTTCTAGCGTCCTTGATAGAAGAAATGTCCAGAAGGTCTGTCTCCTGCAATTAAAAAAGAAAGAATACGATCATTATCAACACAGACCATTTTCAAACAAATGTTGTTTGGGCCAGTTTGAATGACTTCACAGCAAGAGCAAATCTGAAATCAATACACATCATATCATTGCTGTCAAGTGTAGAGGGCAGTCTGGGGTTCAGTATAGTGCCTAGGCAAGTACGCCACACTATAATGGTCCTTGGGCAAGACACTTAACACTACATTTACCTACATCTGGCAAGATTAAAATGGGGAGAAAATTAGGTAAACCCCACAAACAGAATATGATTTGCTGAAAAGTTGGTATTACAAAATGTCTATTGGCAAATTGACCATTAAAATACAATTTGAAGTGTAGCTGGCATTTTTTAACAGTGTAAAAAGTATAATTACAAGGGTTTTCTTGTGACAGCAATTATAAAAAACTGACGTTTTATGTGAATACAAGTAAAGGGATTGTAGAGCAGCTGTCGTGCACGTGGAATTGAGTCGCTAAGGATGTGTATCCATTGGTATAGAGGAAGCTAGCCACAATTCTTTAATAGAGTTAGAGGAATAGGAGAAGCTAATATAACTTCAGTCTGAATATGCTATGACAGGATGACATCTCAAGATGATTTAACTGAAGCCCCGCTCAGACAAGACACTTTATAACCACATCTTAAATACCACAGTGGCTCCAGATGGTGGGCTAGACCACTTTGTAAGTACCTCAAAAGATGTATTATTGATGGGGAGAGACCGAGCGAAAAAGTGCAAGTGAGAGAGAGAAAGAGAGAGAGAGAGAGAGAGAGAGAGAGAGAGAGAGAGAGAGAGAGAGAGAG
>JBBPCX010000160.1:7585544-7613044 GCA_037974365.1 Hydrocynus forskahlii
GCGTGTGTGTGTGTGTGTGTGTGTGTGTGCGTGTGTGTGTGTGTGTGTGTGTGTGTGTGTGTGTGTGTGTGTGTGTGACACGCTGTCTCTCTCGTTACCTTGGACATGTAGGCCGACAACCTTGTAACTGCATAAGCATAAGCTCATAAGCGTCAGTGCTGAACTGCAGAACAGACACAACATTAAAACCTGTGATTCAGCAAGTAAAACTTTAATGCCCTGACATGTTATGAATGGTTCGGCCAATCATGAAAGCTGGACAATGTACGACAATTTCTGTCTCTTTCACTGGACAAAAAGGACTTGACCTAATGAACAACTTCTTCTCATTCACTGTAAAAATGAACTAGTAACGCGCCAGGCCTAAAATACATCTTTAAACTTACTGCTTGAAATTCACTGAACTCATCATTTTACAGCAGCCAGATTTCTTATTTTAAGCTGAAACAACAAATCATTTTTACAGAGTAAGTTTGCACAGCTTCCTTCACTGACTCCCGCATGGTTTGAAAGGCCGGTGAATCCAAATTCATTAAGATGCTTTACCGCAGTCTGAAGTCTGAAAAAGTCATCTGATATCAACGCCGAAGAAAATGTCTCAAATGCATATTCTAATGAATCAAAGTTTCCTCAGATGAAAGGCAACTTGACTTGGAGCTGAGCAATCTGACAACATTCATTAAATGTATACATTTACAAAATTATGCCTCATAATATCACAATATAATATCACAATATTTTCAATGTTTCAAAAGTCTTGCACTCATTCTTAACTTCAGTGTTCAATCTGCTTCTAACTTAACCCCTTAAACTCCAAGGAAACAAATCTGGGCCCACCCTTGGAGTTTAAGGGGTTAAGAATGGGTGTTTTGACTTATCGAAAATATTGTGATATTATATTGTGATATTATGTAGCAAAAATAAATTATATTCTATTTTTGCCACATCACCCATCTTTAACTTCAATATTAAATGGCTCCAGATTTCCATACTTCACTTTCAGCGTCACACATGCAACCTAGAACTAAAACAGTACTAGCATCATACGGAAGCCTGAACTTTCATGCATGTTTAAAGATTAAAAACACATCATACAGTGTCAGAAGCCACATAACTAATCAGCTTTAGATTACTTAACAACTCAGCATGTTCTGAGGCAAATGTGTGATATATAAACATAGCAGCCCACTCTTGTACCCAGGCCAGAAGTTAACCATCAGCTATGAACACTCCAGCAGCCCTCTGCAGCACTGCAAAAAATCCATTTAGATTCATTATCACTGCTATCTATCATCACTGCCGACGCAGATACAGTCTGTAGAGTAGGCGGACTGAGTCAGCAGCAGTCACAATCACAGTAGTAGTAAAATTATAATTAACTGCCTTATCAAGGTCAGTGTGTGTCTATTTAAAACCTCGTTCTCGTTACGCATAGATGCAGTAACCACAACACACGGTGGAAGTCTCAAGGACAAACACCATCCTGAGACAAGGCATTGCAGCCCTTCTTCCAAAGCCCTGCTCCTTGCTGGTAATAAAGCATTTAATCTCTGTTGAGTTTAGAATCTACAGTTGCTATCTTTATTTGCTATAACATTTCAATATTTAGTTTATGCCAATAAGGTTAAGTCTGAATATCTGAATAACTCTTTCAACAAGTAAGAGAAATATATATTTTTTTTAAATCCCTTTTGTCATTTCATCAAATGTATATCATATGTTTCACATCACAGCTTATACAAATAACAAAATTAAGTTTGATTAAGAAATAAATCAACAAAATGTAAGAACATTTTTGAGTCAAATGCGCGCAGAGGAAACTGGAGGAGTCTGAATAGTGGAGATGGGGAACTCAGCGTTTGAAACTGGTTCGATGCAAGAGGGGGCAGACATGCACCTCTCAGTGTTGGGGTCTATATTGGTCCTGCGAGACATGACACACGACCCTGCTCCTCACCCTTTACAGGTCCAAAATAAACCTTGTCAAACAAAGTATCATGTGCTCTGGGCACATCTCCAGACCATGCTTAGAATGAGAGAGAGGACTTCTACCATTGCATTGTACTGTTCGCACAAATGAAGCAGGAGAACCAAACTGTAGGTCCATCTTCATGGCCAAATACAATTGACTGTGATGCAAGTACACTTGAGGAAGCTTCAGTTTGTTCTGCTTGTGGACGATGGGTGTAAATGTTTGTGTTCTCTGCTGACATATTTACGGCCAGAGAAGGATTATTCTCAGTGGCTGATGTGACATCCTCCATCTGTCCCATCAGTAAATCAATGAGCTCATCTAACAGTCATAGCATCAACCAAACAATGATGGTACTCGGAACACAGATGACACAGTGGGTGCAGAGAGATCTTCTGAAGAACACTATTGACAGCACACACTGCTCGTTCCCTGGCAATGTGCTCAAATGCACAAGCCAAAAGAGTCAACATGATCTCAGTGCTTACAATGAGCTGGGCATAGGAGTAAATAAAGTACTTCTGAAGATGACAGCCCGGGATATCGCTACCCCTAGCTTTGTGTTCATAGCTGGAGTGATATCGTAGCATAGAACAACCCTCAGATCTCAGGAGAAACCAGAGGAAAACACTGAATCACAGCCTTAAGCTTCAGAAGACTTGCCAGTGCAGTCTCTCTGAAACAGTCATCCGTGTTAGAGCTCTTTCTTATTTCAGCTGCACAAGTAGGAGTCATAAAGCTGTGCCTGGTCATCTGTGGATTCACTGTGACAGATAAGAGGTTGGCGTCAATGCCTCTATTGCTCCCTCAGTGCAGGGGCAACCTGGACTCTGAGAAATGCAGCAGAGTGAATTGGTGGGTCCTCCTGATAACAGTCTATCAGCTCTGGCCACACAATGCTGCATTGTGGACCATAAGATAACCAGCAAAACAGCACTCTCTGAGGCCACATCAGTCTGAGCCATTGCTTTCTTTCAATGGCTAAAGGTCCCATGGCTGGAGCACTGATTTGTGGAGTGCAAGCACACAGCTGAGGCACAAAGCCATCAGTCAAGCGGCCACACAGTAGCCATTCTCATGACAAACCTATTCGAATGAAAGATGCCTCCAGGTGCCCCTGGCCTTTGTTTGAGGGACAAATATGACACCTTAACTCCAACGGTCAATGCTACAAATTCTCAAGAGGTGAGAGTGTTCTAGAAGTTGCCCCACGTCTCATAGAAAGCATGTCCTTGTCACTTACATCCATTTGCTCTGCTTGCTGCTCTTCCTTGGGGACAGGTACTTCATTTTGTAGACCAATCTTCCAGCTTAAGCTTGATGCCTAGGAGAGACATCCCCTTTTACATTCCCTTACCAAGAGAGATTAGTCTTTCTTTTCCCTTAGGTCGCAGCTTGTCCTCTTAACGCTACATTTTTTAAATCTGTCTGAATGATCTACATGACATCAGAGCATGCTTTAGGTGCCCATTTAAGCATTTCACAGCTGCAGACACCCAGACAAAGGTACTTCATTTTGCTGGAGAAGTTGTAGAAATTGTAACCCCATTCTCCTTTGGGCAAGCTAATCCGTGCAACAGGTTTTGCAAAAAATGAAAAAGCAGCTAATGATATTACTGTTCAGAAGATGTAGCTCAAAGCGCTCAATGATCAAACGTACACCAATTACAAATATTGTGCCCACGTCGACAAAAGTATTTGACCGTCCCACACCTTTCAGTTGTTCAACCAGAAAAACTATTTTGGCCTCAGCCCTACTGTATAGCTATGAAATAGGATCCAGGGGTCTTTTGAAACTAGGACAATAGCAAGAAGCTAGAAAGTAATTTCCATGCCTGTACAGGTTTTCAGAGTTCCATGGCCAGATTCAAAGCATTTCAGAAAGTCATCTGTATAAAATCCCTTTGAAGCTCCTGTGAAAAGTTCACAGATAAAAAGGAGAGAATGAAGTGTGCTCCTGGGTAGAAAGAAAATGACTGTGGATTCTCACAGCCAACCAGATGAAACCACAGGTAAAGATACACAAGAATAAGACTCTAAAGAAGCTCTGCAGAGTGAATAGTTAAAAGATATTACAATAGCAGTTGTGCAGTCATTGTGGTGTAATCAACTGGTATTCAATCCTTAGAGATATTTTGGGTATTTGTAAGATTCTTCATCGCACCATAAGATTATTCATCTACAGCAACTGATGTGGTCCACAAAGTAATGGGCCATGGTGGGCCAAGAAAGATGCATCGGATGTACTATAATATGGCACACTGCCATCAAACCATTTTTCAGAATTAATATCATAAAATCAGCAACTTCTCCACTTCTCCATCCATCAGCAACCTATTTGCTAACAGATTTTGTGCTTGCTGTCTCTCTCTCTCTCTCTCTCTCTCTCTCTCTCTCTCTCTCTCGAGGAACAGTGACACGGGGGAGCCGGTATTTTAAGTATGGCGGACTCCTGTGCCTCGCCTTGCCTCAAAGCACTAAATTTGATACTTTCTTATCATTTTACCAAATTGAATTGACTGAACACAGGGAAAAGGATGAGTGACCTACATCTCTGACACACTTAAAAGTGAAGGCAGAAATGGAGCATGGGAGAGGGGAATCCAGGCAACAGCCAGCACACACTGTTCACCTAAACTTCAACCACAAGAGAAAGAAACAGGCAAGAACATGAACATGCTGGGAAAATGAGAGGTTAACAATTTTTGCATGCGGGGAAAAAACAAACAAACCCCCCCAAAAGACACTTCACTCAACTATGCAGGTTGGTTGCAAGTGAAAGTGTGGGAATACAAATGCCTGGTAAGGCTTATGTGTTTTCAGAGAGGGCAATAAATCTATTGCTTTATGGTGTGTGGATATAAATGAACACAATGCGAGTTAATCTAACAGAGTGGCATCCTGCCCTAAGCCACATATACAAATGAAATGCACTGTACTGTCTTGTGAGATCTTATTTATCTTTATTATATGCAACACCTCTGCAATGGTGAACAAAATGCTGTCAAATGTATTCTATCTCATATGTAATTGAAACAGTTTAAACCAACAACATGGTGGATTTGAGTATATGTGAGTTAACAATATTGGAGAGTTAACTAAAATGAGGTCTGGAGTGGGAATTTAAACTTCATTTATTTATAAACTGTTTAGTACTTCTGTTAAATATCTTATATACTGCCCAAACACACCTTAGCTGCCTTCCACATGTTTTTATGTACATTTGAAACGGCTAAAAAGTTCAGTGCTTATGATGCATTCAAAAACTGGAGTTCTCACATTTAGAGAGGAAACAGGACTGTACATAACTGTACAAGACCTGAAAGACTACTAAAAATGCCCCCAATGGTACATAGCATTTTAAAAAAATCTGTTTTTCCCTCCATACTCAACATTTTGGATCTGGAAGGGTGCGTAGCCATTCAAGAAACCCTTAGAGAAGAAGAAGATTTGCACTAGAACCCTGAAACTGAACAGGGTTTTATGGACTACTAAGTGTAAGTTGGACAGTGAAAAGCAGAAAAAAACCATTAGAGACTTATATATATATAATACATATATATGTTTAAACATATTAACATATATGTATTATATATATATATATATATATTTGTTTTTTTACAAAAGCAATAGCTTATATTTACTGGCCATTTGACTGGAAATGAAAGAAATTTGAACAGTCCTCTTTCTGCACAGTACTACATACACTGAATAGCATAGGACAATGAAAGTTATAACAATGAACATGAGTGTTAAAGCGAAGAGTGAGTGGGCAGCCAGGCCAAATCTGCAGTGACGCTAATTGCCATGGCAACATGGAGTGGTGTGTGTGAGGTTAAAGTGTGTGTCAGCAGTGGCTAAGTGACGAGACAACTCCGTAAGAGCACATGCAAGTCGTACGCTGTTACGCCAACAAGGAGAGAAGACCCAAACACACACTGACAGCAACTTCCTGCTATTACATGCAGCTGCTTCTCCAGAGAGAAGGAAAGCAGGCCTTTTATTCTGAGACCTAAGAGCTGTTTTATACTGCAAACTTCACACAGATCTAACACAGAGTCTGTAATGACATAGATGAGTAGATCTATACAGATCAACAGAAAAGCACATGACAGTAAATATAATAAAGCAACAATCTGACACGCTGCATAGGCTGCAGTCTTGTGTATATCAATGCACATTCTTCTAAACATACATTGGCAGTCAAAAGAATGAACCAGGTGTTATTTCTGAACCAGAAAAAACATGAAAAATCGAATACATAATAGGGAAATATAACTAAGTATGTCTGATTGGCAGACAAAGCAGGGTCAGCTCAGGAAAAGTGAGACTGGGACGAGTAAACTTAATGCTCCATTGCTCTTTGAGGGACAGGAGGCAATCAAATGTAACAGTTTGAATGCTTGTGTTTGTCATTCAGCATTTGTTTTCACAGGCCTGTCATCATTCATGAGAGCATGGTCATAATTTGAAACTGCTCTTACTGACCCAGACATGTGCCCTATTTATCAGCTGTGGAATTTGAATAGAACAAACTTCTCTTACATTTTTCTAAAAGATTATTAGTTATCCATTGAAAAAGAACATGTTGTGACATAAACTATATTTAATTTTTTGATGAAGAGGGCTGGACTGCCTGACTATTGCTGATTATTCCAGATAAAATGGGACACAGATTTCAGGTAAAGCATTTGTGTAAATTATGCTAATATATTTTCACTACTATGACATGCAGCGGTTATCAAGATATTTAGGCCAGGCCTAATAATAGCCTTTGTATAAGGAGCTAGTAGTGGTGAACAACCTTTTTGTTCAGTGAAATGGAGGGGCCGGCATTTATTGATACCTAACAAAAGAATCCTTTTTAGTTCTGTAAGCTCCGTATTGATAGGCTGTTGTGAGGCATTGTGTTGCGTTCAAAGCTAGCTGCGCAAAAATAAATGAACGCATTAAGGACAGAATGAAAGGAGAATTAAATGAAAAAAATGTCATTTCCATGACATTGGTTTCCGGGCATTTTGTTACATATTGGTTGGATATTTCTTTACTATTAGGTTTCTTTTTATATAGTCTCCAGTGAGACAATTTCTCCATTGGATTTAAACTGTGTTGACAAGCATCATCACCCAAATTCCCCCCTTTTTATATTTAATTATTTAATGGTAAGGGAAAAATGTTTATTTTTGTCACACATTTATTTTTATCTACTATTCACATGTTTTCAAACAAAGCTGAAAAATCTGAGATTATTTTCCTCATGTAACAAACTACCACTTCTGACAAGGAACAAAAACAGTAAGAATATGTTCCTCGCTGAACATGAGCAAATGAAAAAAACACCAGTGACTAAAACACCAGTGACTACACATCTGACTAATTTTGTTTGTCTGACAGAGTGGTCTGTAATCTGCAGGCCCACAGAGATGAATTAAAATCCAGCAGAAGCTAGCAGTGCTGTTCCATCCACTACCTTCTCCAACAAAGGGAAATAATGCTCTGAATCCATCATTAGCACTGAACTTCTGAGAAAGTGTAGCCTGAAACTAAACCCTCTGCTGCAGTCATTATCAAAACAAAAGTCCCTCTCCAGTAGCGCTGTCCCCCAGGGGCAATCAAGGACACACAGCGGAGACACACAATGCATTGTTTTTCTCCCTTACTGAGGTACAATCGGACTTAGGCTGCTGGGCTGAAAAGAGAAAGGCTCCTGATCTTCCATGATTCTGAAAGTAAATGAGGATATGCAAGGGGGAATTTGGCACAGACAATGTTGCCATTGTCATCTCTCCGACTGCTGCAGCCGACGCTTCTCTGCCAGCGCAGTCACAGAGAGTCAAACATACTATTAAAAGACATTTAATTAATAGTTTGAAAAATCGAATTTAAACAAATATCCTATGACAATGTCATCATTTACCAAGATACTTTTGGGGTCCGAAGTGTGTTTTTTTGTATTTTGGCTGACCTGAGACATCCACTACTTGTTAGCTATATTTGTCTCATATACTTTATGAACAAAAGCACTGGGACGCCTGGCCATTACACCAACAGGGACTTGCATTCAAATACATAGACTTTAATATGGAGCTGGTCTCCCCTTTGCAGCTATAAAAGCTTCCATTCTTTTTGGAAGGCTTTCCACAAGATTTTGGAGTGTTTCTATGGGAATTTGTGCCCATTCATTCAGTTCATCCCAAAGGTGTTGGATGTGGTTGAGGTCAGGACTCTGTGTGGGCCAGTCAAGTTCTTCCACACCAAACTCATCCAGCCACGTCTTTATGGAGCTTGCTTTGTCCACTGGGGTACAGTCATGCTGGAAGAGGAAAGGTTCTTCCGCAAACTGTGTCCACAAAGTTGGTGTGATGTCAAAAATGTCTGGGTACATTGAAGCATTAAGATTATGACCTTTTACTGGAAGTAAGGGCCCTATCCCAAACCCTGAAAAACAGATGTGTCCCAGTACTTTTATCTACATATTGGAGCTTCAATGCAATAGCAACTGGAGTGCCGCACAATTATTGTGCAATTTCTTATTGCTGTGCAATTACTTATTGGGTTTAAATCATTATCATTTTATCTTCCTGTGACCTGGCCCATTCATTTATGTACTTTATAATGGACATTTTGTTCACATGAATCTTCCTTAAGTATTTGGAGTTACCCCATCAAGCCCTATAGTATTCTGTAGAGGATAACCTGGGCTTTCCAGTGATGTGTTATTTGCATGCTGGGAACAAGGACTGCAATGGCAAGACAAGCATGAGGTGCACCAAATGCAAAATGTTCCTCTGCATAACCAAAAAGAAAACATGCTTCCAGGACTTCTCACCTAAAACATCCAGAGGATGTTCTATGACTTATAATTCACCGTTGAACTAAAATACATGTTTCGTTGTCCTTGCAAGCAACAAGCAACAGAAGAGTGATACAGAATTGTATTGTTTTGATCAAATTGAATGTGTCCTTGGGTTAATATCACTGTTTTCATTTTCTAAATTCAGTTCTATTTTCACACGGAAATCGTCCTGTTGTCCTCTACAGTGGACATGCTGGGAAATTAAAATAAAAAATATCTAAAAAGACATTTAAATTGTAAGGTGCTTTTTTAGGCCCAAATAGATAGAAAATCACACAAAAAAGAAATTGTAAGACACTTTTTTTCTTCAGGTTCTCAGGAGGATATGCATTATTATCTTATAAGTACGTGCAATAGTCTTATAAGTACAAGCAAATGTAATTTGCAGTGTTCTTACTGGGTACTAAATCATTTAATATTATACAATAACATTATTATTATATGCAATAGTATATAATATGTGCCATATCACTACTTACATCAATATTTCTTATATGCTACTTATCTCTATGATGTGCAATAGCATCCCCTAAACCCCAATTTGCGTTACTAGTAATTTGCTTAGCTGTACGTTACTTATCTATAGTATTTATACCCAGTATTCGTATGTGTAGCATAGTGTATTTCAATTTGAGTATTTTCATGGATTTATTGGGACTTTATATTTTATATTGTCTCTGTGAACTTGTCTCTGTGTCTCTCTGTGTCTTTGCCGTCATAAAATAAGTAATTTCCTCCAGGATAAAGATTTCCGATTCCGATTCTGATTCAAAACTAAACAAGCAAACTTGTGAGCTGTATTAAAGTAAATGTACATAACATACAGCATAGATACAAACGTGTGGAGAGCATCTAATCTAATCTGGATGGATTGTGGTAAAATTTTAAACCATGTTGAGGTTATTTGAAATTTTCATCCTCTGTGAACAGAATGGAGCTGTTACTCACTACCAAAACAAAGAACAGGTCTCCAAACAGCATGACAGTTAATGCCTTCTTCTGTTGGGGATGAGATGCAAATCTGTGTTTTGTTTGTATTTCACACTGAACAGAAAGAATCCATGTCATGCCCAACGTTCAGACCCCCATATATTTGAATCTATTTGAATGTGGCACACACCACAAGATCAAAAAACATGCAGGAAGAAAATAATCCTATGAGACAGACATAGTTCCTCTTTATCCATTGTCAGAGTAGTATATCAAATTAGAACTCACTGGCATCACAATCTTCATGCTCAGCTTGTATAGAAGGAGAGAGGTTCTTTCTGGAGCCACACTTCATGTCATGAAGTAGATGGCCGCACGGGATATGAGTGAGGCAGAGAGAGAGAGAGAGAGAGAGAGAGAGAGAGAGAGAGAGAGAGAGAGAGAGATAAAAACTAATCTGCTTTTTCTAGCAGGAGACATCAGAATGTTGTACATCAAAATTTCATCAAGCCAGGCCTTTGACTCGAGAAAATATATTCATACATTTTTCAACAAACCCTGCAAGAGGCATTAGCAGGGTATTTCTCAGTACCACTGTGCAAAAGTGATGCCCTCTAAAGACCTTCATGGACACAATTTTACACAAAAATTGTTGGCCATCATATACTGTACATGTCTGTAAAATGTACAGTATATTCTAACGAGTTAGATGGCTTTTTTTTTTCAAGATGTTTTACAAGAGTTTAGAGACCCTGTAACCTTGTATCTCAGGGCCATATTGCAAAAAAATCATTCTACATTCTTTAGAAAACATTTAAACCATTTGGCGTTCAGATGTCACTGAACTGGCTTTGCAGAAAAGCCAAAAATATACAAATAAAACCCCCAAAACATTGTGTAAGCTGTTTCTTGTAGTGTCCTGATGAATGGGCGAAGGTGGGCTGAGGAACATGCTGAGGAACAGATGGACTGAATCTGTAACTGGATAATAAGAAATTTGTAAATGGAACTGATCAAATGGACAAAGCATGTGTCCCTGTGGCACGCCAGTGTTGTACTTATTTTGACTAAGTGAATCTCTCAAGAACAACCAGAAAACTCATCTGGAACATCTGCCGTTGTTCACAGCAGACAATGAAAATCTGATTTAAAGGTCAATTTTGCAAATACAATTATCAAAAGGCCTGTATTGCAGCCCCTTAGACTATCGATTACATATTAAACCCCTACAAGTGAAGAGCTTTTATCTGGTTACACCAATGAAATGGATTTACACAATTACATCCACAATTATGAATTTTTGTCACGATACAACCAACGCATGGCAAACTGTAAAGCATGTTTTTGTCTGTAAAATAAAATGTACAAAGCAAATACAAATGCAGTAAAACGTATGCATAAATATTACTTTTCATCAAATTGAAATGATTATAAAACATCTTTTCTGCATACAAATTCATACATGTATTGTTTAAATGGTTAGATTCTGACCCAGTCAATAGAATCTCATAGGGTGAGAAATAATGACAAATTACACGCTTTTGCTATCACCAGCAATTTCTAAGGGTTAAATGAACACTGGAGTGGATTAAGTTAATAAGAGTCCTTCTCCAGGTTTTAGATGCTCTTCTTGGCTACCCTCACTCTCGATTTTACATGCAGGGGAGACTTCCTGGCTTGATGTAAGTGTGTGTAACTCTAACTGATTGCCCACATGCTGGCTAGCTAGGGCAGCGTGTAATTTTAGTCCCATTCAGAGATCCACATGGCACAGAAGCAGCACTCACCTTCCGGCCTCTCACACCGCCTCCTTTTCCTCTTTCTTCATGAATGAAACTCAGCCTCTGTTTTCAATACAAGAGAGAACAGAGGGAGCTGTGCTCCGCGGTGGCCGGTTAACTGATCTGAATATCTAAACAGCCGAGGAAAATCAGGCCCGGCTCTGGCTTTTGATTTCCAAGCAACTTTCAGATCCTAAGCACCCCATGGCCCTTTCGCTGTGTCACACAATAAAGCTTCAGAGGAAGCAAGTCAAGCACGCTTTGTGATTGAAGAGTGCAGACGTCTAATACAAACAAGAGGGTCTGTCTGTACAGATATGGACATGATTTATAATAGAATTATTTATAATCCACTTCCACAGAACTTCCCAGGTGTCTGGTGGAAAAAAAGTGCGTCTTGCATTCTAAACACACTTGCCCGTACCCACCAGAGCCCCACTCAAGCTGGGAGCTGCCAAGCAACAGACTAAGTACCTCACTCCAACATTATTAAAAATAAAGGTGCCGAAAAGGCCTCTCTGGTGATGACACAGAAGACTCACTTTTGGCTCACTAAAGGTCCTTTCAATGAGTGGAATCATCCATGCATTTCTAAAGAACGTTTCTCAAGAAGGTTAAAACGTAGAATAATGTAGAAGTTCGGCATTTTTCTACAACTGAACCATTAAGGAACATTCATTTTTAAAGCTAAAGCTAGAGGAGAGAGTTTTCCCAAAGGGCCACCATCCAGATGACAACAGACTGACGGGTGGGTTAAGAGACGAGATTTGTTTGGAGCATTGTCACAACTGTTTCTTTCCTGCATGAAAGCATTCTTATTTTTCACGTCTTCCAGACACGAAGAAGGAGCAGCTATATTCGGACAACCTTGTTCAATCTCAGTGTCGTTACGGAAACCAGCTGCAGAGGTTCTCTGGGCAGCAGCTGCTCCCAGCATGTCTGTCGTCAAATCAGCCGCCACTCTCCACTGCAGACCATTTAGCCTTTCCCATAGGGCTGCTGGCAGCTCCCGCACCAACAATCAACAGTTCTATTAATGCTGACTGATAATCATAATAATTGGACATGGAGAAAGGTCAGATTTCAGAACGCAATCAAAACAAGCCTCCTATCATTCGCTCGCTGGAGCAATGCAAAGTGAAATTATTTCATTAAATAAATGAACTATGTAGACTTGACAGATTAATAGTTTTTATATATTAAAATCACAATTCACAATTTTTAAATCATTGCAACTGACAAAAATTGCATTAACAGCACCAAATATTTAGCATGAAATAGTTACAGCCTATATTAGTTAGCAACAGTGAATTCTAAAATGGAAAATGAACAGTGTAAGTGACCTGCCAATAGATGAGATCCTTCAACAGCAACCAAACATCCATGTATCCTCATAGAAAACAACGCAACCACAACTGGCATACCAGAAAAACTGAAACTTCAGGGACAAACTAAAAGGCTTAGATTGTTATAGTTTATAGAATGATGCAATTTAAATTTAAATATTTAAAGTATAGGTCAGAACATTTTGGTATATATATATACATACATATAACTACAGCCGCCTGATGCTTGATGCATTACGTAGAAAAAAAGGAACTTTTTCCAGGAGGCAAGACAGTGAGGGGGCGTCCAACATCTGTGCACATCTGGCCACTGCACAAAAAAATGAATATTCCCATTTATTTATTTACCAGAGGTAATGTCTTGGCTGACCTCAGTGTGACTGGCCTATCCCGTTCATTTCCAGTCGAACTTGCAGATTATGTGAAACGAGAACATAACATAGAATGATCTTGCAGAATACCCTCTTAGGTACATGAACATACACATCAAAGACAATTTGATGACAGCTTAAAGCAGAATTCAACTGCTAATCCTGCACCCTGATTCCTGATACAGGATACACTGTACAGTCAACTAACACGCCGCACGACGCTAAACTGCTTTACTGACGCTGCCCCAACTTCTAGACCACTTCTTAGTGTTATGTTTACATAGGCTTTTATAGCTTGAATTGACGTTACTGGCTTTGAATGGATGTCCTTACATTTCTTCTTTACTTTTGTAGAGATTTCTGTGAATTCTGGCATAATGTCAATTTTACAGGCACCTTTTATTAAATTAAACTAGACTGACCATTAACTCCAAGAATTTGTAGAAATTTCAATATTTACATTATTGTAAATATTTACAGTAAAATTACAACCATTTTTGCAGTAATATTCCGAATACAGATCTGCAGTCAAAGTCTATTTCATTCTCTCCCTCTCTCTGTCAGTCTTACTCTTTCTCTTTCTTTCAAATCCCATGCATATTAAGTGGCTGTCCCTGACACTCCGCCCCCTCCCTCCTCCGCTGACGAAAGGTGGGCAGCAGATCCAGCTTGGCACGAAGCGCATTCCACTTTCAGGAGATTGGCCCAAGATTTACATTTTGTCTACTCCAATAATGCACAGCAAGGGGAGGGAGGACCTGTCTGGCTAATCAGATAAAAGTGCAGAGCTGGGCAAGAAAGCCGCCTTTCATCTGCTGGCCGTGGGAAGGAAAGAGGAGGAGGCAGAGCCACTGGCGCTGAGAGAAAGAGGGGAGGCTCATGGACGAATTACAGTGATGTATAAGAGACATTAAATGTCAAGCAGCACTTTCAGACACTTTTCCAGTTCTTCGTCCAACGGCCTGTTCTGATGCTTTAAGGAGAGGCCTCCTCCCTGTAATGATAGGACGGTTACTCATTACACATAGGACTGCTCTTACGGGAAAATATCCCACTTCCTTATGCTTTCTATGCAGAGTCATCAGTGCACTACTGCCACTGCAAAGGCAACTGTATGCAAATGATGGGTATCAACCTGGATTTCAGACTCATGCGAGTATCACTGTCAGTCTTTTCAGTAGCTAACCTGATTAATAAAGCCAAAGCAGTACATAGGCTATTTTACAGCATTTGATTAATGCCAAGGTTAATCAAATGTCATTATGTTGCCCTATACTCCCCTGCAAAGGACACTTTCCACTAATCAGGCAGGAGGTTATTTGAGTGCATGACACCTGTTACCAGCCTACTAGACACTGAAATGCAGTCATGGCTTGCTGGTTTCGATCTTATGCAAATGCCTTAGGCAAATGGCCTTCGATGACAGTGACGCAGAATGAAACCGTTTACTGGTCGCCTCTGCCCACAGTGACCCGGGTCTGCCTGCCTTTCGCACATGAGCACTGAACCGCATGTAACAGTAAACAGTTTGGCGGGCTTACAGTTAGGAATAGCACACAATTAAGAGACACTGTTGGTTTGAGAACTGCCGGCAGAAATTCAGCAACAAGCATTACAAGAAAAGAACAGCATGAACCGAGGGATGAATACACAAATAAATAAATACATACATAAATAAATAACTGATGCATTTATTTCCTTGAGCCATATCACAATGTCCTTTTGTTTTTTGCATTTTTTTTTTCCTGAAAGCACGGACTGTTTCCAGGTGTTGGCTAGGACTACACAATCCTGCAGTTCTTCACTGTCATTTTGGAGCTTTTTTCTTAATCTAGTTGTCACAAAACTTTGACACAGTGTAAGTGACAGATTCAAATAATATACCAGTAATGTCATTACAAAACTAGGAAGATGAAGTTTTGTTTCAACAGTGTCAAATTATTTGTGTTAATAAAAAAAAAAAGTTTAACACTTTTTACAGTACAATCACTTTGCTAAGTCAGCGTACATTCACCTTTCATGAGATTAGAAGGAGTTAGGGACGATGACTAAGCTTATCTGAAATGCTGTTTTAAAGTAGGAACACATGACTGACGTAGTGTGCTTACAGTCATGTATTTAAAAGTATTTTAAATCAAATTCTGATTCTGATTCATACTAGAGTCATTGCACGATCTTAAGGACGAGTGATTGGAACAGTTTAAAGTACGACGCCATTATCTACTTTAAAGTAAAGTCTAATTGGCGAACTTGAAATGTATGAGCTCACAAATGGCTTTCAGTAAAACCTTTCAAAACCATATTCTGCTTTAGGGACATGCGTGCTACTGTTAATAGATGGTTCTTTAAATATATATATATTTAATATATATATGTATATATAATAAAGAAAGCGGCAGACTGTATCATCAAAAGAAATATCTAACATAACAAATGACATGACAATGTAATCCTTCGTATAACTATCTAATTACAATTAAATATTACAATAGTACAACAATGGCTGTAATAACTCTAGAGTCAAAACTGACAGACACTGCTGGTTCAGAACAGCAAAATCGTTGTCTTGTCCATTATAATTTTTATTAACAGTGCTTGGAAGATGTTCCGAGAGGTGGCCAGTGGTTTGGCTCATCTCCTTCATGGCTCAGATTGGGGGAATATAAAACAAGCTTGTAATGGGATCCTGAAACCCCACACAAACAAGTTCAAACATTTAAGACACACACTCACTGCTGTTTACACACTGCTGCGCTGTTTTTAGCTCAGTGCAAAAGAGTAAAATCACGACAGTGGGACACAATGCCTGGACATTAGGCAGTAGCTTTTTTGGTGGTATTTTTACACACTGAAACTTTCAAACAACAGTACACTTCGTTGAGAATCTCATATCATATTAAAAAATGATATATATGTGACTATAGTGAGTATTACAAACATCAGTATTTTATGTGTTAGAAATGTCTGCTTTGTAAGGGGCATTAAATTCTACTGTACGAATTAGTTCGGCCCAGATCAAAAAAGTTCTCCGACACAATGCTTTGAAAGCCTGCATGGCGTGCATTCATTGCATAAACCTCTCCCCCTCGGCCATCCACTTTAGTCTGATAGGAGACACCCACATGCCTATTTCTGATGACAGCGGTTTCCACACAAGATGACAAATGAGAGACCCTCGGAAGAGATCAAGGGACATATCAAAGTTACAGATTTAATGTTTCCAGTTTTTTGATACTGTATGGAAATTGTTACCTTAATAAACAATAAACTGTTTCTGTTTGCAGTGATTTTGCCAAACTCAGCCTCATTTTCCTCCTTTCTGTCTTTGTTTTCCTCTGAGCCATGTGGCCTTTTGTTTGGTTCTCAGCTCCACTTTAGTCCTGCCACCTCAGTCCTGTCAGTGTCTTCACCTGTGTCTCATCCATGTCTCCACCCCTTGCCAGGTGTTTCCTATTCCGACCCATTATATAAGCCTCCGTCTGTGCATTTGTTCTTTGTCTGCTGTGGCCTTGTCTCTTTTTCACCATGTCTCCTGTGACCATTCCCTTCCTAAGATTCCCTGTTATGTTTCTAAGTTTAGTTGTGTATCGTTCCAGTTAAATGTTATGGCATTTTGGTTCTAGTTATTCTCCTTTATGTCTTTGGTTTCCTTTGTAAATAAAATCATGGGAATGTCGGTTTCTGGTCCTCCTTACAGACTGTCACAGATCTTGTCATGTTAGTAAGACTTTATTCTTATTGTTATCCAGTTTTGTCATTTTAGAATCATTAATATCTGAATTTTAAAAATGGACTGTTAATAGTTGGAATTTTAATAGTTGATCATGTTAGACAGTGTAGTGTCATGGCTACATTTTATTTTAGCCATGGAGTGTGTCCGGCCTTGAACAGGCCGTGGCTGTTTAAAGCGTGTGACCAGATCCCAGGACAGTGGGGTTGGGGCGTCCAGGCCGGACCCTAGAGAGCTCAGAGCACGAAACACAGCCCTGCTTCTGAGGAATCTCAAGAATGCACAAGCTCGGCAGACCATAGGAGCGCTTTAGGCTCACTCAGTCATGCTACACATGCAAGTAAATATAAACACACGCACTATTGCACAAGCCATCTGGGCAGAAATATACAGACAGATGCCTGAACATCTGTATATAAATCTATCCACGTTTACAAAATCCTTGTGAGTTTCAGTGCCCATGGTTTTGGACTGTGAAGGGTGGAGCGGCACATCAAGCATGTGTGAGCGCCCATCTTTCTGGCACATTAGGATGAAACTGTTTCAGGGTGGATCATAGGTGCCAGACACACACACACACACACACACACACACACACACACACACACACACATTTATATATAGTATAAAAATAGTAAAGTATTTTGTGTTTTAATGAAGAAAAAAGCAAAATAGTCTAAGTTAATGGTACATTGATGATATTGTAATAAAGAACAGTGAACATACAAATTTTCTTAACTTAACCCTAAACTAAACTATACCCTAAATGTAATCTTAGCAACTGAAATGATTTGACTCTAGTTAAAAAAAAGAAACATGTAGCTTTTGTTTAAAAGAACTTCACAAAGTCAGGACAATTTTAGTGGTCCTGACTTTGCAGGCTGCTGTTTTCTCAGGTTTTTAGGATCTTTTTGAACTGAAAACACCCCCTAATACACACACACACACACATACACACACACACACACACACACACAAACACACACATCCATTTTTTTTATGGCAATATTCAGTCTCATGACCTCATGTGTGCAGCAGTCTCATGATCTCACGCTACCATTACTAGGATGATGAAGTAAATTGAATGTTACAGGCATGACGTTGTGTAAAAAGTTCCTCTTGGAATGTGTCAGTTTCTAGGCTTGCCTTCACACACACAAAAAAACAGGTTTTTATTTTCATAGTGACAGTCAGTCCTATAGTAATCACATCGGGTCTTGCTGTGCCCAACAGGGTTTGGAAAAAGTTGTGTTGAGGGTGTTAACGGGACTGTGATTCAATTTTCAGAAAACACATGCATGTCCTCATCTTCCTCCTGTCACAGGATGATGAAGAATGAAGAGCTCGTGCACTTTCAGTTGTCTCAGAGGACAAACCCACTCACTACTCATCACAGCAACAGAACCATTAGCTGCCTCTTCAGGGTACAAGAGTGCGTCTCTCGCTCTCTCTCATTAAGCATATCACTCTTATTCATACGCATGCACACAGCTAATGCCAACTTATACATCCACAGTTACAAAGAAAACACAACCGTGCAGGCCATAGGTAACTGGACACTGACACCAGTTTGCTAACACTAACTGAATTCTACATACAACAAAATTCAAAGAACAAAGAGGTAATAAAAGGTCTAAAGGTGGTTCTGTGTTGTTTGAATTTTGTTGTAGATAATTCATTATAATGATTAATTATTACAATGATATATTATATATATCATTATAATGGTCATAAATAATAGACAAAAGAGAAATCAACATTAGCGGTTTGTTACTCTGTCAATGGTAGAAGAAATAAACTGGTAAACTAATAAACATCCAGGCGGATCATGAAGTGCAGTGGAGCCCAATCCTGGTCCTGGAATCTACCACTCAGGAGACCCAACACAGCTGGTTCTAATATTCAGATTAACTTAAATACCTTCATTACATGGATAAGGTGTGTTAGATTAGGGTTGGAACTAAACTGTGCAGGGTGGTAAAGCCCCAGGATCCAGATTTTACACACTTGATGCAGTAGAGATCCGAACTATAGTTTCAGTCAGAGAGAAAAGCTGATCAGGAGCAAAATCTGAGATGTAGGATGAACTCTCATGGACAGAAGACCTGTAACTGTATGATTACAGAAAAGGACCCAAATGCAGAATAAAAAATGGAAAGTTTTAATGAAGCACAAAGTCCAGAAAACCAGAATGCCAAAATCAAAAAACGTAGCAAAGAGTCCAAAACCGGAAAATCAGTACATAGGCAACCAAAGCTCAGTCCAGAAGGCAAAAAGGCAAAATCCAGAGTCCAGAAACAGGTCAAAGAAACACAAGGGAAGAACACGGTCCAGAATGCAACGGAGAACGCTCAGTAACTAGGTAGGGCTAGTATACTTCGCACTGGTGGATAGTCCTGCAGGCCTATATATAGTCCCAGGACGTCTAGTATTCAGGTGAACAAGATCTCTGCCCTAGGGGCCTGGAGCTATGATCTGCAGAGGGCTGTCTGGGAGCCACTGGCTGGGCCATCACTCCTAATTCTGTCCCAGTCCTTACGGTAACACACTGATTGAGAGAGAAAGGTACAGACAATGCATCCGAAACAAATGATTCTCAAATCAGCATCAGGGATCCTCTGATGGTTCACCTTTTTGCTCTACATCTATGTATTGTGAGCTGGGTTGGAGCTAAAATCTCAGCATTACATTACATTACAACCATTTGGTAGACGCTTTTGTCCAAAGTGGCCAACAACATAAAGGACACATTCAAGTTTCAGGACAGTCTTGAGCTCCCTAAACACTGTCTACAGAATCACTGATCCAAAGAATACCACCTCATCTGTCTAACATTGTGACGTAATTCTGTATGGCTGCCAGCAGAACTGGCTCACGTCTCCATGCTGATGAAGTGACTGCTGATGGCAACAGCAGGATGAAATCTGAAGTATTTACAGAAGCATCATAATGCACTGCAAAAACTGATCTAACCAAGATTGCAATCTTATTTCTATCCTAAAAAGTCTTCTTGATCTTGTTTTGAGAATAATATACTATATAAGCACAGATTTGTAAGATTATTTAGATTGTTTCAAGATATTTTTTTCCTATTTCAAGAAATCTTACCAAGTGTAAATGTCTTACTGCACTGGCAGATAATTTCACTTGTTTCTAGTCTGAGATTTCTTGAAATAGGACAAAATATCTTAAAACAATCTTAATAATCTTACAAATCTGCTCTTATATAGTATATTATTCTCAAAACAAGATAAAGAAGACTTTTTAGGCTAGAAATAAGATTGCAAGTCTTGGTTAGATCAGGAGTTTTTGCAGTGTGGCTATGATCCAGCCAAATGCATCAAACCTCAGTGGATGAAAAACTGCTTAACGCTTCACTTTGCAGCAGAAAATGTCCCAAACCCTGCTGGTAATGCAACTATAGAGATTTTCAATGCCAAGAAGAGAAATATTATTGACTGGTCTTAGCACGCATACATTTCATTTATATACTTATTGAAGACAAGACTAAAGACAATAAAGAATGTCAAAACAAGTAAAAAGTAAAAATGCTGCATTGCAGGCCTGGCAGGACATCAGCAGGGAAGATATCCAGTGTCTGGCGATGTCTGGGCTTGTTAATAGCTGGTTCACCCATTGTCCTTCCTTGGACCACTTTTGGTTGGTACTAACCACTGCATACCAGGAACACCCTTCGAGACTTGCTGTTTTGGAGATGCTCTGAACCAGTTGCACAGCCATCAGTTTGACCATTGTCAAAGTGGCTCAGATCCTTACACTTGCCAACCCATCAACCTCAAGATCTTACTTGGTGCCTGATATATCTCACTCTTTGACAGGTGACACTGTATCACGATAATCAGTGTTATTCACTGTCGATTGCTGTCACTGATAAATATACGCACAGACAAGAAAACCATTTCGATTATTCTTTCTTTCGTGTCTCAGTGTGATGACTCCATGGCTTTATCTTATAGCTGTCAGCAGTACAATCAGCAGTAGATTTGTCCCAGCCCGGCCAGACAGAAATGCCCTTTGCAAGCTTTTGAAAAGGTGAAACATCGTCTAATAAGTAGATAAAGAAGAATCTACCTAAGGATTCACAAGTATTTGAAACCTACATTATTTACATCCTCCTGCTCGCAACAAAAAGTACACTCTTCTGTACAAATAAAACTGTACTATTAAGAATCTTTAATACATCTAAAAGATTTAACTCAGAATTATCTTGAATTAACTAGAAACCAGTGCTAATGAACTAGTGCGCATCTAATGAGTACACAGTGTTTATGTAAAGTTGGGCCAAAGGGTGGATCAATGCAGATTGTATTACAGTATATGTGAACTTATGACATGGATCTGTAACAACATAAGGTGTCAGCATTAGCAAATCTCCTTGTGGTTGAACCAGTTTGTGAGGGACTAAATCTACACGATTATGTGAGAGACAGAAAGAAGATACAGAGAGAGAGAGAGAGAGATTCCACTGGTGCAAATCTCCTTGTGGTTGAATCTCCTTGTTCATTAGCAAATCTCCTTGTGGTTGAATCCTTTAGACTTCGTTTCAGCAACCTGATAAACCAGTGCACCCAGCCGCATTAATGTCTGCATAGAGATGAATAGCACAGGGAATCAAGCTCCGTCATGGGGGATAGCACTGTGGCCCTAAGAACTTACCAGACATATGCTGCAACATGATATGGGCTGAAGAAGAAATGACCACTTTCTTT
The DNA here is from genome assembly GCA_037974365.1 of Hydrocynus forskahlii. Classification (NCBI taxonomy): domain Eukaryota; kingdom Metazoa; phylum Chordata; class Actinopteri; order Characiformes; family Alestidae; genus Hydrocynus; species Hydrocynus forskahlii. Next base: position 7,607,261 of record JBBPCX010000160.1, read on the forward strand.
AGCTCACCATTTGTGTTAAGTGTGCAGAAACATGATCTGGTCAGTATATGTTGGTTTCCTGATTGCTGTCATTGAGTTTCGATTAATTGATTGATACTGTCTTATATCAAAGCCTTTTTTTTTAACCATATGAAGATGGCATCTGCCCTTCACATTGTGTGAATATTTCATGAAGGGTTCTTAAGTATACACAATGGTGTGGTGGTCTGCAGAAACCCATCAGATGTTAAAAAAAGAGTTATTTTGTAAAAAATTACATTAAAAATATTCTGTAGTTTCTAAAACATGATTCATGATTTGTTGAATATTTGATTTTAGCAAATACTGCTAGGTATAGATCTAGCAAATACTGCCGGGTATATGAAATACTACACTCATATTACCACTCATATTATTTTTTTAACCCAGATTCCAGGATGAACTCACTTAAATAACTTAAGTGATGAATGCTATTATTATTTAATGTATATTTTATTAACATTTGTTCAAAAAGAACACGTCTGTTGGAGTTTTCAAACAAAAAAGTCTAAAAAGTCTCAGACCACCAGATATATCATTCTTTAACCTCAAATCCACATGCTTAATGTAACCTCAGGACCTGCTGGTGGACCTGGCACTAAAGAAATTACAAGCACCTACCTTGTTCTGATCAGTCCAGTACAGATAATAGCCCTTGGGGTCGACTCGTAGAGTCACAGGAGTCACAGTGGTGGAGTCCTGTAGACACAGAGAAAGTACAGTTTACAGAGAGTTTACAGGCACTCAGAGACAGACTGGGTGTTTCTGTACAGCTTATTGTATTTTTCAAGGACAAGAGTAAAATGGACCAGTTTGTGAAGGACTAAATCTACACGATTATGTGAGAGACAGAAAGAAGATACAGAGAGTGAGAGAGAGTGTGTGAGAAAGGAGAGGAGAGAAAAAGAGGAGCAGGCAGAAAAAGAGAAAGAGAAAGGAGAGAGGGAAAATGAGTGACAGACAGGGAGAGAGAGAGAGACAGAGAGAAGCTTATGTTCCTGTATAAAAGAAAGCAAATTTGAGTAAAACATGGCACTTGGTGTGACTCCAGTTATAAACTGGGCCACTAAAGAGACGCCAAAGGGATCTTGTGTCACAGCATATTCACACAGTCTTTTCCCCTCCAGGCATCTTTACTTAGCAACTGAAGATATTATTGGTCACGTCAGTTAAAAAACAAAATACTTCTTTTCGGCTGTGTTTTGCGGGATGCAGGGCTGTTTAGTAACAGCTAAATGGTACCAGAGTTACAAAAACAGAGATTAGCTACAGCATGACGCTGCTGTGCTGGCTCCCAAAAGATGCAGAATGACGTCAGCCAGCACTGAGGAGAGCGGCCCGCTGGAACAAAGCAGAGTTGAGATCAGAGAGAGCTTTGAAACAATCAGCTGTTGCTGTTACAAAAGTACTGGATCAAGCATGTTAGCCATAAACAAGTACTCCAGGCTATCTCCGGGTGCCTCATTCACTGCCTCTGGGTGAGACAGCGGGGTTACTTTGAGGCTGGCATAGCATTCCATGGGAAATCTTTCAGGAAAACAGTAACACGCACACTGGCACTTTCACGCAATGAGCCTGTGTAAGGAGGCCAGTCTCAGCCTTCTCCATTTCCTCTGCTGTAACTCAATCTTCCTGCACTTTGAATTCCCTGCATGAAACACACATGACAATGCCCAGTGTAGCTTTCCTGCAAGGGCTCGAGAATTATTCTATTTCAGGTAATACAGCTCACTTGCACACATCCATGCTGAGACAAAAGGGAGGGAGAGATAAAGGAGGAGACTGAGTGAGCGATGAGTTAATTGATCCTTCTGATATGCACAGCGAGAGAATTCAAAGCGGGTGAGCTTTTGCGAAAGAGGTCCAACAGCGGGCGGACAACTAAAAGGGAAATCAATCGCTCTGTCTGAAAAAGGAGCTCTGGCCCTTTGGAAAGGGCTGCTCGTTACTGAGAAGCACATTGAATAGCTAAAGCCCGGGAGACAGTTCTGTCATAGTGCAGCAACTAGTCGCTGTGTGAGAGCCTGAGGCATGGTCTCGGAGATGGCACCGAATGAGGGGATGTTGTAGGCCATTTACCAACAGCCTGTCTCAAGATTTCAGGTTCCATTCTGCATGTCAAGTGGCCTGTGGTTACTTACAGGGCTGAACCTGACTTATTCTGGAGAGTATGCTGAGAAAATTCAGCCAACCAGTTTAAAATCCAATAACATTACAATTACTACAACTGCTGCTTGAAGATATTAATGCAATTCAACAGCAAAGTAAAAGCATATAAGCACCCCTTCTTATTAGTGGATTTGACTGTTGCAGACACACCCACTGCTAACAAGGCATGACCATCTAAGTATGAAGCCATCTCCACAGACAAACACTGAGAGTTGAATAGCTCACAGATCCTTAAGAGCTCAATGACTTTCAGTCTGTCACTGGCATAGAATATCACCAGCAAGGCAGTTTGTCAAATGTCTGCTCAACTGGAGCTGCCCCAGACAACTGTAAGTGTAATTGTTGCTGTTATTGTGCAGTGGAAATGTCTAGAAGCAACAACAGCTCAGCCATGTAGACCACACCAAACAGGACCACTGACAGTTAAGGTAAAAAAATGTCTGTCCTTGGTACCAACACACTCTATAGAAATGAAATTCAAACCCGTTCCCAGTCATTAAATAAAATGAAATGGCTATCCATGCCTGGCCAGCTATAGACAAGTCTAATATTATCATGTACACCATGTTCTCTGAAATACTGAACCAGACTTGAATGGTGTAACGGATGAATCTGGGTTTGGTGGATGCCAGGAATGCACTGCTTTCCTGAATGCACAATGCCAACTGTTTATTGAAAGAGGTATAATGTTCGGGGCCTGTTTTTTCTTGTTTGAGCTGGGCTCCTTAGTTTCAGCGCAGATGTGAGTTTTAGAGGGGAAGTACTGACTGACCTGCGCAAATCCCTGACCCGAACCCTAATTAACACCTTTGGGATGAACTGGAAAGCCAACCAGGAATCAGGGCTTACATCCTACATCCATGCCTCTGAATTCACTAATGCTCTTGTGGCTGAACTGAAGCTCAATTGACTCTGGAGATGGAAAGACTGATCACCTGTTCTCCTGCTGCCTGATATATCTCAGCCTTTGACAGGTGATTGGCTAATGTTCCCTCCATACACCTGATGAAAAGGATCCAGTTTGTGGAATAAAATATATGACTTTTTGCGATTTCGTGCATTTCATGAATCGTGCATTTCATGAATGAGGCAAAAACTTATTCAACACACAAGAATAGGTAATCTAGAGCATGATGAGTATTAGAAGGCAGCAGAGCACGAAAGCTACACTGCCATAAGCTAATCATCAGCGACCTTTAAGGGTAACAAAAGCAGAACAGTACCAGACTAAAAGCAAAATAAATCAAGACCAAAGAAAGGAAATGTATTGTGGTAACTAGCAACTGATGTAGGTATCAGCTAGCAATGCACAAATATAGGATCTGTGGGCTGATAATGACTATCAATAATCAACACTTTGCTGCAACTGGTCACTAAAAATAACAATCAATGTATTCATTTCATGTCTTTGCTTTTTTCAGTCATTATATTACTGTGACGAGTGTATCAATATTTTTGGATTTACATTAACACGTGTCTGTATTCACAAATGAAACATGCTGTGTTAAAGACTGAGAATGTGAACATGTCTAACACATGCTTTATTAGTTAGATCTTAGCTGTTTAATTAGAATTATTTACATAAAATAATTTATTAGAAAGAAATGATTTCAGTCTGGTTCCTTCTGAGAATTGCATGCTCACAAAAAATGAGCAAAGAAAGTCATTGATTTTGGTATTGTGTGCTGTTGGACACATGACCAGGCTGCACTGTATATAATCTGTTAATCATTATTGCAATATCGGCCTCTGCTATACTGATATCACAAAAGACTACAATAAGCAAACGAGCTTCTAACCAATAGCGTTTTTGACAGCATGACCAATCACAGCTCCAGGTGAGACATTGATAAATTGAGGTATTGAGGTATAATCCAACAAAAGTCCAATTATTTTGGTCAATCTTAGGTAAGACCACAGCAGCAACAACACTGATTCACTAAGTTCATAACGGGCCCATATTCTGCATTTTACTTCTTTTTTCCATGATGTTTGTGAGGGTTTAAGTACCTAAAATATTTCATAATTCATCATAATTCATACTTTCCATTCATGCTTTTTATCTTCAGAATGAAACAGGCTGTTTTTGGTATTATGCCTTCAAGACTGATTTGTATAAATCTTCTCTTTTCTAATCTGGCTGCCCATTCACAAGGCAGAACAGGGCTGAACTTCAGAGGAAATCAGACCCGACAGCCATCTTCCATTATTCCAGGTCTGAGGCTCACATGCCCATTGTTGTCACTCTGACTGGTCTGTGGCTACACAGGCCCATACACAGTAAAGTGTGATGTTCTGACACTTTTCTGTCATATCCAGCACAAACGTTTTCAGCAATTTGTGTTACTGTAAGTTTTCTGTGGGATCCGGTCAGATGGGCTAGTTTTCGGTCCCTGCACCCTTCAATGAACCTTAGGTTTACAAGTTGTCCTTCCCACTTTTGGCAGGTACTAACCACTGCATACTGGGATCACTCTAAAAGACCAGCTGTTTTTGAGATGCTCTGACCAGTCATTCAGCCAACAATCTAGCCCCTGTCGAAGTCACTCCAATCCTTACCCTTGCCCATATTTCCTGCTTCAAATACATCAACTTCAAGAACTTTCTGTTCACTTGCTGCCTGATATATCCCATCCCCTGACAGGTGCCACTGTAACAAGATTATAAATATTCACTTCACATGTCAGTGGTTTTAATGCTGTGGCTGATCAGTGTATACTAAAAAATGAGACAATGTCAATAATGAGAAACTCAGAAGATGAGAAAAATGCTCTGTGCAAAATTTTCAATAAGAGACTGGAGTGCTATTGAGACAAAAATAGTTTGATGAATACCTTGAAATGTGTACATAGAGTGATACTCATCCGAGAAACATTAAACTCTAGTAACATCAATGCTAAATTCAAGCCTCGTTTGTTTTGGCGAGTTCTGGCAGTGGCAAAGGATGGAAACATCAGCCTTACTGGTGTTATGGGCGTTCTCAGATAACAAAGACCAACTCTGGTCACAGAAAAATCGAAAATCATGGTCTCATAGTCAATTGACTGCTTCACCCAAAATTCCCTCTGTTGAATGTTGGGCAATACGGGTCAACATTGTACGCAACTCCAACAAATACAGCTATGACAGCAAGGCTGTGGAACTCAGTGGAGCTTGTCTTTTAATCTGTAAAGACTACACCAGCAGCAAGCTGTCAAGACTGTAGCTAGTAAGTGTGAGAAGCAATGACAAGCTGAAAAGCTCTCCATTTCTAAGGCTCCTGGAGGAACGCTGCCGTGCTGCTCAGTCAGAGCACACAAACACAGCTATCTCCCACACCTTACACCATACGTGGGAAAGGAGGCAGAAGAGAAAAACTGATGTGAGAAAGAAAGAGGAAGAAAGGGAGGAAGGAAGGAGTGAACAGGACAAATACGTTCAAACAGGGAGAACTTTGGAAAGGGCTGCTGGATATGAGGCCTGGAGCAGGGCCATAGGAGAGCCCACACCCATACCAGCAGCATACTGGGAAAACAAGGGAAAGAGATGAGGGCCAGGGGCTTGGAACTGGCCAAAACAGCCCTGCCACTCCAGTCCCAGAGGCTGATGGTCAGGGCT
>JBBPCX010000160.1:7622348-7633035 GCA_037974365.1 Hydrocynus forskahlii
TTGGTTTTCAGTTACTCAGGTGTGGCTTCTTTTTGGTTGGAACGAAAACCTGCACCCACAGCGGCCCTTTCTGGACAAGTTTGGGCACCCCTGCTGTAAATCATAGTAGCCATACCTCACATTGCATTTTCACATGGATACACTGGCTAATGGAGTAAACACTAGTGATAATCCACAGGAACAGACTCTTCATTTGGATTAAGGCATATCAAATTCCTCGTTATTCAAACCGTGCACAGACTAAATACGTGGTTAAACCTGTTTTTTACGAAAACTCCTGCATAGGCAGCATGCTTGTCTGTGGGTTTATTAGTGATAGCTCAGAAACTGAATGTTGCCAAATGGATAATAGTTTCTGTTCAAATTATTGGTGTCTCTCCTTGTAGGATTGAAATACAATACAGTTGTTAAAATACATCCTTGGCTGATATGGCAGAAATTTATCTGAACTCATTTACACTTCCACGGGGGGAAAAAAAATTCTACCAATACATCACAGCTGCTTTAATGGTTATGATTATCCTAACACTGGAACATTATGGTCAGAAGAAATGTAAAACCCTTGGTTATTAATGGGGACACCAGGAGATGGTGCTATACAGCTGTGGGTCAGGCACAACCCTCAAATCCAGATTCAGAGCTGAGTTTGAGGTTGTTCTGGGCACGCAGCTAGGACTATAACATTTTATACAGCTATACAAGTTCCCATATGAATGTTGTGAGGGCCTCCTGAGAGAATAAGGCCAAAGCATAGTAGCAGTGTGAGCAGTATTACTACTGCCACTCATGACTGACGTGAGTGTGTGTGTGTGTGTGTGTGTGTTTATGTGTCTGTATATGTGTGTGTATTCAGAGAATATGTTGATCTACTACATCTGTGTGTTTACCAAGAAAACACTTCAGGGGTTCTGTTAATGAAGACTGATGTTTGGGAAGGTTTCAGGTGCAGAGTGGGATATAACTGGCAGTAAGTGCATATGCTGGGAACATCAACCTGCACTGCCAGTTTGGAGAACGTGCAGAGAATACTGATGAACCATGGTCACATCACCTGCTATTAACATTAACATCATGCACACTGCTTCACTCATAAAAATAAAGCTGCCAAAAATGTTCTGCGGAGTGAAATTAAGTAAAACTTCTAACCCCTAGAGGTCTGTGACATAGCCAGGGGTTTCTGATTTCATCTGTTTTGTTTTTTTTAATAAATGATGACACAAGTAGGGACTTGGTGCCATATGTCATTTAAAATAAAGATCCCATCACTCCGAACTAAAGCACTTTTTCTGAGCCAATAGTCTAAAAACTTTGACATGATAATGAAACAACAGAGTTTGCTGAAGTTTTTTAAGTGCTGATGTTATTCCCGATCCACTCAGAGAGCAGTAAATGTATTCTGTGACAATGCTTATCATGATAAAAATAAAAAGACATCCACTTTTTTACTAAGTAATCATTACAGACAATGATTTAAACAGCTACTTATCTGTCAAATCTTTGAAGATAAGGAGTGTGGGGGTCCTTGTAACTTTTTTCTTGCTTGGATGCGTCCATGGCTGAACAAGTTTAAGAACCTCAAAACACCTATTTTAGTTTTTAAAAATTGTGCCGGTAATCAGTTCAAAGTTTTTAAAGTTCAAGCTTTAAAAAAAAAAATCCAATCTTATCCACAAGAGTCTGGTGTGGCTGCAGGTCTTTATTAAAACAAAGCAGGAGCTCAACAAAGCAGGAGCTGATTAAACTGATCAGCTGTGATCCTGCTATTGAACTTTTTCATGAAAACCTGCAGCCACACTGACCTTTTTGCACACTTGACATCCCTGTTCTATACCAACTAAACGTTTTTCTTAGCTTCATACATCCAAGCCTAGGACCAAATGGGAACTTACACATTATGTAAGTACACATAATTTTACATTATGCCAAAGCTTATTGAGAAAGCTCTTATCACTCACACATCCTATTTCCAAAATTAACTGAAAGGTCCTTTAAAGGGCCTTTATGGAATAAAAAGGTTCCTCTGTCAAAAAAATCCTGTCAAATTTAATTAGAGCATTTTTTTTACCACTGATGTTGCAAAGCAGCTTAACAGAATTCACGTTCAAGCCCCTAGTGAGCAAGAAGCAAGGACAAACTCCCTAAAGCTGGAGGGGAAAACCTTGAGAGGAACCAAGACTCAAAGAGACCAGCTAGCATGTGAAAGAATGACACAATGGACATGATTAACAATAAAAAGCCTTGAACAAACTTGATACTTTTGTACACTATATGGATAAAAATACTGGGACACCTGACATTACACCAACAGGGACTTTAATTACATTGCATTCAAATAAATAAACTTTAATAAGGAGTTGATCCCCCTTTGCAGCTATAACATTGTCCACTGTTCTTGGAAGGTTTTCCAAAAGATTTTGGTGTGTTTCTGTGGGAATTTGTGCCCATTCATTCTGTAGAGCATTTATGAGGTCACTGGCTCGCAATCTCTGTTCCAGTTCATCCTAAAGGTGTTGGATGGGGTTGAGGTCAGGGCTTTTCCACACCGAACTCATCCAACCATGTCTTTACGGAGCTTGCTTTGTGCACTGGGGCACAGTAATGCTGGGATAGAAAAGGTTCTTCCCCAGACTGTGTCCACAGCATGGAATTGTTGGAAGCATGGCATTGTCCTAAATGTCTTGGTACGGTGCAGCATCAAGATGGCACTGGAAGCAAGGGACCTAGCCCGAATCTTGAAAAACAGGTGTGTCCCAATACTTTTGTCCACATAGTGTATTTTGAATACCTTTTTAAGCGTGAGGATGCAGGAATTATTTTAGTGAAAAAACTGGCAATGCTTGAGCAATACCAGTCAAAGACAATCAATTCTAGAGGTGATCTGAGCTTAATTAGAATGCATGTCCCGAAAGCCGTCCGTGCAGGAGAGTGTGTTTGTGGAAGGCTAAACCTCAGGCTGACCTGAGGAACACACTTCGCCAATTAGCAGTCTCACTACTGGATCAAGTGCAATTGAAAACAAGACTGCCACACATCACAATGCTCCATTCATGAAAGCAGGGCTGCTGCCTTTTCCCCTCAGTTTTTTTTTTTATGAATGCAACTAGAAGCCCCTCAGTTAGTGCAGGACATGCTTTATGGACTTGAATGGGGGTTGAGAGCTCCAGGGTTTGAAGTTTAGTACTGTCACATCCTGCATAGGTCTCCCACCTTACTTACCCTCTTAGCCAAGTTGTTTTTATTCCTGTAGGTGATAAGGTGCTGCACTCCTAACAGAGTGGCAGGATCTGTGACCTGGCGCAGAGTTAAACTTTCACAGATGGGCCAGAAATGGAAAAAAATCCATAAGCCAGAGTTATAAAGCAATCCATTTTGGTTGAGATGTTATGGCACACTGTCTAGGGTATTACTGTATAAGCTATTTTAAGGGGTATATTCTCTGTCAATAGAAATGCTTTATTAACTGAGTATACTCTGGATACTCTTCATACTTGCGTTACTTCTTAATTGCTCTCGAAACCTCATTCAAATCTGCAACAACTGGAAATTATGAAGGTACATCTAATAGTCATTTCTGTTCTGCATTTAGAAAGAAATCACAGTAAACTTTTTAAGACATGTCAGTATCCCTGCCTTTGCTTTGACCAAGACATATCCAGTTATGTGTGACTAAAATTATTAATTGACTAATGCTTTTTTAAAATAGACTCTACAAACTAGTTAGCACAAACAGTCCAAACATTGCTGTCTCTAAATTAAGTCTTTATGAATTAAATGGAACTGTAATACACTGTTTAGTGTATTAAGAACTTGATAAACTTTGTCAATAGACCTGGGATGGTCTGCTTAAAGTATTACAAACTTTTCCATATGTATAGGCTACTCTGTGTCAATAAAACTACCTATGTACAGATATTACATAGAGTAAGTTTGCCAGACGGCCCTTAGACTGATCCAGTGCTGGTGAACAAACCCGCCATAAATGGCTTCTCTATTTCCAGAATTAATCGTTTATTTATGCAAGTGGAACCATCATTGCCTCATTAAAATGGCAACCCGTGTCTCTGCTTGTGGATGTTTCCAGTGAAGCTTACGAAAATGTGACCAGGCTCAGGTCAGCACTGTGAAGAAAAAAATACAGATACACATGCACACGCGCGCGCCCACACACACACACACACACACACGTACACACACACACGCTCATGCAAAGTTTCATAAAAAAAAAACAACCATGTGTAAGAAAAAACCAAGTGCAGCATGCATTTTCAATTATCTCTGTGTTCACTCACAGATCTTAACTTTCCATCAAAATCAGCCAAGTCCCATAGCTCTAGCTCTCATGGAAACATCTGATATAAATAAAGCATCGCAGCTTGTCAGGTTAGATAGCCATGAATATAGGCTACATGCAAGCCCCTATTCTTACCTTCCTCATCCTTGGAAGGCGATATCACATGTTGAAATATCATACGTGCTTTGAAGAGTGGCTACTGTATAACAGCTTCCATTACACACTGGAACTCCACATCTGAGCGGTGGTGTTTTATCGTTCTACAACCCGGAGACATAAAAGATATGGATGAACAGGCTCATATGTTTTAATGAAGATATTCTGCCAGATAGTTTGTGGTCTCCCCTCCTCTCACAGCACTTTTTTTGTCTCTCTGTGGGCTACACACATTTCCATCAAGCTGGAAATATATCAAATTGAAAGCATCCGCTATTCTAAATGATGTGGGTGAGATGCTAGTGACGTACCCAGGTGTAATCCCCGACATCTGAAAGGTGAGAGGTGTTGGTTTACCCTCATGTACAGTGGAGCAAATGCCACATAAAGGTGTAGCTCAAGATGTGTGCAAAGATAAAGGTATCATTTCACCTATAATATTACTTTACTCTGAGACGTCTCAGGAGGCAAGCTTTTAGTCTCGTTCCCCTATCTGAATCGTCTGACATTGATGGATAAAAAACATCCATATGAATGAGTTAAACCTCACCAAGAAAAGGGGGGGGGGTGTGGAGGAAAAAAAACTTACATTAAGAAAAAGCAGCATCAATGCTAATCTCAATAGCTTTAATACTAATCTCAAAGGCTTCAGTTCTAATCTTAAAAGCTTCCATGCTAATCCCAAGAGCTTCAATACTGCAATGTCAACCTGATCTTAGGAGCTTCAGTGCTGCATTATCAGTGCTAAGCTCAGGACCTTCAAGCCTGCAGCATCAGTGCTAACCTCGAAATGTTATGATTTGCTCTTCAAATTCTGTTCTCATTGTTTCAAACATCCACAGTAGAACCAGACCTGTAACTCATCAGAACACTCTGAACTAGCAAAACAATGACTGGAGAAGCTGTTGGCCAAATGTTGGACTGAACTTGTAGACGAAAGTGAAGCAAAACGTTGTTCAGAATGCTTTTTCCACCAGGATGCTCACAATTCACATAGATCTCTGGAACATACAGTTTATCCCCACCAGGAGTGGAAATGCCTGTGAAACTGTACTTCATTACTGTATTGTTGTGGACGATTTGTCCGTTCTCAGTATGAATCAAGAAGTATTTCATATTGAAAACTGCCCACAGCTATTCTTTGTCTAAAAAACAGGCAGAAACCAGTGCCACTCATTAGTCACAACACTACACACCGCTACTTACAACCGCGCAAGCTGAGGAAAATTTATTTTGTTAACATTTTCACCTTTTTCATTACCCCACACTTCCACCTTTGATTGAGAAAAACTTGGACACCCATGCTTTGACTTTCTCTGAACTTTTTCCACCCCTAGTCTCCAGATGAGTTCTGATCTTCCTGATCTTTCAGAGCATTTACCTACTGCCCAGAAACTCCACACTCTGTGTACTATATGCTTAGTTTGTAAAGGTTGCTTGACTGTGTTGTAGGCCTGGTGCCCAGGGAGGAGTTACAACAGGCCAGTGACTCCGATGTTTAGGCTGTAAGCGTATTGGGTGAGTAATAGGGCACAGAAGGGGAGGCGTTTGTTTCCTCCGCTGGTGAATATGCCAGCAATTTGTGAATGGATGCCATTTTGCCGCATGCAAATCGACTGCTAGTATCAGCTGAGGTATATTAGTGTTATCCTTGGCATGGCCAAAAAGGCAGTTGAGGAGAAAGACATATTGAAAAATTGAAAAGGTCGCGCAAACTCTTACGGGATTACCTTACAGACACTTTCCACGGCTGAGATCCAGTGAATGAAGCCATTGTACGGCAGGACTCAACCCAAGAAAGTAAACTTTGTCAGGACCTAGTTCATTAGCACCTAGTTTAGTGTTTGAAGCATGTCATTTAGACGAGGGCTTGTGGGGAAACCCCGCTCAGACATATATATGTTCTCTATGGGCCAGACCCCGCAGGGGGATTTCCACTGCAAATTGCTCAAGAGCAAATAAAACTCTTGATGGATAAATGAAGAATTAGAAAACATTATTGTGCAGGATGTCAATGTCTAGATTTCTTAATTCTGTAATACCACCCATTTTTATCAGTTGAGCATATAATTCATAATTTGAGTAACATATAATGCAATAACATAAAATAAATAAATAAATAAAATGAAGAATAAGCATCTGATTGTGTTTCGGCTGCGAAGACAGCATGATTTTGAGAACATTGGCTTCAGCCCCCTGCTTTGCTACAGTTCCAAGCATTGCAGTGTTGGATGCTGTCGGAGCTTCTTAGTCTGTCTATGCTGAGTGATGCCTATTTGGAACAATAAATGTTTCCTATTCAAAATGAGCCAAACACACACATACTGAAAGAGGGATAGCCCTCTTTGGGTGGGAGTGAACACAAGAGAGAGAGAGAAAAAGAGAGAAAGAGAGATTGAAAGAAAGAAAGAAAGAAAGAAAGAAAGAGAGAAAGAAAGGCAGAAAATGCTAGCTTTGAGGAAAGGGGAGTGGAAGGAGAGATGGTTGAAGATTAGAGAGGGAAGCTCGTTTGCACCTGTTTTCCGACTTCTGAAGAGCAAATGTTTAGGGTTTCCACTCTGACTGTTCCATTCAGCTATTTATTTACACAGTCAAAAGACATTATTTTCTGTGAAGCCAAGTTTGACAGATGTTGTAACCCACATCATACTTCTACTTCAATCCTTTAATCTACTTCTAAACACATGAAATTATGTGTAAGAATCATGACATTTTTAAAGTTCCCAAAATCAACAGCCTTTGGACCACAGTGATCTTCCGTATACGGATAGCGCAATCACGTCATCCGATGGCTTTAGGAAACAGAGGGAGGCCTCTTCCTTTGTGAATTCAAGCTTTTTGCCGCAAGGCTAAAAAAGTAAAAATGTCACCCCGGGCTATAAACCTGAGTTAAAACTAGTAGTGACTCATAAGGGGGAGAGACCAGAAGAGACACTACAAGTGTTCATAAAGTTTCATAGGCCATGGCTATAAACACAGCCAAACTGGCCTTACTCTTCCTTCTAGGAAAGAGAATAGTGAGTCAGCTGCCAGCCATGTTATGAGCAACAGATTATTGTATGCATCTATTTCCTTCTAGGATGACTTGCAGCTCTGCATTAGAAGTGACCTTTCCCCTCTCATTAATAGGGCCATAACCCACATTTGTCTTCTATTTCCCTCCCCCACACCCAGTCCATTCATGACAACTGTGTGGGTTTATGTACCAGAAACAATAATCTTTACATGACCTTTCTTTCCCTTATAATTCAACAAGGTCTTTTTGTTACTTTTGTGCCTTTTAATATTGATATATGTAACTGACTGGCTACGCTCTATTGTGCTTTGTTCAAAAAAAAAACCAAAAAAACGGTCCAGGCTGAAATATACGGGAACAAGCTGTACGGACAGGAATCATCAGTGATGTCAGAAAAAAAATAAGACGTTTATTTCAAATGTGTGGATCCTTTGGAAGACTTGAGTTTGCTTCCTGACAGTCAGGAACAGCGCATTTATTCATGTTCCCCACGTGTTTCACTACAGCTTACAGACTAACAGCGAAAGACCTCCTACAGTAACAACGCTCCTTATCTCTTCAGAAGGAACTGCTGTGGGCTGAATGGGACTTGGGATGTAAATATGCTTTTTTGATGTCACAGCCATGATGAATTCTACTTCACTTTAAATATTATTCAACATTTAAACAATTCAAATGTGCATGTTCGTAAAAAGGTATCTCCAGTAATTCACATCAGGTTTTAAAAACGTGAACAAATTTGTTTCAGAACACCCAGGCTTTTCCTGTAGAACCTTTGCTCATCTCATTCTATCCATCTCCTTCTTTTTATGCTGTCGTTATAATGTGTTTGTTTTCTGGAATGTGGTCCTGATCCTCTGGTCAGACAAAAGTGCCATGTTGAGCAAAACCTCCTCTCACTTTTTATGGCTTGTGTGGGTCGGCCTATTTGTATGCGCTTAAACAAATGAGAGGCGCAGCTGTGCAGGCCTGGTGTATCCGTGTTGGCGTTCAGTGATAAAAATATGTTTGAGTAAAAAAAAAAAACAGTTTCTCTGCTCCAGAAATACGGGGCTGTTTCTCTGGCTCTAAGGAGCACACAGTATTTACAATCAACTGTTCCTCCTCCTCGACCCTGAAGAGAGAGAGAGACAGAGAGAGAGAGACAGAGAGACAGAGAGAGAGAGAGAGAGAGAGAGAGAGAGAGAGAGAGACCACCTATGCAGATGTTTTCCAGACATGGAACAGTCTGCATGCCAATAAGCACCTGTTGAATTGCATTTTTTTACCCACTGATATATAACTGCCTGATGCTACAAGCTCTGTCTTTGAAACAACATGCAAAAACATTACAAGCATTGAAAGTAGTGAAGTTAAACAAGGTTTCAACTTGAAGTCTTTTCACTAAGGGCATGTCAACCTTTTCCAAATTGTTTGTGATCTATGTAACTCTTACCCCGGTGTTTAAGAGCTGCATAGACGTGTCACATAATGACACTAAGTGGCGTGACAGTTATGCATGGCGTGTTCATGATACAGTTGTGAATCAGAGTCGGAGGGTGTTGCAGAGTTGTGAGCTGAGGTGTTTCCCAAGTTTTGCTCAACATTTCCAGATTTACGGCACGTTTTCAGCTGGAGAGCTGCATTCCCTCAGTGCACGAGGCTCTGAGTACTGTTTCGGGTGGCATGAACGATACAGCAGGTCTACATCAACACAGTGACAGAGGCATCCTCTGTCATGGCCAGCTGCACGTCTGGAATAAAACTTTTCTAATTACATGGAAAAGACGTGGAAAAAACGTGGAAAAGATGGTCGCTGACCAACAGCAAACAAACAGAATCCCTCTCACCTGTCACACAGCCTGCCTGACCTACTTTATGATAGGAAAATGTTACATTGACCTCTGAAGGGTTTTTTCCTTTAAAAAAAAAATTATAGACTGCTGCTCTTATTCCATTCTGTCAGGGCTTTGCATCTTTCATAACTTTGCTGTCAGTCAAAATAATGCTGCCCTTTCCAATGTAAATGCATCATTAGATTGATAAGATGTGGCGTCATAGCTAACAGAGTCTACACAGTAGAGTAATCTCACCTAGATTATTCTTCGGCCTGTGTTTTTGTTGACTGTAGTTCTGTTTGAATTTCTTGTCTGACCTCTCTGATATTTACTAAAGGTCTGACTAACTCCGGGCTGGTGGATGACGCACCGCTACAAACTCAGGTGCAGGGTAATGCAGGTTAATGGACTTTGACATTTCAGAAGCTCAATGGACCACCTGCTCAAATTCCATTGCAAGAGTATTAAAAGGTTCCATTTGAAAATGAATAAAATTAAGTGTCCCAGTGTTTCTGGATATCACCAATTCCTCTGTTCAGTGCTTTACTGTAGTGTCAGAACTCTAAAAGACAAAAGATGTAAAACTGATTAACATTATTAGTCATTTTTGTGAAGCATTAATCAATTACATTCAACAAGACTTGATAGAGAGTGCAGATCTTGACAAACGTTTGAACATATGCAAAGCACTGTAGATGCTTTGTAAGCATATTCACCATGGAAACAGTTTTTACAAGGCATTTGGTCTATGTGTCATCACAGTAAGGTGTCAGGTACAGCGCAGCTGTGCGTCTCTGCTAAAGTCCTCCCAGCCACTACAGCAGGAGCACTGTGTGAGCACCCACGCTCCGAACTGCACGCAGCCCAGTGTGGAAATGTGGGCCACGCGGCAAATATTTGGCTTGGATCAAGAAATTGAATTATATTGGCACGGAGAGCTTGGAAATAAAAAACAGCAACCTTGGGAACCATTATGCAAAGTGAACGAAGGCTTAAAACCAAGTGCTACTGATTTTCATTTTTCAGCAGGAAAAAAGGTCCCTCAGTTGCAAAACCAATCTGCTTAAAGAAACTATTTCCCAGATCTATCTGTGACGAGAGAGTTCACTGTCAGGTTCAATGTGTCTTTTGTAGTTCATGTGGATTGGGTTCTCTTTCACATCTGGCCAACCTGCAGCTAGATAAAGTTCATCTATATAGTCTTCTGGTATATATAGTAAGAAATACGACCTCAAAATATTTGTGGTCAGAGTTAATCATAATTCTAAAATAACTGTAATATTTAGAGCTAAATTGATGTAAATATGGAAATAAAATATCATTTGTATTTTTGTATTTATATATTTATGTTTTTAATGTAATTAATGTAAATTATACATATATATATATATTAGAACTATATGTATA
>JBBPCX010000160.1:7633214-7664039 GCA_037974365.1 Hydrocynus forskahlii
AGGACTAATAATTAATGTAAATTAATTTAATAAAAAAATCCACATAATTAACATGTTGAATGTAAGGATGGTGTTTTTGCACACAATAAATTACTGCCCATCTGAATAGCAGCAGGTTTTACACAGATTATTGTGTGGGTGTGTGACAGGGGAGGAGTTATTAGGTCTGAAGTGTGGGTGTGTGACAGGGGGAGGAGTTATAGAGTCTGATGGCAGTGGGGAGGAGGGATTTTCTGTGGCGTTCATTGGAGAACTTCATGCTAATGCGTCTATGGCTAAAAGTACTTCTCTGTTCAACCACAACACTGTGGAGTGGGTGATCAGCATTGTCCATGATGCTCTGAAGTCTAGACAATGTTCTCTTTTAAGCCACTGTTTCCAAGTTGTCGAGCTCCTCACCCACCACTGAGTCCGCTTTCCTGATCAAGCAACACACAGCCTTGGAGCATGCTTTGTTTGCTCACAGCTGAAGCTCTGAAGAAAGGGAGGACCATCAGGAAAGAGCCAGCTTTGACAATTCCACACAAAGGGTGCACTGTTGCCTAACAGTGTCCAGTCTGTTTCAGTAGAGTTTGCACTGTTCCAGAGGCGCATTTCATGGAACAGTAAGCAAGCATGGCCAAAAACAGGCCCATTGACCAGAGTGATACCACAGCGAAACAAGGCTAAACTTGGGCCTGGTTCTTCTCCGCCTGCTAGGTTCAGAGGTCTCTAATTGCCCAACAAATCTCACTGTGTTTTGCAGGTGTTCGTCCACAAAGTCACATGCTTGCTGCTATGAGGACGGGACCAGGAGAGGCAGCACAGTGTGGGAACAAAGAGCTCTGTGGTGTTCTGAGGCTCGCTGTGACCGAGAATCGGCTGCAGGTGTTGCCCTGAAGATTGATATGATTCATATTAAGCAGGATCAAAAGAGTTTTGTGTGAAAAAGGGCTGCTTAGAGGATTGTCCCCAGTTGAAATATCTAAGAACTATTGTATTCTGTCCTCTTATAACCCTCTTAACCATATAACTTACACATTCATTTCATGGTACATACTAAATCTTAATATTAATGATTTAATAATAAACCTAGAACTGAAGAGGTTACTTTCATATGCAAAGACTTTTGCAATACAGTCTGATTACCATAGCGCATTAGTGGACATGTCACCAGCAGTGGGTGTGAATACTAAGCTTGACATGTCAAATAGAGGGAAATTCCCTTTTAATGGCCAGCCTTTGACCTCAAGTGAATGCAGTAGCTAAATTATATGAACATGTAAAATTCTGTCTCATTCCGTTCCTCCTAGGTTAAAACAACATAAAGAGTTTAGTTAAAGGTTCCCACTATATAAGACTAATTACATTTCTTTTTTTTGCCATCTATTGCTGGAGAGGTTCTTCCAGAGGGAAGTGTGGTGATGTCATCAATGGCCACCCATTGGTCTTGTTGGGGAACTGGCTGGTGAGAGAAGTAGAGCAGGGGATAGCAGAGGGCAAGGCTTCACCACATCACTCACACTGCTTCTGATAGGCAGTTTCCAGTCCCATAATGACAGAGCAACAGATTGGTATTAAAAGACTCCAGTGCCACTTTTGCTCCGTACATGACGTCAGACTTATAAATACGAAGATGACAGCATTTGGTTGGAGACTTAAAACTTAAAACATCTATTCTCAATGAGTAGGTTGATTTCGAGTAACGAGGTGTCCACTTTTTCCTCACCTTATCATTTACTCATTTACACACATATGAAATACAGGAAACAGCCCCAGCTGGCAAGTACGCATCACAGAAGATCTTTCCTAAGATGAACAGGACTGTATTATGTTGGAATTTTGCGTGCTGGGCTACTTTTTCAAAGAAAAATAACCTCAAGCGTTTTGAAAGACATTTTTAAAACCTAATGTATCCTGTGCCCAAACCTTTGAAACCTCGGGGAACAGAGGTCCACCTCAGAATTTAATTTAGACTGAACCACAAAATAAAAACAACACACGGGGGATTATACACACACACGATATATTTAGCATATCTACCCTATGGCTGCCAATATTTCAGGAAGATGACATGTCCGGTTCGTGGAATCAATCAGGTCTGATGCACTTTGAGAACAAACAGAGCCTTGTTCCTCCCCAGTTTGCGACTGGGCTGGACTGTGGACTGTGAAGCGCTGGCAGGCCAGGGCTGAATGACCTCATGGCAGCACCTGCACTACAGTGCAAGGCCTTAAAGAAAATGCCACAGCCTTCAGTGGCCCCTGACCTTTTGTAGTTAACGTAAACTCATTACGCACTCTAGGCCTTGGGGGAGGCCTGTGCTGAGCCTCTGAAAGGGAAAGCACCGCCACGTCACAATGGCCTAATCAGCGCCTAGCGCATCCATCTGGGGCATGTAATTGGGTGCAGTCCTCCAAAATCCTCCCCTCATTATCTCACATTTTCAAACAAACGCCGCCGCAAGGCTGGCCCGGCGCAAACCCGGCACAGGCCACCGGGGGTCTCAGCATCCCGTACGCAGGAAACGTCAGCGTAGAGCGCTCAGGCTCACCCGGCTAGCCCTACACACAAAGGGCATCTTTGTCTGCCGTCACTTAGCAGCAATTACAGCCCGTCAAAATAGCTTTTTCTGCACTGCAGCAACGTGTTAATGGGCCCAGGGTTGGGTGTGAGGATCCATACACACGGAACAGAGGTCAGAGGTTAATAGGGGCCCCTATGATGTGGCAGATGAGATTTCGGCAAGCTTTCTTCACAAGAAGAGGCAGAGAACAAAGATAATGAAAATGTGATACAATTAAGCAGACAGCTACCAGGTTCCAGTTTGTCCCAGATGAAAGCAAAGGAACTGGCAGCAAACTGTGGTGGAGGTTAAGCCACGGCTTCGTGATCAGGTGATATTTTCATTGGAATTTGCAAAAGACATAAGCCGTATGGGAATAAAAAAGAATACTATTTGGGCACAGAAGATCTTCCAAAAGGAACAGCCCAGGCTATACTCTGACTTTGATGTACCACTATTGAGATTATTTCACCAACTTCATTCTTTGGGTCTTTAGACCCAGCAAAGGAGGCCTCCACCGATGTGTGGGCCATAAAACAAAACCATTACAGGCTTCATATTAAAAGCTGGCCTAGTTAAAGTGCACCTGAAAATGCTCCATGATAATGCTCCTCGGAGAGTCCCTGTTATAGCTCCTATTTCAAAGCTGTGAAAGACCTAGCAGGAAGATTAATGTGTTACCATATTCTCTATTGATTTAAGCCCCAACACATTAGGGGAAACCTGGAACCTTTCAGAGATGAAAAGAAAATTTGGCTATGTTTACAGCTAAACCGGATGCCCACTCCACATGCAAAATGAATTCTTTATCAGATTGTGAGTAAAGCAGGCCACTAATCATGGGAGAGATTACATCGCTCCTGGTGTGTTCTTTTGTTGCACCAAGTGAGTGTGGAGTTAGTTCACTGTTTCTGCTACATTTGCAGGATACAGCTGAACAACTTTTCACCCTCTTTAAGACCTGACCAGCAAAGCTGCTAGCATCATATTCCCTCACCTCAAACACATTTGCCCACTTGATCAATTATAGATAGTCATAGACATCATGTATGATTCATGAAATGAAGTCTAAAGAACGTCTGAACAAGATGCTTCGCGAGAAGTTCGACCTCCCTCAGTTTCTTCTACCCCCAGTCTAATGATTAAACGCGGTGCCTCAATTGGATTTGTTTCGTTTGCAACAATTGCAAATGCAGATCAAGAGGAGCCGACCACAAAAGGCAATTCCTTCATTAAGCCCAGGCTGGTGGGAAGCCAGGGAGCAGCGGAAGTTAAGGAAAAGGTCATGGGGGTTAATTCCGTTCCTGTTGCCTTCATCAGGAATCCTGACAGAACATCTCTTGCACGGGACAGCAAAGGAACCGGGGCTGGATGAGGTCGTCTGTGTGCTTTCACTAGTCCTAACGAGCTTGAGCAGGTTGATTTTTCTCTTTGCTTTTCTCCCAAGCAGAGGTCACCTCTCTTCCCCAGGAGATGACAAGCCTGTTTGTCTCAGAGCCGACAGGCGAGGGAGCAGAATCACTCTGGATAGGTTCTCCTCCCTAGCTCTGAAGTCATCCAAGGAGGAGATGGGTGTATTTGCTACATGGAGGCACTTTTATTATGTCTGTCATCGCGAGGCAGTGCCAGTCCAAATGAATTTCTCGCAGGGGCCAGATTACAAGGGCAAATGTGTGTAATGCACATTTCTGTAAGTGACCTCCTCAAAGAAGAGCTGTGCAATTTGTTTATGGTTATTCGTTTCACAATTTACATTTTTGTGTTATTGCAGCATGCTTCAAAATGGTTACAGGAGAAAGGAAGGAAGAAAGAAAGAAAGAAAGAAAGAAAGAAAGAAGGAAAGGAAGAAAGAAAGAGAGAAAGAAAGAAAAAAGAAAGAAAGAAAAGAAGAGAGTGGGAAGACAAAGGAGAGAGGAAGCGGGAAAAATACACAGCCCATTCAGGAGGCTGTTCTCGCAAAGCCATGCCAACACACCTGCTACTATTCACTTCAGAGGAAATGGACACTCGGTGGATGAGAGGCTGCTGGCCAAGGGACAAAACCACCACAGCTCCAAATTAGAAACAGGAAGACATGTGGGTAACGGTCCGATTAAAACCGTCCTCCCCACATGGAGTCAATATACTCGGGCCCAGCTCCCTCTCTGGAAACCCAAAACCCAACAGCACTATTTTATGTCGCAGTCAACAAATGCTTCGTGTTTGAACAGTGATGGCACAGGCTTGAAGCCGAGATGGTCAGAATTGTTTATAACCTCTGCAAATACTCACCGCTGTTATAAATGTCTGTTGTTTACGAGAAGGCCTCAATTGAGCAATAGGATTTTCGTTCTCCAATGCCATACACAAGTGTGTCACTTGTTTGCGGGAATGTAAGTGGACCTTCTCAGGACAAGATGTAAAACTATTTTACTACTGCTTTACTTATGGGAAATCCTGGTGCATCCTGCTGTCATTCTGAAGGGGAATTCATTCTAGAATTTGCTCAACCAGTGGGATGAAATCTATTTAAATGAAGCTATGCATTATCTTTTCCCATTTCAGGTGAACTCATCTATAACTAAATGTGATGTGAACACACAAAAATTTTAACATACCACCTGTGGGGCAGACCTCCATGATCGGAACCCATGATGTGGGCCACAAACTCGTGAGGCTTAGAGGCTCTGTCAGAACCTTTTAGCATTTGTCACCCTCCTCTTCAGAAGCTTCCGGAACATGCCAAGTTCACAGAGGGTTGGTGTCTTACATTACGAGACAGGCACACACATTGTGCAACTACCACATTGGACAAAAAAAAGCTTGAATGTTTCAGGCAGTTAGAGAGAGAGAGCCGCTGCTAGGCCCTATCCAAACATTCCTGCCCTTTCTCTCGCACGTCTATATGGATATGTGATCTTTCAACGGTTCTGTCGAATAGATTTCGGTGTGCGGAATGCCCCGGACACAACGCTAACTTTCCCACACCAGACTATTAGTGCCGCCCTCACTGTCAACAGGCGCCCAACGGGGACAAATGGGGCGGAACCGAATGAAAGAGGAGAAATGAAAAAGCGATGCTCCACAAGCTCCGTGGATGAAGTAGAAGGGAAATGAATGTTGAAATGTGCCCATTGCCCCTTTGTGTTCACCTCTGACCTCTAACCCACTGATACTTTCCTTCTTCTCCGCTGACGTCCACTCCCCGGCATTTCCTGCCGGCGCACGAACATACCCGTCGAGGTGTCAACTTGGAGATGTCAAGTTTAACCACCGTGCGTCCTTTTGGAGAGAATTATATGGTCTTTATCAGGAGGTCCTGCCAAGAAAAAGTAATGAAAGAACCAAATGTCTTGTATTAAATATATGTCTGCTTTTAAGCCCCGAAAAAAGGAAGAGAAAAGGGCCGAAAAAGTGTGTTTTTCTCCCATATGATATTTGCATTTGCCTGTGGGCTTGAAAACTTCAGTCTTGCCTATTTATTGTGTTGTCTTTGGCGCACGTGTGCTTAAACTACTCCTACAGACACAGCAGAAGCCCTTGATGTATTTTCGCACCATTCAGTGTTACACCAGAAGAAGCCTCACTCTTACGGACGAGGCAGTCACCCACTTCGTGTAAAGTCAATAAACTCAGGACCAGAATGCGGCAGCTGAGTTGGTCATATTTGGGTTGATTGAGAAGGCAGGGCTGGCACTCAGTGTTGGCACTCAGCTCAGGCCTATGATGTTATGGCCAGATGTTTGTGTTCCATAGGCAGGAGTGGAAAACTGCCATGACATCACCCCGAGGACAGCGGGACTCTGGGCCTGGGACAGGAAGTGACTCAGAGGAAGTAAGGTGAGGTTAGGCAAGCGGATGGCTATCCATCTCTTACCTTGCGTACACACAAGTACACACTCATTCTAATGTGCAGACACTCAGACATGGGTGAAGTGGACTGACATTTGCATGCACGCACATTTTTGCAGCTGACGCTAAGTAGAGTTGAAAGAGCCATCAACACGCCTGTCGGTCTAAGTCTTTTAAAAATAGGGAGATTGGTGATACATACCTGTAGAAGTTGATAGGTATTAATCATTGAGTCCAATAATCATCAGATTTGAAGAAAAAAGAAAAGCGATTTGGAGCAAGTACATTTTACAAAATTAGTAATGAAATGTTCATTCAAGTGGGGGGTTTTGAGTACACAAGTGCCATTTAACTGTGCCTTAATTTTGCTTGGCACACACTTTGATAGTCTGTTTAACCGTCAGTGTACAAAGCCAACATTTTTTGGGCCATATTGTTCAATAAACCGAGGAAATGCAATCCAAACCCCAATTTTGGCTGTAACTGTGGAGACATTGTGAACCGTTTTAGAGCCAGTGTGAAACTCCCATTTATTGTCTTTGCTGTTGTGTCTTGGCCGTGACTTTAAATCTCAAGGTTAAACCAAAGGCCTTGACATCTATGCATTCAGACTGTCAGAACTCCCATAATTTCACACTGAGCAGAATCTCAGCGTTTCCCTTGAGTGTTATGCCCCTGAGGTAATGCATTTAATCGATGGACCTTGATACAATTAACATTTATGACCAGTAGCTACTTTTATAAACTGATGACAAACGTGCTATTTACACAGGTCAACCTACAACACTACTTCAGTGCCAGAACACTCAAGTATGCCACTGGTGACATACACAGTGGAAACACACTAATTGCATGATATGGCATAGCCTTACTCATAGAGAAGAATGGCAAAAAAGACTTCCACTCATATGCTGTGAATGATGCTGTGAATCAGGCAGGGCTGCAGGGATGGCGTGTGTCCCTGACCACCACTGCCTAGTGCTTCATATGAAGCCTGTTAGGCTAATGGAAAACTTGTGGGGAGGGAATTAGCACCATACCACCCAAGGAAACGAACCCCCACTCCCCTCCCAGCCTTGCAGCTGCCTGCAACCTCATGCTAATCCATTCTAAGCAGCAGGTTCAAGACCAGGCTTTGCCACTAGGCCACCAACGGCGAGCGATGTGCTTTATTAACAGGACAAACTGGACCGATTAGCATTAGTCTGTGCTGAACTTGTTGCCACTTTGCTGGGCAATGTTATAGCTGTTGAAAAATGACCAATTCTAAGTAGTGGTATGCTTAGTGTGAACTGGCCTTCCCCTAAGTTACCCCAACAAAAGAACTTTGGGAATATTACCTGTTTTAAACATGTGTATTTAAAAGTATTGTATTAGAACTTCACATTTGTATCAAAAAGGAAGATGCTCACTAAGAGAGACTGGTTAATGCCATCTGCTGGTAGGATCTGTTAAAGATGAAGACTCATCAGGACAAGTCCAAAGCATGAAGTCATAAACAGGCTTAGTATTCTGTATTGTCCTTCAAGCATTTGATTTTAAGTGCTTGAGTCACATCATGATTACAGACAGCAGAACTAGACGTGTTCCAGAATCATGCCATAATGGTATGCTGATCTCCAAACCACGGTAAACAAAGGGGAATCACCCATAGCTCACCTCTCACACTACTAATGGCTCTGAAAACATCCATGGGCAGATGATACCCATTTCTTGCTGTGGTTTATATACATAACTCCAAAGTACTTCAAAGATCTTATCAATGTGTAAACTTGTGTAGTGTTCGAGAAATCGTACGCAGACTTGTTCTTGAGAGTTGACATATATCGCCAGGGCTATTTTAAAGACACAGAACAGACGCACCAGCGAGACCACCAACTGCGTTTAGTACTGCTCTCCAGCTGCCCTGTAGGAACAAACAGCTCAAATACTGTATTCTCTCTGGCCATCTGTTTGCACCCTCACTCAGAGGGACTGTCCTAACGGAGACACACTCCACACAGCTTTTTTACAAGAAAAGTCCAATTGCTTTCATGCACCAGCTCATTGCGCTGCCATGGTGACCATAGACCAATAGATTGAGGGAAATGAAACCAGACTTGACTAAATGGGGTTCTTGGGAAGAGGGATGTGGTTTGTTAGAGAGTTAGAGAGGCCTCTGTCCCAAAACACATATTTAGAGGTATGAGTCAAATTGGATTGGCTCAAGATCAAAGCAAACAATGCATCTGACCATGAGGGCCTGGGAGAGTGCTCTGACTCACCTCCACCAAGACACCTGCTCTGTGGGTGTATGAGTGTATGTGTGTGTGTGTGTGTGTGTGTGTGTGTGTGTTTGCTTGTTTGTGTGTGGAGGACAAAATTACTCTGCTCTGGTGATTAGTGCAAACGACACGTTTCACGGGAAGGTTATGGAGAGCCAAAAAAAGCAGAGTTAAAAACTGCGTACTCCATAGACTTGGCAAATTGTGCAAAATCACATATGCACTTGTCAAGTTCAACCGCTGATTGATATGGGCTTTTGTTTCAGGCAGGCGATCTTTCTTCGGCTCAAGCCCACCTGTCAGATGCTATGAGCTCAGTCTAACTGAAAAAAATAACTGGAGCAAAAATGCACCAGGTGAATTTGGATTGTCACATTGTGCATCAGCTGAACCAAAGTAAAGCTTGAGCTAGAGGCAATGATGCCTGAGCTAGCGGCAATGAATCCGTCACGGCAGGGTTTTTTTTTTTTTTTGTTTTTTTTTTGCAAGGTGAACTTTTAATGAAGGGATAATCTGCTGTTCCAGAGGGAGAAGTGGAAAAAGCACAAACAAACACTAGACTTCATAAATACTACTGACTCATTTCCTAACATTTTCCCAGCTTGGCCCTGACACACAGACATAGCCCCCCTGCCACCAATCACGCACACACCCACACGCACCATAAAAACTAATAATGTAATAGAATAATGTGTTCTTTAAAGGGATATAAGAATGAGAACCATCATTTCTAGGTCTTTCGGCCACTCTGGAAAAGTCATTTGTGTGTGTGAATGTGTGTGTATGTGTGTGTGTGCGTGTGTTTTTCCTCTCTTACCAAAATGTGGATGCAAGACTTTTTGATGTGTTTTGAGCTTCTTCACAGATGCTGCCTTTCCAAGTATGCTGGACGTCATGTTAACGGACGCTTCTGAGAAAGGCGAAGTAAGCCACATCTCAAATTAGCGCGCCTACTGTGGCATAACAAAGGCCTTCCGGTCGACCGCGGACCTGGGCCGAACTCCGGCATCCCCGTGGCACGTGGCCAAAGGCCCTATTCTGTCCCGCTTGGGTTCACTTCATCAAAGCTACATGCTGCATAGTTTCCGAACGTCAACCGCCAGAAGTCTGGAAATCTGATTCTGCTGCTCTATGAATCTGGTCAGAGGAACTACAGATACTTTCGGTGTGGTTTGCACTTAGTGAGATGAATCAAATTACAGTTCCTTTCCAAACTGAATCCGTCCCCATTCAGCGCGCTAAGCCCAAAGTGTGGAAACCTTTACGGTTGTATTTCTTGTAGTATTTTTTGGGAAAACCCACTCTATGAACTGTATGAATGATTCTGCAGTAGAGCCTGAGGCAAGACTAAGACCACATTAAGATTTGTTTTCAGAAAATAGAAAGAAATGTGTTTGTTTTATTTTCTGGACAGTAGAGTCTTGGCCCAACTCTGCATTTTAACTTTAGGAAGCAAATTATGGGAGGGTTACAGAGATTTCTCCGTACCTCAGTCTCAAACCTGAGGCCATTTAAAACAAAAGGCAGCAACTGAATGAGAATACTAAATGAGAAGAGCAGTGATTCCTTTTCTCTCATTTGTTTATTTGCGAGCAAATGCCAATTTGTTGTTAACAGTCAAATGACAGTAAGAACATTTTTCCTCCATAAATATAGTTTTGAGTTTGAACCATCACCTGGTGGTTACCTGGACTCAAATATTCATTAATGCATTCATTCATTTTCTGTAACCGCTTAATCCTCACTGGGGTCGCGGGTACCCGGAGCCTATCCCGGCGTCAGTGGTGGGGACTCACGCAGGGTGGGGCGCCTGCCCACCGCAGAGACTCAAATATTACAACACCAAATATTAACACCAAATATTAAGTCTCTTTGGAAAGAATACAAGGTTGAACAAGATAGTTTTAACAGGACATTTTTCAGAGTTGTTATGTGAACTGCCGCTCACACACAGCGAGACAGCAGTGTTTCCCAACCCTGGTCCTGGAGGCACACTGCCTTGCACATTTAAGTGCTTTACCTACTTTAACACACCCACAGCAGCTCAGTAAGCGGTTGTTAATGAGCTGATTAGTTGGATCAGGTGTGTCTGGAGCAAAGAAAACACGCAAATGTGCGGGGCAGTGTGACTCCAGGACCAGGGTTGGGAAACACTGATCTAATGTACCACTGATACATTTATTGTCTCCATGGCAAAACCTGGAAAATAACAGAACACACAACTCTTGTGGGACTTGTTTTACTGCCTCATACTCATGTGAATGTTGTGTGCAGAGATGCGTTCCATCATCATCATTGCTTGGTGCTTTCCTCTCTCAGGGGCGAGAAAGCAGTCACAGCCTATCAAGCTAACGTTGTGGTTGTAATGTGAAATATTCTTTCACAATGATCACACATGTTGTTGTATTGTCGTGTTTGCATTTGTAGAAGATCGTTTTGATCTCTGAAACAGGATGTAATCTGTGGAGGGCCATTTTTGCGCTGTATCTTTATCTTTTCACAAACAGCCTCCTAAAATCCTTAAAAAGCTCTGTAAGGCTGGAAAATGTGTTTTGGGGGAGCCCTTTTCATGTCCTTAAAGTCTTTAAAGTTATTAGCTACTGTTAGAAGGTATACGTTTTAGGCCTCTGCCCTTTGGGGCTATCTGTTATGACCCTGACCCCTTCTATGGCATTCCCTGTGACCAGAGAGGGCTCAGAGAGGGGAGGCAGGGCCAAGAGAAATGTGCACTAAATGGGAAACATGGCAAGGGAGTCGTATTCCCACACAACTCAATTACAGCTTTATGAACTTGGTGCAGTAAAGGCCAGCTATTAAATCGAACACTTTCCCAAAGTACGTTTCCCCTCTGAGAGCCCTGGATGAGATGGAGGAACGTAAGTTTTTACTGTTGCATGAAATGTAATTTTCATTAAAGACCTTCATTCTGAGGTTTTTTAGGGCAAAACAGCTCCTTCTGGCCCTGAAAAGGAATTGGTGAGTGCCAACCACAGAGGACGCAGTTTTTCCTTCCCCACCACTGAGGTTGGCTCTATACGATGACAAAGCAACGAAGACAGAAATACCATGTTTCAAGCAAACTTCAGGTTGACAAGGAATGAGCAAACACTCAGAATCAAAGATATTCCCATGCTGGAAAGGCACCACAATTTAGCCTTTGAACACATTCCAGGGCTGAAAAATACCCTGTGTGAATAGTTGAATGGCATATTTAAGTAAACATTACTGGGCACAAAAAACTTCAAACGCTCACTGCAGTAATTTAGGTAGAGTTTACCATTTTTGTATTTTGAACAGAAAAAATTATAGCTTTTTCTCTCACTGAGCCTCTCAAAGGCTGTATAATGCACTTTTCCCCCCCAAAATACTTATGCCTGTCTTGAGTTTATATGTTTGTTTTTGTTGCTGCTGTTTTTCTCTTTAATCGTTTTTCTGGCACTCCATAGCAAGCCAAAGATAGTGGTGCCAAAAACTGCAATATGATTAAACAATAACACGAGAATGCTGCCAAGAGGGAGAGGTGAGTAGAATGTGCCCCTACATGAACAATCACAGCAGGCCTAATCTTCTTTGTTTTTTTCCCATATTATTAATGAAGTACTTGTCTTTGGCCGGGTTTAGGCTCTTCGCCGCGTCTTTATCAGCTGCTCACATTTCTGGCTGTCTAAATTATACATCACTCTCGCCATGAGAGGTTTGACCTAAGACATTTAGCTCTGACCTGAACATCAAGGAAATCCTTGTGTTGGGTGTGGCTTCTTTGGGGTTAATCTGAGTTAGCCTGTAGGGCCTGCTGTTCAGACAGATCTTAAGCCTAGTCCTAGACTAAATAGGATTTTAAATAAAGAACCATTACTGACAGTGCAATTTAGTTCCACACTAGGATTAATCTGAGTCTGAAAAACAGCCCCCAAACATAGCAGGCAAAAGGCAGCACCGGATTTCAAAATCAACACTGCTGACAGGAAGATACAGGGATGACAAAGATATTCAAGAACCACTCATGAAGCACTGTAGTCGTTCTGATTAGCTTCCGAATCAAGTCAGGATTTCTCTTATTACCATTACACACAGTGCAGTAATATAGAGTGACAGTACATAAAAGGAGAATTCAATAAATAAACTTTTTTCAAATAATGTACCCCCAGAGCCACAATGGGAGAAGATCATATATTTTTTCATGATAAATACACATAATTCATTTACAAATAAAGTGGTTATGATGAAATAAATACATATTAAAAATCTGAGCATCATACTTCATGTGCTATTGCACTGAAATGTACATTGGACATCTTCAAAACCACTGGGAAAGCAAAACTCTCATTAAAATATTTATTTTCCCATTTTTTTCAGTCAATATAAATATCTTATATATATACTTTTTTCCTCCAAAATAGCTCTTTGAATGTTCTTTCATATAAATAAAAGTCTTCATTGGGAGTTTGACTCTCATCGGCAGCCGCAGCCCTCTACAACCATGTCCTGATAGTTCTTCAGCACGACTTTTTCATACTCATCCAGGTAGAGCAAAGAAATAGGGCTGAGCTCCGTGGGCACGCAGCAGGCCTGAGGAATGTTGGAGTTAACTGAGTTCACCAAAGTCTGGACAATAGCATGGTTCGTGGAGTTGAGGTGGTCTGAGAGAGGAAAGGGGCATTCGCCGTGGCAGTAGAAGGCATGGTAGCCAGGCGGTGCCACGATCCACTCGTTCCAGCCAACATCGCTAAAGTCCACATAAAGAGGGTGCCGGCGGCAGTTGGAGCGCTGGTGTGGTTTCCGCCGCTGCTTTGGCCCCCGCCGTGTCTGCCGCTTCTCTCTGTGAGGCTGCAGGAGAGGCGCTCCCTGACCATCGTGGCTGTAAGTGACTAGCAGTGGCCTGGCCTGTGGCCACGAGTCCTCGTCCCCATGCAGGGAGCGGCTCACCCTCACATGCCTCCTCCTGCTCCTCTTTGCTTCCTCCTGTCCACTGGCCTCTTCGGGGTGAAGCACCTCCACAAGAAGGCCGTGGTTGTGGTGCGAATGTGCGGTCCAGCGTGCCACAGCTGAGCTCACATCAAAGCTCTCCCAGCGCGAATGCGAGTCCTGCACCAGCCGAGTATCTAGCAGCCGCGTGAGAGGCTCCTCAGAGGGGGACTGAGCAGGCCGGAACACCTCGAAAATGTTTATGCGATGAAAACCCCCTGCAAGACTGCTGTTGCTTTTTGTAAAGTCACCTAGCACTTGGTCTCTGAAGATGCGCAGCTCTGCGGCTGTGATTAGCTCTTCTGCTGGCATGGAGGTGATATTGAAGAAGAACTGCTGTGTTGTCCTCCCTTTCAGACTGAACAGGGCCTCTAAAGCCTCTGGAAGAAAAAAAAAGTGCATTGTTACAAGTGGATCAGTGCTGTATAGTCACAGTCAATATCTAGGCAATAGTTAACAGGTTACTGGTTATTTTGAGCTTTTAAGTTTCTGCTAGTGTTGTCTTTGCTTTCTATAAGTAATAGTTGGTCCAGGTGTTAAGGCATTTTGAAAAAACGAGCAGCTAAATGTGGTGGAGTTGTTTTGAGTAACCGAATTCTAGCAAAATGTAGATGTTTCAAAAGTTTTCTTTAAAAACAAAAGGTTGTAATCATCACATTAAAAAGCCATCTTTTTTCTTGGATGACTAAAAGAAGACAATCTTACACCAAAGAACTCTTAATCTCTTTTAAAGTGAGACGTTTTGGAAATTCCATTCTCCGTAATCCAACCTATCTGCTTCATAATCATCTAAAGACAAGCATATTTCATTTGATGTGGGAAAGCCCTGCTCTTTACTTCCTTCTTTTTCTTTCATTCTTTCTTTCTTTCTTTCTTTCTTTCTTTCGGAGTCAATCCCTACAGAGGGGGAGTAATTCTCTGAACGTGTTGGGGCATGTCTGGAGCAGTCAGCCACAGTTATGAGTGTATCAACATTCCTAATTTCTGTTTGTGCATTATCCCAAAAGAAGTAGGCAACAGCTAATGACAAGTCACATTTTTGGGAATATTCAATTCTTGTGAGGGTTGTAGATACAGATTTTATATTAAAATGGTCTTTGCAAAACAGAGCACCAGATTAAGCAGATATGAATCAAATGTGCATCTAATTACATTTACATAACATGTCATTTCAAAATACAGTCTCTGTTAACAGTAACCAAACTGTCATATGACGATGCAGCTTTCTGTCAAAGTAAAATGACCTCAACTGACCTGTATGACCCTAACAGACTATTATGAAAACACAAGACTTTGTGGGGCAACTAAATTGGGGGTGGCACAAGGGAACTGGACATTTTAGAATTTAATGATAAACCATTTCTAACAGTGAAAAAATATGTGCCCTCCACTAGCAAGACGCTGACAAATGATCAAAGCTATTGTTTGCACTATGTCAGCACCACCACTGGGTGTCATCCATGTGAATCCATATCACTGTGTGAGGCCTCCCAGAGGGCCTAATGACTCACTTTTTGGACACCTCCCTAAAAAAACTCACGTGCCAT
The DNA here is from genome assembly GCA_037974365.1 of Hydrocynus forskahlii. Lineage (NCBI taxonomy): Eukaryota > Metazoa > Chordata > Actinopteri > Characiformes > Alestidae > Hydrocynus > Hydrocynus forskahlii. Next base: position 7,648,367 of record JBBPCX010000160.1, read on the forward strand.
CTCTTCTACTACAAACTAGCAATCAACACACCAAAATGATTATTCACTCTGCACTGTAATAAAACGCTAAAATGGCATGCGAGGCTTTAGACTTAAGCTTGTGATTCATAAAAGCAGTTCCTCAGACAGATTTAGATTTCATTTATATAGTGTAGTCCACCAAAAAGTACACCAATACTACTTACAACAAATTCCCTAACCTAATTTCCCCCACAACTAGCAAAAAGGTTACAAACATTGCAAGAGAGAAAGAGAGCACTTGTTGCTCATCACATTCAAATAGCAGATTGAAAGACATCTCAGTTCAAACAAACTGACAAAATGCATCTAATCCATAAGCACAGAGAAGGTGACATATAAGCTGATAACTTGGTGTCTGATGAGTTATCTAAAAATCTACAATTACAATGTAACAATCTGTCTGAAAGTTAAGCCTAAAACTGTAAGCTGAAATGCCAGTAAATCTCAACGGAAATGCCATCATGCAGTCATGATAGTACTGTGAAATACACAGATTTGTGGGTAATGCCTGCTACATGCACACAGATACGTCTGGAAAAACGTTCTTAGTGCAGATGTAAACACTATCAGCCATTTTTTCCAAGAGGTTGCAGTCAGGATAGCATTTTTTGCTTCTTTTAATAACAGTGAGCACCGGGTGTGGAATGCAGAGCCAGTTTCTCAATGATTGCATCAGAGAGTTAGAGAAAGAGCAAGACTTTTGGTGTTATTTCAGAAAGAAACATGTGATAAGTGCGAGAAACTCTGAACTAAAAAGAAATTCCAATGATGTTTCAGAATTTCAGCATACTTTACTTCTTGAGCTGTAATGAAAGTCATGCAGAGTGTTTTAAAGTAAAACATTCCCTTGTAGAGAAATGTACCAACTCAGGATTTCTTGTTAGATAAAGTTACTGACAGGAACCAGAGGTCATAATGTGTAAAAACAACAGTTTTTGATTGGTGACAAGAAGTTTTTATATGAAGTGGTAACAATGAAATAATACGTAAACTATAAAAACATCTTTTCTTGAAAGCGCCCTGAATGGATTTCATTGGGGAAACTGGAAGATGCTACACGGTGACCCATAATCTGGAAAGGAAAGACATCAGGAAAGGTTTTCATAATTTTGTTTAGTAACAGCAACTTTCTGCAAGACAGCTTTTAGAAACTCCAGGTTCCTGTCATTGCCACTGTGCACAGTTCTCAGTCCTTAAATTCTAACGTTTATCCAGAATGGTGCGCTTTCATCATAAAAAATTTTTCAGGGACCGAATTAGGCTGAAAATGTTACGAAAGCACTGAAATTCTCTTTTAAGTAGTAAAACCCACTGCACAATTTCAATAAAAATAATAATAATAATAACAATAATAATAATAATAATAATAATAACACTTACACCTACTATCACACTACAGCACAGATATTCCTACGCTGTTACATTCTGCATAGTCTACAGATCTTGCTTCTGTTTGTAACAATTTTAGTTGGAATATACTTTTTGCTACCATAGTTCAGTCTTTCCAAACTTCTCTTTTATTCCAATTATTTGATAACTTTATTGCACAGTCTTACAGTTAGACTGTATATGTAGTACCTAAGTTTAGCCTTTCCAAATGTCTCTTTAGATAAAATTATGTGAGAGTATTAGGGGTCGACTCAGGGGCACTACATGTTGTACTTGTATAATTATGCATGTGACAGATTCTTACCTTCATGATGGAAGCTTCTGATGGTGTTGGCCCTGCTGGCCGCTCTGTCCGCGCGCCTCCTCCTCGCGCCCTGCTGCTGGTGGTGGTGCTGCTGCTGCTGATCTCCACCCGCAGCGTGCATGTGGTACAGCTCGAGCATGTAGTGGGGCACGACGGCCGCGCGGCTGGGTGTGGGTCTGCGCTTCAAGCCGAACATGTTGAGCAGGCGCAGTTCGAACTCGCGCAGGAAGCTCGCGCTCTGCTCGCCTGGCCTGCGCCGATCCACGTCGGGCACGAGCGCAGCGGCGACGCCTCCCAGCAGCACCTGAGCGAGCAACACCTGGACGAGCAGCAGCAGAGCCGTGACGGAGCGCACCGCGGCCACCATGCTCACACAGATCCTGAGAGAGAGAGGGAGAGAGAGAGAGAAGAGAGAGACGGTAAATGATTGCGCCACAGTGCCATCAGTGCAACAACTGGGGACCTGCGGGCACATGAAGAACACCCGTAGACCACCAGCACCCCCACACGCAACCACCACATACACACACACAGGGGGGAATCACATCTGAAGGTGTCTCAGAGCTACAAAAAAGTCCGAGATAGCGCCCCCCCACACACACACACACACCCGCCTGTGATTAACCACAGTGTAGAGATTGATGGGAATTTAAAAAACGGACGAGGGGAGACCAAAGCGGATGCATAAGACAAAGACATGGAGGGGGGTAAAGAAAATCAAAGAAAAAAAATCGAAAGAAAGGGAGACATAAAGAGAGCAGACACGGAGTCTGCAATTAGGCGAAGATAAGAGAAGGAGAGGGTGTGTGTGTGTGTGTGTGTACACGTTAGTGTCTGCATGCTCTGTCTTTAGATCACGAGCAGGCATGAAAGAAAACTCTTCTCCAAAGAGAGAGAGAGAGAGAGAGAGAGAGAGAGAGAGAGAACTGACACAAGGACCGGTTGCTTCGTGGTGTCTAAAAAAAATGTGTGGTTTTAGGCACCGTTTTACTGCTGGATAAAAAAGAGGGGGAGAGAGAGAGGGGGAAAGAGAGAGACGGACAGTGGGAGAAAGACAGAGGCAGGCAGGAAAAGAGAAAGAGAGAGACGAGAGAAAGAGAGGAATATAGAGAAAAAAGAGAGAGAAATTGAGACTCCTGCACCATACAGGTGGTAGCCCCTACTCCAAACACTTGAAGTCACCCTAAAAGTTACCAGTAGTGTTCTTCTTCATAATTTCAGTCCCTCTATAAAACACAAACACGCGCACACACAAAGAGCCTCATTCCTTCACCCTCCCCGAGTGTCTAACAGCAGCCTCCTCATTAGGAGTCCTGACGAAAAAAGTGGATGAGAGAGAGAGAGAGACTCCTAAAGTATACAGGTAGTGGCCCCATACTCCAGTCACCTGAAGTCACCATAAAGTTACGAGTTTTGTTATTCTATGTTGAAAACCCTTCAGTCAAACCAAGTCTGGTTACTTCACCCGTCCCGAGTGTCTAACAGCACCGTACTCATTTAGGAGCCCTGAATGAAATTTAAAAGTGCACATTTACCAAACGAGGAAGCGTTGCGGTCGGTCGTTGCTCCAGCTGTCGTCTCCTTTAAGTTCCTCATCAATTCGTGTTTTAAAAATCCACACACAGGTTCGTCAGAGGTTGAGAGGCAACAGCCCGGCTCGCCTGGTCTTCTCCTTCATCAGGCTGCGAGAGTCCAAAGAGAGACTGAGAAGTTCACCTTTAGTTCTGCCTCTTGTTTATTAACCACGGTGGAATGGTTACGAAGACAAACGTCCGTGAGAACATGCCCGGAGAGGGTGGTGGAGTGGTGTCTCTGACATGGTGTCTCTGGTGTGTTTCTCCACTCTCCTTCTTTCTCAGGTGAGCTGCTAACGCGCGCGGAGGCTGAAAACTTACTTCGAGGCTCGTGCGCTCTGTAGCCACCGAGCTCTTTGAGGAACGTCATCACCGCGTGCGCTGCGCGCTCTGCTCGGCCAGCTCTGATTGGAGCAGATCGCTCCTTGCGCTCTATTCTGTTTTTTTCTCTGTTGTTGTTAACTACTTATGTCACCTGAGAAACGCTGTCACCATATGTTAGCTGAAAAAAAACAAAAATAAAAAACCTTCAAGAAAGCCAAAGACCTTTATAGTATACATACACCAACTGGACAAAAGTATTGGGACACACCTGCTTTCCAAAGTTTTGGCTAGTCTTCTTTACGTCCAGTGAAAAGCAATAATCTTAATGGTTCAGCATACCAAGACATTCTGGACAACTTTGTGGAAGCATGTGGTAGTAGCCTAGTAGGTAGAACAGTTGCCTGTGAACCCAATGACTGCAAAGTCAGTTTTCAAACCCCACTTTTTACCATTGTGTCCTTAAGCAAGACACTTAACCCAGTTGCTCCAGGGTGACTGTCCCGGTAACTAATCACTATCCAGAGCATCAGCCAATTGCCCCTTTACCGTTTCTATCCCAGCATGACTTTGCCCCTGGTCCATAAAGACATTGTTGGATGAGTTTGGTGTGGAAGAACTTGACTGGCCCACAGAGAGCCCTGGCCTCAACTCCATCTGACAACTTTGGGATGAACTAGAATGGAGATTGTGAGCCAGGCCTTCTTGTCCAACATCAGTGCCTGACATAATAAATGTTTCACAAAATAAATGGGCTCATATTCCCACAGAAACACTTCAAAACCCTGTGGAAAGCCTTACAAGAAGAATGGAAGCTGTTATAGCTGCAATGGGGGGACCAACTCCATATGAAAGTCTTTGTATTTGAATGCAATGTCTCTGAAGTTCCTGTTGATGTAATGGTCAGGCATCCCGATATTTCTGTCCGTATAGTGCCTTTGAAGCGAGCAAAACAATTTTCATTTAGTTTAGTAACTGATACCGCAGGGCAATAACTAATTCCATTTGCTCCATAGACTTTGTTTTTGTATATTTTTTACTTTTAAATGTTCCTGCTTGAGCATGTCTCTGAGGAAAAATCAGTTTTTCCTCAGTTACTTTCTAATCTTTCATATTAGACACTATGCCAGTACCTTTTGAGTTTAATTTTGATTCTACTCTGGTGGTTCAGCTCTTTGACTGCTTTGCTGTTGCTCACACCTTTGAGCTTTAGCACTTTCAACTGGAACCATACAAACAAACATACAGGAATAACACAGTTCAGCTCCTGTGCTGATGAATGGTTTATTCTGAAGTACTACACAGAAAGCTCAGTCCCTGAATAGAGATACTTTTTTGCACTCCTACTCAAGTTTTTTTTAACTACTTTCATTTCTTCTCGAGTCATTATTTTAAAAATAACATCAATTTAAGGCTACTCTACCCACCTCTGGCCACTGTTCTTTTTCTCCAGTAAGCCAGTCTGGACAGTAAGCAGGCCATACTGATAAGATAAAGTGAAGAAAAAAAAGTTTTTATGTTATGCATTTTTGCATAATATCTCTTGGGAGCATAGGAACTTCAACAGGTTGTGGAGAGACACAACACAAGTCAAAATTTACACATTGAAGATTAAGCCAATCAGACAAGAGAATGTGAAGACAGCTTTAGTTGCCAGTGTTAAACTGCTGGCTTCTATCATGCAGTAGGATTGTGGAGCTAAAACACGAGCGTTGAAAAGTTTGAAATCGCTGTTCCAAAGTTTAAAATCTACAAAATAATTCTGTTACTAGCAATCCTCAACTTCAGGTTTCAAACACTATGTAGGAAGGGGTGGAACATACAAAAAAGATGTCTTAGAAGTGTCCAGAATGATGGACAGAGCTGAAAAAAAGATATACAACAAGAATAAAGTTATGGTTCAGTCTCAAAAGGCAGACAACCATTCCTTAACAGTTAAACACTTTGTTACCAAAAAAACAAGAAATACATCAGAAATCTCAAATATTTTGTGTAAAACATTTCAACACACAGCTGGCACACATGATGCCTCTTGGTTGTAGGGATTAAAGGGGATTAAGGGTGTTAGTGACTGGCCTTTTGTAGGGCTGATCACTCTCTCCTAATGCTTCATTCTCTTGTCAGACAACTTGAAGACAAAGGTGACTAATGTAAAGTCAGATTTTGTTGTCAGCAGGCAGACAGTTGGACTCTAACTTCCCACCACCAGCCCCCAATGTCTGTAAAAAAAAAATGCAGGTATAATCCTGATCACTTTGTTATGTTCTTCTCATTGTTATCCATAGATATGTTGATTTCTGCTTTAATTTGTCATAAAATGTGCATAAAAGAGGCAGAGACATAAACCCAGTGTATATAAAGCGCAGGAAAGTTGATCTGACACCATTCGTATTGAAAACATACATGACCGTGTGCTTAGTAAACAGCATTTATGGTGGAGGAATCAACATATGAAAACCCCGCATTGATTACAGGTATTCATTTCAATTATGTGATGATGGCAGGCTTGTTTTGACAAAAGCAGCTGGGCTATTGGGCTGGGAGAGATGGCAGCAGATGAAACTCCATTGAGATCAAAAGATATCTTTGTTTTCTTCTAAGACAATAATGTCTTATGAGGGATAAGCCGGGATCATCCACTTAGCAATTAAAATACACTGACGCATTCCTTCACTGAGGTGATGCTGTCCCACCGTCTCATAAGTAACATGTTTTATCAATTGATCCCTTTGAAGTGCATTAATGAAATTACTGGAGGACTGCAGCAGCTTGAGTACTGACTGACAAACAGCTGCCCAAGACTACACTGTCCATTTAACTAAAGGAACTGAAGGGAAATTGAAGCAATGCAAACATCAGATCGTACCTATGGTTTCTGTGACACACAACAAACAGTTTTTAAAGCTTGAATTGGAGTTTTTTTTCCAGCCTGATCTGTTTTCCAGTCAGGCTTTTTGTTTTCTGCTCACTGGCTGGTTGTTGTGAAAACACAGTGTCATGAACTTGGTGCTCTAAACCCTCCAGTGGCCAAAGGTGTTTTAGATTTAGGGATAACACCCCACAATATGTGTTAAGTAGCCTTAATTACCGAAAACAAGGGGATTAGGGAGAGTGAAAAGAATGTTTATCTTCTCTTTATTGTCTGCTGGCGTGGCCCGAGTCCTCAAGAAGAGAATGTGTCCACAGGGCCTACTAGTATGCATAAAGTGTGAGTGTGTGGGGTGGAGGGGCATGAGTTTGCGCATGAATGTTTGTGCATGTGCATGTCTGCAAGGGTTTTAATACAGTTTTATACCTCACTAAAAGCCTAAAGGCATTATCTAACAAATTTGCACTTGATGCAATTACTCACTGATTGGATGAAATGTTATCTGGTTTGTTTGTTATTTGCTCATAGGCCAATCTGTTGACATGCCCTAATGGTGGCAGGCTGTTCTAGACAGCGTGCAAAGCTGATTCTGTCCTGGATATAACTCTGTGTCTGTGCCTAAAAATGCAAAATGGGTAGTTGACCCATGTAGAGGAAAAGGCTTTTGCTTTTGTGCACATTGTCTTGCAATAGAAGATCTTTGATCCGTAGCTGTGAGATCACTGGCCTTTGGTAGTGAACTTTAAAAGACAGTCCAGCAAAGGACAGCATGGAGTGACTGGTGCTAGTGACAAGACTGATTTATCTGATATTGTTTTGTAATGCATCTCCAGTGCATTTACAAAAGAAGGCAAAATGCTCTCAAAGTTCAATGCAAGTGAATGTAAAAAGATTTTATTTCAATTCTGGAGTATTTCTATTCACCATGAAATTGTAATGCAATGTAAAGGACAGCTGCTGTGTTCACATGACACAGAAGAGGACATTATTTTGGTAATTCTAATTATTTTAATATTTTGTATCATTGCAACTACTATATAGATTCATGCTAAATGTTGTGCTGTGAAGCTTCACACTGTTTAAGACCTTATGGTTTAAGATATTATAGTAGGACAGATTTTTAACCTAAAGATCTGGGAAAAATGTAATCTACTCTCCAAGCAACATTTTAAAGTTCTGAAATCTATACATCCATTTTAAACCTTAAAAGGTCTAAAGTAGTAAAATATGACTTTGCAGAACACATGTAATATGCAAGAATTAAACAATCTGTCCATATTTAGCAGAATCTTTCAAAGTGTGTCATTTATTTATATAAAAACAGGACACCAATACAGAAAATACCTCCACAAAGGTAACACTGTACTTACTTGCACAGTAATGCTTCAGCCTTAATACATAATTAGCAAAACTCTATGTAATTACCAACTATTTCCTCCTGGTCTTGTGTTCTGCGGGATTTTGCTGGTTTGAGTGGAAGGATTCATTCAAGGCCGTGCTGCAATAGAGTTTCAGCTGACAGTATGAAAAAAAGAGTGACAAATGCAGTGCGGCTGCGATGATGTTTGAAAACCATGACATCTTTTTTCATGTCCAAAATAGGCTTATTCCATAAAAGAAGGAATATATGGGCCATTCCACTCCCAAACTGCTCTTGCATCCAATCACATGGTCCACGCAGCGATGCCTCCTATTGGTCGCCACGATTTGGTTCCATGAGAAAAGAACAGAGTTTGGTTAGCTACCAGTATGTTACCAAAACATGGCACAGCCACAAAGGGATTTGGGTTCCTTTGAGTGCAATCATCATGGCTATTTCAACATAACTTTGGGGCTAAACTATGTGCATGCAAGTAATGTGAGATTTCAGCTCCAAACTCTCCTGTCTGAAGCCCAGGCCTCTGTCAGTGGAGAAAACAGACCTTTGTCAGTGATCTGTCTCCATGGCTGAATCAAGCCACGTGTTATTACGCACCGCAGGTATCTGATGAAGAGTAAGCATCATTATGGATGTTTCAGAGAGCCAGTGCTCCTCTGCCGTATCCTCCAATAGGCCGAGTAGAGCTTCTGTCATCGGCTGCATTCCACACGGCTGTCTGGGAACAAGACATGGAGATGACTCTGCAGACTGAGCTCTCTTACACTGTGCTAACAGTTGTTTGGCTGAGTGGTACACACATTCCACTGTTCATCAAGAAAGGTCGTACAGCTCAATCTAAAGCTGACCCAGACATCCCTCTCAGGGCCGATAGGGGAATGCAGCACTTGTTGTACATCTATGTGGTGCAAATATTAAAACAAGGCCAGCAGATACTAAAGAATGTGTTGCAAAGTCCTGCCAAGAGTAAAGAAATGGATTGTCATAAAGCATAAGCAAATAATTGTGGGTTCATTCCATGCGGCCCACTTCTTAGACCCTTGTCATTGCAGCAGCTGACATGCACCATAGTATAGCCTTTCATAATAAGATTAGATGAGACAAGAATGCACAGATTCAGAGACAGTGTAGCTAGGAGGAGGTACCCAGTTGACAAGTGATTTTATGATTAATGCTCTCCACCTTACACGAGCTGCATAAATACGTTTACATTATGCATGAAAAACATATGCAATGATTTGGGTAAACTTACGACACTCAGAAGTGTTCCTAAGAGTTTAATAGTGGGCAGTAAGGACTGGGTTACATCCATTCTTCTCTGCCAAGAATGCTGCCAAATATTTCTCCCCTAAGCACTATAACCTTCACGCGGCACATATTGGTTTAGTTTGAATTAGAGGATTAAGAGGGGCAGAATCATTCTTCGGGTTTCCTCTGTAAGTTCTCCTGCTACACGACAGTGAGCTGAATAGATTGGCCTAAATGTTTTCCTGATTGCTGGCGCACTGCTACTGCAAAATGTTTTGATGTCACAAGAAAATCAGCGTTTCTGAGAGATTGAGATGAGCGATGCAATGTACTTCTAGTTTGGAGCGAGACTGGTAAATACAGGGATCTGCCCTTTGAATCAAACTGGCCTCATAAAGACACCACATGTCACTGAATTATACGTCTGCATGATTAGAAGCTTGGGCTGCATAAACATCCCGCGTCAAGATTTACATTTCACCGCTTAAGCACAAGCAGCTGTTTATAGCCTCCCCTGGAGAAGCGAGGAGACTTTGCTATACATAGAGGCAAAAACCTTAAAACTCTGTCCTCAGAGACTCATTAGATTAATGGATGCGATGTCAAATTAAATGTCAATTATAGAAAACATGGCTACCGATCACCCCAGGAACGACGGAAAGGGCCATAATGTTCAACATACATCAAAGTGTCAGTGCGAAGAGAGGGCCCTTAATGACATTGTGCTTTCATATCAGAGGATATAGGTTTGTGGTTTAAGTATTTAAAAGAGTTTTTAAAGCTTTTCATGGTAAACTACACATCCTTCCTTTGTCACTTTGCTAAAGTGTCTTTGAGGGACGAGTTGCAGGATGCTGTTCTGATGGTGAGCTCCGGAGCTGCAGGTTTACACTTGAGACATGATCCTAAGTGCACATACCACAGATACGCAAACCTAAACACAGCATTTAAGAGCACGTCAAACATACTCAAGTGGTTTAACGTGAAAAGGTTGTGTTATTTTGTGGAAAGGTACACAATTTACGGTCACATCTCCACAAATGCAGTCCATACTTTTGTATTAGGTCTTAAAGATGAGTCAAGAATTGGTCAAAGTTTAAAAGGGTTTAATGCTTGCTTAGATGTATTTCTAAATTCCAGGGAAGAAAACAAAGGCATCGGTTTGGTTTGACAAGTGCTGGGGACCACTCATCATATTTGTTGATGGGGGCAGGGTGTGGGGTGTTGGGAGTCGCAGATATTTTAAAAAGTGGTGGGGTTGAAATGGGTGAAGATAAAATGTGGTGAGGACAAGTCAAATGAGGTCTAAGGTTGTTTTAAAGCATGCAGAGTGTAGAGAAAGTTCTACAACTCCAGCAAGACAGAATGCATTTGATAGGGATTGCAACAACTGTCTGGAAATGAAAGTAGAAAGTAGCTTTCTATTAGTAGCCTACCTTTTTTACCTGAACAGTTTCCTTTATTTCTTTAAAAATAGTACAGTGAACTTCTGAAACACTCTGTGCTGGACTTGTTCTGAGCCTGTGTATGTCAGTTAAAGCTGTATGGAAGTCAGAGCAGTTGCACGAGCTCTGGAGGGAGGTAAAGAGTAGACGTGTTTTGGCATCCGCACAGCAACATTAAAAGTGTGTGGTTTCACAATAATAATAATCTCCAGAGCAGCTGTGTAAACATTTAACTGAGCACGCCTCTTGTGGCACGATATGGGATCCTCATGTGGAACTGTGTCTTTTGCTTGATGCAACTGTGTGCACATATCAACACTTATCTCCATGTGTATACCTTTGTCTGCCCTCGACCATGATGTTTTCAGAAAACTGGATTTCAAAGTTGCAGTTGACCAGCGTTCCCTCTAAAATGCATGCTGAAGTACAAAGACCTAAACTTCACTAAACTTCACTTTCACATTTCATGTTCAAAGCAAACCACGTCCTAGACGTTGTTACTAGGCCCTTAGCTGTGCTCAGGCCTCCATGCCTCCATTCTACAGTGCCTTATAAGAAATGGTCTGTGTATGAACTATCACTGAAGATTTCATGCTACGTAAAGGTCTGTGTCCACCAACCCTCCAGCCTCTTTAACTCATGCGACTTAATTGCCTGTTTCCTCTATTTATCTTTGTGAAAACTGGTGCAACAGCACAGAGTGTAATGAATAATCAGCTGGATCAAACACAGCCTTAAATTACACCAGAGAATCAAATGGAGGCTGATGCCCATTCATTCGCATGGGTAAACACCGTGCCTGTAATTCACTCTCTCTCTCTCTCTCATCACACACTCCATTACCGTGATGTGCCACTACGATTGTCGTAAACAAACACCAGATGCCTCAGAACACACCTCTTTGATCCAGGTTTGGAGACGCCCCCCTGCACTGGTCTTCAGTAGTGAGGAATTTTTCATAGGGAAATATCTTGCCACTGGTGAAATTCTTCGAGCAAGCTTCAAGTTCTAGAACCTAACAGTACCAAGCCCACTGATCTACATACAAAAAGGAGAAAGGAAGTTCTGTCTTGATAAAGCTCTGAGTAAATGAATTAAGACTTTTGAAATGAGCCTATTAGCACGTTCACATTCTGCACTCCATACATAGTTTTGTTGTTTTTAAGCAGTTCTTTAAATGGGGCAATATGTAAACTGAAAAGTGTGCAGTCTAATGCTGTGGCTTGATGAATGGCTTGGTTGGCTCAAAGTAAACTACTGTTCCCTGCATTAATCCAATATACAATATGCAACAGCCTACATTTATCTATATTAGAAAAGTGCAATGGTTTTAAAACTTTGAACCCATAGCTAAAACACTGCTGTAATATACAGCTCTGGAAAAAAATAAGAGACCACTGCAATTTATTTTTAAATCTGCATCTCGATGAGTATGACAACCATTCCATGCCAGTGTCTGTTAAATTCATACACAAGCACCTCATTCTGCTTTATGAGGTACTGATTAGTGATCACCTGAATCACATCTTATCTAATGAGGAAAAGTATAAAACCACTGCTGTAATCAACACTCTCCTCTCACAACGAGACCAGTTGGATGGCAAAACACTACTAGAAGTACATCAAATGTAATCATTGCAATTTTGTTTGAGTGAACAAGAGATTTGTTTTCTTTGAATTATTCAAGTTCTATAAACACTGCATCATTTCTCTTATTTTGATGTACTGTCATTTTCTTTAAACTTATGCTTTAAAGAACAATATTTTTAGTTGAAAATTAGGGGCAGCTGGTGGCCTAGTGGTTGGGGCGTTCGCCCTGCGATCAGGAAGTCGTGGGTTTGATTCCCAAGACTGCTAAGCCCCTCTGAGGTACCCTGAGGTCCCGTCCCCACACGCTGCTCCCTGGGCGCTGTATTCCTGGCTGCCCGCTGATTTACTTGGTGAATGGGTAAAAGAATTTTGTGCTGTTCACACCGTGTGCTGTGGTGTGTTCACATATGACAGAATGGGCACTTTCTGGGGGAAATATTGTCAGCAGTTTTTTAAAACTAAGGCAAAGTTCAATAAATGCACCTATAAAAGATAAAACCTGAGAAATTGAACATTTTTGCAGTAGTCTGTTATTTTTTATATATATTATTTATTCTCACCTAAAAACAGAATTTTCGTTTTCGTGCACATGATCTCTGTAAGAGTGACCTCACTGCAGCAACTGATTTGCTCCTGATTAATTTGCCTTCACTCTCTCTACATTGAGAAGCAGAGAATGGGTCTCTTGCTTGGTTTATGTATGGATCATTGAGAAACACTGGACTCCTTGTCACTATGTCAAATTTTTACTTAAGAATGAAACATTCTATTTTCCTAACCTGGTTAAGTAATCACATTACCTAAGGCCCCGTAAAGTGGAACAAACAGTAGCATAGAACTTCAGCTTCTTTTTATGTGCCTTGAGTGACAGATTGGCTTTCATCAAAGAGGCCAGCGTCGAACTTGTGGAGTCATTTTGCTACGCTAAGAATACTAAATTGATCCTCATATGTGGAACATCTGGTGAAAAGCAATTTCCACCCAAGTGTTTTAGTATTTCCTTATAATTAATTTCATATGTACATGACAAGAGCTACTGGCCTCCCAGATCGGGCGCACAAAAGCCAGCTTTGTTCAACCCTGTCAAAAAGTAAGCTGTGGTTCCTCATTAAAACCCGGCGCTTGAATCGATGATGAAAGGTCCGCTTGGGAGAGGAAAGTCCCATCTCCCACCTCAGAGGCACTTGGGTCAAGCTTTGTGCATAGATTCATTCTGCTGGTCAGTTACACGCCTACCACAAAAATGAATGAAAAAGTTTATTAAGGTGGTAAAAAGTTGCATCATCACGACCAGTGATTCAGGATGAGTTGTGTGGAGGTCCACCGGTCAAATGGAGTAGTGGGTGAAAAACAATTTCTCAAGGAAATTCAATGCTTCAAAACCAGGAAATCTTGGAGAGATGATGCAGAACTGTGGAAATGATTAACACAACTTGAAAGGGTTGGAAAAAGTTGTTAACACTACTGAGAGGCGTTGTTCATAAGGCTACATGTGACCTGCATAAGCCTTTCATGGCAATGGCATAAACCTAGAAAAACGTATAAAATTGTTTATTCCAGCAAGCATTAGCTGTCATAATGTGACACTCGAATGGACAAAAGCAGCCTTTATGACAATTTCATGTCAGGTAGTGTGAAAGGCTTATTACGTGCCCTATGAATGTCACTGAAAATGTTAATCACAAATACTTTATGTTGATCAAGAGCCGCATCTATGTGCTGATACATGACTAATCTTTATTATGCATAACAAAAACGTGGGACAGGGAAGACAGGCCTGCAAGGTGTGAAATACGACAACACCTGTCATTACTTGCTCTGAACGTCCTCAGATAAAAGTCAGTCTCCATCAGATTAATCATTAAAGCAAGCAATCCGCCAGCAGCCAGTACATCACACCAAACAGCCCTTTTTTTCTCTATCAAACGCTGCTGTTTGGATAGGGTGTCTGGGACCACCTGCAGGTACATATGTACTGTAACCGCCGTTTGGCAAAAAGCTGGTGTTGCTCTATCATCTGAGAATGTTTTCTTTCTAAGTGGACTTCCCCCTTTCTCTCTTGCCTCAAAGCCAGTGTTTCATCCTTGGCGACTCCTCAGACACCTCATGCAGTGGAACATGAATGGGCTGAGGCTGCTATACACAAATGAACAAGAATGGAAAATATGCTCCCTCGTTGATACTGAGCACAGATAAAAGCAGGTGTTTCGAGTGTTTTGGATAACTGCTGTATTTGAAGGTACTGTATGAAACATCCTGTTTGCAGACTCAAAGGAATAGCACTGTCCCTGTGTTCTTCTGAGAATCAAAGTGCCTCCTCTCTCCTTATCTTTCCATTTCTTGGGCTCCGTTCCTTTGTGTCTGCCAGCTGTTTGCCAAGCTCCACTTTGCTTTCAACATAAAAAATTAAGACATATCGCTATTCTAAACATACTCTATTTTGCCTCTTTTGACAAACTGTGGCCAGAAAATAAAGCACTGCCCTAAAATAAAAAAGGCTCCTTTATACTCTTTGAGAGTCCTTGTACAATTCAGGGCCCAATTTCACCAAACTAATCAGGTGACATGTAGAGATGTCTATCTTACTTCCATTTCTTTTATCTTCTGATAGTATTTCAGAAACCATCAGTGGAGAAATGGCATTGATCATTTAACCCCGCTGACCTCTCCGGAAGGGATAGCATGACTGCTGAGTGACGAGCAGACAGCAAAAGAAGGAGCACTACAGTTACCAGGGATTCATGTCATCAAGAGGTCAAAGTCATGAGGGGCTTCCATTATCTTGGTGAGTCCTCTTGCTTGCAACTTCAGAAGCATTTAAATACAACAGTAGCCATCCAGAGAACCTTTTGTGACCTTGTTTCTTTGTGTGAGGGTCTGGAGGGTGACTGGCTTCACTCAGGGTTGTGACAGGCCTGGTGCACCGTGCCTTATGAAGGGTCTAACGTTTCACAAGCCACTCAAGTATTATAGACTGATGACGAACAAGAAAAACAGGGAAGCCGCTTCATTTACTTTTAACAAAAACACAAATAAGAATGAGCGGGGGAAACAACAGTTAAACAGTCCTCAATCTGAGCGCTTCCTATTGGAAAATAATAGGTTTGAGAAAGAGGAAGTCATCTCAAGGGCCTTTAATCAATTTCCCCGAGATGAGCGATCGAGATGAAAGGCTTGAATCAGGGTCTCGAGCTCCAGACATTGTGGGCTGGTTGTTGTATAGGAGAGATGGGCTTTAATTTGTCTTCTCAGGGTGTCCAGGCATCTTTAAAAGCTTAATTGTTACCAAAAGCAGCCTCGGTGCCATGTGTGAACGGAAATGGTTTCAAGACCTGCTGCTGTAAACTCACACATCCAAAGTGACCACGAAGTTGAAATGATGAAGCACTGAACTACCGCTCAAAAGCCTGGACACACTTAACTGGATATGTGTTTTTCTTAAGGCATATGTGTAACAGCAAATAAAATCAATGCCTATGTCTAACAAGTGTTTAATAAAAAAAAATGAGAACAGAAAATAAGAGCGAAAACATC